>JANAVB010025196.1:41898704-41948704 GCA_029216955.1 Iris pallida
GGGATCCGATCCGTTGTTCCAAAATTTGTGTGTACCAAATCTGTCTCCTCTTTTATAAAAATATGGATCCTATTGATAGTAAGATTATTTTTCAAAATAATTAATGAGATAACAAATTTGATACGAAAATTTTCATTCAAAGCATCAAAAATATCTAAAATTATATCTAAAACATCAACTTTCTCAAAATTATAATAAAGCATAAGAACGCCTTCCGAAGGGAGTTCTATTAATTTAAGGTTTTTAAATGAGTTTATGTGACGTCGTTAACTCTCTGCTACCGTTGAAAAATACAGATGGGAAGGGGAAAAATAAAAGAGGAAAACGCCCTTGGAATGTGCATTTTTCTTGAGAAAAACGTCCTTCCTAAGGGCGTTTTCTTTTCTATTACTTTTGGGGTTTGGATAATTGTGGGTTTTTCTCCCCCTTCTCCTTCTCCTCCTCCTTTTATTCTCCTTCAGTCTTCTTTCTAAAATTATGCCTTTGGAGAATAAAAATATCTAAAATTATGCCATGTCAGAGGAAAATGTCCTTAGGAAGGACAACGCCCTTATTTTATTGTTTAGGCTGGTAACAAAGTTTAGGACTTGTTTGGTAAACTGTATTTGGAGCTAGAATTTAGTATTTCATGGATTTCGAGTCAAATCCATGGATTTTTATGTTTGGTTGGAGTTGGATATGGAAAGTGTAGTGCCCTGATCCCGTTGCGGAGTACGGATCGGGCTAGCAGCCGAATGGCCGAGTCGGATGAGATTGGAAAAACTTTACTTGGGAAAACTTTACTAGGATCACGGGATAATAAATTGAGATCCTTTCCTCGTTATGGATTGGACTCTTTTGAAATGATAACTAAGATGCGGTGGCGTGCGTCTTGGGAGAAGAGTTCTATATAAGAGTCGTTTGCCCTTAGACCGTAGCCCTGCTGGTTTTTTATGTCGCTTTTGCTGTTGGCTTTTGTGTGCATTTTCGTGATTGTTTTTTATGAATGTTTTCATGGATTTACTTTCACTGTTACGCATTCATATCGAATCACTGAGAGAAAGAGAAAGAAGTATGTTAACCAGATGTTGGTGTCAATGCAAGTGCTAACGCAGTGAACCGAGCTTGACGTTGTGTGGAAGACCTCTTTCTCTCGGTAATTCACCAACAAATGAGTGGCTTTGATCCTTCGACGATACTTAATCTTCGCACATAACAAAGGCAGACTTGTTCTTGTGTTCGGTGCTTAATAAAAGATGCCTAGTAATAACTCAGAAAGATAATAAAAGAAATTATCACATGGCTAGGCTTATGTTGCAAGTCAACTGTTGTCCTGTATGCTGCAATATAAATTGTTAAACAGATATGCAAAGACCCTAACACTGAGCGGTAAGTATATCATACTTCGGTTCGAGAGATTGGTAACACAAATGAATAGTCCCCTGGTTGGATGAACGAGTATGCGAGCCTATAGCTCAAGACACGATGGTAATTGATGGCAAGATAGCAAGATGAATGAGAACTGTGGCTTATGTACTTGAATTCTTTTATCGTGCATGTATGTTTCTTATTTAGTTAAGTTGTATTCACATGTATGGTCATGGACAACTTGTATACAAGGTATAGTTCCTCGAACTATACTCTGAGGCCAAGAAACCGATTCGACCTAGGAGGAACAATAGTACTAAATTAGTAGCACAGTGCTGAAGTAGTAGCACGGTCTTTCAGAAACCATCCAGTCGGGCTAGCTACCCATCGCTAAAGGGAAGCCGTCTGATCACGATGTCCAAGATGGTGTGTAGTTTGTAATGTCCCACTCCGTACGGTGCATTACGATGAGTCGTTGACTCGAAGAGTTGCCTTTACCCGATAAAGTATCAATACAAATCGATACAAGTGTTATGTTGGCCCGAAAGAAAGCGTTGTATCGATTCGAATATATAAATTGAAACGATGCAAAGGATAAGTACCGTTTGAGAAATTGCTGATTTTAGTTGATTTTGTGTGCATGCTACATTTTTACGCTGAATCATAAGAGGTTGGCTTTTTGCCTTATTTGCAACGGTGTCCGTAAAACTAAATTATCTCCTGCAACGGACTAAGGCATAGGCACGGTAGGCCGAGTCAGTCGAGTAGCTCAATGGAATAGCTAAGTCTGGAGGGTTGGCCGTGCAATAGAGTTATAAAAATCGAGCCGCATCAGCTCGACAAAATGACAGGCGTATCGGCTTAAGGTGGGAGGGTTCATGACTCTTCTTCTTTACTCTTTCACACCTAATAAAATGTATCCTTGTATGCGTAAATTGCTATCAAGTTAACGAGCATGCCTCGAATCGACTAAAGGTCTTAGTGTGTGTCGAACATTAAGATAGAATATTAAACATTAAACAATTGAGGCGATGTGCATCAAGTGCACGAGTCGCAATAGGACATTGATACTAGGACATTGAAAGATAATATCGAGATGTGCATCAAGTGCACGACTTGGAAGAACATTGAACACTAAGTCTTAGAACATGGAAATATGGTATTTGGTATCGAGGCGTACATCGAATGCACGACTCGAAGGAAAAATGATATATGTCTCAAATTGTATGTATGTCTACAGGACTCATAAAAGATGGCTTCATTACGAAGAGAACAATTATGGCACGAATGTTGTGACAGAACTGTCGAATATGGCACGGGTACGGGCGTGCTTCTCTCGAACGTAGGATCGTCGGGGCGCCGGGACCGTTCAACCGTGGAGGGAATTAAGGGGTATTGGTAGTGCACAACGGGTTGTACCCTCATATTGATATGATAAGCCACAATACTAGTAAGTTTAGGATCCTTTGAGTAGTGGGCTAGCAACCCATGCCAAAGTGATCACCGACTTACAAGTTAAGATACTAGTCCATTACGGCACGGAACGTCGTGACCTATATATAGGACCGGTAGGCTAAGACTAGCATTGTGTGCAGGCGCAGAGCCTGCCACCCTTATGCTTATGTTAAGTTTAATTGGTTGGTTGTGTGAATTGTATGATTGGTTATACAAATCTCTAACGATTACAGGCTAGGCAAAACGAGACGGAGATGGGCACGATCACTATGCTTATATTCATATTTTGTCTAACTGTAGCTACTGCAGGGACACGATATTAGAAACGTTGATGATTAGTTGCTATCAATAATATTCTTTCCTGCTTTGAGCTTTGCCATAAAATTGATCATATGGCTAAGTAGAAAGATTACTAAATAAAGATGCATGTTTCACTAAATTTACTTAGTGTTGGTTTGGGTATGAGTGTGTCTTGATTAGTGCAGCGAGGACGAAAGCACTAATCCCCACTAGTTTGCTCGCAGGTTAAAGATTTGTTTGGTTCAGGGCGAGGCTTGGCTTGGATGCGTCGAGGCATGAAGTCCTTAGCGTTTCGAGATGAGCTATCGCATTGGCGTTCGGACTTGCAACATGGAGATGTTTGGTCGACGACTACTTGTTGGCTATAAAGAGGTATAATATATGGAACAATGTAATCCTTTGTGAGCTAGAGAGATCATGAGCGTTGTAGCCAGTTGGCATATTCAATTGGGCTTTTTAAAGTCTCGTAACCTCAGTTCATTATTAAAAGAGATTCTTATTGTATGCTCTGTTTCCTTTCGCTACTTATGTTATCAATTTGAGATAAACTTACGCAAACCTGTTATCTTGTCTTGCACGAGCGCAAGTCCAGGCTTGTGCGACATCACGCCCCAGCGAGGACGATGATTCATGTAAAATCTAGCAAGGACGAGCGATTTCTCGGGTCGGGGCATGACAACTTAGTATCAGAGCGGTTCCATCCTCTGGACCGTAAACGAATCTCTTTGACCCTCAGTTGCTTCGCTATCGAAATCAGTTGACTCTAAGTTGTTTTCGCAACCGCATGGCTCATGGATCTACTCAATGCTGCATTGGATGTTCCATACAATAAGTCTGTATTATGATGCATACGTCTGCCACAAGTATGTCATGACTTCATGCTATCTCCGTGTGCCATCGGAGAATGTTGGTTGTATGAAGTACAACGAGCTACGAAATAGTGGTTACAAGAAGTGCAACGAGTTACGAAATATTGGTTGCCCGAAGTGCAACAAGTTGAGTCATTGGTTGTACGAAGTGCAACGAGTATGGGGATATTGGTTGCACGAAGTGCAATAAGATACGTATTATTGGTCGCACGAAGTGCGAAGAGTTACATGTTGTTGGTTACACAAAGTGCAACGAGTCGATATATAAGGCGATGCATGTTATGTGTCTATGCGAAAGGGTAGCGACATGTTGAACGATTTGAGTAATGGCTTTAAGTATTTAGAAGGAAACGTTGTACAAGTTGCAACGATATGATTAAGAAATCGTGGAGCATTTTGAACGAGTCGAGTTGGTCGATAGTCGAATTTGAGTAGGCAAACTTGTAAGTTGGCCGTGTGGAATCGAGTTTCGAAGTAGGCAAACGTTTATGTTGGCCGAATGTCGCGTTGATCCTTGAGTTAGCGAATGTTACGTTGTGGTCGATATGATTGTAGAAGTTAAAAATCAAGGGACGCCACTCATTAAAGTACGCCATCATCAAGTGGCACCAGATCATTAGGTTGTGCCAGTCTCCGGTTACGCCAAAGCCAAGGTGCACAGCGACACGTGGCAGGCCTCCTCGAGAAGCTGTAACGACTTTCATCATTACTGACAGCTCTGACAGCACGAAAAATAAGAATATCCATCCGAATCCCGTACAATGTGACGCTCGAGAAGATTTTGTCATGTAATTAATGCTGACACCTGGTCCGCATAAGTCGTCAAGTAGCGTAAGAATTAATCAATACAGTATAGAAGACCCAGTCAGAGGTGCCAGTTGTTGAGTTGTGCCCGCGCACACATCTGGCTAGTTGGCGCAATTTGATCAAATTTTATATCTAGAAACAGGATGATGTGGCACGCATGGCACTAATCTCCAAGAACGTGCCCACTATGCTCCACGACCACGCCATCTCACTCAAGTGATGCCATGCGTCCCCAGCAGTTGAAGTAACTGCTCGTGCAACTGGACAAGAGGCGCACAAACTGAAGTGCGTGGCACTCAGAATAACGACTTAATAGTTATTTCAAGAAATCTATAAATAGAGTTTCAAATCAGTTCTAAGGCATTACTAAAGATCATAATCTTCTGACAAAGTGTTGTTGCATCTTCCAGAGGCTTGTGTCTTCGATATCACATCGTCCAAGGGATAAAATGATCGTCTTCTGATCAGATTTCTATAGTTGTACTTTTCCAAAATCAATTATACTATTGTACTCTTTTCTTAGTTTGTAATAAAACTTTTATTTTTGCAAATAAAATGGCAACTCTGCAGGGAACGACTTTCTCCTCTGACGAGAAAGTGACAACTCAATGTGATACCGCGTCGATCTGCAAGACGCAAAAGACTTTGGTCGTTCAAGTCGACCAAACCGCCTACGAAGCAATGATCAGTATTGCGGATACTAGGCGCACTGCAGTTGCTACCAAGAGCAAGATACGCACTATAGGGACTCCCAAGTCCTCTGCGATACCAACCATTGCTCCTGTACAACCTGTGCAGACTATCTCTCTGCCAACCTTTACTCCTGTGCAACCTGCACAAACTACCTCTCTGCCAATCACTCCCCTAGCGCAACCTGCGCTTACTGCCTCTTCGACTCTGAACAAAAGAAAATGTCTTTTGGCTACTCTTCCATTTTTTCCAGTTTTGAACTCGGAGAAGAACCTATCTAGCAAGAGTGTTAGATAGAACAAAGGAAAGCGCCCTTTGGCCTTTCCTCAACTTGTGCAACCTGCGGCTGTGGTCTCTCAGCCACAAAACAAAGGAAACGCTCTTTAGCTGCTCCTTCTCTTTCTCCAAATTTAAACTTGATAAGGAATACACCTATTTCAGCCTCGTCACAGAATAAAGGAAAGCATCATTTGGCATTTTCTAATTCTTTTCCGGTCCTTAACTCGAAGAAAGCATCTCTGGTGGCGCCTATGTGTCAGTCAGTGTAAAAGGTCTTTTGGGTAGAAACTCTACTCCTCTGAACAGAGATAATCAAATCTTTGCTAAGAAAGTGAGTTCTGTTCAAACTGAACTTTCTATTACCCAGTTGCGCCAGACCAGGTACATAAGAACAGGTTGTGCAACACAAAAAGGGATTCTGCCAAATCCCAAGAATACAACTCTGGATCTTCCAACCCTGTGTATCTCAAGATCCAAGTAGGGTAAGCTGCTAGTATATCAGAAAGATACACAAGAAGCAGACCTATCTGACCTACCACCTATCTCAACAGACGTCAGTCAACACCTACTTCAGCAAAATGCAAACAGCCTACGCCAGTGGCTAACTTGCGCCAGAAGCAGACTATTGAAGTCAAGGACCCATTTACCTTGCTAACCAACTCGGCACTTCCTTGTACACTCAAGGAATAGGATATCTCAAGAATCAAAATTATGTTTCTAACATCATTAAAGAATATGTTCCTTCGACTTCTTCTCATCCTGCGATTATAACTGATCTCCGTGAACTTCTTAAATAGAAGCGGAAGTTCACAAATTTGTCTCATCTATCTGTAATGCAGCCCCAAGAACATAACTGTAACCATCACCATGAGATAGTTATCAAATGTTGTTGTCAATCAGCTAAACGGTCTGTCTTCGACCGTCTGAATTACTCTCAGGTTTCTCAACTAATGATAGTGGATAAAGACAAATTATTGTATGCCTATGTCAACATGACATCTCGAAGCACTGGGGTGGAAAGCGTCCGAGACGCAATGCACCCCGTAATCCCAGTCAACAGTACTTAGATCAGATTCGTGAATCCGACGAAAGAGTATACCAATATACTAGATCAAGAAGCCGAGAAACAATCGGTCAAAGAAATCTTTCTTCCGACCAAGAAACAATTAGTCAAAGGAATCTTTCTTCCGACCCAGAAACAATCGACCAAGGAATCTTCCTGATTTCAAACAAGGTGCCTTCAGTCAAAAGGATATCCCATCACTTATCCTGGGGATAGTTCTTTATATGACTTTGACGTTGATAGTGAAAGTTCTGAACGGACCATCTTTTCTACTAGCTCGTTTTCGATAGCTAGAGAAATGACTGCTTACGTCGTCACAGAAGATCAAGATGCTTTCAGTTCTAACAGTTAAGAGTAGAGAATTGCTACTTTGGAGGCTAGTTTGAAGAGCATGGTTGAGGTGATGACAGGCATGCATGCTGTGATTATGACACAACATACGGTTCCACCGGTTCTAAATCTGATTTCGACCCAAGAACCTGTAACAACATCAGCTCCCGTCAACATTGGTCTGGGGGTACAGTCTTCTCATACCGCTTCTATACCAGTGCAAGCTATTCTAAGTCAATATGGTGCTGGGGGTGGTACTTATCATGCAGTACCCCCTCCCAACATATCAAATTAGTCCACTGCTCTACATTCACCGGGAGATACTGATGAGGCCGTAAACTTTTATGCACAAAATTTGAAGCCTTCAAGCAGAAAGATGGCTTATAGAAGCTTGGGATCAAACAGTCTTATCCTATAGAGTGGAAGAAAGTTCACTTTGAGGTAACAACTGATCAACTACAGCCAAATAACGCTCTACTCACTAGGGTGTTCGTCGGATGTTTAGTAGGTGCAACTTACGACTGGTATCGTAGTTTGCCAGTTGGTTGTATAACCTCTTTCTCTGAATTCAAACAAATATTCCTGGAATGATTTTATGAGAGAACAAACAACATGACTATGTATACTCTCATTAAAATTATACAGCGACACAATGAAACAACTGAACGGTTCATTGAACGATTCCGCCGTGAGGCACTCAAAATGCCTTTCGAAACTCCAGATGCTGTGACTATAGACACTTTTAAATCAAACCTGTTGCCTATAATCAGCATGTGGACCAATCGACCCAGTTCCAGGATTGGCCTTCATTCATAGTAAATGCTAAAGCGGCAGAAAAAAGTGCTGATAAGTTCAAACAATTAGGTATTCAGATGCCTAATCTTGACAAAGATGAACATGCTACAGCAAATAACGGTGGCCGTCATAACAACCGCAAGGGTAAAGAGACTTTGGCTATCAATGTCAAAGGCAAAGAAACTTTAGCCATCAATATAGGTCAATTAACACCTACTCCAACGGCACCACCACAGAGAGCACCACGTCCGAAAGAAGAATACTCATTTGATGAAGATGATATCATGAGCATCTTTTATTGCCTGATCAAGAGCAATGAACTTCAACTGCCGGATGCAAAATGGCCAGAGGAAGTAGGTAAAACTGACCACCCTAAATATTGTGTTTACCACAGGTTTATCGGACATCCGACTCGAGCATGCTATGTGCTTAAAGACAAGATCGAGGAGATGGTTAATTCTGGTGCAATCGCTCTCCAACAAGACGAAAAGACTATAATAACTAACGTAGTCTCTCTACAGTTTGGCGATTTTCCTGCTCAACTTGTGCAGGACGGCGTCATCCCTATCCCGAGAACCACTTTGGGGATTGTTAATCTCCCACCTGTACGAACTGATAGTCTTGTTCTTCTGTCTACTGATAAGGGGAAGATTATGTGGATCCATCCTGATTTGGTGGCTGACTTTGAGGCACCTTTTTCATCTACAAGTCCTAGAAAGAAGCCAAATACAAGTTATGTCACGTGACTTCATTGGGTGAACATTGTCCTCCACCTTTAACTGCTACCTTCACCTCGACGGCAGATGATTCTTCTTCTTTTTTTTCTTCTTCTTCTGAGACAATACTGCCAAAGCTAGAGGCCAATTACCAACCAGCTTTCCATATATATAGTCAACAATCCTGCGAACTCATGACAAAGATGGGATATGATCTACAAAAAGCTCCCAGCCTAAATCGTGGAAAAGGATCTCCTGTACCTCTTTCTCTATGCCTTTCATACAACCAATCTCGTGTTGGTTTGGGTTATTACTAAAGAAAACCTTCCAAAAGGAAGATCCGGGCAAAGAGTTACAATATGGTGTCCTTCGAACCCGTATCTGAAGAAGAAGCCTTAACTGGTACCAGGTCTGGGAGACTTTACCTGAGAGACTATTCAGAAGGTCAAGAGAGCCCTGTTCTAGCTCTGGAGGCTCCTCCAGCATCATCTTCTCCTGCGGTCAATATTCCATCGATTTTATCGCCTCCAGTGGAACCAACTCCCCCTAAACCTACGGCGGCTGACAAAGGAAAACAACCTATCCGCTTTGATAAAGTATTAAAGAAGACTCCAGCTTTGGGACTCGAGAAGCCGTATAACATTGATATACTAGCTCAGCTGGATAATACCCGACAAGGTTATCAATCTTTGAGCTACTGTGTCTCTCGAAGAAAACCCAAGAAACATTGTGTGAAGCTTTGATGCAAGCTGATACTTGTCTAACACTTCTCAAGAAGCCAGAGGAGGAGCATGTAACCTGCTTTCATTGTCATAGTGTGATGGAGCTGATACCCAACGTCACCTTTACACAAGATGATATGTTGTTGGAAGATAATAGTCTTGACCGACCCCTCTACTTCACGGGATATGTCGATACCATAAAAGTTGATCGTATCTTGATTGACCCTGGGTCTGTACTCAGCATCACGTCGAAGACTCTATTAGACACATTAAAGATTCATGTACATAATATTTCAACAACTATCATAAAAATCTTGGAATTTAATTCTGGAAGAAGTGAACCCCTGAGGAAGATTCGCTTGAAAGTGCAAATCGGCAATCTTCATACAAAGGTTACCTTCTATGTAATCGATAATCATGGCACCTATAATACCTTGCTGGGAAGACCATTTTTGCATGAACATAACATTGTACGATCCACTCTCCACCAATGCTTCAAATATGTAGATGTCAATAGAGAAGTCCAGAAGGAAGTAGCTGATTTAAATCCTTTCAGGGGCATTGAAGCATATTGTACTCATTCTCGAATGTACAAGGAAGAGTTCATGAAGATTGTATTGGCGATGAATAATGAGGAAGATCAGAACTCAGATGATGTTCTCATATTTCCAGTCAAAGGACATACTACTCATCCATCTTCTTCTCAGACATTTACTATCCATCTTTTCTCTCATAACAAACAACCTCTTGCTGGAAAGATGGAACAGAGGGATCTGACCTCTTCTGAGCCTCTTGTTATCAACCTTCATCATAACAAACCTCCTCATTTTCCTTCTCCTCCTCTGGTTATCAACCTTACTAAGCCTTCTATTAAGGCCAAGAATCATGTTGTAAATGATGATGTACAAATCAATAAAGTAGTATCTCCTTTACAGTATACTGATATCTTTTATTATACTCGATGTTATTTAGAAATGTTAGATAACTTCGAACCACTTACAATAGGAGCAGTACAACCTCTCCAAGACTAAGTATTGCTCGAAGCAGTGCATGACTCCTTCTTCTTAGTTCCTTCCAGGAAGAAAGATGAATTTTCTATACTTTTTAATAAAGGAACAGAACAGAAGATCACGTCCGATAGTGAAGAAGAAAATCACGATAACGGAAGACTTCAACTCGTTATAGTCAACAATTAAAAGATATCATTCAAAGATGGGCTATAATTTTAAAGCTGGTCTCAATGGTGGTAAGGGAAGGCGAACTCCTATTCGTATCCCTGCTCCAAAAGGAAAGTCATAATAATATTACAGCAAAACGAAGCGGGGATTAGGTTATACCTCGCCAATTCCGACTTCAGAAGCCTTCGAATCCGTTAAAGAAGAGTGATCTAACTTTTCTGATTCTGTTTCATGGGATTCTGATACCAGTGTAGGTCATGTCCATCGGGTGACACTATCTACCAATATGGTATCTGCTTAATTCTCAAAAGACGATGATGACCTTACTGAAGTTACAGAAGCAGATCCGTGGGCACAAAGGATGGACACTCAATGGTAACTTCATTTTGAGCAACGGGAACCCCTACTGAAGTTCAATTAATTCAGATTAATGTTGGAGATGAAGGCTCGCCAAGACCTATCTTCATCAGCAAGAGTCTCACAGAAGCGGATAAACAAGAATTCATTCATCTTATTGAAGAATATATTGACATTTTCGCCTGGAATTATGAAGATATGTCAGGACTGGATCATCATGTTGCTACCCACAGGCTCAATATCTTGCCCAATACAAAGCCAGTCAAACAACAACAACGTCGATTCCGACCTGATATAATAGATGCCATACAAACTGAAGTCAAGAAACTTATCTCTTATGGTTTTGTCAGAGAAGAACAACATCCTGATTGGGTTGCCAATGTTGTTCCACTTATGAATAAAACAGGAAAGGTCAGAGTCTGCATTGACTTTAGAGATCTCAACGATGCTTGTCCAAAGGATGAGTTTTCTCTTTCGATCACTGATGTCATGATCGATAATACTTGCAGATTTGAACGAATATCTTTTATAGATGGATTTTCAAGATATAATTAAATCAATATGCATCCACAAGATGAGAAATATACATCTTTTTGTACTCCATTCGGAGTATACTGTTACACTCTCATGCCGTTTGGTCTTAAAAATGCTGGTATAACTTATCAGTGGGCTATGAGTACTATCTTTCCTGATCATTTGCGGAAGACAGTTGAATCCTATGTAGATGATATTGCTGTCAAAATTCGTCTAAAGGAAGACCACATCAAAGACTTGAGAACTATATTCGATCTAATGTGCCAACATCAACTCAAGATGAATCCTACCATGTCATTCCTGGGAGTCGCTAGTGGCAAATTTCTCGGATTCGTTGTTACCTCTAAAGGTATATACGTTGACTCTGAGAAAATCAAAGTCATTCAAGAGATGCGTTCTCCACGCAATCTAAAAGACCTACGAGGTTCCAGGGACTTCTTGTACATCAGGAGATTCATCTCAAATCTCTCTGGACGCTATAGACCGTTCACTAAACTCGTAAAGAAAGGTGTGTCTTTTATTTGGACTAAAGAATACCAGCAAGCATTTAAAGATATAAAGCGGTACTTGATGAACCCTCCAGTTCTAGTACCTCCAGTCTCAGGAATACCTTTTCTGATGTATGTTCGAGCAATAGATCATTCATTGGGTGCCTTACTAGCTCAAAAGAACAAAGAAGGTCATGAGAACATCGATACAGTCTAGTAAAAAAAGAATGTCAAGCTTTGATGTTTGCTATTCAAAAGACGAGACATTACATCACCGGCCAAACTATTCATGTTATTTCCAGAGTTAACCCTCTCGGATCTTGATGAAGAAGCCCAGTACACTCAATTTCAGGCTTGCTACATAGGCTATATTATTAGCACAATATGATATGGTTTATATTCCTCAAAAGTTTATTAAGGTCAAGCTCTTGCTGACTTTCTAGCAGCTCATCCAATTTCTGAAACATCTAAACTTTATAACTAGATTCCGGATGAAACTTTAGAATCCAACATGTTTTCAGAAGAAATTCTTGCATGGCATCTATTCTTTGATGGTGCATCCAGAATAGGACCAAAAGGTGCTATTGTCGCTGGAGTTGGTATCGTCCTCATATCGCCAGAAGGATTAGCTATTCAAAGAGCTTATTTTTTAAACAAGTCGTGTTCCAACAACATGGTTGAATACAATGCTCTGTCTACTGGTCTCTAATTGGCTAAACAATTGGATATTGAATATCTTGAAGTATATGGAGACTCTAAACTGATCGTCAATCAGGTTAGAGGCATATATGAAGTTCGACAACAGGATCTTGTCCTATATCATGAAGCGACAGTTAGGCTGGCTACATCATTCAAGGGCTTCTTCATTGAACATGTACGTCGGGCATGTAATACGGAGGCTGATGCATTAGCTAATTTGGCAACCGTATTAGCAGTCCTAGTAAAAAGACAACAAATGATTGTCATCACTAACAGAGAGTTATTTTATATTAAGAATAACTCAAATATTGAGTTCAGCAATTCAACTGAAATCAATGTCATTAGTGAAGACTGGAGAGCTCCTTTCATTGACTTCGTGGTACATGACATTTTACCTGAAGATTCTAAGGAAGCTACAACAATCCGTAGGCGATCACTCCGGTTTTATTACAATCATACTTCTAAGACCCTTTATCGACGAACTTTTGATGGTCTACTCTTACGTTATCTTACGGGAGATGAAGCAAAACAAGTACTACGGGAAGCTCACGATAGTGTATGTGGTGCACATCAGCCTGGTCCTAAATTACAGGATTGTATCCGACGTATGGGCTACTATTGGCCCACTATGGTATCAGATGCCATTGAATATGCAAAGAAATGTCGAGCCTGTCAAATCCATACAGACTTCATCCATCAACCGTCGGAGTTCCTTCATCCGACTATCACATCATGGCCCTTTGAAGCTTGGTGTATGGATGTCATTGGTCCTATCAATCTACCGTCATCTAAAGGACATCGGTTTATACTAGCTATAACTGATTACCTTTCAAAATAGGCGGAAGCCATACCTTCATCTGAAGTCAAGACTAGCAACGTCATCAACTTCATTAAACATCATGTGATATAGAGATTCAAAATTCCTCGACGAATCATTCATGATAATGGACCATAATTCCCAGTCAAAAGTTTACTCGATTTTGTGATGATAACAGAATCAATAATGTTGCTTCTACGACCTACAATCCTGCAGCTAACGGTCTGGCTGAAGAATTCAACAAAACTATTATCAAGCTTCTCAAGATATTCGTTTTTACCAATAAAAAAACTTGAGTGAAAAACTTAGAGGATGTCTATGGTCTTATCGTACTACTATATGCACTCCAACCGATTGCACACCTTTCTCCTTGGTGTATGGATACGAAGCTGTTCTACCATTAGAAATTTAAATTTCCTTCTTAAGGATTACAATTGCCAATAAACTCACAAAAGAAAACAATGATCGCCTTCGGCTTCAGGAGCTTGAAGCATTGGACGAGAAACGGTTACTAGCTCAATAGCATATTGAGCTATATCAAGCCTGTATCTCCAAAGCTTTTAACCGAAAGGTCAAAGTATGAGCATTCCAAAAAGGCAAATTAGTCCTTACTGTCATACGTCCAATGACTATGACACACATGAGCAAGGACAAATTCGAAGTGAAATGAGAAGGTCCATATGTTGTAAGCAAGGTTTTTTCAAACGGAGCTTATTAACTAATCGAGATGGATAGCCGAGTTGCTATGATGCCTATCAACGAAAAATTCTTAAAAAGTACTATGTCTGAAAGAAATGTAAGATATTCTTTGAATGTTGTACGTACTAAAAAAAATTGAGTTACCTTCTGATAAACTATTAAAATCCCCAGCGGAGTATATCCACATCATATCACCTGATCATAAACCCAATCTTTTGGAACCCAATCGTTTTAAAAGATATCTTATTTTTGAATCACAGCTGATTCGAAGATAAGCAATAAATACATGAATTCATGTTCACATTGCCTCTGAATTCTATCATCTACATCAGCGACTTATTACGTCCACATTACCTCTGATGAAGTCGTCTTTTGAAATGATAATATTCTGAGAATTATATTATGTCACGTCCACATTACCTCTGAATAGATATAATTAGTATTATTATTTTCTTTTAGGGGATATGTCATGTCTGGTACCTCTGAACATATTTTTCTATTCTTATTTATTACTTATATCTACTATAGATATATAATAAGTAATGGAACCACAAAAAAAGCATTAATTTTTATTTCAATAATGTTCAACATATCAAAAAGTACAACATGTGAAAGACAAAAAGACAAAAGCTTCTATAGATTGCTTCACTGGGGAGGCTGAGTACTGAGATCAAAGATCAGTCTCTTCAAATTCTCAGCTCTCTCTACTCTGGAGTCGAGCACCCTTTGCCTAGCAAGAGCTCTCCCAGACTCTGGATCAAAAGGTTGCAGCGAATCAGCTCGGCGTTCCAGTTCTGCACATTCGGGTTGGATAAGTACATCCCGTTGCCTTCTCAAGTCATCTAATTAACTTGCAGCAATTTGATGCATTTCCAATACCTCTTCTTCACATCGTCGAGCTGCTTTGACTGCTTCTTGAAGTCGAGCCATTTCAATTTCTAGATCCCGGAGGCGAACTTGATATTCAGCAGCTTCTTTCTCTTTCTCTGTAGCTTCAGTCTTATAGCACTCAACAGAAGAAGTTGTCTCAACAATGCGAGATTTCAACTCTGCAGAGCGCTGTGAGATAGCTACCAAAGAAGCTTCGAACTCTGCTTTTCATATTGCAGCCTCGCAAGCCATCACCTCACATTCACCATCTACGAGTTTCTAGATATTTCCTTTTGTTAGATTTTTATAAGATTTGATTGATTCTTCAAGCTCATTCAGAATATGATCTAAATAGTTGACTCTATCCAGATCACCAATCTTGCGGATGGCTCCAGTGATGAATAAGGAAGGTTCCCTTACTTACTCATAAGGTTGGTCTTTTTCTATGACCATTTGAATTAGAGGCTTTAGAGAAGTGAAGAAAGCATTAGTATAAGCTTCGACGACAGCTCTGTTCATCGCTGAGATACCTGGTGTAGCCACTTCTGTTTGAATTCTTATTTCTGCAGTAGCTGGAGGAATTATAGATTGTACCCCAGGAGAGCCAAGTACTGACATCATAGAAGAACTTCCCTCTCCAGTTTGGGTTCCCATATCCAGGGGAGCCATGGTCGAGCTGAAACTGAATGTGGTCGACACAGCTGTTGCAAGTGTCCCTACAGGACCCACTGTAATCAAGATATATAGTCGTTACACATCATTACAGGAATTAGAGTAAATAAAAGTCAAAATTTTACCTAACCCTGGCAATACATATGGGGTCTCACGGGGCATGTCCAGATCAGAGCGGAGCCTGGCTATGGTAGTTTCAGACACGGCTGCCTGACTACTTCCAGCTTCGGAGCCGTCTGATAAGAAACGGCTGCTTTCGGCCCCTGATTCTGCCTAGTCAGCTGGGGCAATCTCTTCTACATCCCTGACTTCAAAAGCTTGATCGATAGGGGTTTGAGTCTCCACAGCAATGGTGTTGGGATTTTTATCATTACCAGCATCTTCAAGAGCCGTAGTCTGATCTTCGTTATTTTTAGGCACATCAGTTTTGGGCTTGCATGCCTCTCCTCAACAACGGGGTGTTCTTCACCCTCAACAGTTATATGGCCTTCTTCAGTCGGTATTAGTGGGACATCTACTGAAACTGGTTCTTCTTCAGCAGTACTTACGAAATTATCTCCGATTGACACATCGCCATAGTCACAATCCAGGATGGCGTCTATCATTTTTCGATCTTCTTGAGAACGAGTACGAGTTTGAGCGACCGAAAGATTGACAACCCCAGCTTGAGATTCTATAGGAGGCAACTCCTCCTCGGGGGATGTAGCCTCTGGGACATTTGGATTCGGGGATGACATTGTTACTCCTGCTGCAGCCGGTACAGTTATGGAAGCAGTCGTCCGCACAACTCGATATCCTGGTATTTTCTCGGTAGTAATTGAGACTGGAATATCAATTGCTGTAGTCTCTGTGGATGAAAAAGAATAATATCAATACATATTATTCATATCTTAAATTATGCTTTAAAGTATAGAAATTACATGTTTGAGATGGTAGATCCTTCTGTGTGGATAATGATATATCAGATTCCTTTGGGATGGAGGAAGCGTCAATTGTTTGACGTTCTGCTCGAGTCACCAACAATTTTCTTCTGGCCTTCCATAGCAGAGGTGCTATAAGTTCTTCTTCGACCTCATCAAGGTCGTCTTGCATTCTGGGCACTTCTTCTCGGGCGACTCCACTCTTGGAACCGAAGAAGGAGTTATCTCTCTTTCCCCAGGGGATACCCCAGTATGCATCTACTTCGATTGGGATAGAGTTGTCCTGGTAGTAGGCTGTTCATTAATGACCAAAGTGGTCTTCGTCTTGTTCTTCCCTGGAGCCTTAGATGAAGAAGGAAGATCATCATGATGTGAATGAGCAGATGAATCTCCAGTCTTCCTTTTCTTAAGCCCCTTGGCAGGAGACTTTTCCTTTTGTACTTTTAAATATACGTCCAATGGATCATTTACTTCATCTAGGAAGCCTACAAGAGAAGCCTCCAGAGGTTCATCGATAGGGTCTCGATCCTCTGCATCTCTGAACAATTGTGCAGTATGGACTCCAGCCTTTGATCGCTTATCACTGGCAAAGCTGTGGGCCAGATGAAAGTTTTCAGCAAAAGTGTTTGCCGAAGTATAGAAATTCGTGTATGTGTATAACATACGCGGCCTGAACAAGATTATGGGGCATGGAGAATATAGCTTTGGTGCCTCTCGCATTATAATATCTCCAAGCCCTAGCACCATCAATCAAGAAACCCTTGACCTGAAGGCAAGTAGTGGCATTCCCCACATGCAGCTGGTTATAGCCAAATTGTCGAGCGAATCGACTTGGCAAATATGGTTCCAGAAAACACTCTTTCTCAAATCGATATACTAGATGAGACGGTCGGATTGTCTTCAACCATGCAAAAATAGTCGAAGATGGACGGAGAGATGTCGTTTATAAATCCATGAGTTGTGGGAGAAGATTCTCATATCCTGGAGGAGGAAGAACACATTGAAATCTCCATCTAGATCCTCGGTTCAAAGCTCTTCTGCATTCTGAAAGTGCATTTATATTTCGTTGAGTTTTGGAATAACCCCTGATAAAGTTACCTCCAACTCCACCCATATCAGGATCCATCAAGCTGGGATGGTGTAGCAATAACCACCCAAACAAATAAGTATAAGATATTTCGGTGCGAAAAAAATCCAGCCAAGCAGCCTTATCGTGCAACATAGTGTCAATAAAAGAACGCAGTCCTGCGTTCAGGCGACAAGTCATCGCTGAAAGAATGTCCATTTTGTGGCCAAATACTAGACGCACAACAACAAATAATACGCCTCAATGAAATCTATCGACTGCACTGGCCCCAGGAACTACAAACCGTCGCAGCCACAAAGAAAGAAAATCTGCCAACTGGGCTTCTTTAGACACGAGTCTATAACCTTCCCTGAGATAACTCTAAATAGTAGCACCAGCCTTAAATGGGTGCCAGTCCACATCCAAGATGTTATCGGTATGCTTGGACTTTTCTATCAGTTTTTCTATGTCGCTACGGCTGAGCGGTTTGAAGAAGCAAGGATCGCAAGCCTGACTCTCGACTATCTTGTCTTCAAAGATATGGCCTAAAAACAAATATGGCAACCACTTGGTTGTATAACAAGTCCCCGTGGAAGCGCTTTTGTAATAAAGGGAGCATATCTTAAAATGGCACAAAAGCTCCTCAAAAACAGTCACCATCTGAGGGTTCTCTGTAGACAGAATATCTAGTTCCTCATTGGTGGGCACATATTCTTCATATGGGTTGTTACCTATTGGAAGATGTGAGAGATATTTCATCTCATGAAGTGCAAAACTAATTTCCCCGTGAGGGGTCATGAAGGTACCGGTTCTGTCGTTGTATCTTCCAATCAGAGCCAAGAACATATGAGCATTTGTACGAAAGCCGTAAACAGTGGTCCAGATGGCCTCATAAAGTTCTAGTTCGAGGAGTTTGTCCTTGAACTGATCCAGTATCCAAATCACTAAGCTGCTCCAATATTTCATGTCAGGGTTCACTAGGCATGTCAAACGCATGGCCTGATCTGGGTATCTTCCTTCAGCTTTAGCAAATATGTTCGCAAAGATGGATGCCCTGATGGGAAGAAGCATCGATGAATCTTCTGGAGGTAGACAGCTCGTCTTCAAACCCCTTAGATGGAAACTGTACCTATATGAAGTACTGTAAAATAGGTCCTTGCTCTGCGGACCTAACATGTAACATATTTTTCTGACTCTGGCTTGCTGAATCAGAGTCATGGCCCATACCATCCATCGAGGGTGACTGGAGAATTTATATCGGGACAAGGACATGTGTCTTGACATCTCAGTGAGATATATAATTATGTCCTTATATTGATAAATACTTTCTTCTTTCTTGGTCTTTGGTTGAGATATCTTCTTGACTGCATCTCCAAACAAGAAGGCTGGTTTTTTATGAACCACATTGTTTACACTCTCCAAAGGTTCACCGTTCATCAGACATAACAAAGTGTTCCTTTCTTGAGCAGTGAGTATGGCCTTTCTGGATTCAGGTGCATTATATTGTGGATATAAGACATGAGATGAGTCTTCTTTATATTCTGGTACATTTAAAGCTGAAGCAAATTTCTCAGCATCAGGGTCTTCTCTAAGATCAACTATAAAAAGAAGAAGAACAAACAAAAGTTAGTCTAAAAAAGAGTTTAAGTTTATGAAGCAGAATACACAAAATCATAGGTTGTGCGACATCCGTGTTGCACGACATCTGTGTTACGCGGTATCTGCGTTGCGCGACATCTGTATTGTATGTGATTTCAAGTTGCACCACTTTAATATGCGCATTCTCACAAAATCAGAAAGCACAAATTTGAAACTCGTGCAACACAGTTCGTAAAATCGAACAGTGTGTGGATAGCAACCAAACTCTAAGCAGAGAAGGCGCAAGTTCTGAAGCATTCCTACACTCTAAAAAGAGGTGGCACACATTGTGAAATGCTCGAATCGACCAAAACTCTAAAAAGAGTTAGTCGATCCAATCGACGTTCGGTCTATTTTCGAAGAATCACCTTCGAGTGTCAGGTTGGCTCTCTCAGTTCTTGATGATTGGGGCGCGTGTTGAGACGCTCTCATTGCGGTGCATGAGATTAAGGCCCAGCAATAGATTTTTCCTTGATGGCGACAGACTTATTTGGGGCCATTAACGATCGGAGGAGGATCTTTGAGAGTTGGAAAGAAGAAGATGAAAGTGTTTAAGAGAATTAACTTTCGATAAAAAGTTAAAATTTCTCTTTGGACGGCTATTATAGCCTAAAGAGTCTTTTCGAAACCGTTGCGCAACTGGCACTTAAAATTCGGAATCTGTTGAACATTTGACTGGCGCCACCCATGTTAAGTTCTTCTAATTCAAAGTATTTCAAAATTTTGAAATCTTTCAAACATTGAAAACTTTGAAGGGGGTCTTGTTGAAGTTAAAAATCAAGGGGCGCCACTCATTAAAGTGCACCATCATCAAGTGGCGCCAGATCATTAGATTGCGCCAGTCTCAGGTTGTGCCAAAGCTAAGGTACACGGTGCCACGTGGCAAGCCTCCTTGAGAAGCTGTAACGGCTTTCATCATTACTGACAGCTCTGACAGCACGAAAATGAAAGAATATCTATTTGAATCCCGTGTAATGTGACGCTCGAGAAGATTTTATCAGTATGTAATTAATGCTGACAGTTGGCCCGCGCAAGTCATCAAGTGGCGCACGAATTAATTAATACAGTACAGAAGACCCAGTCAGAGGTGCCAGTTGTTGAGTTGCGTCCGCGCACAACCTGGCTAGTTGGCGCCACTTGATCAAATTTAATATCCAGAAGCAGGATGATGTGGCACGCATGCCACTAATCTCGAAGAACATGTCCACTACACCGCCCATGACCATGCGCATCTAAATCAAATGATGCCATGCGTCCCCAGCAGTTGAAGTAACCGCTCGCACAACTGGACAAGAGGCACGCAACCTGAAGTGTGCGCCACTTAGAATAACTACTTAATAGTTATTTCAAAAACTCTATAAATAGAGTTTCAAATCAGTTCTAAGACATCACTAATGATCACAATCTACTGACAAAGTGATGTTGCATCTTCCAGAGGCTTGTGTCTTCGATATCACATCGTCTAAGGGATAAAGTAATCGTCTTCTGATCATATTCCGATAGTTGTACTTCCCCAGAAATTAATTGTACTATTATACTCTTTTCTTAGTTTGTAATCAAACTTTTATTTTTGCAAACAATGATCGCCAAGGCATGAATTGCTTTGAATGAATGTCAAACTTGAGAGAAGGATAGAGCACGTTGGCCAAGTTGTTTTACCAACTCGAGTAAGCGAACGCTAGAGCTGGGATCGAAAAAGATCGCCACGAGATAGTTAACTTGAAATGGATGTCGGACCTACGCGGAGTGTAATCTCGAGTAGTGACTCAATTTTGAGTGGTATATGCAATACCACTTGTGCGATCAGTGCAGTACAACATTGTATCAATAACGATAGACTCAACTTCTGAGTGGTATATGCGATACCACTCGGCGATAGCTACGTAGAACTGTTTGGTGGTTTGCAACAGATTGCGTTGAGATGATTGTGTTATTACGATAAGTGTGTCCTCAACGGACGAAATAGTATCGAGACTCGAGTGGGAATGACTCGATAGAAGTCGATGCAAGTATGCTTCAATGAATTGAGTTGAATGATTATGCGCAAAGTCGTATCCATGGTTGATACGTTGGACGAGAATTTGTTGGGTGTAAACCGAATGATTTGCTGAGAGTAGTGAGGGAATTTTGCATTAAGGAAGTAATTGACTCGATCAAAGTTGAGTTGAGTTAATACGAAGACTTGTTCGGAACGAGTTGAGTAGGTACGAAGAAATTTTACGAACAAATTTGAATTAGCACAAAAAAAGTCAATATCACGATTTCGAAGTACAATTTGAGAATACGAGAATGAATATAAGAAATCTAAAATCGTGACGCTCGAGTGAAAAAGTTAGCTAAGTATGACTGAATGGATCTTGATATGTGCAAGATTTGATTCGTATTCAAGTTCGAATAACAATAGTGATCGCAACGAACCGGAGTTTATGAGAAAAGAAGATGTTCAAGTTATGCACATTGACGATGGTATTGAGGCGTATCAAAGACGATATACAATAACTCGGAGATACTTTGATCGAATGGACAAAATCATGTTGAGCATTGTTGTTGGATGAATAAGATGCAAGTTAAGTTGATGTCATTTTAGATGATAACGGTGGGAATGCTTCGAAGAATTTGATGATGGATCAATGTATTACTTGGATGACAACGAAAATGTCTTGATTGCTTCGACGATAACTATAACGTTGACGTTCTTGTCTTGTGCGAGCGCAACTCCAGCCTCGCACATGCGTCACGCCGGATTAAGATGACTATTTCACGTGAGCGCTGGTATGGTGATTCATGTCCAACGGGGATGGTCGAACTTACAAGGCATTGGCAAATTGGATTTGGCTTGTGGTTTGATGCGAATATGAATTCAAGGATTATTGCGATAAGCATAGAGTGTGTCTGATATTAATCGTGGGTAGATAGACTCGTATCCAAGGCAAACAAATATTACTCGGTTAGTGATATTATTAATGGTAGTGCATGAGTGATTCGAGTAATAACGGTGCATCAGTTGCACGGGTGGGCAGATAAATTGTGGATTGATAAATTATATCGGATTGGATAAAGTCCCACAGGAATTATCGAGAATTAATTTGGCTCTGAGATACGATATAGCATGGTTCGTATTAACTATCCCTCGTTGATGATCTTCAATTATCGAGCGTAGCTTCGGGACAGCTGGCCCTAGAAGACTTGACCGCCAAATCAAAGTAAATGTCGGAGACCGTAGGACGACCCTAATGAAGTCGCATAAGAAATTGCGTCGAGGATGAATGGTGATATAATGCATGTTGAGGATAAGTCTAAGCGATTGATTATCGTATTTCAGAAGTTAGCGAGTAGCCCTTCGACTAGATCGATATGGTCAGAGATTTACTGATCGATCGAATAAGTACGTAAATAGACTTGGTCGGTCGACGATCACATAGATAGATTGACATACTTAGCATAGTGACATGGAGGGACGATTGTGAGAAATCGTGCTATATATGAGTGCAACGAATAAGGGAACGACCCTAGATATTGTGTCATAGAGCTTGACTCGTGTAACGGCTAGAGTTGCGTACGTTAAGTAAACGACCTATGTTGCGAAATGAACTAGTGTGATTGGTTCAAAAATTAAGTAAGAAATTCTTACTCGATCGAGAATCAGATATGAACGTACGTAAAGAGACCTTGGGTCAGAAAGATTGTTGCCTTTGAGCTTCATAGACTCAAGTTGACCTCTTGTTTCCGGAGAGATTAAGCATGATGTCTGGATAAGTTACCTAGCGGAGGTAGTCCCAGACGTGATGCTTAGATAGTTTTAAGAACGTGAATCGTATTGGAATAGTTGCGTATGATGCATAGTGTGGATTGTAGATGAAGAAGGTTTGGACATCTTGGACTTAGTCCATGTCATTGAGGCAAATTCGAGAATAGTTGAATATGGAATTGAGTTGTGCGAGGGATAGAAAACGATTTGACGAGTAGGCGTTGCGAAGAATTGTTGCGATCGAATGCGTAACAACTTACTGCAATGCATGCGTTAGATGGCCGTCAAGAAACTTATGGGATCGAAGTTACGATTTTGAATCAAGTTATACGCAGAGATGTTTGGAGGATGAATACAAGATGCAGAATAATGCACACGGGAAGGGTTTTGGGAATATTACGCTAAAATCTGACCAAGTCGAGTACAGAATGGTTGGTGCTTGAGGATTTATATTGAGTCTGTTAGCTTTGTCCCGATATCCTACAACTGAGCTTGGCTAAAATGCGTATATTAGTGAGATGCCAAAAATATGTGTAGTGCTCCGGCCCGCAAGATGCCTTATGATAGATGGTTGGTTCGATGAAGCCTTGTTGGACTTGGGGATATACGAAGGATCGCTTGGAAGGTGTAATGCCCCAGTCCCAAAATACTTAGGGCTAGGTACGTATTCTTGCCAGCTGTATACATACGAAGTATACTCCAATGTATGGAATACCGTATGTATACATAAGCTATAAAATGTAGTAAAACCATGATAACTAAATCTCATCCACAACAATAAAGAATAATATTATAATCAACTCAAGAATTTGTTATTTATATATGTAGTTAGGCGGAGACAAATCCACTACCAACCAATTTAAAGGAAGAAGATATACAAGGAAATGATCGATAAAATAGCAAGACGAACTAAGAGCAATCATCCTCGAAAAAAATAGAGAAGATCACGGCCTTGGCTAGAACACCCGCGAAGGACAAGAGCACACACCTGACGAGATAACCAGGTCCTCAGAGGGACGTAACGAGATACAATAAACATGCCATATAAATACTAAAAATAAATTATGCCATACTTAAAGAAAGTGACAAGACATAAATAGGTAACCTAACCATACTAAAGTGATCATGTAGTTGAGAAACAATCCTTTCGACGTATGAGCCCTGGCTGTAAATAGGATTGGCATGGTCCCCATATAGGGCACCAGGGGCCCACGTCCGTAACGTCCGAAGATCGTCAGAGTGCATCATGTGCAAGGGGGTACGTCCATAACGCTCTACAAAACGTCAGAGGGCACCTGGAGCCTGCGCCTCCGGAGGAGCGCACAGGTAAGCAGGGAAGTGTAAAAAAGCCCATACGTCAGGTATTGTTCTCCCCACCCAATGCTCTTATTTAAGTCGCATCCACGACCATATACCTCTACTAACTGCTAAGTCTCCTAACATGCCTCTATTAGCAGTTAGCCCTAACGCATGCGCACTGGGGATCAGCCAATACGCAAGGACCTCTACATGTCACTCATCTCACACATCCTCGTGGTACAATTGTGTCAAGGTATATACGATACACTACAAACGGTAGTCCCTTAACTCTAGGGCAATATGCAATCAAAGGATAATAACAAATAAGCTAATATCACTGAGCAGGTAGTAAATCAAGATCTGTAAGAACTGGAAATAAATGAATAGTGATATGTAATAAAATGCAAACTGATAATAAAAAGTATATTGGCAAGGTATCTTGCCTGATTCCGTGCTATAAATATGAAACACCGCTCCCGCGTCCACGCCTCCGGAACCCGACGCTCCTAGATAATTAATTAACTAAATTAAGTCACTACTTATGAAACTTACGATACGACTTAATTAGTCAAAGTAATGTGTTAAAATTATATTCAATCTCTCGTGGAACCATTTAGATCCATAAAATCACACACAGGTTCCATGAGATATCGAAACACAGTTTTAGGGTTTCTAACTTTTAATTAGTCGGTTATGCCCCTACTTCAATAACATACTTAAAAATTATATAAAAATCATAAAAATAATATTTAAACTAATTTTTTACAGATTTATCTCTGAAATTCCAGAATTAATATTTCTAAAGATATTTATGACTAGCTGATTAATAAGTCAGCTAATCTACCCGAAACTCGCCCGGAACATAGTTAATGACTCATAATTACTAAAATAACCAAA
This sequence comes from Iris pallida, assembly GCA_029216955.1. NCBI lineage: Eukaryota > Viridiplantae > Streptophyta > Magnoliopsida > Asparagales > Iridaceae > Iris > Iris pallida. The sequence goes on from JANAVB010025196.1 coordinate 41,923,960, forward strand.
AATATATTTTAAATAGCAATAAAATAATTTATTTAATATAATAATATCAAAGGTATAAGGGTTGAGTTATACTACAAGTTTGGGACATTCTAGGTCAGCCGGTTACCCGAAATTAGCTAGTTTTGACCTACAATTTTCTCGACCAGATTTGAGTTGCTAAAATTGTAGAAAAATACTTAAAAATACTAATTTATGTATATGAACACACATAAAATTCAGTTTTGAAAATAGGCACCAATAACTCATAGTTCCTTTACAATGGGGTTAATTTTGATCCTACCGACACATGAATATTATGCATATATTTCATAAAACCTTTATGGATGATTATACCTAACAAAAGCCATCAAAATATGATTTTTATAGAATTAATAATATATTTTCTATAGAATTTTAGCAAAAGTTTTTAGAAGAAAAGATTTGGGTTCTTACCAAAGATTCTTGCTAGAAAGGTTGATGATAACTTTTCTTCACCAAAGCTCCAATCTTTTTCGCTATCCTCGCTTGCTAATCCTCTCTTGGTGAGTATGGGAGAGTTGATAATGGCTATAGAGGATTGGATGGGGGAGATAGAGTTTTTAGGGTTTGTTTTGAGGGGTTTCAGGGATGTATGGTGGAGGAGATGAGTTTTTGTGAAGGATGGAGAGATGTGCAATGGAGGAGATGATGTATAGATGCTATGGAGAGTTTATTGCTGCTGAAATTATGAAGAGGGAGAGGGGTTTTGGTCGGCCAAAGGTGAGGGAGAGAAAGATTTGGATTTGGTTAAGGTTTGGGATAAGTTGGTATATTTAAACATATACTTAAATAAATTTTAAGCAATCTAGGATTTAAATCCTATTTAATTTGATGCATTCGTCCATGGGAGTTGCTTGGCCAAAATTATCATGGTGGGGGTCCACTTGGCATGATTTGGTTGTTGGTGAGTTGGCAAGTTGATTGGATTGAGGGTTTAAAAAGGGGTTTCCTAATATAGAACTATTTAACTCTATCTATATAATTATACTAAAAAAATCTGAATTAAATACAAATAAATGTAATTATTAATATTTATTAATTCCCAACATGCCTACATAGGGTTGAATTTGGCTTGGAAGAGGTTTGGGAAGGTTTGGTGCAACCGGGTCTCCTAAAAAGTCATAAAGGCTTTCTTAACTAATTAATTAAATAAAAATATAACTTGTGCCATAATTTGAATGGTTAACATGCAAGAGATTACAATATGACCACGGCATTCCTAACATCGCTAGCATACTAGTTAAAGCACCCGACCACGCTAGGCATGCCATACTTTCTAGTCGTCTTGCATATTCAAACTCAACCATGGCTGTAGTCCTTTTATATAATATAAATAAGATAAAAATAAATTAGAATTAAATAAAATCCAAAAATAATTTAAATATTTCTTTAAATTATAAGGGGTTTTACAGAAGGCTATGCGATCGTGGCGGGAATCGTCCTATGAATGTGAGTAGTGTTGAACCCTTCAAAGATCCTTTAGCTTCACGCTTAAAATAAAGGATAATGTGCTATGTTTCTTATTGAGTTGCTCAATAACAGCTTGCATGGAATTCGAAAAGATAATGAAAGATAATAATCACCTGAACGTAAACTGTGTTGCTAGATGAATTGTATACTTGTACGATGTTGTGATGAAATACATGACAGGTGAAGCAAAGTCCCAAATACTTGGGCGGTGAGTATATCGAACCTTAGCTCGATGAATAGATGGTAAAACAGATGTTAAGACCCAAGAACTGGGCAGTGAGTATGCTTGAATTGTATTCGAATGAATGTATTCTAAAACAGATAATAAGTCCCAGGAATTGGGCGGTGAGTACATTGAGTTTGGTTGGAAAGATGTATGGTATCAAAGATGTGAAACAAGGCTTAGGAATCACATTCTATTATCATGTACCGATGTAGAATGTAGATTTGGCAGATGATAATGTGAGCGTTGCCTCAAGGCAAGATGGCAAGATGATAATACGAATGAGAAAGATGGGTTATTACTTAGTTTTCCTTATCATGCATTATATGTTTCTTCTTAGATAAGTTGCATATAGTTGCATGGTCATGGACAACTTGTCAACAAGGTGGTTCCTCGAACGGTATTCCTGGGCCTTCGAAACCGGTTCGTCCTAGGGGGAACCAGTGCTGAAGTAGTAGCACATGCTGAAGTAGTAGCACGGTATACGGGACTTGCAGTAAGGCTAGCTACCTGCACTGCAAGGGCGCCGTATACCAGTAAGTCGGTCCAAGATGGCGTGTTGCCAGTGACCTTCATATAGATAGGTTCGGTGCTAATGATGTCTTATGCAGGCAGAATAAGTTATTACTCAAATACAGGGAAGGATGTCGGCTGTTGGTAAGAATCACCTAAACGGTGATATTTATATTGAATCATGATATTGTTTCTAACAATGTCTTGTGCAGGCAGAGTAAGTATTATAAATGTACAGGGATGGCTACGCGACCGTAGATAAGAATCACCAAAGGGTGATAACTGCATGCTTTAACTTATGTTGGCTATGAGATTTGCATGCTTTACTTCTTGTCGGCTATAACATAAAATTGACCATAAGGCAACGAGAAAGACCACTATTAATAATATTCTATAACATGATTACTTAGTATTGTCTTCTTAGGTGAGTTGGGCCAGCACCGCTCGCCAGTACATTGATGATGTACTGACCCTCGTTGTGGACAATATTTCAGGTGCTTGCGTATGGGGGAAATCGTTTGATCAGTGCTTGGCATCGATGATTCGGATGGGTGTACAGAAGCTCTTCTGTCAAGACGATGTCTTCTGTTATACGGGACATAATATATAGAACAATGTAACTCAGTTGTACCAATGAGATTGTAGCCAAATTGTCAAGTTCATTGTAAAGAAGTCGGTATATTCAGTTGTAGCCTGAAGGGCAAGTGTATACATTCAGTTGGCTATTCAAGAGTCTTGTAATCAGTTGTAAACTCTGTATTCCGCTACAAGTCTTGTAATCTATTATGATAATCAATAAAGAGATACATTTCTTTATATCTTGTGTGACTTTAATTTATCTGCTTGGTTTTGCTGTGTTGTCGATATTTTCTGAGAAATACCAGAAACTGTAATAATTTTGCCTTGTACAAGTGCAATCTAGACTTGTACGGCATCATGCCCAGTGGTTAGTTTTCGATCCTCCGGGATCGGGGAGTGACAATATGTGTATGATCCAAACTAAGTTGTATGATTCAAACGATAGTAGCACGAGATCGTGAAACGATCCAGCGAGACACTTATATTGAGTGTTGGTTTCAGTTTGAGGACGAACCTTGTTTTGAGGGGTATATTATGTAATATCCCACTCTGCATGGTGCATTACGATGAGTCATTGACTCGAAGAGTTGCGTTGACCCGATAAAGTACCGATGCAAGTAGATGTATGAGTTACGTTGGCCCAAAAGAAAGCCTTGAGTTGATTCGAATCTATAAATTGAAACGATGCAAAGGATAAGTACCGTTTCAGCAAGTGCTGATTTTAGTTGATTTCGTGTGCAGGCTACGCTTTTACGCTGAATCATAAGAGGTTGACTTTTTGCCTTATTTGTAATGGTATCCACAAAACCAAATCGTCTCCTTACAACAAACTAAGGCATGGGCACGGTAGGCCAAATCAGTCGAGTAGCTCAACGCAATGGCTACGTCAGGAGAGTTGGTCGTGTAACAGAGTTATGAAAATCGAGCCGTATCAGCTCGGCAAAGCGACAGGCATATCATCTTAAGGTGGGCGGGTTCATGACTCTTCTCTCTTACTCCTTCATGCCTAATAAAATGTATCCTTGTATGCGTAAGTTGTTATCAAGTTAACGAGCATGGCTCGAATCGAGTAAAGGTCTTAGTGTGTGTCGAACATTAAGATAGAACAATAAACATTAAACAATAAAGGCAACATATATTGCACGAGTCGCAATAGGATATTGATGCTAGGACATTGAAAGACAATATCAAGATGTGCATCAAGTGCACGACTCGGAAGAACATTGAACACTAAGGCTTAGAATATGGAAATACGATATTCGGTATCGAGGTGTGCATCGAATGCACGACTCAAAAGAAAATTGATATATGTGTCAAAGTGTACGTATGTGCACGGGACTCATAAAAGATGACTTTGTTACGAAGAGAACAGTCGTGGCACGAATGTTGTGATAGAACTGTCGAATATGCCACGGTACCTTCGAGATGGTTGGGACCTTCGGGTCGATATGTTGAGGAATATTTAATCGGGGCATCATGCCAATGGAATAGAGATGGGCGAACTTGTTTGGTTGTATGAAAATCAGAACATGTTGCATATGGTCAATAGACTTGGATGTATGGCCCATGCACGGGCGTGCTTCCCTCGAACGTAGGATTGCCGGGGCGTCGGGACCGTTCGACCGCAAAGGGAATTAAGGGGTATTGGTGGTGCACTTCATTCAGACGGGTTGCGCCCTCCTATTGATATGATAAGCCACAATACTAGTAAGTTTGGGATCCTTTGAGTAGTGGGCTAGCAACCCATGCCAAAGTGATTGTCGACTTACAAGTTAAGATACCAGTCCATTACGGCGCGAAACGTCGTGACCTTTATATAGATAGGACCAGTAGGCTAAGACTAGCATTGGGTGCAGGCGCAGAGCCTGCCACCTTATGCTTATGTTAAGTTTAATTGGTTGGCTGTGTGAATTGTATGATTGGTTATGCAAATCTCTAATGATTGCAGGCTAGGCGAAACGAGACGGAGATGGGCACGATCACTATGCTTATGTTCATATTATGTCTAACTGTATCTACTGCAGGGACACAGTATTGAACACATTTATGATTAGTTGCTATCGATAATATGCTTTCCTGCTTTGAGCTTTGCCATAAAATTGATCGTAAGGCTAAATAGAAAGATTACTAAATAAAGATGCATGTTTTACTAAATTTACTTAGTATTGGTTTGGGTGTGACTGGGTCTTGATCATTGTAGCGAGGACGAAAGCACTAATCCCCCACTAGTTTGCTCGCAGGTTCAATATTTGTTCAGTTCGGGGCGGGGCTTGGCTTGGATGCACCGAGGCATTGAGTCCTTAGCGTTTGGAGGCGAGCTACCGCATTGGCGTTCGAACTTGCAACATGGAGATGTTCGGCCGAAGACTACTTGTTGGCTATAAAGAGGCATAATGTATGGAACAATGTACTCCTTTATGAGCTAAAGAGATCATGAGCATTTTAGCCAGTTGGCATATTCAGTTGGGCTATTCAAAGCCTTGTAACCTCAGTTCATTATTAATAAAAGAGATTTTTAGTGTATACTATGTTTTCTTCTGCTGCTTATGTTATCAATTTGAGATAAACTTACGCGAACCTCTTATCTTGCCTTACACGAGCGCAACTCCAGGCTCGTGCGATATCACGTCTGTAACGCCCTAGTAGAACGCCGATCCAAACGGCAAGTGCAACGACTCAAACGAGCCGTCGACCCGAAGAGTTGGCATCGACCGGATGAAGAATCGATGCAATGCTTGTATTGGCCCGTCAAGATGAATCCAGACTTAGACTTTCAAAGGCGCGCTCGGAGTATCGCTCGGCCGATGCGAACATCGCTAAGGTGGGTGGCTCCGATGAACCCGTCTGTGCTTAGCCTAGACACATAACAATACGGACACTATCACGAGAATCGCTAGGCAATAACCCGCGCATGCTAATAAATGACTCAACGCACCTAGCTAAGGAAATAATCCCATTTTGCATGCTTGTTTAGAACATGGAAAAGAACTCGGCAAATATAGAAACTCTCGCACCGCGCTCTACGCTCGTGCTACGGCACAAGCTTACGTTCAAGTCCCGTACGCGTTCAACAATGAAACAATGAATGGATTACAACAATGAAATGGGAAGACTATCAACATAGTCGTTCCGAGTATAGTATAGCAACATTGAAAGGCTATAGGACCGATGGGTCGCCAAGGCGACTCCCGCACTGGGAGTTGCGTAATACGTGAATGAATGAATCAACGAATGAATGAACGAATGAATAAATACGTGAAACATGAAAGAATGAACGAACAAGTGAAAGAAAGAAATGAAAGAGTGAATACAAGATAAGACATGAAAGACGTTAGCGACAGGTATGATGGGCACGTGCAACGGGGCTCGCTACCCGCGCTGCACGGACGCCAACCTGGTCGATAATGCATTATGGCTCAAGACAGCCGATATGTTAAATGACAAGTAAAATACGAAATGGTCGTGGACAAACGGCACGGGCGATGGGAGGGAATACCGTGGCCGTCTTGAGGAAGAATTCTACGGCACGGGCGATGGGGGGGAATATCGTGGCCGGCCTAGGCGAAATCAGACATGGGGCTTACGGGCTGCTTTGAGTGGGGGCTCGGCCACTCAAAAAGACGTAAGGCCAGGCATTTCAAGAAACTATCAAGGTGTACCAGCCATCACGCTTCGATAGGTAAGAATGCCCACGTGATATGTCCAAAATGGCTTGTAAAGCCAGCGACCCATGTATGTAGATTAAGTGGACTATGCTGGTGGCAATCTACGTGCAAGTTCTTGCATTGAAACAAGTAGTCTAAGTTAACTAAATGAAGTGTCTCCTGAACATGTTCGAATTATAACACTCCTGGACATGCCCGAAATGTAACACTCCTGAACATGCTTGCAAAGTAACATCCTGAACATGAACATGCTCGAAATGTAACATGCCTGAACATGCTTGAAATATAACACCCTGAATATGCTGGAAATGTGCCTCCTGAACATGCTCGAAACGTAACACTCTGAACATGCCTGCGACGTGAATGAACATGCCTACGACGTGCTAGAACCGGAGACATGGACACGCCCGTAACATTGAATGTTTACATGAATCACGTTAAGTTACTTCATGTTAAATTGCTGACTAACTTGGTTTACTTTGGACAGGGAAGGCCGGACGGTAAGTATGGGTAAGTTGTGCATGCATTTTCCATGCGACACTTGAAATCAGCAACACGAGATAGGTCATGATATGTGCCATGAAATTGACCCTAAGGCAAGATTAGAAAGACAATGAATGATAGTCGGTGTACGAAAGTAAATGCAACGTGTTTGGTAATGATAGCATTGTGGGCGAGCTAGCCTCCCCACCAGTGCATAACAATGTACTGATAACCCCACAGTCTGCTTGCAGGAAGCAGGAGACGTCGGCGGGTGCGGAGCTTTCCTCGTACGTGCTAAGGTGCGGAGCTATCTCTTGAGCCTTGGAGCGTTGCAGAAGCTGAAGCACCCTATACAGGACATAATGTATCGGAACATCGCCATGTATCATTCTATCTTGTAAGCCACTTGGCACGCCTTTTATGTTTCAGAGAGAGAGCTCGAGCGATTTGTAATATCGGCCTAGCGCCGCTTGTAACCTTCGTAAATATCAATAAAGAGATCGAATTTGCTTCTACTTGTGTTTATTTACTTTTCGCTGCAATGGGGACACTCTGTGCGATTCTGTGGCCTAGCTCAAATCGGCCGTTTCTGGACTTGGCCTTGCACGGGCGCAACCTAGGCCCGTGCGGCATCACGCTTTAGCGAGGACGATCGCTCCTACGGAAGCGGGGCGTGACATATTGGTATCAGAGCACGGCTTTACGTCCTTGGACTTCATTCGATTTTCTCAGTTTTGAAAGCTCGGTTGGAAACAAAAGATGGGTACGCTCTCTCTCGTTGTGCCTTGGGATGTTCCATACAATAAGTCTAATATTTTCAAAAGCTCGTATAAGTACTCGGTTGAACGGGATCGATAGGCGACGACCTTTGTGCCGAACGATGTTAAAACTTGACTTGATAGAGAATACATGCTAAGTTAACATGTCGCGTGCGTGCCTGACTAGTCTTGCGTCGACCTAACAAGTGAGCGTGCAAACTCAAATATAGTCCGTACGAGATGGTTATGCGGCACAACTTAGTCCGTGTGTCGTGCACCTCGACTTCTGGTGCAATCGAGTTGCGCGCGATATCAAGTATCGCTCGATCGAGAGCGAAAATACACTTTGAGTGTCTATCGATTGGAACGCTATCGAGTTAACGCTTAGGCATACACGAAAGATTGGCTTGGATTTTGAGGATTAGCCTGAACGACTTAGTACGTCGAGGCGACGTGAGCGATTACGCTAGAGATTCGTCGAACGAATCTGAAGGATGTCTTAGCGCATGACGCGAACGTGATTGAGGACTAGATCGTATGGCTTGAATTCGAGTGGTGTATGTAATAGGTTCGGAGAAGAATAAGAATGAGTGACGACGACTAGTCGAGTGGCTCGAACCCTGAGTGGTGTATGGACGTTATAGAAATTGTTCGAGCGAGACTACAAGATATACGGATAGAACAGGTATGTCGACGAGGCGATGCGATCGCGCAAAGCCTTAGAACGTGTCACGCTTAATTGATCGTGACTTCGAATGTCCCGAACGAGATGTCGTTCAGACAACTGGTGAATGGACAACGCATGTTAGAAAACGATTCGGAACGATGAATGAAAGTGAATGGTCTTGATCGAGGAAACTTAGAGGATCGCGCGTACGATTTGGGATTGATTCAAATGAAATGTGACTTGAGTTTTGAACAACGATCTTGAAACGAGCTTGAAGAATAGCGATCGAACTTGATCTTGAATATCGAGGAAATTGTGGAATATCCAACTCGGACAAACAGCATCAATGCACGACTCGAAATTGGTTGCAAAGGAAAATCGTCAGGTTACGCATATCGTCGATGGTATTGAGACGTATCAAAGATCGATATGCGATAACTCGGGGGTACTCTGACTCGGCAAATGACGATCGTGCAAATGTCATTATTCCGTTGGAAGCTATACTTGGGATGTTGAAACGTGTCGAGGAAAATATAGACGTGGCTCGTGGATTTTCTAGTTGAACAAATGACGAATGAACTATCGATTTTGGCTCGAATGAAAATGAAAATACTTGGATTTACTTCGACGATAACCCCAACGTCGACATGCTTGTCTTATGCGAGCGCAACTCCAGCCTCGCACATGCGTCGCGCCGAATAGGGCGATCACTCCGCGTGAGCGCTGGTATGGTGATTCATACAGCGGGGGTGATTGAACTAGCATGGCATGGCAATTTGTGTGCCTCGACTTGTGGTTTGATGCGAAGGTGACTTGAGAATGATTCGGTGTGCTTGATGATTAAGCTTGAGGATTGCGTAGGTCCAATCCGCGTATCGAGAATGAATTAGTCTGGATCCAAACAAGAGTTACGTCCCGATGAGAATGATTATTCCACGGGAGCGTTACATGGTGATTCATGAACCACCGTGGATAATCGGACTCGCGTGAGATTGGGGCGCAACATATTGTCAAGTTAGATGAACTCATGATCGAATACGTGAATTGGTTAGAATGGATATGTGAAGTATGTCAATTTAGTGATTTGAATGGATTTGAATTCGTTGCGGTGTACGACGAATACATTGATGCGAATAGGTGATCGTGTTCGATGTTTAGAAATCTGAGTGACGCGAGCTTGGGTAGAAAACCCCGTACTACCGACTTTGTTTGACCCTAGGATTGGGGTCAGTGTTGGCATTATTATTGGGGAACTATGATTCCAATCCTGACATTGACTTAGCCTCGAAAAGATGGCCTAGCGGGTAGGCGAGACGCCCTGTTTCATGAGTTATCAATCGAAGGATTGATCTTGAGGATTAGCATGGATGGATGTGTGAATCACGAATATAGGAATACCCCTCACGAGATTCGGCTGACATGCACATATTCAGGGACGCTTGAGTATGTGCACGATGCGACTCGAGTGAGAATGACAATTTCTAGATCATGCGGCTTGGCTGAATGCATGTATTTTGGGGACGCTTGGAATGCGTGCACGATCCAGCCAAGTGATACATTGAGTGCAAGAAAGACTTGAGGAATGGAAGAGTGTCGAAGATCTTGAAATTGCGTTAAGTAAAGGATCGATACTAGTACGAGCGTGGCTCGGAATCAAAGAAACGTGTAAGCGGAGTGTGCGTGAACGACAATGAGATTGGCCCTAAACAAGTGAATGATATGGAATCGATATCGTGCAAATAAAAGTTGGTATAACGAATTGGACCATTGATAGGAAGATATACTCGAGGATAGTGTAATACTTAGTCTTGAATCGGACGAAAATTACATAGACTGGGTCGACCCCGCTAAGTAGAAATCATACTGATTTCGTGGTCACGAACGCTTGAGAAGCGAATCGGGTCATCTCGATGACCGAGATAAACGAAAGTGAGTTTGTCTCAGCCTACGACCCGCGCATTTGACGAATTACAATGTGCCTCGTACGAATATTTCCGTCCCATGACACAGAGAAATAGCAATCAAGACGAAGAAACACTTGAATTGAATAAGTACAATCAACTATAAAATGAATGAAAGGCTATTCAATAAAATCGACCAAACGCGTGCGACACGGAACTTAGAAAGATATCAAGTATGGTTCGATTCTATCGAACGATAGAGCCGTTCGAAGAAATTGTCTAAGAAACACGACGACACGAGTTAAGGAATGATAGGATGACCTGCACTCAAGAAGTCTCGAGGACGAGACTTATTTTGAGTGGTGTATTATGTAACGACCCGCTCCGCCCTAGTGGAACGCCGATCCAAACGGCAAGTGCAACGACTCAAACGAGCCGTCGACCCAAAGAGTTGGCATCGACCGGATGAAGAATCGATGCAATGCTTGTATTGGCCCGTCAAGATGAATCCAGACTTAGACTTTCAAAGGCGCGCTCGGAGTATCGCTCGGCCGATGCGAACATCGCTAAGGTGGGTGGCTCCGATGAACCCGTCTGTGCTTAGCCTAGACACATAACAATGCGGACACTATCACGAGAATCGCTAGGCGATAACCCGCGCATGCTAATAAATGACTCAACGCACCTAGCTAAGGGAATAATCCCATTTTGCATGCTTGTTTAGAACATGGAAAAGAACTCGACAAATATAGAAACTCTCGTACCGCGCTCTACGCTCGTGCTACGGCACAAGCTTACGTTCAAGTCCCGTACGCGTTCAACAATGAAACAATGAATGGATTACAACAATAAAATGGAAAGACTATCAACATAGTCGTTCCGAGTATAGTATAGCAACATTGAAAGGCTATGGGACCGATGGGTCGCCAAGGCGACTCCCGCACTGGGAGTTGCGTAATACGTGAATGAATGAATCAACGAATGAATGAACGAATGAATAAATACGTGAAACATGAATGAATGAACGAACAAGTGAAAGAAAGAAATGAAAGAGTGAATACAAGATAAGACATGAAAGACGTTAGCGACAGGTATGACGGGCACGTGCAACGGGGCTCGCTACCCGCGCTGCACGGACGCCAACCTGGTCGATAACGCATTATGGCTCAAGACAGCCGATATGTTAAATGACAAGTAAAATACGAAATGGTCGTGGACAGACGGCATGGGCGATGGGGGGAATACCGTGGCCGTCTTGAGGAAGGATTCTGCGGCACGGGCAATGGGGGGGAATACCGTGGCCGGCCTAGGCGGAATCAGACATGGGGCTTACGGGCTGCTTTGAGTGGGGTCTCGGCCACTCAAAGAGACGTAAGGCCAGGCATTTCAAGAAACTATCAAGGTGTACCAGCCATCACGCTTCGATAAGTGAGAATGCCCACGTGATATGTCCAAAATGGCTTGTTAAGCCAGCGACCCATGCATGTAGATTAAGTGGACTATGCTGGTGGCAATCCACGTGCAAGTTCTTGTATTAAAACAAGTAGTCTAAGTTAACTAAATGAAGTGTCTCCTGAACATGCTCGAATTATAACACTCCTGGACATGCCCGAAATGTAACACTCCTGAACATGCTTGCAAAGTAACATCCTGAACATGAACATGCTCGAAATGTAACATGCCTGAACATGCTTGAAATATAACACCCTGAACATGCTGGAAATGTGCCTCCTGAACATGCTCGAAACGTAACACTCTGAACATGCCTGCGACGTGAATGAACATGCCTACAACGTGCTAGAACCCGAGACATGGACACGCCCGTAACATTGAATGTTTACATGAATCACGTTAAGTTACTTCATGTTAAATTACTGACTAACTTGGTTTACTTTGGACAGGGAAGGCCGGACGGTAAGTATGGGTAAGTTGTGCATGCATTTTCCATGCGACACTTGAAATCAGCAACACGAGATAGGTCATGATATGTGCCATAAAATTGACCCTAAGGCAAGATTAGAAAGACAATGAATGATAGTCGGTGCACGAAAGTAAATGCAACGTGTTTGGTAATGATAGCATTGTGGACGAGCTAGCCTCCCCACCAGTGCATAACAATGTACTGATAACCCCACAGTCTGCTTGCAGGAAGCAGGAGACGTCGGCGGGTGCGGAGCTTTCCTCGTACGTGCTAAGGCGCGGAGCTATCTCTTGAGCCTTGAAGCGTTGCAGAAGCTGAAGCACCCTATACAGGACATAATGTATCGGAACATCGCCATGTATCATTCCATCTTGTAAGCCATTTGGCACGCCTTTTATGTTTCAGAGAGAGAGCTCGAGCGATTTGTAATATCGGCCTAGCGCCGCTTGTAACCTTCGTGAATATCAATAAAGAGATCGAATTTGCTTCTACTTGTGTTTATTTACTTTCCGCTGCAATGGGGACACTCTGTGCGACTCTGTGGCCTAGCTCAAATCGGCCGTTTCTGGACTTGGCCTTGCACGGTCGCAACCTAGGCCCGTGCGGCATCACGCCTTAGCGAGGACGATCGCTCCTACAGGAGCGGGGCGTGACAACGTCCCAGCGAGGATGATGATTCGGGTGAAATCTAGCAAGGACGAACGATTTCTCGGGTCGGGACGTGACATAGTCAATGACCTTCATATAGACATGTGGCATAGCTAACAATGTCTTATGCAGGTAAGAGTAAGTGTTACTCATAAATATACAGGGATGGCTATCGACCGTGGGTAAGATTCACCAAATTGGTGAACGATATTAATTGCTTATGTTAGAACAATATGAATTGCTTGTCTCTGACGTCAATGTATGCTTCTTATGTTTTCTATCAATATGAATTGTTAATGGACCCTAAGGCAAGATAGAAAGATCACAAATCAATAGTGTACATTCACATAATTTACTACTGTTGATTTATGGTGAGATTGGTTACGGCCGCTCACCAGTACATATGTGGCAATGTACTGACCCTCGTCTCCAAAGTGTTAAAAACCTAGTGGATAATCTTAGACGCTGAAGGCTTGCTGTCCGACTCTTTAGAAGCTTCACACTTCCTTGAAGTTTCCACTTGAAGAAGAAGGCATTTTGCTTAAGGTGGATATTGTCGCATTTTTAATAAAGAGATATGATATATGGAACAAGTTGTATCTCATTTCAATATTTCTGCAAGTTTTAGCCAAGTTTGGTATTTCATCTCGGCTGTTTGAGAGTCTTATGTTTTCTATGCAAAGTTATCAATAAAGCGCTTATTTCAGATTCTAGCTGTGTTCTTCAATTTCTCTGTAAATTTGCTATGAAACTCTATTCAAAATGTCTCTTTACAAAAATGTACACGAGCACGTCTTGTACAAGTGCAACTCTAGACTTGTGCAGCATCATGCCTTAGCGAGGACGAACGATTCGACATGAATCAAAGCAAAGGCGAGCGATTCCCCAAAACGGGGCGTGACAGAAAGTGGATACCAAATCCAAATTTTTGATTTGGAATAAAGAAAGTAATTAATTTTTTTTAAATAATTTTATTGTTATATAAATATTTAATTAATAATAATTAATAATTAAATAAAAATTAAATAAAAATTAAGTAATAATTAGTTATTATCTTATATATGAATTTTTTATTCTTAATTAATATAAATATATTCATCACTTAAATAATTAATTATTAATTTTATTAATTAATATGTTATCATAATCTTAATTAATAATTTATTAATTTATTAATCATAATTATAATCTTGACTAGTAATTTATTAATTTATTTTATAATAATCTTAATTAATTATTATACCTTCATTAATCATAATTATAATAACTTATTAATAATAATTATAATTATAATTAATAATTTATAAATAAATATTTCATTATAATCTTAATTAATAATTTATTAGTTAATTATAACCTTAATTATTAATTATTAATTATTAATTATTAATTACTACTTTATTATAATCTTAATTAATAATATATTAATCATAATTATCATCTAAATTACTAATTTATTTTTTATAATCAATTTTATTAATAATATTTCACCATAATCATATTCAATAATTTATTAATCATATTTATAATCTTGATTAATAATTTATTAATTTATAATTTTACTTTTTATATTTTATGATAATCTTAATTAATAATTTATACCTTTATTAATCATAATTATAATAATTTATTAATCATAACTATAGTTTTAGTTAATAATTTATAAAGAAATATTTAATTGTAATCTTAATTAATAATTTATTAGTATTAATTATAATCTTAATTATAAATTATAAATTATAAATTATGAATTACTATTTTATTACAATCTTAATTAATAATATATTAATCATAATTAGGGTAAATTGTAAAAAATTCCTCGTTAAATTTGTACATTTTGCTTAGGAAGAACTTTTAGTTAAAGTTAGCAAATAAAGACCCCCCGCAATCTATGACCTTCTCGAAAAGTTCCATACAGTCTGTTGACCGTTAGCTTTGACCGTTAATAATATTTTAAAAAAATAATACCTAAACTACCCCCCCTTCCCCACCAGCCCCCCTTCTCCTCCTCCCCCTTAGCCCCCCTCCTCATTCCTGCCAGCCCCACCTCCTCCTTCTTCCGGCCCCCCTCAGCCCCCTGCCTCACTCCGGCCAGCCCCCTCCTCCTCCTTCCGTCCCCCTCAGCCCCCCTCCTCACTCCGGCCAGCCCCCCTCCTCCCCGGTCCCCTCAGCCCCCTCCTCCTCCTCTCCGTCCCCCTTAGCCCCACCTCCTCACTCCGGCCAGCCCCCCCTCCCTCCTCACTCCGGCCAACCCCCCTCCTCCTCCTCCCCGTCCCCCTCCTCATTTCGGCCAGCCCCCCCTCCTCCTCTTCCCCGCCCCCCTCAGCCCCCTTCATTACTCCTCCCCGCCCCCTCCCCCTCAGCCCCCCTCCTCCTCCTCCTCCTCCTCCTCCCCGTCCCCCTCCTCCTCCTTCCCGCACCACCAGAGAGAGGGGGGAGAGAGTGGATGAGGGGTAAAATGGTCATTACATACCCCACTTAACAACAGTTAACGAAAAATGGGACAAAATGAACAGATTTCATACTTTTAGGAATTTTAAGAGTATGTGGTCTTTTAGTGCAAAAAACAAAAATCTAACGAGGAATTTTTTTGCACTTTACCCTCATAATTATCATCAAAATTAATAATTAATAATTAAACAATTAAATAATTAATATATTATTAAAATTTTAGTTAACAATTTATTAATCGTTATTATAATCATCATTATAATCTTAATTTATAATTTATTAATCATAACTATTATCATAATTATAATAATAATTTAATTATTAATTATAACTATAATTATAATTATAATTATAATAATTAATAATTAATTTAATCATAAATATTGTTTACCAAATTCTATGTTTGGTTGGAGTTGAATTTGAATTTAGATTTGGATTTGGAAATTCATAATTTGGATTTGGATTTAAATTTTGGATTTTCAAATTCAAATCCAAATCCAAATTCTTTTTACCAAGTAAGTCCTTACAGAGTTAAGCGTTCGCATAATTTTTTATATTTTATTTTGGCAGAATGCATTTCAAAAGGATTTTTTTATGTTTAATCTTATTTTTTTGAGAAATTTTGTTTTACCCCCCACTTTTTATGTCAATATTAAGGGTGCACCCCACTATTATGCATTAATAAACGACGCCCCCCACTTCTAACAGTTTCCGTTCGTGTCTAACAGAAACCCCCCTTCGTCGACTTTTTAGGACGTAAATACCCTCCGTTCTATAATGGATACATAAAGTATTTGTGGAATCCCTAAAATACCCTCGTTTAATAAACTCCTAACCGACTCTTTCTCTCCCAAATCCTCTGTTCAGTCGAAATTTTCCCATCCCCAAATCTAATTCCCTTCCTTAACCTAACCCTAAATTTCTTTCCCAAAATCCCTTCCGCAACCTAATCCCCACACTACATTCGCGATGTCGACTCTTCCCAAACCTGAAAAATCCATCCACGATCGTCGAGCCCCCATGGCAAAGTCTGCAAGTCAGGTAATTTTGCCATTTTTTTGCAATTTTTTCCTTCAATGTATGAAAGATTGGTTACGAAATTATTTCCTCTGAGCACGACATCTTCTTCTTCTTTTTTCAGATTTAGCCCTAAATTTTGCCCTAAATTCTCCAATCCAAAACCCTTTTCTCGTTCAGAGCTTGAGCTTCTCTGAGAGATAGCATGAAGAAAGGCAGTATCCCACTGTAAGTTATACTATCCTAACCTAAATTCCTCTTCTATTTATTGTTGAGTCTGTTTATTGTTTGCTCTCTGAATGATAGCTTGAAGAAAGGCATGTTATTTTATGTGTGCATACTTGTAATATTATGTAGGAAGGTCGTGCTTAGGGTCCACTGTATGAATGGTAGTTCTACAGCTGTTGAAGTAGACCCAGACCTGATTAGTTTGTTGGATATACCCTATATAATTCAGAATAGTACTTTGGAGGCTAGTTTCAAGTACCACTGGATTGATGACTCAAAAAGTGGTGAAATAGTGGAGGTGTTGACTGATGGTGAGTTGTTGGGTATGATTGGCAAGCAATTGCCAGACAAGAATGGAGAAATACACTTGTTCTTAGAAGAGGTTGGTAAAGAGACAAGTCTAGAACAACAACCTGAGCCACAGCTTATTGAGACACAAGCATCAGTTAGCAAGCCAGCAGTTGAAAATAGGAGAACACGTATAAAGAGAGTAGCACATAAATCACCTAGAAAGCCAGCAGTTCAATTGCAACATGATAGTGTTGAACCTCTACCTAGTGATAGTGATGTGGGCCTCCCAGAGGAGCAGTTGGATGAAATGCCATCAAGGGTCTTCAATATTGGGGGTAAAGATGGTCAAGCAGAGGCTGGAAGACAAGGTGATGGTACACAGGTTGATGAGGAGAGGCAGACTGGCACACAGGTTGATGGTACACAGGTTGATGAGGAGAGGCAGGGAGCAGAGGGTACAGAGGCAGAGGAGGAAGAAATTCATGATGAAGTTGAAGAAACAGAGGAGGATGAAGAATATGTACCAAGCAGTGAAGACAGAAATGAAGAATGGGTGAAGAAACAGAGTTTCAGAGGGAAGAGTTGCAGAGAAGAAAGAAACTTAACCTTGATGAACTTGACCTTGAAGAGGAGTACCATAGTTGTCCATCATCTGCTTCTGAATGTGATCATAGACCTGCTGAAATTGATGACTTATACAGTGAGGGTGAGATGGGTGAGGAGGAATATAGGGCTCCAGCTGTGGGTGAACTGGGCATAGGTCAACAATGGATGAATCCTACAGAGTGCAGAAGATATTTAAGGACATTTGCTATAAAGAACAGGTTTGAAATGAAATTTGTCAAGAATGAATCAAATAGGATATGGGGTGTGTGTGAAGAAGAGACATGTCCATGGATGTGTAGGGTCAGAATATCACCTGACAGGACCACATGTACACTTAGGCAGCTTAATGCAGCCCACACTTGCAAGCACACTTCAAAGCTCTCAAACAAATTGGCCAACAGTAAGTTCATATCTGATGAGTTGGAAGATGATATTAAAGCACACCATATCTCATGGAAGGCAAAGGATATTCAGAGGCAGATGTGGTCCAAGTTTACAGTAAAGGTTTCCTATTGGAATGCACATATGGCATTAATGAGAGTGAAAGAGAAACTTTTTGGGGGTTATGATGAAAGTTATAGAAAATGTCCTCATGTTGCACAGCAGGTTATGAGATCCAATCCTGGTAGTGTAGCTTTCTGTGGGAATATAGTAGGGACCACTGAATTTGGCTATTTATGCATAGGTTACAATGCAAGTTTTACAGGGTTCAATAAAGGTTGTAGACCATTAGTGGGGTTAGATGGCTGTCACTTGAAAGGAAAGCATGGGGAGGTTTGTTTGTCAGCAACTGCCCTAGATGGTAACAATAGACTGTTCCCTCTTGCCATCTATCTTTGTACATCTGAATGTGAAGCAACATGGGGCCACTTTCTTTCAATTATTAAAGACAAGTTGTTGCAACATCCAGGTAAGATAACATTTATATCTGACAGGCAGAAAGGCTTAGAACGTGCTGTTGACATTGAATTTCATGGGCACCCCCACAGATTTTGTTTCAGACATTTCTATAAGAATTTCAAGGCTCGAATCAGTAGTAGCCTACAGTTGAAGCACCTTACCTGGGGTGCAGCCAGGGCATACAGAGAGGCTGACATAGCTAAATGGATCAAAGCACTTTCTGAACAATGTCCAGAGGGTCTTAAGTATCTTATGGAAGAGGACATGACAAGATGGTGTAGAGCATTCTTTGATAAGACAAGCAAGTGTGAGCACATCACCAATAACTTCTCTGAGAGCTTCAACAGTTGGATAAGGGACATAAGAGGGAGGCCCATCACTATGATTGTAGAGATGTATCATATGATGGTCATGCAATTGATCTATGATGGGAAGATGGTTTGTAAAGGCTGGGGTGAGACTGACTTGACTCCAAAAGCAAAGAAGATCATTGAGCATAGGATAAAGCAAGTCAACCATTTTCAGGTCAATGGTGCTGATGAGGGATTATTTTGTGTAACAAGTGTGTTCTCCATTGAAAACAGATGGTCAGTTGATATTAGAGCCAAGACTTGTGACTGTCATGTATGGGACTTAACAGGGATACCCTGTGTTCATGCTGTAGCAGCACTATTACCTATTAGGCCCACATGGACACTGTAAGTATAGCAGTTATATATGCATAGCAATGTAGATACATAGCAGTTATTGATCATAGCAGTTATATATGCATAGCAATGTAGATACATAGCAGTTATTGGTCATAGCAGTTATATATGCATAGCAATGTAGATACATAGCAGTTATTGGTCATAGCAGTTATATATGCATAGCAATGTAGATACATAGCAGTCTAGCATTATGCATAGCAATATAGATTCATAGCAGTTTATATATGCATAGAAGTTTATATGTACACTTACATCATAAATTACTTATCTTGGTATAGGTTCACAAGCCACTTCTATCATGCTAATACCTACAAGGAGGCTTATGCTGAAAAGATCTTTCCATTGCCTCAGTAAAGCTTATGGGATCCAGTAAGATTCTGTATCCTATTTGTGTTCTATATATTGCACTTTCTTATGCTGGAAATGTTCTTTATCCTATATGTGTTCTACATATTGCACTTGGTTACAGCCACCATATGAAGTTGGTCCACCTGCTACAAGAAGGCAACCTGGAAGACCAAAGAGTGTTAGGAGGAGGGAGGCTGATGAGTTACCAAGGTATGCCAAGAAGCAGAGGATTTGTGGGAGATGCAAGTTGCCATCTGATCATAATGCTAGAAGTTGTCAAGGAGGACCAGTTGGAGGGAACCAGAAAACACCAAGGGCTCCAAGGCCAACAAGACCACCCAAAGAACCAAAACAAAATGTACCACGAAAGACTAACACTGCTTACAAGAGGCCAAAGACTTCAAGGGGAAAGAAGAAGGATACTAGCTCCATGGGTACAGGACCACAAATACCTTCATCACCACAACAACAACCAGGTCCTCCACCTCCTCACTCATCTACCAATTCTTCCAATTTGATGCAACCAGGTCCTCCACCTCCTCACTCATCTACCAATTCTTCCAATTTGGTGCATCCAAGACCTCCACCTCCTGACTCATCTACCATTCCTTTCAAATATGGGAGTGACTGGATTCATCAAAATCTGGGAGTACATGGCAGGGCTAATATTGCAGCTATTCTACCACCGAGGAGGCCAATGAATTCTGTGTTTAGACCTCCATGGAACAATAGTGTCAGATTAAATATGGGAACAAGCAGCAGCAACAGCAACAATCCTTCAATCCTCCAACAACAACAAAAGCAATAGGATTGTAGACTCTGTTAATGTTGAAAGTGTAATGATTGTTCATTATTTTGAAGCAGCACTAACTTTACTTTTGTGTAATCCTTAAACTCTGTTATGTTCAGTTTTTTTAGGCCAAGTACATGCTTGCTTGTATTGTGTAATCCTTAAACTCATTTTGTACTGTTTTTTGAGGCCAATGTACTGTTTATTTGTTCAATATGTGTTCACTATTTTGGAGGCCAATGTACTGTTTATCTGTATCATTAGTTTGAAGCAGCACTAAATGCAGGCCCATCACTATTTTGGAGGCCAATTGCAGCTTATATGTTCAATATGTGTTGACTATTTTGAAGCCTACTGCTGCATTTTGAAGCCTACTGCTGCAACTATTTGTATTTTGAAGCCAAACTGTTTTGAAGCCTATATGTTCAATATGTGTTAACTATTTTGAAGCCTACTGCTTCAATATGTGTTCAATATGCTTATATGTTCAATATGTGTTCACTATTTTGAAGCCAAACTGGCCAATTGCAGAAACTGTTTGCATTTTGAAGCCTACTGCTGCATTTTTTTGAAGGCCAATGTTTGTATTTTGAAGGCCAATTGCAGCAAACTGGCCAATTGCAGCAACTGTTTGTATTTTGAAGCCTACTGCTGCATTTTTTTGAAGGCCAATGTTTGTATTTTGAAGGCAAATTGCAGCAAACAGGCCATCTGCAGCAACTGTTTGAATTTTGAACCCTACTGCTGCATTTTTTTGAAGGCCAATGTTTGTATTTTGAAGGCCAATGTTCTTTCTTTCTTCAGCATTTGAATAAGCCTACAGATAATGCTTACAGTGAAAGTTAAATGTATCAAAGCATCTATGAATATGTCCAACATTCATAAAAGAGAGACATGCAGTTGTTGACAAAGTAACATAAGCAAGACTTCAATTCATTACATACATGGGAAATTTCAACTTTACATGCCCAATTCCTTTCCAAATTTTTGGCACAACTTATCTAAAGTTGTGTTTACTACAATTTGAACAGGAATTTCACATTTGTTCTCCTCTTTAACAACACCCTCATTCAACCATTGGAATGCATTGTTGCATCTCATGCATTGCAAGAATCTTCTTCCCTTGCTATGACTCCTCTTTGACATCAAGACAGCTCTCTTCCCTCCACAATCTTGATTTGGGCAAGTATTTTCTTCCCAAGGACATTGTTTCTTCCAATGCCCTAATTCACCACATGTAAAACATCCTTCCATTTTAATTGTCGAAGAAGAACTTCCAGAGCTTGACTCGAAAATAGCGGCATCCAACCATTCAAAATCCGAGCAGACAGGGCATTTCAAAAACTTTCTACCAGGATTTGCCTTAGTATTTGACTTCAACAGGTGCCTAATCCCCTTGCAGTTCCTGATCTTGCAAGGCGAGCTCAAGAACGAACATTCATCAGCAAGGTGGTTGTTCTTGGAGCAAATTTGACACTTCTCCTACAACAAAGACCAAATTACTCAGAATTGAGGGGCAAAACGCATACACAAAACAAAAAGTTTAAGAAAAATAGTACAGGAGCAATTTCATTGTACCTGTGTTGCAGAGGTCGCCATGGGAGGTCGCTCAAGCTTGGACGAACCCTAATAGTTGGAATTTGGAGGAGAGAACAAATGGAGGAGAGAATTTGGGGGAGAGAATTTGGGGGTTAGGTCAAAAGCACGTCCGTCAGCTTCTTTTATGAGGGAGAGCGGTTGGTCGGAATTTAATACGTGAAGGGTAGTTTAGGAATTAGAAATAACACAACACGTAACACATAGACCTGAGGGTATTTACGTCCTAAAAAGTCGACGAAGGGGGGTTTCTGTTAGACACGAACGGAAACTGTTAGAAGTGGGGGGCGTCGTTTATTAATGCATAATAGTGGGGTGCACCCTTAATATTGACATAAAAAGTGGGGGGTAAAACAAAATTTCTCTATTTTTTTTTGAAGCTTGATGCTTTGGATATAATTGTATAAGCTTCCTATGCTTTCTATGAAAAATTCCGAATTTGATATACACAGAATCTAGAGACACATCTTGAATTTAATCCTCATTGCACTAGCCTCTTTCAACTACGAACTCATCATCCATCGAGGAGCTGGCAACCTTATCCAGAAATTTCCGAATCCTCTCTCCTTGGTTGGCACTCCACGAATGTGGAAAGATTGAAAAGGGACTTTCGCTCGTAAAGTATAATTAATCGCACGCAGACATTGGTGGAAGTGTGAGTGAGTTTGCAATGGTGGGAACTCCTTTTATATTCCCCACATAAAGTACTACTACTGCTGAACATAGACGCACAGTGACAGTGCAGTGCAAGTACTGTAGCTTCTCATAATTCTTTGGACAGTACTACCTTTCCCCACTAGAAGTTTGGAAGTAGCAATCAGACCCTGACCTGACTATATGAGCTCATCACTTTTCCTTTGTTCCCCCCAACAAACAATATTTACTCGTGCTACTCGAGTTTTTAGTATCGGTGGGTGGACCTTCTCCCTTGGTGGATTCGTTCATGAACTTCGCGGAATCATGATCTTGTATTTTTTTATTTTTTATTTTTTTTGGTGTTTGGAAGTAAAAAAAAAAAAAAAAAAAAAAAAAAAAAAAAAAAAAAAAAAATTTAAGAAAAAAAAATTAATAACAAAATGGTTCTCCACTTCTTCCACTCGTCCATGGATTCACTTTCTCTTTCTCAATTATTCATATTTCCTCTCAATTTTACAAGTCTTTATAGAATTTTTTTAATAGAAATTATAATTTTTTAAAAGAAAGAAACTAGCATAGAATTTATTACCTTTTCTTTTCTTTTCTTTTCTTTTTCTTTCCTTTCCTTTCCTTTCCTTTCCTTTCCACAAACCAAACGAGACTTAGGTGTTAGATTGTTGTAGTAGTAGCTTAACTGTAAATTTTGTTCTCTTTGCGGTCCCTTCTTTTTCTTCCATGGAGATGGGTCTTATATAGTAAGAGCATGTACAACATGAGTGATTTTAAGTGCTATGTTTTTTGTTTTAGTCAAAATTTGTAATATTTGGAGATTTTAGTGGGCTCTTGCTCACATTTGAAAGATACTAGCAAGTCAAGAGGCTCTTTAAATTTAGAGCGTGTCATAGCTAGTGAACATTAACCCAACTAAGCCCACCAAGATAGAAAATGAATGAAAAATAAAGAAAAAGAAAGAGAAAAGATGAGGTTAATTTGGAGTATGTATTTGATGTGTTATTTAGAGTGTGTCAATGTGCGAAAATATGAAAGAGATACTAAAAAAGTAGTATTTTATACAATTTAAAAAAAAATGGAGTATAGTATGGAGTGTCCCATCCGTGGATGCTCTAACGATTCAGCTTCACAAAGTAAAGATGTCTATATTTACTTTTGCTAATGGTTGAACTTACAATTCAATACTATTTGCTGCAAAAATTAACATGTTCATGTATAGACTAGGGGTGAGCGTTTGGTCTATTTGTTTCAACCGAATTGAAATAGTCAAAATCGGATAAAACAAAATTTTAAAAATAGAAAACCGAAACTAAACTGAAATTAGCCAAAACCGAATAATGATTCAGTTTATTCTTTTGGACTATTCCTATTGTATAATGGGTAGGGTCAAATGTTAAAATCGTGGTTAAATGATATTAAAAACTATAATTTTTATATACACATTTGTTGTACTTGAGTCCAAAGTTAGACTTGTTGTTAAATTATCATAGTTTGGTTTTAAAACAAATAAATAAAATTGTTGTGCTTTAAAAATATACATATTTTTATTCCAACATATGCACAGAACTGAAGGTATCTACATATATAATTGTACAAGCCTTACTCGATTTTCGGTTTTGGACCGAAACCGAAAACAAAAATCAAAACCGAAATCAAATATATTTTTAGTATTTTTTAAAACCGAAACCGAAAAGGGGTTTTTCAACCCGAACCTTCGGTTTGGTTCGATTCGGTTCGACTTTTGCTCCAAAACTGAAAAGGGCTCACCCCTACTATAGACAAGGCTAAACTCAAATCACAAGGGGGCGGATTCAAGCTTGGCTTGGGGTGGGCTGGAGCCCACCCCAAAAACTTATTCTTTTTACATTTTTTTTCCATCTAATTTTTTTATTTTTATTTTTTTTACATGGATTAATCTACTTCCAGTCCACCCAACTTTTTGGTAGTCCATTCCAGTTATAATTTTTGGATTTGCCCCTGCAAATTACTGTCAAATATATATTACGTAGTTCAGGAATAAGAAAGATCGAATAAGCTTCTTCTTCCTCCCAAGATTATATGAAGTAAAGCATCACGCCTTATTTGCATAATATATATTTGGTCCCATGTAGAGATGTAGTTTTATGCAGTAGCGTAGCCAGGATTTGGGTACAACGGGATCAAAATAGACTAAAAAAATTAATTCAAAAAATTGTAAAAAAGTAGAGAAAAAATTGCATAAATTAGTCACAAATCCTATTTTCTACAGCTAACATTGGTCGTCTATTCTAGTTTTCCAAATGTAGCTGCTCGTTTTTTCTATTCATTTTTAAAT
>JANAVB010025196.1:41953704-42091204 GCA_029216955.1 Iris pallida
TTTTGAAGAGGAACCTACCGTTCCAGATACTGGGTCTGCTGCCGCTATCACTGCGGCTACTAAACTTCAGGCCAAGTGGAGAAGAGAAAATAGCATTTGCAGGCTGCTTATCCTGAATGCTATGGAGGATTCCCTAGCAGAATCCTACAGTAAGAAGATAATTGCCAGAGACATATGGGAGTCTCTGGAGAAACTGTACGAAGAAGACAAGAACAGGAGCAAGATATTTGTGGTTGAAAAATATCACAAATGGCTCTTTGAGGACGAGAAGTCCATGCTGCCGCAGGTAAAAGAATTTCTGAAGCTGCGACAAAAGTTGGAAGACGAGGTGATGCCCCTCCCCGACAAGTTTGTTGTTGGAGGGATTGTCTCAATGCTCCCCGCTGGATGGAGTAAGTTCTATGCAAATATGCATAGGAAGAAGCTTGAGATCAGTCTTGAAGATCTCTTACAGGAAATCTATGTTGAGGACCAGATGCGGGCTCAACTGAAGGTGGACGCACTGTCCAAACAATTGGCTAACGCCAATCTGGTTCATACCAAGGAACCAAGGAGAAAGCAGACGGCTTCCCACAGCAAGAAGAAGGACCCTAACAATCTGAACGTGAATGGGACTTCCTTCAAGAGAAAGAAGGCAAAGTCTCAGATGTCTTGTTTCAAGTGTGACAAGAAGGGCCACTTCAAGAATGAATGCAAAGCAAAGACCAAGCAATCAGAGCAAGGAGAGCCTAGTAAGGTATCTATGATCACTGACATTGTTGCTATGATTGCGCAGGTTGATGCGGTAAGGACTGACTCTGACTGGTGGGTAGACACTGGAGCCTCCTACCATGTCTGCTCTAGTAAGGAGTGGTTCACCACCTACACACCTACTTCTGAAGTGGTTATGATGGCGAACCAGGCACAAGCTGAAGTGTTCGGGATCGGGACGGTGGTGTTGAAGCTGACTTTGGGAAAGTCTCTGACGCTTCAAGGCGTGAAGCACGTACCTGCTATCGCCAAGAACCTGATCTCAGGAGGCCTACTCTGTAATGCAGGCCTCAAGATGGACATCAATGCTGGCCAGATGGTGATGTCTATCAAGGAAACATATTTCGGGAAGGCTTTTTATACCGAAGGAATGTTCAAAATTCAGCTTGTAAATCAGTCCAATGTAATTAATATGATTAATGAAATCACTCATTCTGTTTATACTCTTGAGTTGTGGCATAATAGGCTAGGACATGTTCATTGTAAACGAATAAACAGAATATCTAGTCTAGGACTTATCTCCAAGTGTGGGGGTAAGGTAGAGAAATGTGAAGTTTGTGCTCAAACAAAGATCACAAGGAAACCCTTTTCTCGGGTTAATCGAAGTACAGATCTTCTGGAGTTGATACACTCCGATATCTGTGACTTCAAACAGTTCTCTACAAAGGCCGGGATAAAGTATTTCATAACCTTCATCGATGACTTCTCAAAGTATGCGTTCGTCTACTTGCTGAAGGCTAAAGACGAAGCATTCGAGAAGTTCAAGGAGTTCAAAGCCGAAGCTGAGCGGCAGACTGGACAACAACTCAAAAGAATAAGAAGTGATCGAGGTGGAGAGTACAGGTCTCATGAATTCGCATCGTTCTGCAAAGAACATGAAATTGTCAATGAGACTACGGCTCCGTACTCTCCTCAATCAAACGGAGTAGCAGAAAAGAAGAACAGAACGTTAACAGAAATGATTAACTCAATATTGTTGACTGCTGGTCTTCCTAAGTGCTACTGGGGAGAAGCTGCATTGACGGCCACTTTTATTCTAAATAGAGTGCCTCATGCAACTTCAGACGTTACTCCTCATGAACTCTGGTTCAAAGTCAGACCTAACTTGAATGTCATTCGAGTGTGGGGGTGTCTGGCATATGTCAAGCTTCCAGATCTGAAGATTCAGAAGCTTGGGACAAGGACTACTAAGACGATCTTCTTGGAGTATGCCGAGAAGAGTGATGCTCGGAGATTTCTTGATATTGAATCAAATCATATCATCGAATCTCGTGACGCAGAATATTTTGAAGACAAGTTTGCAAGGCACAAGAATATTGTTCTTATGGATGTACCGGAGAACAATAATGGTGCGCCAGAAACTGAAGTCTTCAATGAAGATGTGGTCCAAGAAGAGGTTGTTGTTGAAACAACGATTGAATCAGAACAAGCTGAGCCGTCAGCTAAGCGTATGAGGAGGCCGAAGGACTTCGGAAGTGACTTTGTCACCTATCATGTGGAAGCTGATCCGCTTACCTATGATGAGGCGATGAAGACCAAAGATGCCATTTTCTGGAAGGAGGCGATTGCCAATAAAATTGATTCTATCACCTCAAATAACACTTGGGTGTTGGTTGATCTTTCTGAAGGAGCAAAATCCATCTGATGTAAATGGATCTTCAAGAAGAAGATGAAAGCAGACGGAACTATTGACAAGTTCAAGGCTAGGTTGGTAGCCAAGGAGTTTTTTCAGAAGTAGAGGATTGACTACTTTGACACGTATGCTCCAATAGCCCGGATGACCACCATCAGAATGTTGATTGCTCTCGCAGCAATACATAAGATGGTGATACATCAGATAGATGTGAAAACGGCTTTCCTAAATGGCGAGCTGACCGAAGAGATTTATATACAACAGCCATAGGGATTTGTCGTCAAGGATCTTGAAGACAAAGTCTGCAAGTTGGTAAAATCTTTGTACGGTCTTAAATAGGCTCCCAAGATGTGGCATGAGAAATTTGACAAAGTTATAAGGTCAAATGGCTACATGGTCAGCGAGACGGACAAATGTGTTTACAATAAGTTCGCTGATGGAAGAGGTGTGATCTTTTGTCTGTACGTGGACGACATGCTTATCCTAGGTACGGATATATGTTGTGTCACGGAGACAAAGAAATTCATCTCGAGCAAGTTCAGTATGAAGGACTTGGGGGAAGCTGATGTGATCTTAGGGATCAAGATCATCCGGACAGACACTGGGCTAGCGCTGTCACAGTCTCATTATATTGAGAAAATGATCACTCGTTATGGGTATCGGGATCTTCCAGGGATCGATATGCAGTATAGGTGTGATCTGAAGCTGAAGCCTAATTCAGGGGAAAGCGTCAGGCAGCTAGAGTATGCAAGCGTAATCGGGAGTTTGAAGTATGCTACTACTGCCACAAGGCCTGACATAGCTTTTGCCGTGGGAATGCTGAGTCATTTCACGAGCAACCCAGGTGTTAAACAATGGAAAGCTGTGAAACGGGTTATGAGATATCTCAAGAAGACTCAGACATATACACTGTACTACAACGTAGATCCGTTGATAGTGGAAGGCTTCAGTGATGCCAGCTGGTGCTCAGAGGTGGAGAGCGAGAGGTCCACAGGTGGATTCATTTTAAAAATGGGTAGAGCTGCTATATCGTAGAAGTCGAAGAAGCAGACTATGCTCTCGCGGTCATCCATGGAATCTGTGTTCTTTGCACTTGATACCGCAGCCGAGGAAGCAGAATGGCTTCGGGAGTTCATGTATGATCTTCCAGTGGTTGGGGCATAAATACCGACGATACCGATATACTGCGACAACCAGGCGACTGCGGCGGTGGCATCAAATGACCTCTTCAACGGGAAGAAGAGGACTGTGCGGTTGAAGCACAGGGCAGTACACGATCTTATCAAGAGAGATGTTATTGCAGTGATTGATGTTCGGAGTCAGGAGAACCTGGCGGATCCGTTCACCAAGGGCCTCAAGCGCCAGCTGGTCGATGACACAGATTATAAAATGGGCTTGAAGGCATTCTGATATTCTATTACTGTATTCCTACCATAAAGTTTTATGCTAATAGTTCAAAGAGAAATCTACTAGGCATCTAGCTTTTGGTTCAAGGGAGGACCATTAATCGGAAGAATATCAGGAACGGTGGGTACATGTTCTATTGGGCATGGAGAGGTTACGGACCTATAACCACTGTTGTCTACTGTTGTTTTCTGCGAAAAACGGTTCCTGGGGGAAGGTTGGCTTAATTGCCTTAATGAGTTCTCAGGCAGAGTGAATGCCTGGTGTGCTTTACAGGAAGCACGGTAGAGCAGCACTACAAGGAGTGAAACTCTATTCTACAGTAGGGTGACTCCACAATGAGGTTCCTATATGTGGGATGCTACCCAGGAATAGGATAAAGCCTCGATTTTACAGGCCAAGTCACAGCGGCGTAGCACCGTAAATAGGCAGTTAGCCTAATGTTGTATGTTAAAATAAAAAGGGGTGTAGTCAGCACTACAAAGAAGAAGAGTTTCTCATGTTACAGTGGCACGACACCACGATGAGGTACCCGGTTAGAGATAAAGCCTCGGCCTTGCAAGCCATGTCGTTGCGACGTAACACCGCAAAGGAGCCTAAGGCTTCATGCTGGGTAGTTTGGCACTACAAAGAGGCGGTTGCCTCATACTACAGTAGTATGACACTACGATGAGGTTCCCGGTACGGGGTAAGGCCTCGGCTTTAAGCCATGTCATAGCGGCGTAGCACCGCAAGGGAAGCACAAAGTGCTTCATGCCATGTCTCTTTATAATGAACTCACCTATAGTGTATGGACAAAGAGATATCAGGCCGTCTCTTGAGGGTAAACTTGTAGACGCCCAAAATTATACACTGAAACCAGGCTGGCACAGGGCCTTTTGTAATGCCTGTGGTTCGTATTACGTATTTTGGAATACGTGTACGTATTTTATCTTGTATTGCTTAATTCTTTGCTTAGTTTTCTTCATGGCTTGGTTTATTCTTGGTTCGGGTTGGCTTGGTTCGGTTTGGGATTGCTTTGGTTCATCATAGACCAAATGGTGAACCCCCTACCTACCACCACCACTACCATTTATTAACCCATTCTTCTTTCTCTCTCTTCATTAACCTCTTCTTCTTCTTCCATTTATTTCTTCACCTACCAGAGAGAGAGAGAGAGAGAGGTCTAGGCAAGTGCAACTTGCTTCATGGAGGAACTCCAATTTTATTGCTTCATTCTCTTCCTTACAGCATTTTAACTTACTTTAGTACTTGGCATTTTCACTTTCCATGGCTAGATTCTTGTAGATCTAAGTTTACTTTATTTTCGAATTTCTTGGGTTTTGATCTACTTAATCTTGTTATTTCTGAGTTTTGATGGTTCCATGTGGTAGAGGCTTTCGTTCTACCCCATTTTGACCTATGGAAGTTCGGATTTGGGCTCCGGATGATGGAGTTATGGAGCTTGAGAACTTGGCTCTCATGGTGTTCTTCTTCTCGAACTTTTGGGAGAAGATAAACTGTGCTTGACTTGACCGCATGAATAATTCAAGCGACAAGGGTTCTATTCAGCCGCATGACTGGAAATACTTTGAGCCGCATGAGGGCCGAACTCATCTAGCCGCATAACTCGCTCAATTTTCAGCCGCATAATACTCTGAACTTCTTCAGCCGCATGAGACGTTACCCTTAGCCGCATGCGCCCTTCCCGCTGACCGCATGGGACCCCGCTTCTTCCCAGCCGCATGAATGCTCTGACTGAGCCGCATGCACCCCCTTCATCTCCTGGCCACATAAGCGCATGGCTCGTCCAGCCGCATAAGACCTTGCTCCCTACAGACCGCATGAAGACCTTATATATCTAGCCGCATATGCTCGTGATCATTCAGCTGCATAGGGGCCCACTCTCTGAGAGCCGCATGGGACTCGCTCGATCCCAGTCGCATAATACTCCGCTTTCTCTGAACCGTCTAGGCCTTGCTTCCCGCTGGCCGCATGAGAACTTCTTCCTGAGCCGCATGGTCCTGCTTCCTGCCTGCCGCATGAGGCTCAACTTCTTGAGCCGCATGCAGTCCCATTTGCTCCCGCAGCCGCATAGATCCCGTAACCCTGAGCCTCATGGATTCCGTAACCCCGAGCCGTATGACTCCTGTACCTTGCTTTAATGATTATTTATTATTATTACTTGATTATTACTGATTAATTCATGTCTTGTAACCTCAGATCAACTTTGGATCTTCTGATTGAATGCTTGCACTATGATGTCTTGCACATGTACCTGAACACGACAGTGATCCGTCATGGTGCACTCCTGACAAGTGAATATGACATGACCTGATAGTGGCCCGTCGTGGCGCACTCTTGACCAGAACTCTTGACATGATAACCTGGCATGATATATCTTGATAAGCTGTTACGACGACTACCTGACATGACATGACCTGTATAAATAACCTGGACACCATGGGCGATTGTGCTTGTACAAATAATCCAGTCCTGTCTTGCATCATGTCTAGGAGGGGACTCCTGAGTACCACGGTCAGGAGTACCTACTGAAATGGACTAAGGCTAATAACTAGATTAATACATTAGTCAAAAAGAGATCTCCCAGCTACAGGCAATCCCGTTACCTGGGCGCGCCTGGGATCTGTAGCCTGCCGTCGAGTAGGGCACATTTCCAGCACACTGTCATGTGTTGCACCCTTCAAGCTACCTAAGGGTACATTCGTTTCCTGGACAATGTACCCACCTGAATTCAACCATAATCTTTCGACCTGGGTAACCTGGATGGTCTGCAGGGCTTGTGGCTGTAGAAGATTCTTACTGCATCTTGCTAGTAACTAGGCCTGTGATAACCCTAGTTAGTTAAAGTATCAAGCCGTAATTCTTGCTTGGCCGTGAAATGATTGGATGGAGTCTAACCAGTCTAGTCTTGTCCTGATTCTGTTCCAGATTACTGCATGACCCGAATGCCTGTATTTATTTTACTGATAAATGGTGAGAATCCCAAGTTCTGTTTAGACGAAGGGTTAAAACCCCGGTCCTTGTTTGGTTTACGGGTTGTAACCTGGTTATCTGAATAGTTCTATGGTTATCTCGTCGTATATC
The DNA here is from genome assembly GCA_029216955.1 of Iris pallida. Classification (NCBI taxonomy): domain Eukaryota; kingdom Viridiplantae; phylum Streptophyta; class Magnoliopsida; order Asparagales; family Iridaceae; genus Iris; species Iris pallida. The sequence goes on from JANAVB010025196.1 coordinate 41,960,579, forward strand.
ATCCTGATGTATTTTTTTTATTTCCAGTTGTTACTTTTATTTATACTCTTGTGCTGATTGCTGGTTTTAGTTCCTAAGTGAAGCTTCCTTTGTGGCACTTGCTCTTTCTGGGATCTGACCCAGCTGGTTTTGTATGGCCAGATTTCGGAGCAGCTCTAGAGGATCTACCAATTTTCCAGCCCGATGGTGAACCAGGCGTAACCAGGGCAACGAGTGGGTTATTTTTGGCTCTCCCACTCTATTGTAAACATATTCTTTTGAGGCGTTTAGCCGACGAGCACCTGTTTAGCTCGATTGCACTTACTTACTGTCTGCCTACGGGCTGTAACATGATTGACAGATCCTAGGGTTGATCATGTATGACGAAAACTCTTGCTAGTCCTAACATTTTGTAATGACTAGCTTCATGATCAGCTGAATATGTAATATTTGGGACGCCTTATTATTGTATATTTAATGATCATACATCTTGTAACATTTACTTACTTGCTTGTGATTGAGACACTAGGCTTGTTCATGACCATAGGAGACTGTTGGCTTGTAGTAAACCCTCATGTATCTAGACAGCCGTGACCGTATAGCGAGATGGATCCCATTTTATATACGTAGCTGGCTATGTCTGCCCCCACTCTCCAGTATTCTGGTTCTGGGGCGTGACATGGTTTAAGTGGTGGCCCATGCAGGTCTTGTAAAGTAAGATATGTGAGGGTTTACCGAATAGATGTCTCAATCAGTATTCGCCCTTGATCTCTGCTCGTATCTTCTGAATTCCTGGATTCTTGTCCTGATCATATGCTTGTATCGTTGATCTGTCGTGGTCCTTCCTTATTGTTCCCCATGTCGTCTTCTTCAGCGGCATTGTTCCTGGACCTGTCGGTCAGCAAGGCGGAGCACTTCCCGTAGATCAGCATCAACCAGGAGATCAAGCCCAGCATTCCGGAGTAGCCTCCAGAGTCGTGCCTTCTGATGGAGAGCCACCAGTCCAGCCAGTCCAGCCTGCCGAGCCTGATGATGGCACTTTGGTAGTACTCGTCAGGACCTTGATAGCTTCCCAAGATCGTCATGGAGATGCCTTGCACCAGACGGTGACGGATGCTCCGACCAGAGGAGGTCATCAGGGTAACAGCGCGGCCAACGGCTTCAAGCGCCTGAACCCTCCCTTCTTCGACGGTAGTGAAGATGCTATCGCTGCAGATGCTTGGCTTCAGGACACAGAGGTGATTGTAGAAACAGCCAGGACCCCAGAGAACGAGAAGGTAGCCGTGGTACGCCTGCAGTTGTTAGATCTTACTCGCAGCTGGTAGGCGGCTCAGGCCATTGGATTAGAAGCACCCATTGCTTGGGCGGTGTTCAGAGAGAGATTCCAGACCAAGTATTTTGATGCTGTAGCTCGGTACGATCTACAGACGAGGTTCACCAATCTGAAGCAGATGGGCAGGACGGTCGATGGATATGCGGCCGAGTTTTCGAGACTCAGTCGGTTTGCTCCCACCTTGGTGGCAACCGAGTATAATAGAGCACAGCAATTTCAGCAGGGGCTTCACTGGAGATTCTATTGGCGGTTGAGCAGTTTGAGCATCAGACTTTTGATACAGTCTTGAGAGCAGCTAGGAGGCATGAGTATACCTCCCAGAGGATTGTGGATAGGGCCGGAGGTCGGAAGAGATCCCACGGCCAGATGAATCAGTCTTCAGCCCCAGTCCCGGCAGCCAGGGCTTTGACTAATGGAGCTCCGAGGCGAGCGGCCTCAATAACGTCGGTTCAGCATTCAGCCCCGACGTACCCTCAGCAGCAGCAGCAGAAGCAGAAGCAGTCTTCCGCAGTGGGATATTCTCATTATTGGAAGCCAGGCCATGTAGTGTCAGAGTGCCGCAGGGCACAGGGATTGTGTCTGGCTTGTGGAGCAGCAGACCATAGGGTTGGATCCTGTCCGAATAGGGGTGGTTCATCATCGTCCAACCTTTCTAGCTCTTCGATGAGAGGACCAGCTCCGGTCCAGCAACAGCAGTATCCATTGCCGAGGTCCTTGCCGCCTCAGTCCCAGGTATTCCAGCAGCAGAACCCCTAGCAGCATACTCAGGCCCAAGCCTTGAGCCAGAATAGGCAGCGAAAATTTTAGCAGAGGGGACCAGCACCCCGAGGGCATGGTCAGGCTATGGTGATGACCGCAGAGGAAGGATTGGCACCATGAGAGGTAGTGGCAGGTACTATTCTCGTCAACTCCTTTCCAGCTTCAGCTTTATTTGATTCTGGTGGATCACATTCTTTTATGTCTGCACGATTCACGACACGGATAGGATTGAAGCCCGAATCATTATCAGTAAGGCTCAATATACTTACTGGTAGCGGACTTGTGGGAGTCGATAGAGTATTTTCCTCGTGTCGTATCGTAGTTAGCGGCAAGGAATTTCCCGCTAGATTGATAGAGTTCCTGATGGCCAATTATGATGTGGTCTTAGGGATGGATTGGTTGAGGAACCAGTATGCTAGAATAGACTACCATATTGGTAGGGTTATTTTTAGCATTCCCGGAGAACCAGAGTTTTCCTTTTTCCGAGGCACAGTTGAGCCTTCTCCTCCAGCATTGCGGATGGCAGTAGCAGCAGTGCAGTTGCCCTGGATAGTCGAAGAGTTTTCAGATGTTTTCCCAGAGGAGCTTCCAGGTATGCCGCCAGAGCGGGAGATCGAGTTCACCATAGACTTGATTCCTGGGACAGCCCCAGTATCAGAGAGAGTTTACAGGATGGCACCTTCAGAGTTGGAGATCTTGTACAAGATGATTGAAGAACTTCGAACCAAAGGATTCATTCGTGCTAGTGTATCGCCTTGGGGAGCCCCGATGCTTCTTGTGAAAAAGAAGGATGGTACGTCCAGGTTGTGTGTTGATTATCGTACCTTGAACTCAGTGACAATCAAGAACAGATATCCTCTTCCGAGGATAGATGACTTGTTTGATCAGCTCAAAGGGGCAGCAGTATTCTCGAAGATCGACTTGCGCTCAGGATATCATCAGATCAGAGTCAGAGAGCAGGACATTCCGAAGACAGCTTTTAGATCGAGATATGGGCATTGGGAGTTCCTTGTGATGCCATTTGGAGCGACCAATGCACCGGCGGTATTCATGGATCTCATGAATCGCATCTTCATGCCTTACTTGGATCAGTTCGTGATTGTGTTTTTGGATGACATCCTGGTCTACAGCCGGAGCTAGGCGGAGCATGAGCAGCATCTCCGTGTGGTTCTTCAGATTCTCAGAGAGCACCAGTTGTATGCCAAGTTCAGTAAATACGAGTTCTGGCTCGATCGCATTTCGTACTTGGGTCACATCATCACCAGAGGAGGAGTAGAAGTGGATCCCCAGAAGATTGTGGCTATTGAGTCCTGGCCGGTGCCCAGCACAGTTGCAGAGGTTCGCAGTTTTCTTGGATTGGCCGGCTACTACCGGTGGTTTATTTCAGATTTTGCTCGAATTTCAGCGCCATTGACCCAATTGACCCGCAAGGATGTACAGTTTGCTTGGACAGCAGAATGTCAGGATTCATTCGAGAAGTTGAAGCGGGGCTTGATGACGGCTCCCATTCTTGCGCTTCCAGATGGAACCAAAGGATTCTCAGTGTATTGTGATGCTTCAGACAGAGGTTTAGGATGTGTTCTGATGCAGCATGGGAATGTAATAGCTTATGCATTACGACAACTTCATGATCATGAGAGGAATTATCCAACCCACGACTTGGAGCTGGCAGCAGTAGTGTTTGTACTTAAGTTGTGGAGGCACTACTTGTACGGAGATAGTGTGGAGATTTTCACCGACCATAAGAGCCTGAAGTATATTTTCACCCAGAAGGATCTTAACATGCGTCAGAGGAGATGGCTGGAGCTTCTTGTGGATTATGATGTCAACTTGCAGTATCACCCCGGGAAGGCCAACGTCGTTGCAGATGCATTGAACAGGAGAGCCGGAGTTTATTTTCTAACAGCACAACCGGAGCTGTTAGCAGACCTTCAGAAGATGGGTATTGAAATTGTTCTCCCTTCCAGTATAGCCTTGATGGCCAGCATGCAAGTTCAGTCCACTATAGTCGAGAGGATCCGGATGGCGCAGTCAGCAGATTCCAAGCTTCAGCGACTCAGAGCAGAGTGTGAGGCAGGCCGGCGACCAGAGTTATGCATTCATGAAGATGGTACACTTAGGCATGGTAAGCGTCTTTGTGTACCCAGTGGAGATTTCAGGCAGGAGATCATGGCAGAGGCTCACAGTTCTCAGTATTCCATTCATCCGGGCGGTACAAAGATGTACCATGATATCCGGCAGCACTTTTGGTGGAATGGCATGAAGCGGGAGATAGCCCGGTTTGTCTCTCGGTGTTTGGTTTGCCAACAAGTTAAAGCTGAACATCAGAGGCCGGCTGGACTTCTTCAGCCCTTGTCGATTCCAGAATAGAAGTAGGAGCATGTGACCATGGATTTTGTGACCGAATTGCCTATATCCCCAGCTGGTCGAGATGCTATTTGGGTTATAGTTGATCGGCTCACGAAGGTAGTTCACTTTCTCCCGTTCAGAGTTGGTCAGTCGACGGCTCAGTTAGCGGAGATGTACCTCAGGCAGATTGTTAGGTTACACGGAGTGCCAGTCAGTATCACCTCGGACCGAGATTCAAGATTCACGTCGCACTTTTGGCGTAGCCTGCAGGAGAGTTTGGAAACTCATCTCCAGTTCAGTTCAGCATATCATCCGTAGACAGATGGTCAGTCGGAGCGTACGATCCAGACTCTTGAAGACATGTTACGGTCCTGTACACTTGACTTCGGTGGTTCGTAGGAAGATCACCTACACCTGGTGGAGTTCTCGTACAACAACAGCTTCCAAGCCAGTATCCAGATGGCACCGTTCGAGGCACTGTATGGTAGGAAGTGCAGATCACCGCTAGCATAGGATGATGTCGGAGAGAGGCAGATGCTCGGTCCAGAAATGATTGCTCAGACAGTCGAAGTGGTCAAAAAAATCAAGGATCATCTTCGAGTTGCCCAAGATCGCCAGCGCCATTGGGCCGATTTTCATCGACGCCCTCTCAAGTTTTCTGTCGGTGACCATGTATTCCTGAGGATTTTGCCAAACCGTGGCGTCATTCGTTTCGGCGTACGGAGAAAGCTTAGTCCTAGGTATATAGGGCCATTTGATATTCTGGAGCGAGTAGGAGATGTATCCTATCGACTCGCTCTTTTGCCGTCGTTAAGCGAGGTGCATGACGTATTCCATGTATCCCAATTACGACGGTATATTCCGGACCCGAGCTACATCCTAGATCATTCGAAATTGGTTATTGGTACCAACCTTTCGTATGAGGAGAGGCCCGTATCTATATTGGACCGGAGAGAGAAGATACTAAAGAACAAGACTATCAAGAAAGTCCGAGTTGCTTGGGATCATCACTCTTTGGGTGAGTCAACGTGAGAGCGTGAGGATGATATCCGATCGCGATATCCCGACTTGTTTGACTCGTGAGGTATCATGTCTTTCTTATGCCTCCTACCTTCGATTCCTTGCTTGAATGAGTGATTGCTTGCCTAGTTATAGCTTGCTTGTGATTAATATAGCTTGTCCTCGTCTTTCTAGCCTCTTAATTAAATTCCGAAGACGGAATTCTTTTAAGGTGGGTAGAGTTGTAATACCTGTGGTTCGTATTACGTATTTTGGAATACGTGTACGTATTTTATCTTGTATTGCTTAATTCCTTGCTTAGTTTTCTTCATGGCTTGGTTTATTCTTGGTTCGGGTTGGCTTGGTTCGGTTTGGGATTGCTTTGGTTCATCATGGACCAAAGGGTGAACCCCCTACCTACCACCACCACTACCATTTATTAACCCATTCTTCTTTCTCTCTCTTCATTAACCTCTTCTTCTTCTTCCATTTATTTCTTCACCTACCAGAGAGAGAGAGAGAGAGAGGTCTAGGCAAGTGTAACTTGCTTCATGGAGGAACTCTAATTTTATTGCTTCATTCTCTTCCTTACAGCATTTTAACTTACTTTAGTACTTGGCATTTTCACTTTCCATGGCTAGATTCTTGTAGATCTAAGTTTACTTTATTTTCGGATTTCTTGGGTTTTGATCTACTTAATCTTGTTATTTCTGAGTTTTGATGGTTTCATGTTGTAGAGGCTTTTGTTTTACCCCATTTTGACCTATGGAAGTTCGGATTTGGGCTCCGGATGATGGAGTTATGAAGCTTGAGACTTGGCTCTCATGGTGTTCTTCTTCTCAAAATTTTGGGAGAAGATGAACTGTGCTTGACTTGATCGCATGAATAATTCATGCGGCAAGGGTTCTATTCAGCCGCATGACTGGAAGTACTTTGAGCCGTATGGGGGCCGAACTCATCTAGCCGCATAACTCGCTCAATTCCCAGCCGCATAATACTCTGAACTTCTTCAGCCGCATGAGACGTTACCCTTAGCCGCATGCGCCCTTCCCGCTGACCGCATGGGAACCCGCTTCTTCCCAGCCGCATGAATGCTCTGACTGAGCCGCATGCTCCCCCTTCATCTCCTGGCCGCATAAGCACATGGCTCGTCCAGCCGCATAAGACCTTGCTCCCTGCAGACCGCATGAAGACCTTATATATCTAGCCGTATATGCTCGTGATCATTCAGCTGCATAGGGGCCCACTCTCTGAGAGCCGCATGGGACTCGCTCGATCCCAGCCGCATAATACTCCGCTTTCTCTGAACCGCCTAGGCCTTGCTTCCCGCTGGCCGCATGAGAACTTCTTCCCGAGCCGCATGGTCCTGCTTCCTGTCTGCCGTATGAGGCTCAACTTCTTGAGCCGCATGCAGTCCCATTTGCTCCCACAGTCGCATAGATCCCGCAATCCTGAGCCGCATGGATTCCGTAACCCCGAGCCGCATGACCCCTGTACCTTGCTTAATGATTATTTATTATTATTACTTGATTATTACTGATTAATTCATGTCTTGTAACCTCAGATCAACTTTGGATCTCCTGATTGAATGCTTGCACTATGATGCCTTGTACATGTACCTGAATACGACAGTGACCCGTCATGGTGCACTCCTGATAAGTGAACATGACATGACCTGATAGTGGCCCGTCGTGGCGTACTCTTGACCAGAACTCTTGACATGATAACCTGGCATGATATATCTTGATAAGCTGTTGCGACGGCTACCTGACATGACATGACCTGTATAAATAACCTGGACACCGTGGGCGATTGTGCTTGTACAAATAATCCAGTCCTGTCTTGCATCATGTCTAGGAGGGGACTCCTGAGTACCACGGTCAGGAGTACCTACTGAAATGGACTAAGGCTAATAACTAGATTAATACATTTATCAAAAAAAGATCTCCCAGCTACAGGCAATCCCGTTACCTGGGCACGCCTGGGATCTGTAGCCTGCCGTCGAGTAGGGCACATTTCCAGCACACTGTCATGTGTTGCACCCTTCAAGCTACCTAAGGGTACATTCGTTTCCTGGACAATGTACCCACCTGAATTCAACCCTAATCTTTCGACCTGGGTAACCTGGATGGTCTGCAGGGCTTGTGGCTGTGGAAGATTCTTACTGCATCTTGCTAGTAACTAGGCCTGTGATAACCCTAGTTAGTTAAAGTATCAAGTCGTAATTCTTGCTTGGCCGTGAAATGATTAGATGGAGTCCAACCAGTCCAGTCTTGTCCTGATTCTGTTCCAGATTACTGCATGACCCGAATGCCTGTATTTATTTTACCGATAAATGGTGAGAATTCCAAGTTCTGTTCAGACGAAGTGTTACAACCCCGGTCCTTGTTTGGTTTACGGGTTGTAACCTGGTTATCTGAATAGTTCCATGATTATCTCGTCGTATATCATCCTGATGTATTTTCTTTATTTCCAGTTGTTACTTTTATTTATACTCTTGTGCTGATTGTTGATTTTAGTTCCTAAATGAAGCTTCCTTTGTGGCACTTGCTCTTTCTGGGATCTGACCCAGCTGGTTTTGTATGGCCAGATTTTGGAGCAGCTCCAGAGGATCTACCGATTTTCCAGTCCGATGGTGAACACCAGGCGTAACCAGGGCAACGAGTGAGTTATTTTGAGGCGTTTAGCCGACGAGCACCTGTTTAGCTCGATTGTACTTACTTACTGTCTGCCTACGGACTGTAACATGATTGACAGATCCTAGGGTTGATCATGTGTGACAAAAACTCTTGCTAGTCCTAACATTTTGTAATGACTAGCTTCATGATCAGCTGAATATGTAATATTTGGGACGCCTTATTATTGTATATTTAATGATCATACATCTTGTAACATTTACTTACTTGCTTGTGATTGAGACACTAGGCTTGTTCAAGACCATAAGAGACTGTTGGCTTGTAGTAAACCCTCATGTATCTAGACAGCCGTAACCGTATAGCGAGATGGATCCCATTTCATATACGTAGCTGGCTATGTCTGCCCCCGCTCTCCAGTATTCTGGTTCTGGGGCGTGACACCTTTAATGTGTAGCCAAAAGCACATGTAACTACATTATGTGAGTGGAAAGAATTTCAGCTATGATGCAGAATTTAAGGCTTAGTCCATTCTTGTATTATAGTCTGATTTTTGACCCATACGAAAAGATTCAAGTCGTCAGCGACATCTCTCCTAATGCATGATGGACAGTTTCTGTGGGAAACACTTATACCCATATATAGAGATATGTGGAGGATTGTTGGAGTTTTGGTTTTTTCCTTTAGAAAAACTTTAGTCCCACATCGAAAAAAACAAAGAGATTGTATCTCTATATATTAGCTTTGCTATTATTGGAGATGCACATGTGGTGTAGAGGTGCACATGGGTTTGCCATGTGGGGTTATTTTTTTAATGGGAAAAAGGCTAAATCAACAATAGAAACCATTCATGCTTTTTTGCTCTTGGAAAATTTATTTCCATGGGAGCTAAGCCCCGTAGGGGCTTAGCGACTCGGACTCGGACTCGGGCTCATGGGCTCATGAGGCGTAATGTGGCGTTTTGTTGGCGCACTTTGCACTTAGCACGTCAGTATCGTCGCTAGGCGCATAGTGCGCTTTAGTTGCGCTCGTTGCGCGAGCCACTTGCGCTGCCACGTTGCGCACCACAGTTTACGCGACCAGGGTGCACGCCAGGGTGCGTGCCAGGTTGCGCGCTAAGTTGCACACAGGTTGCGCACAGGCTGCACACAGGTTGCGCCGGTTGCACACGTTGCGTACGTTGCGTAAGTTGCGCGCGTGGCGCACGTTGCGCGAGTGGCACAAGGTGGCACGGGTTGCGCAGTGCGCGCAGTGGCGCAGGTTGGCTCAAGTAGCTCTGTGCGCGGAGTGCAAGGAGCGCAGGGTGCACGCAGTTGGCGCAACTTGCAGCAGAACGTGCGTTTGCATGTCCTGGACGGTTGCTACATGTTCGGGATGGTTTTTACCACGTCTCTAACTTTGTGACAACCGAACAGTTGCTGCAGGGCCTATATAAGGCATCCTCTCTCTCTCAAGGCTAGATATACAAAGAATAGAAGCCACTACAGAAAGTTTATGCAGTATTTTTTAACACAAGTAAACAGAGAATTCAGAAGTGTTCTTTAACACAGTTCTGATCTTCCAGTAGCCTTCGAGAGAGAGGAAAGGCGCCGCACCAGCGTTGCTTTTGCACGGGAGTTCGTGTCCATCCGAGGAGTCAGAAGAGCAGGAGTGTTCCAAGTTCTCCGACGAACTCACTGGTTCCTGGAAGCTGTTCGTGTAGGGCGAATAAAGCTTTGAGCAACGGTGATAATTCACTCCAGCAGGAGTTCTTCCATCTTTCGCCAGTCACCTTCTTCATTGCTGCCAGTAATTCTGATTGTATCTTCTTTTTAGAAGTACTACGATCGATTGCTGTTGATTACGAAATCTTTTTAGATTCTCGTAATACTAAAACGAGATCTTTTTAGATCTTCGTTATACTTGTACAATCTTCCTAGAAGTGTTGCGTTGGAACATTGTTTTTACAATCGTTTTATCTTCTCAGTTTTCCATCAAAAAATTGTGCCCCGGCATTAACATAGCTGACATGACATGTTAAATAATATTATATATCATCTAATATGACAGCTGATATGACAAATTTTAACCCAAAATATTAATTAATTACCCATTTTTTCATGTTAATATTATTGGTAAATTTTAATTTAATATTAATGTTAATATTAATATTAATGTTAATATTAATATTAATATTAATGTTAATATTAATGTTAATGCTAATTTTAATATTATTATTAATGTTAAAATTAATTTTAATGTTAATATTAATATTAATTTTAATGTTAATTTCAATATTAATTTAATTTTAATTTTAATGATAATTTTAATGTTATTTTTAAGTTTAATTTTATAATCTGTCATGTCAGCTGCCACATCAACATACTACGTCAACTGCCATGTATGGAGGGATGACTTGGAAGAATAATTTGGAGGGACAAATAGCATTATTCTTCGTAATACTCCAGTATAACCACTAAAACAAGTATAATTGCCAGCTAATTTAGATTGTATTTATGTTTCATTCTGTTTGCTCAAACATTCTGAAACATTCTTGAAAAACTGCCAACCCAAAATGGATACAATTTGGTTGACAAAAATGCAATTTGACTCCCAAAATTTTTGGATGATACCATCATCCATTATGTGGCAGATGACATGGTTGCTGACATGACAAAATTAACAATAAAAATAATATTAAATTAAAATTAATAGTAAATTAATGAATTAACATTAAAATTAACATTAAAATTAACCTTAACATTAAAATTAACATTAATATTAATATTAATATTAATATTAAAATTAAAATTAAAATTAAAATTAACATTAACATTAACATTAAAAAAAATGAGTAATTAATTTTTTGGGTTAAAATTTGCCATGTCAGCTGTTATGCCATCTGCCATGTCAGATACCGCATAATAGGAGATGACATCACCCAAATATTTTGGGAGCCAAATAGCATAATTGTTTGGTTGATGCCTTGCGCTTAGCACCAAATGGAAATGCCTATGGAACTTAACTGGAATCCAAACTGGTCCAGCCTAGTCAAATTGACAAAATTCATTACCCTCTCTAATTGAAAAAGCTTACTAAATTTAGGTATATATTTCTTTGCCTCTCAATCAAAGCATAAATCAGTGTCATTTCATATTGATTCATTTCATAATGATCTGCCAATGTTTTTATGTTGGTTGTTGTCTCGTTGACTACTGGTCCTTTTATTTGGACTTGGGAACCAACTGTGAAAATTTAAGAAGTTACATTATAAATTTCATCAATATTGACTCTAAAAAAACCTGCAAGAGCATCAATAAATCCTTACTGACATTCTATAAATTAGAGAGCTATATTGATATCAATAACCAAAGATATTAACATCCACAATGAATAAAAGCTCTGAAAAATATTTGAACGACTGGATGAAACAAAAAAGTATATACAAACAAATAAATCAAACAAGATAAGTCATAATTGGTTGTAGAAATATTAAAAGATGAAATCCTTTTGAATTATTAATGTATGGAGCGATAAGTTTTGGCTTAAGCCCCTTTGTGAGTAGGTCCGTGGTGCTTTACAAAGCTTGTAAAAATAAAACTTCTGCCTAAGTCCCTCCCTTTCAGAGAAGCTGCAGTTACACATAGGGCATAATGTTTTAGCATTACACATAGGCAGGCAATAGTTCTGTGTTTGTGTCGTGGTAACCATATCATGTCATCTCATATTGGTGTCTTTGCAACATGAGTGGCTGGCATGGCAGTAATTTTGCTACAAACTGGTTCTTTTGATTTCTTGAGGATTGTATGAAGGAGGGGACATGTTCTGTCAACAATTCTTGGCATGGCCACAATATTTACTTCTCTAAAGTCTTAAACTATATTCTTAATTATACCCACCACAAAAACTACACACCGGATGAGTCTGATATATATAGAAGATTACTGTTGCAAAGCCTCGCGAAAGAACTCAACAAAGGAAATAGATACATATATATAGTCCTAGCTGAGCTAGCTAGCCGCTCTTCATGCAGTAGCAGTGCACCACAAGCTTTGGTGACAGAGCAGAGCTTCCTCACATTGCCAAAAGGAAACATATATGGAAGATGTGAGGCTCTGATCACTTGGCAATTGTAACTACTGATGCATGCATGGGCCATGCAATTGGCTGGCTAGCTATCACTGACCCTTTTCTCGAATCCAAACTCGTCCAAGTTACCTTCGTTTAACTCGTCGAAACCTGAGCACGAGCGCCCTCTACATTGACTCTGCAAACTCGAACAACCTCCCTGGCATCGGTGTCGGTGATGATGAAAGCTAGCTGCAATGTGATCTGCACCAGTATGCATGTATGCCCATGATGTCATGAAGCAGTGGCTCCTCACTGGCACCAGTGACCAAACAATGTGTCCGTACGTATTACCATCCTCAGTAGAGAGAAGGAAAGATTCGTCATTATTACAAGGTGAGGAAAAGAGTTGATTTGATTGGTCAAATTCCCATCGCATATTGGTTTGTTTCCAAATCCATTTTTGCGCATATATATATGGAGCTAGCGGCATTTATATATGTACAATGATAATGGAGGTTATAAATTTTCACGGGTGGAGAACTATTAATTACTATAATGCATCTATGACAATGCCAATTTGTTTCTTTGTTTTTTAAATTCCACTCACACACACAATTGGGAGGTTCGAACCTTGCCTGTCCCTCCGGGTGTCCGCTCTAATACCACTAGGCTAGAGAGCTCCGACACAATGCCAATTTGTTATGGAGCTCAAGGGTAAAGGAACCACTGAACAAAAATTATAATGCATCCCACCTCCCCAGAGCTTCTTGCTACAACTGTGGCAAAGAAGACGACAATAGAAGAAGAAAAGAACTTCAAGGATGAATATTTTGCGAATAATGATCGATATATATAGCAAATCTCATGTGTCAATCTAATATCAACTACACTGAACCGCGACCTATTCAGCTATGTGATGTCCTTATTAGAGATGGAAGGGAGATGAGTACACAATATATTGTTCATGAACTAAGTTTTCATGGCTTTGCTTGCTATGTTTAGTGACTCTCTACTACTAAATTTAAGATAATAACTTTCATAGTACAAGTATTAATCTTCAATTTTTGCAAAGCTAGTTTTCAAAACATGCATGGAATGAATGTATTTTAATCAAGAATTTTTTTAAAAATCACTCTCAACCCTTCATTCCAATTAATGGTGGGAGTATATATATATATATATATATATATATATATATATATATATATATATATATATATAACTCACAACCAACAAAAGTGGTGCACATTTGACATGCGGGGAATGGACTCGTGACTTTCTAATTCCGTCACAATTCTAAAGCCTTATGCAGTTGAAATAACTTTAACGAAACATATAAAAATTAAAAAAGTTCAATTGAGCATACTTATAGAGTTGAGCTAAAAGTGACATTATCTTGGCTTTACCAGTCTAGCTTCCTCCCAATATAACTACTAAATCAATGCTCATCTTTTATGTAGTACGCACCGGCCATGTAAGATATTCATTGAGCTTATTCAAGCCAAAAGCAAATATAAGCAAGTGTTTATTCAAGCTCCACTTATTCTTATTCAGGAATGAACCAGATATTAAGGTTACGTTTGGTTCATTGTAATGCAATCGTAATCGTAATGGAATTGGATTTGTAATGTAATTGAGTTTGTAATGTAATGGAATTACAATTACATTACTATGTTTGGTTGAAGCATGTAATCAAACCATGTAATGTAATGTCAATTGCATTCATATAATTATGTTTGGTTTACCATGTAATGTAATTAAGTTTCTAATTTAATATTTTTTTAAATACAACATAAAATTTAAAAAGTGGATCACTAAAATTTCTTAAAAATTTAAAAATAAAAAAACTAAAAATAAATAATAAATAAGGGGAAAATGGTTTATTTTCTGCTAAAAAAGACCAAAAACGAAAAAAATAAAAAATAAAAAATAAAAATACAAAAAATGACAAACGAACAAAAAAAAATCAAAATTGAAAAAGCGATAAAAAAGAAAAACGACAAAAAAAAAAGATAAAAAATGTGAAAACCATAAAGGGTGACCAATAATGATTAAAAAAATGACTAAAAACAAAAAAAATGACAAAAAAGACAATAAATGAAAGGAAAAAAAAAGACGAAAAAACGACCAAAAAAGGGGCAAAAATAAACAAAAACGACAAAAAAAGAAAAAAATGACAAAAAACGATAAAAAAGAGCAAAAAAAATACAAAACGATAAAAAGGAACAGAAATGACAAAAAACAAACAAAAATTACAAAAAACGAACAAAAACGACAAAAAACGACCAAAAACTAACAAAAAAGACCAAAAACAGCAAAAAAGTACAAGAACGACAAAAAAACAAACAAAAACAACGAAAAACGAACAAAAATGACAAAAAAACGAACAAAAACGAAAAGAAAAAAAATAAAAAAGGACAAAAACGACAAAAAAAACAAACAAAAACAACAAAAAACGAACAAAAATGACAAAAAACGACAAAAAACGAACAAAAAAAAGGACAAAAACGACAAAAAAACCGAACAAAAATGACAAAAAACGAACAAAAATTACAAAAAACGAACAAAAAAGATCAAAAAACAACAAAAAAGGACAAAAAACGACAAAAAAAACAAACAAAAACAACGAAAAAACGAACTAAAATGACCAAAAAACGAACAAAAACGACAAAAAACGGACAAGAACACCAAAAAAGGACAAAAACGACAAAAAAAAACAAACAAAAACAAACAAAAACGAACAAAAATGACAAAATACGAATAAAAACGAGAAAAAAATGGACAAAAACGAAAAAAAAGGGACGAAAACGACAAAAAACCGAAAAAATGGAAAAAAAACGAACAAAAACGAACAAAAAAGACCAAAACAACAAAAAAGGACAAAAACGACAAAAAACAAACAAAAACAACGAAAAAAACGAACAAAAAATGACAAAAAAACGAACAAAAACGACAAAAAAGGACAAAAACGACAAAAAACAAACAAAAACGAAAAAAAAATGACAAAATACAATAAAAACGAACAAAAACGACAAAAAAGGACAAAAACAACAAAAAAGGACAAAAACGACAAAAAAAACAAACAAAAACAAAAAAAAAGACAAAATACAAATAAAAACGACAAAAAAAAGGACAAAAACGACCAAAAACGACAAAAAAAAAAAAACAAAAACAACAAAAAAATGACCAAAAACGAAAAAAAAGGACCAAAAACGAGTAAAAAACGACCAAAAAAAGGAACAAAAATGACAAAAAAGACAAAAAACAAACAAAAACAACAAAAAATGACCAAAAACGAACTAAAAGACCAAATTATAGCATAACAACCTTCCGCTTAAGTTGTAATGTAATTGCGATTACATAGGTTTTATGATGTAATTGAATTTAGAAGAAACTGATGTAATGTAATCAAACTTGTAATCGCGATTACATTACATCTAATTTTTTTTGTCCAACCAAACATCCGAATTAGATTGACAACGTAATACCAATTACATTACGTTGTCCAATCCTGCAAACCAAACGGCCCAATATATACTAGTGTCAACTTCATATTTGACAGGATATGTCACCTATTTAAATTTTATCATCTAGAACATTTAGTGTCTCCTTTTAGCATAGTACCCTTCTACTTCAACAAGAATAATAGAAGTACGAAATGCTAATTTTCGCATGAAAATAACTTGTAATTATATATTCTTTAAATTTTGATAACCAAAGAAGTACATAGAAAATCTTCAATTATCTAATACCTAATAGATAGGCTGGGGAGAGGATCAGGGGATGTTCCAAGTATTTGATCAACTTATTCTTCTTTTATTTCTTAAGACAATAGTTCTTCTTATTTTAATCTGTGAAGATTTTGGTTACTAATATTTTATGTTATTCAGCAAACAGATCTACACAACCATCCAAGATATTTTAGTATTTGCCATTATCATTTCCGCGCCTTTGAAATAGACTATAATGAGTGCTTAAATGTAAATATCAATTAAGTAATAGTAAAAAAAAAACTTAGTAAGAACATTAAGGTGATTAGTTCTGACAGTGTACATTGTTTTTTCACAGTGAGTTTTAATGGCTAATAAGTCCGAAAACTGCACAATATCGATGCTGCAGTTATGATCAAAATACTAGAGATGGATACAGAAAAGCAACCATTAAGGTTTAGCTGATTCGGGATTCTTACCACATGCTAGCTGATAACAGGCAGTAGTAAGGTCAAGGCCGGCCCGGAGGGTTGGGTTGTCCTATCCTAAAGCTAATTTTGGTTGCCTCTTGACCTTAATTTATTGTCACGTGGCTCTAGTGGTCATCCATGACCCTGATCTTGGTGGGATCATACTGAGCCTGGGAGGTTGTCCTAGCAAAGGAGGGTTGTCCAATTCCCAAGACTTGTCCGGCTTATCCCAGGGTCGGCCTTGAGTAAGGTCATAGACTATTGTCAGTGCCTAAATTCTGCCCCGCAAAATATATGCATAGTCTGCCTTAGGATCCATCAAAACTGTCATTTACCTGAAAACAATCAGCCTCACAACACAAAGTTCAGTTACCGACAGGTTCAATATCATTCTATGAGAAGGAAATGCATTATGAATTTGATACAAATACGACAATCGGACTAGCCACATTGCTAACAGAAGGCACACTTTCAATGAAATTTAGACATATTTATAACGAAATTTAGACATATTTATAACGAAAACACTACGTGGCCCGCGGTTTTGGCCCGCCAACCAAACCGCGGGCCACGCGTCAGCCATTTACTGCCCCCCCCTGTTAACGTGGGGCCCGCGGCCAAAAATTTGGCCAGTAAATGGCTGACGCGTGGCCCGCGGTTTGGTTGGCGGGCCAAAACCGCGGGCCATGTAGCATTGTTGTATTTATAAACATACGAATGCACCTAACCCTGTTCTAATGCAACATTCATGATTGGAAGTGTTGTTCCATTGATCTCAAAGCATCTTGATATTCAATAATACATGTTGGCCCTAACCAAGTAGCAAATATGTCTGTGGTTGGAGAAAGCAACTTGGAATGATTAATATAAGCATCTAGCCAACAATTTGCTTACTCGTGAGCAAAGGGTTGCCTTCATTGCTACAGCATCGATCCCAAGACAAAACTTGTTCTCCTTATCCCTAACATTTCTCCTTCATAAATTTTCAGTAATGTCATTGGCATCACAAAATAAATATGCTTATAGCTTTCTGAAAATGTGACAAATCACAATAATGTAAAGCCAATGTAGCATTTCTCTGTCGTACAAATAAAAGATATTGTAGAAGATGCAGTAATAGGTACTTCTAGTTAGAAGTATTCAAAACCATAATACTTCAAGTAAACATGTGGTGAGCACAGAGAAGACACCGACCGCATTGGTAGACGTATGTATAGAGCATTTCACTAATCCACACATGGCAGATACAGAGCTCAAGTGCCACTTCAAATTGCTTGTTACTACTTTGTTAGTGTAGCAGGCCAACAAATAAATTAGCATCCAAAACATACTGTTTTCAAATTAGATCCACAGTTTGCTATTAGTTAATAGAACAAGCTAAGAATCTACACCATATCAAGTTATGTAGTTAGGCGTAACTATTACCAAATTAAAAAAAAAAAAAAACTATTGAACCGTCTATAGAAAGAGAAATTTAAGCACCAATGTCTTGCTACTATATTAAATTTGAAGGATCTAGTTTAAGAGCATCCTAAAGAACCCGCCAGAAAATTAACAATTCGTGCAGATAACAGAAATGGTAAGAACTTACACAAATTTAGGCTCTAATTGACCTGCCTTCACAGAAGAAGTCATTGGTTAGCTGTTGTTAACATCAAAAGTAGCTATTAAGTTTTCTTATTAACGAACTAGGATCTCACATAAAACCCAAAACCTTAGTAAAAATATCTGCTTCACAAACTCAGTGCGCAAGCAATAATACTTGTATGATCCGGATAGACCTCTTCATGGTTGAAGAGAGAGACCTGCAAAAGGTATCAACTTTCACCAGATCCTGAGCAGCATAGAAGAAGTGATTCTTCTAAAGTATTGTGTGTCATTCAAGATATGCTGAATTACCAAAGAGGTTGATTAACATCGAAGATCGTCTTATGTGGATGCACCAAAAGTTTCACCTGTAAGAGTTGCAAATAAGGATATGACAACAAACTATACCTAATTCAGTTATGATAGTAGTGAAGGAAAAGATGAGAGAAAATTCCAATTATTTTCACTCCAGTAGCAGAGAGAGTTTCAGTAATTAAAGAAAATAAATGTTTCCTTCACTTTCTTCAAGTAGAATGGATAACCAAAATACTACCACCCACTTCACCTTACCTTCTTTCAATCCACTGCAAGCTACCAGTAAAGAATTAACAGTTACAAAACAGTCCACAATGTCTCCATGGCGCGGCATGAGGGCGGAACGGGCTTACCGTCGTGCTTGGCAATGGACAAGTCAATCGGGAATGACGATAATTGGACTACCGTGGCTTGGTGAGAGCGAAGAGGTGTCGCAAAAACTCAGACGGATGGCACTACAACAGATATGGTATACGATAGCGTGCTCAGAACGCTGTAGAATGCCTATTATAGCGTATTCTGTCCGCTATAAATGCCCCCGCTATAATTGCCCCATGTACAAGAACGCTATAAAGTTATAGCGTTCATGAATGCTATTGATGGATTATAGCGTTCCATGGCGCTATAGACATGTTATAACATTTGAGAACACTATAACAGCGTTATAGCATTTAAGAACGCTATAGAAAAGTAATAACATTCATGAACGCTATTGAGTTACTATATCGTCCATGAACGCTATAGACTTGTTATAGCAGTGACAAATGCTATAGAGTTTACATAGCATTTACAAACGCTATAGTTTCTTAATAACGTTTGTTAACGCTATAAGTTGTTTATGGCGTTCGTGAACGCTGTTGCTTTTTAATTGCGTTCCTGTATGTTATTGTTTGTTAGTAGCTTTTCGATGCAAATTGGTTTTTATAGCGTTTCCTTCGCGCTATTATATGTACACCAATAGCATGTCAGAATGCTATTGCAGAATGCATTAGTGTAAAAAAATAATTCACATCAGAATAGTATTGCAGCACATCAAAATAGCATTGCAGATATACAGAATGCCACAGATATCTATTGCATATATACACAGAATGCCACAGATATCTATTGCATATATACACAGAATGCGGGTATTCAAAAATTTAAATACTTCTCGACGAATCAATCACAGAATGAATTCCAAACATAAGTAAATTTATTAATTTCACTGTCAAGAACATTCAAAATCCTTCATAATTTCTCCAAAATTAAATATTAACAATGTACTCAACGTTTAATTGTTTCCATACATATATCCAAAATGTTGCATATCCAAAATTTAGCTCGAACCATTCGAGCCTATCCACAACCAAAGCTCCTCAGAAATCCTCTTACGTCATCCAACCTACACAAATATAGGGAGAAACATTAGTGTTCCTGGTTAATAAACAAGCAGTTGAATTTATGAGTTAGCTATCAATAGAAAATTGTCTAAAATTCTATGATTTATAATCAACCAAACAACTGAAATCCATTGTCAGTTGAATTTATTAGTGATCCATTCATATCCGTACATACTTAGCAAGTCCACAACTAGTGGCAATGGAGGGCACACTAGAAAACCACATACTAGAAAGAGAAGACTATACAAGGAAAATATGATACCTTCAGTTCAGTATTTAAGAAAATAAAAAATGTCTGCGCTAAATCTACACAGTATAAGTTGAGAAGGAGAATCCCAGAGGGTTAGGAGTAGCATCAATACGGGCAAGATTGTAGAAAACCACATAACACTTGTAGCTACATAGAACCAGCAAAGGAGAGTGCCAAGGACATGCATTTGTAAAGATGCATTAGAGAGGCAAATACCTAAAATAGCACACAGTTGAAATATATAGCAATTGACAATGCGGAAAAGCTTGATATAAACTGTTCAACCCTTATTACAAGATTGGAAAATAAGAAGATCAATATCACTTTCTTTGTTACTTATAGTTGGTGCTTATTTACATAAAACAAACTTAAAATAAGCTCATACTAAGGATCGATGTGCTGACAACCTTTTTTTGGAACCATAAAAATAAAATAAATAAATAAATAAATGAGACCCCTGAAAAGAGATATCTTTAATTTATGGTGAAGAAATAGAAGGGTTAAATACCTAAAACAGCATATATGATGGATAAATTTGAACTTCCCATTTGAAGTAATCAGGGAGAGAAAATGCAATATTTACTTCACTATTACTTAAACTTAGTGTAAATTTTGATAGGAAGAACAGTACATTCAAGAATACAATTAATACATGCATGTATCTAACCATGTAAAATAAACATATTCAGCCATATGTCTACAAAATTCATTTTCTCAAAATTTTACATGATGCAACTTGTTTTGTTGCATATTTCTAACTTCCAAATTATGCCTAATTGAGCTGTTCTCAAGTGCCACACTTGCCTCCTTAGCAGAATAGTAGATCTAGATTATACGCCAATATCAAATTTGGTGGATTAAACAAACCTTAATGTTATAGTCATCTCTATCAGCAACTTGTTGAAGCAAATGCTGGTTCTGGGTCTGCATCTTCGTATGCCTGGCCAATAGTCTGTGGAAGGAAAGTAAATCTATACATCAGGAGAACATGCGTAACTTTCAAGTTCTGAATAAAAGATAGTGGTACCTGACCTCGATCTCAGTAATATACGCTGCTGCTTCAGCATCTTTAATTCGTATAGCCTCTTCAATCTCCAACAGATGTCTAAGAAAAACATATTTTATCAAACAATCAGAAAGATCATCATCATCATCCAAGCCTTCTCCCATCGGAATCAGAAGGATACAATCCTAGTCTATTTTATTTGGTACTGCTGACTGGTTGTATATAGTGAACATGTATCAGCAAAAAAAAAATCTGAAAACAACTATGAAATTGCTACTTAGTAATTACTATAGGTGCCTTCTCACACATGCATAATAAATATTAACCTCTGCATCTTGCATAGACTAGTCGAAACAATTTGGAATGGAGAATATTTTCCTCTTTATATTATTAGATGCTGCGAAGTTTTCAAATGTGGAGTTCCTTTTTCGTGTGTAAACAAAAATATTGGATTGTATCAAACTAACAATATGGATAAAATAGATTGGAGGGAGCAACAACAAAAAAAGATCTGAATTACTTGGTTATGCATATTCTTGGCAAAAATACAGAATCATAAACCAGAATAAATCTTACAGTCCACTGTAGCAAGTAAATATGCATATAATTTGTGGATAAGGTATCTAAGAATATTTAACCTCTGAGAAGCATCCACTTTTGCCCTTAATTCTGTTATTTCTGCTTCAGCAGTAGAGAGTCGTTGCTGGCAAGCAGCCTCAGCCTCATTAGCAGCTCTTACACGTAATTCAAGACTGTGTTCATCTAAAGCAGTTTGTAGAATTTCAGCTTGGGCACGGGCTCTGTTTTCTGATTTCTGTTACAGTCCTACAAGTATAATTCAAAAAATTCAAATCAGATATATGTACATACTAAAACTTGATACTCAAGAAATGACTAAGCACCACAAACGGATGACTGGTGGACAAGGAACATCCTTCCTAAACCATGTTTTAGTGACAGCCCAATATGTGTTTAAGTACAGTTAATTGGATGACTTTGTAATGCCCGTTAAGGAACCATAAAGATAGGCTGATATGCCACGAGTAGTATGTGAGAGAAACAGGTGGATTCAGGTAAAAAAAAAGAATCAAACATAGTGGTACCTTTACATGGATTGAAGAATCGCAAGCCTCATGTATCCTATATAACGAAACATACTTAGAAAATTGAAGCATATGGAAATATACATAGAAGGAATGTTATCTATGGTATTAATTAGCATTATTGCATAGCAAGACTAGCCAATCATAATGAATGTTATCTAGGGTATTAATCAAACATCAATGACAAGACCTTCACCTACGATCCGGGGACCAGCATCTTCGGGAGGTTTCTTGCACGCCTCAAGTGCCGCGTCGGCCTCAGCCAATTGCAGCTTCACTTTTTCCTATTGCTTCAGCAAAAAAAATGCAATGTCTACTGATATTCAACAGTTTCTACACTTATAAGTTGTACTTTTGAAGTTTTCAACCAAGCGAGTAATGTGTACTTACAGGGCAGGATTGTTGCACATCCAAAAATACAACCTCAGAACCTGTTCAACTGCAGCCTCCTCTTTTTGCTCATCAAACTGCACGAGACGACATACATCTATATAACAAAGAAATTTGTGTGACAATAACAAGCTAATAAACCATAATATTAATCGTAGAACCAAGTTTTGATACTATTATAATATTCAAGAGCAAAAACAATGTCTAGAGCATCGGGCTCAATATTCCTAATGCAGCAGCATATTCATATTGAAAGGGACTACTAATATATATATATATATGAACATATAGGAATATTATAATAGTATCAAAGCAACAGCTCAGTATAAAAACAAAACCTTATCTCCAGCCGGTGTACACAAAACCTTATCTCCAGCCAGTGTATCAATAATAATATTCAATACCAGAGCCTAGATCCTCTCCATGGCATTATTGCCATGTCAGCCTCTTCTCATCATCATTGCCATGTCAGCCAATCCAGTTAGCCAGCTCAACGAGGTAGGTCGGTTACCAAAGTAAAATCAAATGGCTACTGAAAGTAGCTATAAATAAGGAAGATAGAAAAATGATAGAGGTGAATTTTTGAGTTGTATTTTCCATTTTCTATGTTACAAAATGACCAGGCAAGTTATACTTGTTGCGTCAATGTACTGATATCCACGGAAGGAACCTTGCTTCTTCATTGCCATAAATTATTATCCTTATTAAGGATGGGCACATGTTCTGATACTTAAGAGCTGACAATATCCTATATATAGTATCCATTTCTCATGTAACTGGTGAGAATACAGGGGAAACTCTCATGTACAACCAGTGGTTAATGTTGTATGGTGAAGTATAAGTATCACCCCTTTGCCTATGATATTCAACTTCATGAACTTATAGTTCAAGATATAGAAAAAATTAGTTCAAAAATCCATGTATTTGCATTGTAACTTTATCTTTTATGTCAGTACCATTGTTCTGTAGCCACAACATGGTTACATTATAATATTGATATTGTGCACAATATGCCCAAGGTACTCTGTATTTAAAAAAAAAGTATCAGTAATGCTAAATTTAGATTTATTTTCAGTCTTTTAGGAAATATATAATCAAAAGTACAAATCACTTATCGGGTTAACAACATGCTGGTAACAAAAATTTGAAATGGTGAATAGAGACATAATATTCTATAACCAAGCATTGATAAACCCAACCTTTCATTAGATGTCAAACTAGATGAAGAAACATTCTTTGTTCTGGACAACCAAACTATCATTAGATGTCTAGATAGATGAAGAAACATTCTTGGTTCCAGAAAACCAAACTATCATTAGATATCAAGCTAATTGAAGAAACATGTTTAGCTTTGGCATATGTTGCATTGATGCAATATTAGTACTTCTATACATGCTGCAAGACAGGTCATAAAATTAAGAAGACTTGATCAATCTTCAGCTAGTATAAATTAGAAAGAATAAGCTGGATAGTTCTCTAGAAATTTTTAGTACACATGTAATATATAACTGAACAATTGATGTCTCTATGAGATAAACTGGAGAAAGAAATTTCAAACCTAATTATTGTTTCATGAACATAACTCTTCTCAATCACGTGAATAATCAAATTCAAAAAACACTAGAAGTAATGAGATAAAGAATCCTTAAAATTACTTTGAATCTGGGTTCATAAGAATTCTTAAAATCCATAGCTCCTGACATGGTTATGAGGTGTTTTTCAATATCCTCAAAATCTTTATGCTGAAAAACAAAATAACATCTTCAACAATTGTTTGTTTTGCCATCTCCATATTTTGTCATGTAGTATTCATGTTCCTATAACACGCTAACCAACACAATTCGATTGTACTCAAAAGTTGTCCATATCAAAAACTAGCACTATGTTCCACAGACACAAGTAGGAAATAACAGTGTAAGGATCCGTCCATGGCTACGGAAACCATTTTGGTGTGTCATAGAGTATTTTAGAGCATTCATAATGTGCCCAATACATTCAAAATGAAGCCCTTCTTCCCTGTCGATGTAGTCTCCTACAGAATCCAACACCAAAATAAACCTCAAAATCAATTAAATCATTGACCAAAACAAATGGATATTATGGCTAGGGTTTCGGGCGAAGGGATGTGGACCGGACCAATCCTTGATCCACCGGATGACAGGGGTCATGTTCAAAGTCACAATATTGCAAGCAAACAAAAATATTGACCTGGATAGTAGAGGGTTTGTGGATGGTAGCGTCCCTGCTTCCGGGGGCTCCAATCGCAATCACCGGTTAGAAGAAGCCTCTGCTTTAGAGGGGCTCTATTCGGGCTCGTATTCCTTGTTCTCGTGGCTGCGGAGCACCAAGTCCGGGCCTCTCCCCGACTCTCCTTCCTCATCAGCAGCAACGCCCCAGAAAAAGGGGGCCTCGGGGTGGCGACCATAGAAGAGCCCTGCAATATATGGCTGGCCAAGTTGACCTCCCCTCGGTGGGGGGTCTAGCCGAGACGGAGACGAAGATGGTAGGAGTGGATCCAAGGGGAGAGGAGGAGAGACGGCGCATGAGGCAAAGAGTAGAGGAGATGAGAGGAGGGGTGAATTCTGCGGAGATATACCTTCTTCAGAGGAAGAGGCCCTCGGAGCGAGAGAGAGAGAGAGAGAGGCCTTCGGAGGGAGAGAGGCTTCACCACCTCTAGGAGAAGAGGTCTCTGGAGTGAGAGAGGATTCACTATCTTAGAGGCCCTTAGGGCTTCCTACGGGAAAAAAAAATGGGGAACGAAAAAATTGTTTCCCCCCAACACTTTTTATTCCACGTGAAAGGCACACGGTTAGGGGATTTGGTTTTTATATTCTATTTTTATTTTCCTTTCTAACGATTTTGAAGTGTTGTAACATTAATAAGATGTGTTATTTATATTAAATTTTAGTTTTTCGTATTTATACCAACGGTTTTTTGCATTACCAACATTTTTTACTATTAGGCTGTGTTTAATTGGGCTTTTTTTCCATGGAAAATATTTTCACCATAAATTTTCCACCAATTGTAGTGTTTGATAGTTTATATTTTCCATGAAATTATTTTCCAAAAAACTATCATTTTCTATATTTTCTTCTAAAATGGTGGAAAATGAAACTTGTCTAACCCATAGGAAAATATCATTTTCCACGGAAAATAACTATTTTTTGTGGAAAATAATGACAATCAAACAACCAAATTAAATTTTCCATGGAAAATTTTAAAATTCCATGGAATTTTTTTCCTAGAAAAATAATTCCATGGAATTAATTTCTTTTCTACGTATTTTCCACCTTGCAATCAAACACACCCTTAGTGATTAGTAACGATAAAAAACCGTTAGCAATCTAAAAAAAATTGTGTTAGAAAATTCATCTTTTGGTGTAGTGTTTCTTATTCGGTTTACCAGGGAGAGAAATTTTAGATAAAATTTCTGAAATGTTAGTGGGATTTAACCGAAACCGAATCCAAAAACCGAAACCGAAACCGAATAAGAAATTTTAGTATTTTCGAAACCGAAATCGAACCGAATTTTTTTCAAACCGAACCGAATCTCATATTCGGTTAGGTTCGGTTCGGATTTTGGTCCAAAAACCGAATAAAGCTCACCCCTAGACATACGGGCATAGCAACGTTCAGAAAAAATAATACCTGTAACAGCGTTCATAACACGCTATATAAAGTTCTGTTAACAGCACTGCATAATGAACGCTATTGATAATGACATTCTAATAGCAGGGAGGCTTCAACGCTACAGATAAACTGCTATTGTATGAACGTTTAATAGCACTTCAATATGAACGCTATGGATGATTATATTATAATAGCAGGGAGACTCGAACGCTAGCTATAGATAAACTGCTATTGTATCCTATTTTAATATCACTGTGGAAGGAACGCTATTGATGATGACATTCTATAGCAGGAAGGCTTGAACGCTATAGATAAACTGCTATTGTATGTCCTATTTGTTGTAGTGAGCTTGGTGAGGGGCCCACATGAAGGTTGCTTGAAAACCTCAAGCGAGGGGCTACCGAATCCACGCAGCAGTCGAATCCACAACCAAGAGGAGGAGTTATCTCAAAAGAAGAATTTTATTATTAGAAAGTTATACTTCCAACTGTATACATAAGGTGCCATATTTATAGAACATCCATGACAAATGCCAATTTTAATCAAACACAAGTCTCAATCCTAATCAAACATAAATCTCAATCCTAATAAAAATATAGAGCCAAAATCCGAGTCTTAAAAGAAATAGGATTCTACGCTACACCAGTCTTCTCTACTTCAAGAGAACTCGTCCCTGAGTTCTCGTCAGAATAAAACGGTTCGCCAGGAGAAAAATACTCATAAAGATCGGCGACATTAAAGGTTGAGGAGACCTGCAGGTCTTCAGGGAGATCAATCACATAAGCATTGTCATTTAGCTTGCGTAGCGTACTTGACATTGTCCGATCTTCTTCTTCGTCAATTTGTTGTAGGTGCCAGTAGGAAAACATTCCTTACGCAAGTAAATCATGACCAGATCTCCTTCATGATGAAAGACTTTACGACGGCGAAACTGATCAGCAATTGCTTTATATTTGACATAAGAGTCTTCATGTTGTCGTTTTACTTCATCATGTATCAACTAATATCGTTCTAATGTACGCTCAACACTAATGTCTCGACCCGGAGTCTTAGGCAGAGAAACAAGGTCTAAAACATGTCGAGGATGATGTGCGTAGGCAATATCGAATGACGTTGTCCTGTTGATCTGTTAGGCATGCAGTTGTTAGCAAATTTAACCTGTGACAAAGCAAGGTCCCATTTCTTAGGTCACGTCCCAACTAAGCTTTTCAACATGTTTCCAAGTGTGCGGTTCACAACCTCTGTTTGTCCGTCAGTTTGTGGGTGACTAGTACTGTTATACGCTAGTGATGTATCCAATCTTTCCCACAATGTACTCCAGAAATATAACAAAAACTTAGTATTTGTGTCTGAAGTAATAGATTTTGGCATACTATGAAGACACACGACTTCTCGAAAGAATAAAAGAGCAATATGAGTCGCGTTGGACGTCTTGTGACAGGGAATAAAGTGTGTCATCTTGGAGAATCTGTCTAAAAATACTTTTTCTGACATTCTAAGGATCATGTTACTGCAATTTCTAAAAAACAGGAAGAGCTAAATCTAAAAATGGAAATTTTACATTAGTAATAAATACGGAGATTAAAAATTTTAGGGCCTTCCTATTTTTGGGACCTTGTACAATCGTACAACTTACACATGCTAAAAACGACCATGTTGGGGAGCACCAAGAGTTTCACCGTAAGATTTGCAAATAAGGATTTAACAACAAACTATACCTAATTCAGTTATGCTAGTGGTAAGGGAAGATTAGATAAAATTCCAGTTATTTTCACTTCAATAGCAGAGAAACCAAAATACTATCCCCCCCCCCTCCTTTGACCTTTCTTTCTTTTAATCCATTGCAAGCTACATGTAAAGAATTAACAGTTACAGAGCAGTCCGTGATGTTTCCAGACAACAAAATTTTAGGATTTTTCGATTGCTAGAGGCGAGGCACCGAAAACTTAGGATTTTCAAAAATTAGGGTTAGATGAAGCCCAACATCGAACCCGGGGGAATAGAAAAGGAACCCAAGTTCCTCGGGTCGGGTTGATCCATCGGACTCTAATATGATATTTGAAATAATTTTAAACAAGATTAATATATTAAACACGTAATCAAGTAACAATCAAGCTTCAATCATTACAAAATATAAATTAAAATAATATTTAGGATAATGAGTTGAAGAGTTTGGGTGGACAAATTTAGGTTATAAACTTTTTATTCAAGATGTATATATATATATATATATATATATATATATATATATATATATATATATATATATATATATATATATATATATATATATATATATATATATATTTTGGATTTCGAGTTATTTGGGTAATCCAACACATGAATCCGAGCTCAACCCAAAACTTTTATCGGATTTAAATATTTTTAATCTAAAATCGAGTATCTGCAACCCCAACACAACCCATTAACGAATTTATCCCATCGAACTTAGGTTTAGACCGTCCGAGTTGCATCCCTACTCTGTTTCTTCCTGTTTCTTCATGAGGGAATCCATCCTGTAAGCATTCCATCTCGAATATCTCTGCACTTACCTCTTCCTATCAAAAACTCTATGTTCTCTCATGCTCTAGACCAAGGGCGGAACCAAAAATTTGAATTGGGTTAGGCTGGAGTGAATTAGGGTGGGGTAGGTATAGATAAACTCACAGAAAAATACCAAAAGAAAAAATTCATATGGAAAAAAGAAAACAATGTTTTTTTGGGTTGGGCTGGAGCCCACCCCAGCCCTTGCCTTGGGTCCGCCTGTGCTCTAGACCATAAAACCTACACGAAGTCTGACCTCCTCCGCGTGGCCAGCCTCCCGTCCCTCCCCTAGTTCTATCGAAGTCGCCACTCAAACCATCCTCCCCGCGCCTGACTTCCTTCAAGCCACCACCTCCTCGATCCACATTTCCCCTTTGTTAGCTATCGACTTTCCCCGTCACTACGATCGGCCCCTCAAGGACGACCCTGACATCTGCTTCCCCATTGCGAGCCTCCCACCGCGACCTCCTCCAACCGAGCCTCAACCGCATGTAGTCCACAACACCCTACACCGAGCCCTCATCGTCGACGGATACGACGTGCTCGTCGCCCGTATACTAGCTATCAACGTCGCGACCAGCACTGACCGGAGACATCGACCGAAAACTCCACAACAACCGAAGTAGGAGAGCCGAGTAGAAGCAGAATTTGCCCCGCTACCCTCCATCTCGACGCGATGCATCAAGCTAGCCGCGACCATCACCAGCACCGTCATACATTCCCCTGGCCGAAGCCACGCCAAGCATAGTCCGCGTAAACTTAAAACATCAAAAACAAATTCCTCATATATAGTTAAGTTATGCATAATAATAACAATAACAATAATAATAATAATAACAATTATAATAACAACAACAACAACAACTAAGAAGAAGAAGAAGAAGAAGAAGAAGAAGAAGAAGAAGTAAAAGTAAAAGAATAACTTGACTTATGGTATAAGTATAACTTACTTTAAATAATAATGAACAAATAGTTAGAATTTGTATGGATTAATAAAGCTAAGTAAAAAATGATCATAGTAAATATATATATCTACAACTTATATAAATGAGTAAGCCTAGATAAATAATTAATGGTAATAAATAATTTATAACTTGCTTATATATGTATAACTTAATGAAGGCAAGTAGACCTACTATACTAGTAAATTTTACCAAGATAGAGAAACTGTCTCATTATTCATAATATAAAATAACCTTTTTGGATTATATTTAAGCTTGACCAGACCATGGTACCCTTGATCTCAGCAGACATTAGATGTTATACCAGGCAAGTATATCTTGTCTGACTGTTACAATAATTACATGTTTTCTTTTATTTTCGTATTATCATAGTTGTAACACCTGTTTTCATGAATACGTTGTTATAGTTGAGTTGTTATTTCCTGTTGGTCACACTAGGACGTTACAGGATCCATGTTTCATGCATAGTAGTCATCTTCCATAGAGTTGGGTTTCCAATTTTTTTATCCGACTTGTGATTATAGATCATTACCTGACTGGTTATAGATTCATGATATTATCATGAATGGCTGACTTGACTTAACTTAACTTGAGACTTACAATTTATTTAGGAAAGAGACGATAATCACGAAACGTAAGTGTTTGCCATGACAAAAGGTTATACGAACTTTTTGTATTTTAAACGTAAAAAGAGTACAATTGATTCCTAAATAGGAGATCTAAGTACAAAATTTCTAAAAAGTGTGGTGGTGGAGATCGAGCGCTGCAGCGGCTCCTTTACTCCGTTGATGATCTGACGACGAGTTGAACTTGCTTTGGCTTTCTGGTGCTGGTGATTGAAACTCTAGGGTTACCAATCAAGAGGATGCCGAAGTTGAAGATTTTGAAACCTCTTTATCGAAGGAAAACTGCTTCTATTTATAGGGGGAAGCACATATGCGATGTGCATAAGGATTGTGCAGATACGCTGCACATGGAGATTTCGGAGAATCTTTTGAGGCGGCACGGTGAAGCCTGCTGCGGAGATGACACGTGGCAGGTACTGGGATTCTTTTCTATCGCAATTTTGGGTGGAGTTATCAACATAACTGAATAAACGACGTGTGGTGTGTGCTTATTTGTTGATCGGATGGACCTGAGCAGATTCTGTTCTATTTTCGAAGTGGATTTTGTCTTATCTTGTAGGGCCATTGGTTTAAACAAACCAGTTGGATATGGCTCTCATCCATAAGAATAAACTTTGTCCTTATCTGTGGTTTAAACAACCCGATAAGATATTGCTCTTATCAACAGAATCAAACTCTGTCTTATCTTAAGAGCAGCGGTTTAAACAAATAGATATGGTGGTATCCTGGAGGATATGAGCACCCATCTAGCCACGTGGAGCCACGTCACTTCGTAAGGCTGCACCACTATGTGAGTTGCGCTTCTGACGGAGCTTTTGATGCCACTATGCTTCTGGGTGATGAGCGGTCTTGTGCCTTAGGCGATAGAGTCACTGCACTTTTAGAGCTATGAGTAGTCTTGTACTTCAGGCGATGGAGTCACTGTGCTTTAGGGCGACGAGTGTACTTGTGTTTCAAACAACGGGGTCACTGTGCTTTAGGGTGATGAGTGCACTTGTGTTTCACACAACAGAGTCACTGTACTTTAGGGCGATGAGTAGGCTTGTGCTTTAAGCAACAGAGTCACTGTGCTTTAAGACAACAAGTAGACTTGTGCTTTGGGCAATGGTGTCACCAAAGTATCAGATGATGGGGGCCGTTGAATGGGTCGAGCTTTTGGTTACAGCGAGGGCTCTGCACTTCTAATTTGAAGCGAGGGTGCAGAGCTTTTGGGTTCGAAGTTCTGCGCTTTTTAGACTGAAGTGAGGGTTCTATGTGAAGAAATAAGCTATCTTCGCTCTTGGGTCGAAGAGGGGGCACAGGTACCTGGCTGCGCTTCTATGTCGAAGGAGCTAGTTTCTGTTGAAGTCATTTTAAGAGAATTTAATGACTGCTCTTCTTGATGGCCAATTTGGTCGTCCTTCTCTTTAATTGCCGTCATTATTTGGAAGAATTCGAGAAGTTAGTGGCCTAGGACTCAGTGGAATGAACCTAATAAATGAGGTTCGTTGTGCTGAGTTCTAGGTTTATCCTATTAATTTGGACGTCTTTGACCGATGGACACGTGGCATGTTGGTTGGACCACACTCACCCTATATAAAGGGAAGTTTTTCTGAAGAGTCGTCTTCCTTTCTTAGCATTCAAAACGTTATGCTCGATCCTAACTTAGCTTCAAACGGTATTGGCCTTGCACAAGTCGGCTGATGGTTGTGGATCCCTTCGTTCAAAGAAGCTATGCCTTTGTAGAAGAATTGCTGCTGAGTTTTACGATGCACTTGAGCGTTTGGTATAAGGAGTTCGAACCTGAATAATGTCTTGGAGGTCTTCGAGATCCAAGATTGGTTTCCAATCCGAAGAGCCACAGGTTGTGCTCTGCCATGCTCAATGGTGGTGGCACGGCCTGTGCTGTGGACTGAGTTCTCGCTCAGACCAATAGTTGCTTCAGGAAGTGGCTTGCTCTGACAATGCTGCACATATGGGGGGTTACGCGTTTGTAAAGATTAATACCCTTGTATGGTGCCTGTGAAAATTAACCCTTTTATAGATCTTTAGATGCCTTAGTTCTTTTCATGTTGAATCTGTAATAGATCCTTGTAGGCAATACTTTTTTTGTAATCATGATGAATCTGTAATAGATCCTTGTAGGCATGATTTAATAAAGAGGTTTTTGTGAACTGTGGTTTCTGATCTTCTGTCTGCGCTTTCCTGGTACCTGCGCTTTTATGAAGCTTTGTGTAGTCGAGAACACTACATGCGATTTTGATATATCAGCGCATTTTTATGCTTCTAGAAGACCCCCTTCAAAGTGTTTTGAACTTGAATCAAGCTCGGAATATTTTAAACAGAAGCATGATACGTGTCCTTTTCGAGCGAATGCTCGGTGTGCCTACTGACAGGCTGTCGTCACGCTTAGGCTTCAGCATCAAATGCCTTAAGCCGTCGCTTCTTTAAAGTTGATCTTAATTTCTCGTTTCTAGGGAACGGTCATCATGATCTTAACTTTTCGTTCCTATGTTGTTCGAAGAGTTTCCTTGATCACGAAGCGTTTCGTCTTCTTTCGCTGACGTGGCTACACCCTATAAGTAGGGGTCGTTGGGGAGAAAGAAAAACTTTCTTACTTTCACCTACCTTCCCACAGAAGCTTTTTGTCAGAGTCTTCTTCTTCTTTCAAACCCTAACTTTTCTTGCCATGGCTCCCAAGGAATCAAGTATCCCGACAGCTTCCATGGCGAGCTCCATGAAGACTAGTGGGGCAGCAGCTAGCCCCCGACCTGCTGCAGTGACTGTGAGGCAGACTAGAATGTCGTCGACGAGACAAGCCGGGGAGGCTACTCGTCAGGCCAAAGGGAAGCAGTTGGCATCTGAAGCCGTCGTCGTTGAGCAAGCTCCTATTGTAGGGGATGTACAGCCACCCGTTGTTGGTAGATGTCTGATTGTTTTTGACTTCTTGGTTTACTGATGCATATGAGTGTCGACTCTTAGGAGCATCGTCTCGAAGATATGCTGATGCTTTTTTTCTTGTTGATACACATGGACACCTCTCTTCGGGGTGGTGTTCCGAAGATGTGCTAAAGTTCCGTCGACTGATGTGCATAGTTGATACTTTTCACAAAGTATCGGCTAGACGCTGAAGCTTCGCTTAGTCAATATCGATGCACAGCGTCTTCTATGAAGTACCTGTGTGGATGTATGTTAGCCGATGTGCGGTGCACTTTGCTAGTGCCTGCATGGATGCTTCCTGCAAGGGCCACGTAGATGCCTTCTTTTTATGGCACAGTGCTTTCATTTTATTTTTCTGACACGTTTTTGTTTATGTGTAGTTCCTGTGTCCTTGTCTCTCTTTAAGGATATTCTTTTCACATTAACGGGTTGTGCCATGGACAATAACGTCGACGAGGCGCTCACTTACTCTACTGAACAATTAATTGCCTATGGTCAACCGAGAGGTCGACTAACAATGATTCAGTATCAACAGCCCGCATACTTTTCTCGTATGATGGATCGAGGTAAGCTGTCTCTTCCGTCTGATACTGTCAGGATGTTGAAACCTTTGTTTCTTTTCGGTGATCAGTTGGTTTTAGAAAATACCAAGCTCTTGGAGATAACCGAATATTAGTATTTCGAGAACTCCGGTATTCCTCTGTGCGTTCATTCCGTCAACCGCCATCTTTTGCTCTCTATTTTCTTTTGTTTGGCTGAGAAGCGTTTAATGAGGTGGAAACTGATCCCGAAGCTAGGGGGTTTGATGATAGGTCATATCAAATTGGAAGGGTGCTCCAATCAGAGGGACTCCTTCAAGAGTGTGCCCGACGATCCATCAGCTACGCTGCGGGTGTTACTCCCTGGTTGCCTGCTTGTTGATTTTACCAATAAAGTGCATCCATTCCGAGCCCCTCTTTTTTCTAATAGGCTATTGCCCATAGACAATACCTATCCGAAAGGTGCCTTCTGTGTCACAGGTTGGATTTATCCCAAGTCTGAGTGGAGTAAGCTAGCTCAAAGGGAGGTGGGTAGGTTCAAAAAGGATTTGATAGGTACGAGCCTTCGTCGTGCCATCAGGGCCACCGAACATGGGATAGAGATCAACCGTCCTTTGTTCGTAGCTTCGTTGGAGTTATTCAACTACCATACCGGGACGTTCTTCACCCCTTGTGGAGAGATAGGTTTGGACCTTCATGAGATGCGTGCCATCTCAAAGTTGCCATGGGGGGACGTGCCATACTAGGAACATACCCCTTGCAAGGAGGAATTCTTGGTGTTGGAGAACCAGCACCAGAGATGATGGCTGTGTATAAGGAGTTGTTTTGCCACCACCAAGTATACATGTGCATGGGTGGGGCACAGGCTTCGCCATACGTCAAGGCCTGGGTGGATTATATTTTCACGAAGCACCCATCGATGCCAGGGAAGGTTCACTTCACTGCGCGCCGGACATATATTGCTGATGAAGTAGATGATATGATGGCCGAAGTGGGGGTATCTGCTCCCTCAGTGGTTGCCGAGGGGAGGCCTACCTTCAGAGTTCATAATTACTTCTATCAAAATCTGATTGCTTTGAGTCCGAAAGTGACTTTAGCCGCCTTTCTGATGATATGGCTGCGGAGGACCGTGGTTCCCGGAGGTTCTGGGCCTGTGGGACGGCTCAGTCAGGACTTGATTCTGCTAGCTGTGAGGCTAGCCTTTCGACACTCCTTGGCTCTGCTGTCGGCCATGGTATGCGACATCCTGCATGGCTTGCGGGAATTTTCTAGGAGGATAATCGCAGGGGGAATAAGGAATTCCCATGGGTTGGACTCCCTTACCGCTACTTGATGGTTTGGTTGGCTTTGTACCGCCTTGGTCTGATAGTCCCCAGTACTCTTGCTGGTTACGAGGTAGGAGATGCAACACTGCGTAACTATCAACATGCAAAATGGCTTCATCAGGATGTCCCCATCTGTAGATGGATGTTGGGCCGTTTGGACGGCTATGTTCTTCACAAGGTTTCGCTTACATACAATGGTTTCCTTGCAGATGATGAGTTAGTGGACAGTGATCTAATTTTCGGGACCTTCCACTGGTTGCAGTCCATCCGTCCTTCCCACTTGGTGTAACGGAACCAAAATTGGGTGTACTTGGAGACTTATTTGCCTAGTCGCTTCGTACGTCAATTTGGCTATAGCCAGGCTATGGTGGACAATCCGAGCTCCTGTCTAGGTTATGAGGGAAGTCTTCTGGATGGCGCCAGGGCATGGCGTTATTATAATGCCGGTGGTACTAGAGCAGAATTCACGACCCCGTCACTGCAAAAGGAGACTCATATCTTGTATTCTGCTGCGAAGTGTTACTTGTCGCGAACAACTTTTCACCGGAGTACGAGCGAGAGCGAAGTTTGCTTGAGGGGACAAAGTTTGAGGTCCCTTCATTGGTTTCTAAACGTCTCCATGGGCTTATACCCTTGGAGAGTAGATCAACAGAAGGCTCCAGTTCGTCACGAGAGGGGAGGGAGGAAAGTGCTTCTGAGTAACCTGTTAAAATGTTAAGTTTCTTCCGGGTGAGCCCTCCTCATGGTAAAAGGACGAGAATAGCTGTTGTACTCCAGTGGGGTGGACCCTCCCAACAGCCTTCATTAGAGTCAAGTGCCCTACCCATTGGATTTTCTTCGCGGGTAAGTCTTAGTGTTTTATTTTTGAGGTTTTATTCCGTACTTTTTGTTCATCACTGTTATGTTTGTATAGACGGAGCCCACATGGTCTGAAATACTCAGGAAACTTCTCGAGGAGCCTGCCCCAGAGGTGTCTCAAGTTGAGGGGAAGACCGTAGCTGATAAAACTGCTGACCCGGAGGATGCCCCTCCTCTTGCTTCTTTTGAGTATGAGACTCGAGGCTCTTTGGAGCCATTGGCTTCGCTCCGGCAGGAAGCTTTCACGAGGTCGATTAAGGATGGACCCATGGAGGTACCCGAGGCCAGCACGGTAGCAGCCGAGGGTGGGGTTCCGGAGTCCATACCCGCGGTGGGCCAAGGGGATGTAGATGCTGAAGGGATTACCCAAGATCCTTCCATCGTACCTCCTCTCCATGTTGAGAGAAGTATAGAAGATAGTCCTGTTGTGCTGGGGAACGAGGAGGATCATCCAGCCGAGGAGCCGCCTTTGGCAAATCTAGAGGATTCGTCTCGGTGATTGGTCAACGGTTCCTTGGAAGGGTCGACAGGGAAGGTTGTCGAAGAATTGGCCTGTCAGGATATTTAAAGGCCAACAAAAATAACTGTTGAACATAGGTTGATGAGATTATTAGAATGGCCGCTAAGGAGGCGATCGAAGAGTTGGTTGATCTGGTCCTCGAGGAGATGATTGATGATGCCAACATAGCACAAATTGACGTGGCCATTAACGAACGGGTGATTGAGGTCCCAGGCGAGGTAGCCATGGGGATGATGGTTAATGACAATACCGCTAGTGAGCCTGCTGACATCATCATCAAGAACCCGGCCATGGAGGCCGTAGAAGAACTGGTTGGGCAAACTGCCGAAGAGCCTACTGCTGGAGTGCGGGTTCAGGAG
Source organism: Iris pallida (assembly GCA_029216955.1). NCBI lineage: Eukaryota > Viridiplantae > Streptophyta > Magnoliopsida > Asparagales > Iridaceae > Iris > Iris pallida. The sequence goes on from JANAVB010025196.1 coordinate 41,997,176, forward strand.
ACTACTGAGGAATCGGCCACCGCGATTGGTGAAAAGTCGACTACTGAGATGGCTTAAACTCCAGTTTGCATGGTTCCAATTGCAGATGCATTTGAAGAACCAGCGAAGGAGCCTGCTGAGGAGCTAGCTGTGTGTCAGACAGTATCGGCTTTTACTGTCTCTGTGCAGCCCACGACCTCTGTAATGGTCATGGTGCCATCTGTTTCGGCTGTGGTACCTAGGCATGTGCTGGCTGCTGCTGCATTCACGGGGCCTTCTGTCGCAACATCTCTAGTAACCTCCATGAGTTTGGCTAATAACGCATATTATACCAATCTCATGCTGAGCACAATTCGTCACGCATTGACGCATGGCTTAGAGGGTATTTTACGAAGCAAGCAATCTTTCAAACGGGTTCGAAATATAATGGAGGTCCAGTTGGTAGCCTTGTGCGACTAGCCGGAGTGTGAGGCTAAGGCCGATGCTATAGAAGATCTGTTGGCAGAATTGGAAGCTGCTGCCTTAGAGCTCCAAAATTTGGAGCGTGGTCTTCCGATACTAGCCGCTGTAGAGTTAGAGAAGATAGTCTCCGAGGCATCTCAGTATGAGAAGAAATGCCAGACACTAACTGATCGGCTTGCTGAGGTTGAGTCCGAGATTGAAGCAGTGATCGATGCCGAAGAGGCTCGGGTTTGTCACCGTATAGCTGTGGAGGATCAGTACAAGGCCCTCCGGGAGCAGATCCAGAAGTTAGAAGAGACCTTGGCCCTTGCTAAGAGTGACATGTTCAAGTTTGAGGACCATAAGGAGATCCTTCGCCAATGTTCCGAGACCCTGGCTCGGAAGAAGGAAAGCATTGGCATTCGTCAGGCCGAGCTGGCCCTTGTATGCCAGCCTCTCTTCTGTTGAAGATGAAGCCGCTCGTCATCAGGAGGCCGAGCGTCGAGCCCGAGCATTGGTTGGCTCCCAGGTTGCTCTTTTGAAGAGTCGGCTGAAAGAATTTCAGCGCCCGTCTTCTCAGATTTGATCTACTTTCTGTCTTTTTGTCTCTCGATTTGTGAGAGACAAATTTTTGTAATCAAAGAAAGACAACTTTTTCACTTTATAAATAAAAACATTGTCTTTGTTCCTATGCTTGTCTTTTTACTTGTGAATTCTTTCTCTCACAAGAACGAGGATTCCCTCAGAGGTAGCATATCGTGAGGGGATGGAGATAACTCCATTGGGAATATGGTGTTTACTCGGAGGTTATATGGACATGGTAAACACATAATCCTTTGGTGGTAGACTTTTTCTTACTCAGAGGTAATATGGACGTGGCAAGGATAGACTCTACGGGTGTATAGAATGACTCAGAGGTAATATGTACATGAAAGGTTCTATAGATGAATATGACAATTATGGTGGGTTGTCATAGAACATACGTCTACTCAGAGGTAATATGGACATGGTTGGCATCATTAGCAAGTCGCCGTTGGGTTTGTCCAGTCGGTAGGCACTATTGGAGTAGACCGTCTCTACGACGAATGGTCCCTCCTAATTAGGCTCGAACTTTCCAGCCGTCTTGAGTCATTATCATCGGTCTTCGAACTGATAAGACAAGGTCAACCACTTGGAATGTTCTTTCCCGAACTTTCTTGTTGAAGGCCCCGGAAATCCGAGCTTGGTAAAGCTTGATTCTTTGTTGAGCTAACAGAAGTTTTTCATCCAACGCTTCTAACTCTTGCAGCCGCCGGTGTTGATTGTCTTCGTCAGTCAGCTGGTTGGTGATAGCTATCCGTAAGGACGGGATCTGGATCTCCAGGGGAAGCACTGTCTCGTTTCCATAAATAAGAGAGAATGACATGTTGTCCGTGGGTGTTCAAACGGTCGTACGGTAACCGCACAGACATTCGTCGAGCTTCTCATTCCAATCGCGCTTCTTAGAAGAAATGACTTTCTTAAGTAGCTTGACGATAGTTTTGTTGAATGCTTCGGCTAGTCCGTTCGCTGCAGGATTGTAAGCCGTTGATGCCACATTCTGTATTCAATTTTATCATAAAACAGATGGAAAGTGTGGCTCACGAACTGAGGACCATTGTCGTGGATGATCCTTTGAGGAATATCGAAGAGGTATATGACGTGATGTTTGACAAAGCGGATCACGTTTACAATTTTTACCTCGGCTAGAGGTACTGCTTCCGCCCACTTAGAAAAGTAGTCGGTGATGGCAAGTATGAACTGGTGTCCTCTGGAGGATGGTAGGCTAATCGGCCCAATGATGTCCATTCTCCATATTTTAAATGGTCAGACGGCCGTCGTGGGGTGCAGGAACTCTGAAGTCCGGTGGATGAAGTCAGCATGCAACTAACACACCCGACACTTCTTTGCATAATCAACGATGTCTGCCATCATAGTGGGCCAGTAGTAGCCCATGCGACGCAATCGGTCTTGCAACTTAGGACCAGGCTGATGGGCTATGCAGGTGCCATCGTATGCCTCCATGAGTGATTCTTGTGCTTCTGTCTTGGATAAAGATCACAGGAGAAGCCCATCCTATGAACAACGATACAGTATCTTGGTAGCTGTGTCGTACAAGAATCGGAGAGAGCATCTCTTGATAAAAGTAGCTTCCTTCGGGTCTTCGGATAGGATTGTTTGCAAAAACAAAAAGTTGTTCTATTACAAACTTTTAAAAAGAGTACAAAAGTACAATTTGAATTCTGGGGAAGTACAATTATAGGAATTTGATCAGAAGACGATCACTTTATCCCTTGGACTATGTGAACTTGAAGACTAGAGCCTCTGTAGAATGCAGCAGCAATTTTGCAAGAGTTCTTGATCTCTGTGATGCCTTAACAATGATTGGAAACTCTATTTATAGAGTTCTGAAAATAACTGTTTTAGCAGTTATTCTGATGTGTGCGAGACTGGATTGCGCCACATTGGATTGCGCCAACCTGATGTTGTGCCAACTTTCATTCAGTTAATCAATCGTGTACTAACTGTATTTAGACACGTAATATCATGTGATTGAGATGCGCGTGGTCATGTACAGAATAGTAGACACGTCTTGAGAGATTAGTGGCATATGCGCTAGGGCTGTGCACAATTAAGTTAAACCGACCAAATCGAACCAAGTCAAACCGAATCGATTGGTTTTAAATCGAACCGATGGTTCGGTTGGTTTGGTTTGACTTCAATTTTTTTAAAACCGACTGGTTCGATTCGGTTCACGATTTGGTTATGCCAAAAACTGTCTAAACCGAACCGAACAAATCCTTGTTAAATAATTAGGTTTTAAAAAAATTGAATTGAAGCTGCTGTATTGAAGTCCATTTTTTTGAAGTGCTAGTTGACTGAGGTTTGTATTTACTATTGAAGTGCAAGTTGAATTGAAGCTGCTAAATTGAATTGAAGTGCAAGTTAAAAAAATTTGAATTAAAGTGTAAGTTAAAAGAAAATTGAATTAAAGTGCAAGTTGAATTGAAGCTGCTGAATTGTATTTACTGTTGCAAAGTGCAAGTTGACTGAGGTTTCACAAAAAAAAAAGCTTACAGTCCAATTTTTTTATATGATAAAAACCGACCAAGTCGAACCGATCCAAACCGAACCAAGTCGGTCGGTTTCAAAATCGAACCAACCATTTGGTTGGTTTGGTTCGATTTTGCTTATTTTTAAATCGATTAACTTCGGTTCGACTTCAGTTGGGACCAAAGAGGTCGACCACCGACCGATGCACACCCCTAATATGCGCCACGTCATCCTGTTTTAGAATGTAAGTTGTCTCAACTTCATCAGGTTGTGCGAGCTTCGGTCAACAAGTCAAACTGTGCTTGATTGGGTTGCGCCTAGGCGTAACTGAATGGATAGACACGTGGCACTTAAAAAGAAGTTTGTTCAGATTGTGCCTAGGCGCAACTAAGGAATTTGTTTAGATTGTGCCTAGGCACAACTCATAAGATGTGCATGACAACTGTCAATCCAATCTCCTCGAGCGGCACAATTCGAAGAGATTTTCTCCGTTTACTGTGCTGTCAGTTGTCAGTGCTGTCAGGTAATGATGGCCATTAAATGTCAGACGCCACGTAGACTTTGGCGTAATATGACTGGGCGCAGTCTGATATATGGCGCAACCTAATCAATGGCGCAATTTGATCTCTGAGCTTCATATCAATGGTGCAGCTTAATTTTTGAGGCGCAACTTAATTGTTGAGTAGTAAATGCATGGCACAACTTAATTTTTAGGCCATACAAGATCTCCTTCAAAGTTTTCAAAACTAAAAAACATTTTAAGTTTTGAAATACTTTGAATTTATAAAAGTATTGACTGAGTCAAGTTGTGCCAGTCAATGCCCAGCCGTAATAATTAAATTTCTTTCTCGAAAACACTTGATCTCCTCTTCGTCTTCCCGAGTTTCATTGATGATTTTCAGTTTCCCATGAGGAATATGAAGAGTCAGTTTAGTTGTGTATATAAGGGCTGGTCCTTATACTTACTTCTGTACTTCGATGGTGCCTAAGAAAAAGGAGATGGAGACCAATGCTGATACTGAAATCAAGTCCCCTGAAGTGAAACCCGACGTTACGCCTATGACTTATTTTTTGGAGGCTGACCCGTCATTGATGGCGGTGAACTTTTTAGACTGTTTTGGTTTAAACGCAACAGTCTTCAATCATTCAAGTGGTGGGCCATTACTTTCCTCTGAAAAGTGCGGCAATTTGGAGGGATTCCTTAATCTGACGCGTCGCTCGGGGATCCGAAACATGCAAGAATTGGACGCTGCTCTTCGTTAGACCAATGAGGACGAGAAAAAGAAATAGTGTTAAGCGTGCCAGCTTTTATCTTCTTTTCTTGTGTCCTTGTCTGTAGGGGTCCACCCATCTTTATGAAAATGAAATTTATAATTTCTGATATATTGTGTGGTTGTAATTTCAAATGGCGCATGTAGATGTGCTCTGTTAACCAATTCAATATTTACTGTTTTATTGAGAGACACATGGCAGCCATCACGTGGTTTTGAGCGCCTATTGTTTAGTTCTTTCCCGAAATAGGCTCCTAGAATGACGCGCCCGTTTTCATCTTCAACACTTTTAAAAGGATAGCCAAAACGAAAGGAAAGAGGCATTCATGCTCTCTCATTTTTATTAGAAGATGACTTCTCACAAGGTCCCACTGTCCAACAAAAATCCAACATCCACAAGTTCACTTGTGCCACTTCAACCTGATGTTATTCTTTTGCATGCTGTACCTTCAGAAGTTGGTAAGTTCCAGTAAAGAACCAATGCTTTTCACACATGAGCATTTTTTTACTTTGCGCTATTCTTGAAGATAGGTGTTAATTTGAAGAAATGAAGCGCATGTTGTAGATGCACGCTTAGAATTCTGAGAAGAAGCACGCACTGCAATTAATGTCTGACTTCGGTTAGAAGCGCGCGGTATTGATATGCGCCTATTTGATCGGCGCACACTGTTGATATACGCCTGTTGATCGGCGCATGTTGTTGATATGCGCCTGTGCTTCTGAAAATAGGCGCACATTGCTGATATATGCCTGTTGATCGATGCACACTGTTGATTTGCGCCTGTGCTTCTGAAAATAGGCGCACATTGTTGATATGCGCCTGTTAATTGGTGCACATTGTTGATATGTGTCTGTTGATCGACGTGCAGTTTATATGCGCCTGTTGATCAATGCGCAGTTTTGATAGATTTTAATGACTTTTCTTTTCTTGCTAATCTTTGCATAAGTTTGGTTGGCAAGCTTCTTCAAAACTGGCATCGACGACCTGGATGCTATGAAGAGCATTCTTCTGACACCCACATCAGACAACTCATGTGATTCTGACACTCAAATCTAACAGCTCAGGACTCTCTGCGTTCAAAAGGGTCTTCCTTAAATGGTAAGAAGAGCCTTTATACATGAGAGTTGGATGGTGGAGAGACAGAATTAGGAATCATATCACAAGGGTGATCTTATTCCTAGTTCCCATGACGGGTCGTCTTTTCTCCACCAGTTGTATTGACAGCAACTTATCTTTGGGCTGCTGTACTCTGTGGTTCTCCTCTCGTCTTTCTGAGAGAGTAGACCAAAGTTGACTCTATTGTCTTACTCGCTACTTCAGGACGAGATGACAAGGAACTGGCACCAACAAGAAGATTCAAAGATGTAATAGACCTTCAGTTGTCAATAAGAAGATCCAAAGATTTAATAGACCTTCATATGTATCTATGTTTTTAAAGAAAGAATAAAAATTGACTTTCTCTTCTTCTTCCTTTTATAATTTGATTTTGATGTGCTGATATAAAAAAATAGAATCCAGGAAAAATGTGGATGTGACAAGTTGTTGAATGTAAATAATCAAAATTCAGAGGTGTGGAGAACGTGGACTCCTGTTATGAAAAGTGGACAGTCATTTTGATTTTCGAGGGAGAGACAATAAATGAACAGTCTTTTCGACTCTCGAGGAAGAGAATAGACAAATGAACAATCGCGTCGGTTTTTTGAAGAAAGAAAAATGAACGATCAGTTATAAATGAATGAACAATTATGAATGAACGAACAATTGTGCTTCTTTCAAAAAGTCGTATCAGTTCTCGAGGTTGACTATCTAGTTGTTCTGTCTATAAATAGAACAAAACTTTCGTAGATATTGTCCATTTCTTTTTTTTTCTGTACAAAATGTCTTCCAAGGATTTGCTCACTCCGAAGATTGAAGGAAAGACCGAGACGCCCCTTGCTGAGCCTCTAGTGCCTCCTCAGAAAGAAAGGGGTGAAGGCTCAATTGCTCCTGCACCAGGACATGACTTGATTGCCAACCTAGTGGAGCCTGGGAAGACTGCCGAAGAAGAGGCATTGAGGATGGCTATTTGTGAATTTTTTTGTGAGTTCAGACAATGAGATGTTTGAACTGTTGGCAAACTATGTATTTAATCATAAAGGATCAGGGCCTCCTTAATATTATGTAACTCCATTATGCTTTTAGATAAAATAAACTTTTATTTACATCATGTCTCTGAAATAAAGTACATTTTACCTTTAAACATAATATTTCTTGAGAAATTTGCCATTGATAGGCATCATAGCAACTCTGCCATCCATGTCTGTTAATTGATATGCTCCATTTGAGAAAACCTTATTTACCACATATGGACCTTTCCATTTCGCCTCGAACTTGCCTTTGCTCATATGAGTCACAGTCATAGAACGTCTGACTGTAAGAACTAGCTCGTCTTCCTGAAATGTTCGCACTCTAACTTTGTGATCGAAAGTTTTTGAAATCTGGGCTTGATAAAGTTCAATGTGTTGTTGAGCTAGCAACCTTTTCTCATCGAGTGCGTCTAATTCTTGAAGTCGAAGATGATCATTATTCTCTGTAGTAAGTTCATTAGCGATGACGATTCTCAATGAAGGAATTTGAATTTCCAATGGTAAGACTGCTTCACATCTATATACTAGAGAAAAAGGTGTGCAACCTGTGGGGTTACGTACAGTAGTACGATATGCCTATAGACATTCTCCAAGTTTATTACTCCAATTACGTTTGTTAATAGAGACAAACTTTTTAAGGAGTTTGATAATGATTTTGTTGAATGCTTCAGCTAACCCGTTAGCTGCGGGATTATAGGCTGTAGAAGCAACATTATTGATTCTGTTGTCATCACAGAACCTATTAAATTTATGGCTGACGAATTATGGCCCATTATTATGGATGATTCGGCGAGGGACACCAAATCTGTATATCACATGATGTTTGATGAAGTTGATGACACTACTAGTCTTTACTTCAGCCAAAGGTATGACTTTTGCCCACTTGGAGAAATAATCGGTTATAGCCAAGATGAACTGATGTCCTTTAGATAAAGGAGGATTGATAGGGCCAATTATATCCATGCCCCAAGCTTCGAAGGTCCATGAGGCAGCAGTCGGATGAAGAAATTCCGATGGTTGGTGAATGAAATCTGCATGAATTTGACATGCACGACATTTCCTTGCATAGTCAATAGCATCTGATACCATAGAGGGCCAGTAGTAGACCATACGTCGAATAGAATCTTGTAGTTTAAGACCAGGCTGGTGTGCTCCACAAACGCCATCATGAGCTTCGCGTAATATCTGTTTTGCTTCATCACCAGCGAGACATCTCAAAATTAACCCATTAAAAGTTCTTCGATAGAGAGTTTTAGTAGTATGATTATAATAGAATCGAAGCGATCGGCGACGAATACTTGTAGCTTTCTTTGGATCTTCTGGCAATATGTCATGTACTGTAAAATCAATGAAAGGTGCTCTCCAGTCCTCGCTAATGACATTGACTTCAGTTAGATTGCTAAATTCAATGTTGTGGTTATTTTCAACACAAAATAGTTCTCTATTAGATATAACAACTATTTGTTATCTTTTGACTGGCACTGCCAATACCGCAGCTAGGTTAGCTAAGGCTTCAGCTTCTATATTGTATGTGCGACGTACATGTTCGATGAAGAACCCTTTGAACGAAGAAGCTATTCTGGTTGCTACTTCATGGTAAGGTACCAAATCTTGATGTCGAACTTCATATATGCCTCTAACCTGATTAACAATCAGCTTAGAGTCACCATATACTTCAAGATATTCAATATTTAATTATTTGGCTAATTGGAGTCCAATGAGCAAGGCATTGTATTCTGCTATATTGTTAGAGCATGATTCGTCTAAAGAATAAGCCCTTTGAATAGCTAATCCATCTGGTGAAACAAGAACAATTCCCACTCCAGCAACAAGAGTACCTCCAGGTCCAATTCTAGAAGCTCCATCAAAGAACAACCGCCAAGTAGGAAATTCTTCTGAGATTATATTTGATTCTAATGTTTCATCTGGAATCTCGTCATATAGTTTAGATGTTTCAGGGACAGGATGAGATGCTAAGAAGTCAGCAAGTGCTTGACCTTTCACAGACTTTTGAGGAACATAAACCACATCATATTGCGCTAACAATATGGCCCATGTAGCAAGCTTAGAATTGAGTGTACTTGGCTTCTTCATTAAGACTCGAAGAGGATTGACTCGGGATATGACATGAATAGTTTGGCCTATGATGTAATGTCTTGTCTTCTGAACAACAAACATTAAGGCTAAACATTCCTTTTCCACCGGACTATAACGATGTTCAGCTCCAATCATCGTCCGGCTAAGGGAGTAGATGGCTTGTTCATGACCTTCCCTGTTCTTCTGAGCTAGTAAAGCTCCCAATGAATGATCCATTGCCCGGACATACATTAAGAAAGGTATTCCTGAGATCGGTGGTACAAGAACCGGTGGACTCATTAAATACTGCTTTATGTCATCAAATGCTCGTTGATATTCTTCTTTCCAAACGAAAGATACACCTTTCTTCATTAATTGAGTAAACGGTCTGCAACGTCCAGATAAATTCGAAATGAACCGCCTGATGTACACAAGTCGACCTTGGAATCCTCGTAGCTCTTTTAGGTTGCGTGGAGGACGCATCTTTTGAATGGCTTTGATCTTCTCGGGATCAACGTGTATACCCTTAGAGGTAATGACGAAGCCGAGAAATTTGTCACTAGAGACACCTAAGAAAGACTTGGTGGGGTTCATTTTGAGTTGATGCTGGCACATTAGATTGAAAATAGTTCTTAAATCTTGAATGTGATCTTCCGTTAGACGACTTTTGACAGCAATATCGTCAACATAACATTCGACAGTCTTTCGCAGATGATCTCGAAAGATAGTATTCATAGCTCGCTGGTAAGTTGCACCTGCATTCTTAAGACCAAATGGCATGACTGTATAACAGTACACTCCACGAGGAATACGAAATGAAGTATGTTTTTCATCTTCAGGGTTCATCCGGATTTGATTATATCCGAAAAACCCATCCATGAAAGAAATTCGTTCGAATCCACATGTATTTTCGATCATGACATCAGTAATTGGGAGAGGGAATTCATTTTTAGGGCAAGCATCATTGAGATCCTGAAAGTCAATACAAACTCAAACTTTTTCGGTCTTCTTCAAAACTGGTACAACCTTGGCTACCCAGTTAGGATGCTGTTCTTCTCTGATAAAACCGCAAGCTATATGATTTTTGACTTCATCATCAATTGCATCCATCATTTCAGGTTTGAATCGTCGTTGTTGTTGTTTGACCGGCTTGGCATTCGACAAGATATTTAGTTTGTGAGTTGCAACTTGAGGATCTAATCCTGACATATCTTTATAACTCCAGGCGAAGACATCAATATATTCACGAATATGGTGAATTAATTTTTGTTTATCATCCTCTGAAAGATTTTTTCTAATGAAGATTGGTCTTGATACGCCCTTCTCTCCAATATCAATTTGGACCAGTTGATCCTCAGTAGGTGGTTCTCGTTGTTCAAAACAAAGTTTCTACTGATTGTCCATCCTTTGTGCCCAAGGGTCCACTTCAGGAGCTTCTTTAATGTCATCTTCATTATCTTCCGAGAATCGGCAGACACCATGTTAGAAGATACTATCACTCTATGAACATGACCAATACTGGTATCAGAATCCCATGAGATAGAATCAGAAGAGTTAGATCGTTCTTCTTCATCAGATTCAGAAGGTTCTAGAGTTGGAAGTTGTGAGGCATAACCTAGTCCCCGCTTCATTTTACTGTGTTATTGTTGTGATTTTCCTTTTGGAAGAGAAATACGAATATGAGTTCGTCTTCCTTTACCGTTGTTGAGGCCTATTCTGAAATTATAGCCCATTTTATGGATGATTGCTTTGGATTGTGGACTATAGCGATGTAATTGTAGCCTTCCTATATCATCTCTATTATCATTATAGAGCATGACTTTTTGTTCCTCTCTTTTGTTGAAGAATATAGGCCTTTCATCTTTCTTTCGAGACGGTACTAAGAAGTACGACTCTTGTATTGAATCCAATGATACCACATTTCGTAGAGATGATACGACTTCTATTGTAAGTGGTTTAAAGCTATCTAGCATATCCAAGTAACATTGAGTATAGTAAAAGACATCAGTATACTACAAAGGATATGCTTTATTAATTTTTACACCATCATTTATAATAGGAACTTTAGCCTTAGCAGGCTTAGTCAGATTGATGACAATAGGGAGAGAAGAAGAACAAGAAGGAGGAGGGGGCTTCTTACGACGAAGGTCGATTATAAGCGGCTCAGAAGAGGTGAGCTTTCTTTGTTCTTGACTATCACCAGGAAGCTGCTTCTCATGGGAATGAAGATAGATAGTCAGTGGTAGGGACGACTGAGGACAAGAAGTACGCCCTTTGACAGGAATCACCAGAGTATCATTTGGTATACACTTCTATTCTTCATCTGCGTCCATTGACAGTACCACCTTCATGAATTCTTCCTTATACATGCGAGAATCGTTGCAGTATGCTTCAACTCCTTTGAAAGGATTCAGATCCGCAACACCTTTTTGGACTTCTCTATTACCATCTACATATTTGAAACATTGGTGGAGAGTAGATGGTACAATATTGTGTTCATGGAGGAATGGTCTTCCTAATAAAGCATTGTATGAGCCATGATTGTCAATTACATAGAAAGTTACCTTTGTACAAAAATTGCCAATTTGAAGTTTTAGGCGTATCTTTCCCAAAGGTTCACTTCTTCCTTGATTGAACCCCAAAATGGTAGTGATGGTTGTAGACAGGTTATGCACCGGGATCTTCAAAGCATCTAGCAAAGACTTCAGCATGATACTAAGAGCAGACCCTGGATCAATCAGAATATGATCGACTTTCATGGTGTCTACATACCCCGTGAAATAGAGAGGACGATCATGACGATTGTCTTCTAACAATATGTCATATTGTGTAAAAGCAATATTGGGAATTAACTCAAACACACTATGGCAATGTGCACAGCTGACTGGCTCATTTTCAAGCTTTTTGAGAAGAGTAAGACAAGCATTAGCCTGCATTAAAGCTTCACTTAACGTCTCTCGAGTTTCTTTTGAGATATATAAGAGTTCAAAGATTGACAATCTTACTGGAGTATTAGCTAATTGAGCCAATATATCAAAATTATATGGCTTTTCGAGTCCACAAGATGAGGACTTCTTCAGTGCTTTGTCAAAATGAACAGGTTATTTTTCTTTGTCTGCTGATGTCGGTTTAGGAGGAGTTGGTTCAACCACTGGCAGAGATGTAGATGGTATATTCTTAGCAGGAGAAGATGATGTAGGAGGATCATCAGGAGATGAGGCAAAATTCTCTTAAGTTTCGGGGTATTCTCGAAGGTAGGGTTTTCCAGATCTAGTGCCAATTAGAATTTCTTCTTCTGCTACTGGTTTAAAAGATACCACGTTGCAGTTCTTGGATTTAGTTTTAGAGTGCTTCTTTTACTTAGAAGAGGAAGGCGTTTCAAAATTTGCTACCAGATCTGGGTGAATCCATATAATCTCTCTTCTGTCAGTTGATAGTGGAACAAGACCTTCATTTTGAGGAGGTAGGAGATTCACGATCTCGAGATAGTCCTTAGAATGGGGATAACACCATCTTGTACAAGTTGTGGTGGAAAGTCACCAAATTGTACAGAGATAACATTAGTTGTCACAGTCTTCTCATCCTGCTATAGAGTAATTACCCCAGAGTTGACCAACTCCTAGATTTTGCCTTTAAGCACGTAGCATCCTCTGGTTGGATGTCCTATAAATCTGTGATAAACACAGTATTTAGGGTGATCAGTTTTACCCACTTCTTCTGACTGTTTTGCCTCTGGCAATTGAAGCTTATTTCTTTTGATCAAGCAATCGAAGATGCTCAAAGTATCATCTTCGTCGAAAGAATACTCTTCTTTTGGACGAGATGTTTTCTGTGGTGGTGCTGATGGAGTAGGTGCTATCTGGGAAACATTAATAGCCAATGACTCCTTGCCCTTGAGATTGATAGCTAATGTTTATTTACCCTCGCGGTTATTCTGGCGATTATTACCCACGGGTGTAGAATGTTCATCTTGGTTAGGATGAGTCATTTGAACTCCTAGCTGTTTGAACTTTTTGGTACTGACTTCTGCCGCCTTGGCATTCACAATGAAAGAAGGCCAATCCTAGAATTGTGTAGACCCCGTCCATATACTGATAATAGGCAACAAGTTTGATTTACAGGTGTCTATTGTTACAGCAGATGGAGTTCCTAAAGGCATTTTAAGTACCTCCTGGCAGAATCTTTTAATGAAATTTTTCGTAGATTCATTGTATCTTTGTTTGATCTTAATGAGGGCAGACATTGTCATATCGTTGACTCCCTCATAGAACCGTTCTAAGAACATTTGCTTGAAACCAGCAAAAGAAGTTATGCAGCTATCTGGCAAACTACGATACCAGTCGTATGCTGCGCCGGCTAAACAACCGACGAATACTCTGGTAAGGAGGGCATCATTTGGCGGTAATTGGTCAGTCATTACTTCAAAGTGATTAATGTACTGACTTGGAGAGGTGCTGCCATCAAACAACATAATGGTTGAAAGCTTATATTTAAGAGGGAATGGAACCTCCTTCCATTCTGTAGGGTACAGTTACTTTATGCCAAGTCTTTGTAGGCCATCCTTCAGCTTGAAGGCCTCAAACTGAGTGCGTAAGAGTTTCACAGCCTCATTACCATCTCATGATGTTTGGGAATTGGTGGGCTGATTAGAATTATTGGAAGAAGGAACAGCGTGGTAACTACCACCCCCAGCACCAGACTGACTGGGATCAGCTTGAATTGGTACAAAATAAACTTGAGGAGGTGGTACCCCAGACTGACATTGACAGGTACAGAAGAAGCTATAAGCTTTGGATTTGTAGCAGGGTTTATAACCGATGGCACTGTATATTGAGCCACGATTATAGTGTGCATACTTGCGACCATCTCAGCCATGGTCTTCAATTTGTCTTCTAGTGCAACAATTCGTTGCTCTTGACTGGCTGAAGTAGAGACATCTTGATCTTCTGTAACAATATATGTTGTCACCTCTCTTGCTGCTATTAACAAGATGGTTTGTTCAGAACTTTCATTATCTGCATCAAACTCAGATAAAGAGTCCTCTCCTAAAAGAGTGATGGGGAGATCTTCTTGATTAAAGACACCTTGGTCCAAATTTTGATTTCTTGATCGGGTGTATTGAAAACCCCCTTCACTGGATGCATAAATCCGATCCAAGTATTGCTGACTGGGATTACGTTACGTCTTGGACGTTTCCCACCCCCAGTGCCTTGAGAAGTCATGTTAGCAGAAGCATATAACGACTCGTTTTTATCTTCTGTTACAGGTTCAGGAGTTGAAACATAGTTCAAACGATCGAAGATGGATCGTCTAGCTGATTGGCAACAACACTTGATGACCACTTCATGAAGGCAGTGGTGATCTGAAGAGTGATTTAGAGGTGAAGGAGATATCCCTGTAATCTTTCGTCTTTGTGTAAGACGTTCCCGGAGATCAGTTACCACTACAGGACGAGAAGAAGTCGGAGGAATATATTCCTTAATGATGTTAGGAATAAGCCTTCTATTCTTCAAATGTTTAGTTTTCTGAGTGTACAAAGAGGTACTTAACTCATTAGTATAAGTGATTGGGTCCTTCTTTTCAAACTTTGGTTTCTGGTACATAGTGACCTTTGGCATAGAATTCTTGCGTTTCACCGAAGTTGATATTGATGGATGCCTACTGAAATAAGCACGTAAATCAGAGAATTCTGCTCCGGGTGTCTCCGTTTGAGATACCATCAACTTTCCTTGCTTGGATCTTGAAATTTATAAGGTTGGAAAATCTTGACTAGTCCCCATAGGGGTTGGCAAGACACCTCTTTGATCAGTATTCCTTCCCATAGAAGAGATCTGAAGACCTCTGTTTAAAGGAGTAGAATCTGACACATCTTCCTCTGAGTCATAAACTAGGGAAGTTTTAGAAAAGACCAAAGGGTGCTTTCCTTTATTTTGTAGAGGGTTAGCTAAGAAACGTTTCCCTCTGTTTTGTTGTGGGATCATTTTAGGCACAGGTTGCGCCAGTTGAGGAAATGTTAAAGGACCATTCCCTTTGTTCTGTCTAGTTTTGGCACTAGAATATTGTTTCTCCAAGTTCAGAACTGGAGAATTGGAAGAGGGAATAGCTAAAAGACTAGTTCCCTTGGGTTGTGCCAGAGCAGCAGATTGCGCCTGAACAACTGATTGCTTGGGTTGCGCCACAGTGCTATGGGCTACTAGTTGTACCCTAGCAATATAGGCTACGGGTTGCGTCTTGGCAGCAACATGGGTAGACTGTCCCTTAGCAACAGCTTGAACAGATTGTGTCTTGGCAGCAAAGAGAGTAGTGGACTGCGCACGGGCAACATGAGGAGTAAATTACACACGGGCAGCACTGAGAGTGGACTGTGCGCAGGTAGTAGAAACAGACTGCGCCGGAGCCACAGAGGCAGATTGTGCCTTGGCAACAACAACAATACAGGACTTAGGAGTCCACACAGTTTTATTCTTGGTGATAGCCACCGTGCGCTTGTTGCTCTTCTTGTTGATCATATCTTCATAGGCTGTCTGGTTGACTTGAACAACCAGAGTCTTTCGCATCTTGCCGATCGACGCAACGTCACATTGAGTTGTCACCTTATCATCGGAGGAGAAAGTCATCCCCAGCAGAGTCGCCATTTTGTTTGCAAAAACAAAAAGTTGTTCTATTACAAACTTTTGAAAAGATTACAAGAGTACAATTTAAATTCTGGAAAAGTACAACTGTAGGAATCTGATCAGAAGACGATCACTTTATCCCTTGGACTATGTGAACTTGAAGACTAGAGCCTCTGTAGAATACAGCAGCAATTTTACAAGAGTTCTTGATCTCTGTGATGCCTTAACAATGATTGGAAACTCTATTTATAGAGTTCTAGAAATAACTGTTTTAGCAGTTATTCTGATGTGCGCGAGACTGGATTATGCCACATTCGGTTGTGCCAACCTGATGTTGCACCAACTTTCATTCAGTTAATCAATCGTGTACTAACTGTATTTAGACGTGTGACATTATGTGATTGAGATGCACGTGGTTGTGTACAAAATAGTAGACACGTCTTAAGAGATTAGTAGCATGTGCGCCACGTCATCCTGTTTTAGAATGTAAGTTGTCTTAACTTTATCAGGTTGCGCGAGCTTCGGTCAACAAGTAAAACTGTGCCTGATTGGGTTGCGCCTAGGCGCAACTGAATGGATAGGCACGTGGTACTTAAAAAGAAGTTTATTCAGATTGCGCCTAGGCGCAACTCATAAGATGTGCAGGACAACTGTCAATCCAATCTCCTCGAATGGCACAATTTGAGGGATTCGAAGAGATTTTCTCCGTTTACTGTGTTGTCAGTTGTCAGTGCTGTCAGGTATTGATGGCCATTAAATGTCAGACGCCACGTAGACTTTGGCGCAATATGACTGGGCGCAGTCTGATATATGGTGCAACCTAATCAATGGCACAATTTGATCTCTGAGCTTCATATCAATGGCACAGCTTGATTTTTGAGGCGCAACTTAATTGTTGAGTAGTAAATGCATGGTGCAACTTGATTTTTAGGCCCTATAAGGATCCCGTAGACTGTGTAGTCTATGAATAAAAATCGCCAATCTCGAATGTCCATATTAGTGTCTATTTGTACTGAGTAACTCAGACACATATGTAGATTGTTCTTCAGGCAAACTAGCTCTTGGCCTATTACTGTAATGGTATATTGCATTCCCACAGGAGCCGCCAGAGAAGCGGCAAGGTCAGCGAGTGCGTCGGCCTCTAAGTTCTGCAACCGAGGTACATGTTCTATAAGAAACCCTGTGAAGGTAGAGATAATATCGATTGCCACTTGGTGGTAGGGAACCAGATCTTCATGTCGGACTTCGTATTGTCCCGAAACCTGGTTAATAATCAATTTTGAGTTGCCATAAGCTTCGATGCAGTCAACCCCTACTGTTTAGCGAGCTGGAGTCCGATGATGAGAGCGTCATACTCAACAACGTTATTGGTACATGACTCCATGAGAGAATGTTTGGTTGATGACCAAGCCGTCGGGAGTGATAAGGACCACTCCGACCCCTGCGATGATCTCGCCTTTAGGCCCTATTCTTGAAGCACTGTCAAAGAACATGCGCCAAACCGAGTTATCTGAGATGGCATTAGACTCTAGGACTTCATTAGGGATGTCGTAGAGCTTTGATGTCTCTGGCACGGGGTATGCTGCTAGGAAGTAGGCCAATGCTTGGCCCTTGACTGCCTTTTGTGGGACGAACACCATGTCATAAGGAGTCAAGAGTATCGCCCATGTGGCTAACCGTGAGTTCAAGGCCCCTGGCTTGGTCGTGAAGACCTTGAGGGGGTTGACTCGGGAAATAACGTGGATCGTCTGTCTGGCCACATAATGACGCGTCTTTTGGATGGCGAAGAGCAGGACAAGACACTCCTTCTCGACAGGATTATATCGATGCTCGACCCCAATCATGGTACTGCTAAGGTAATAGATTGCCTGTTCGTGGCCTTCATTGCTCCTCTAGGCTAGCAAAGCACCAAGAGAATGGTCCATAGCTCGTACGTATAGCAGGAAGGGTCTCTCCACGACTAGTTCTACTAGTACTGGAGGACTAGTGAGGTTCTGTGTGATGTCGTCGAACGCACGCTGGCATTTTTTATCCAGACGAAAGAAATCCCTTTCTTCATCAGTTTGGTGCAAGGTTGACTTCTTCCAGAGAGATTTGCTATGAATCTTCTGATATATACTAAGTGCCCTTGTAGGCCTTAGAGCTTGCGGAGATTCTTCGGAGGAGCCATGTCCATAATTACCTTAGTCTTCTCAGGGTCAATATGAATACCCTTGGCTGTGACAATAAAGCCCAAGAATTTGCTACTGGAGACTCCCAGAAACGACTTGGTTGGGTTCATCTTCGGTTGATGTGTTCGTATTAAGTCGAACACTGTTTTTAAGTCATCCAAGTGATTGGATTTCTTTTTGCTTTTGACGGCAATGTCATCAACGTAACATTCTACCGTCTTTCGGAGGTGCTTGCAGAATATGGTGCTTATTGCCCACTGATACGTTGCTTCTGCATTCTTCAACCCGAAGGGCATCACTGTGTAACAGTATATCCCTTTTGGAGTCCAAAATAAAGTATGCTTCTCGTCTTCGGGAAACATCATGATTTGGTTGTAGCCTGAGGAACCATCTATAAAAGACATACATTCGAAGCCGCAAGTATTGTCGAACATCACGTCGGTGATTGAGATAGGAAACTGTCTTTTGGGCAGGCCGAGTTGAAATCCATGAAGTCTATGCAGACCCAAATTTTCTCATTTCTTCTTAGTGACTGGGACAATGTTGGCCACCCAATATGGGCGTTGTTCTTCGCAAATGAAGCCACTCTATATGAGTTTGTCAACTTCTTCCTCGATATCATCTATAATATTAGGGCAAAAATGCCGATGTTGCTGTTTGATAGGCTTAACATCGGGTAGGATGTTGAGACGGTGCATGGTGACTTGCGGGTCTAAACCCATCATATCTTCGTAGCTCCATACAAAGACATCGATGTATTTTCGGATAAGCTGTATCAGATATTCTTTGTCTTCTCTTGTCAAGCTTTTGCTAATGAATATAGGTTTAGGGGACATCTTCTAGCTCGACTTGGATGACTTTTTCTTCAGTTGAAGGTTTGTGCTGTTCGAAGCACCATTCCTATTAGGATCCCAGGCGTTGAGCCAGGGTTCATCCTCAAATCATTAGAGTATTTGGTCTTCATCCTCGACTAGGAGATCTGTAGAGACCATATTAACGGACAATATCTTCTTAAAGGCCTTGCCGATACTGGTATCAGAGTCCCAGGTTGAGGAATCAGAGAAGTGTGAATGCATCATAGCCTCCAGCTCCGAGCTCTCCGAAGTTGTTGTAGGTGTAACATAACCCAATCTCCGACGAGTACGATGATAATAGTTTTGGGACTTTCTCTTTGGAGCATAAAGTCATAAGGAAAGGCATCGGCCTTTGCCATAGTTCAGTCCTCTGTCACTGTTCAAGTCGTAATCTATTTTCTGGATAAGGTTTTTGGCTTGAGTAGTGTAACGGTAGAATTGTATCTTGCCATTATCGGATCCTGGTTCTGCTGGTGCCAGTCGTTGAGGATGCTCCAATAGGCCGAAGATGATGGATTCCTCCTCCTTCTTCCTTGCTGGAACTGCGAAGTAGGCATCTTGAGAAGGGACAAGTCGGTTTGCAAGGTTGGCGGTTGTCACTTGTGTTTGCAGCATATATAGAGCGTTGTCTAGAAATACCTAGTGTTCCAATACACACAAGAGTAATTCAAAGACAAATTCCTATTAATAAAATGCAAAATTTTATCCTGAGGGATTACATCATCTAAAAAATGTGCTTAAGTATTGGCGCATATGTAGTCTCCCAACTCTTCATCCGTGAGCACCAGGGATGCTGCGGAAGAATCTGGAGGTCATTTCCCCTTCAACTTGACTACCAAGGAGGCTGTATTCAGAGGTTCATGTGACCTCAGAGTTGGCTTCGGAGCCTTCCGGGGAAGCCTTATTTGCATAGGCTCATGGCTATCCTTTGACGTGATTGAGGACGATCTATTCGAAGCTTTGTCTCAAAGCTTGATGACGAGAGGGGCTGATGTCTGGGGAGATTTCTCCCTCAATCGAAACCTTCAATAGTTTTTCAGCAATAGCAGCACTTTCTGCCTCGTCGTCGGTATCATTGGCGTCATCTTCCTATGAGACTAATTTGTACAGATCCGTATCTATACAGTATGCTTCGAGCCCTCGGAAGGGATCGATGTCAGTGAACTGGATCTTGATAGTCCCGTCGCTGGCTACATACTTTATGCACTGATGGAGAGTGGAGGGCACGATCATGTATTCATGAATCCATGGTCATCCCAATAGCATGTTGTAGTTTATATCGACATCAATGACATAGCAAGTAACGTCATTCTGGAGATTGCCTATTTGGTATTTCAGCCGGATCTTGCCTAGGGGTTTACTTTTTCCAGCATTGAAACTGCTGATTGTAGTGTTCGACACTGTTAGCCGATGCATCGGGATCCCCAAAGCTTGAAGTAAACTCCGAGGGATGACGCTGAACGAAGAGCCATGGTCGATGTGGATGTGATCGACCTTAATGGCACCAACGTACCCTATATAGTACATGGGTCGGTTGTGTCGATTATTTTTTAGTAGCATGTCCTGTTGAGTGAAGGTGATGTTAGGGATTACCTCGACCATACTATGACAATGTGGACATTCAACAGGGTTCTTCTTTGATGGTTGCACCTTAGTGAGGAAGGAGTCAGCATTCTGTAAAGCTTCGCTGAGGGCATCTTGAGGCTTTTTGGAGAGACGGAGAAGCTCGAAGAGTGATAGTCGAGCCGGAGTGTTGGCCAGCTGTGACAATATGTCGAAATTATAGGGCTTGATTGGCCCTACTACCGAGTCTTTTCTCAGAGGTTTGTCAAAGCGAACCTTCTTTTGCTTCTGTTTATCTGTAGCAGGTGCTTGAGATGGGCCTACTTTCGATGTATCGAGGGACATTGGCCGTGACGGGCGGGGGTGTCTCTTCCTCTGGAGCGTGGTTCTTTTCTCGCTGTTGAGCCGAGCGAGTGGTAACCAGGGTGTCATCAGTTGTCGTAGAGATCATGTGACACGACCTGACCTTCTTTCCTTTGACAGAGCATGCTGTAGGCATCATCATGTCTGGAGTAAGATCAGGATGGATCTACATAACTTCGTCTCACAGCGTTATAAATGGGATGAGCCTTGAGCATTGTCACAAGCTGGTGGAAGATTGACTACTTCCATTGTCGCCCTTGGAATAGAGACTACGCCATCTTGTGCCTCCGTGGTTGGAAAACTTCTGAATTGGAGAGTAACCATGTTGGCAGTAACAGTCTTCTCCTTATAGTCAAGTGAGATGACTTTGGCGTCGATGAGACGCTGGATCTGTCTTTCAAAATGTATCAATCACGTGTCGAATGGTGGACGTACTAACGATAGTGGCAATACTTTGGGTTGTCTACTTTTTCTACTTCATCGAGGCACTTTGGCGGTGGGAGTGAAAGCTTGTCGCTCTTTGTTAACATATCGAAGAGTTCTAGCGTATCTTCTTCATTAAAGGAGTAGGTCTCCTTCGGCCTCTGCGCTTCCGTAGGCTTTGGGTTTGCTGATGCCAAACCTTTAGAAATGTTGACAGTCATGGCTTGCTTCCATTTTCTGTCTTTGGGGTTGCTGTTGGACGAGCGCCTCCCTTTGTATTCGAGAGAAAAAAAGTTTAATCCCAGGAGCTGCACATCTTGGACCTTTCTTTGTGCCATATCTGCCTCTATAATGAAAGGCGTCAATTCTGTACAAGGATCACTGTGCCACAACTTGATTGCAGAAAGCATGTTCTTGCGACACAAGTCCGTGAGCATGGGCTCGGGTATACCAGGAGGTAACCTCAGAGCTGTCTGGCAAAATTGCTCAATATATGTACGTACAGGCTCTTTCTCCTTCTGGACGATATCCATGAGAGTCGACATCGTAATTTCCATTCCTCCTTCAAAGAATCGATTGAGGAATAGAGTCTTCAAGTCTTCAAACGATGTAATACAATTGTCCGAAAGACTGCAGAACAATTCATAGGCTACCCCCTGCAGGGCTCCTATAAATAGGTTGGTGAGGTGAGCATCGTCCTTCGGTAGATGCCCTGTTACAGATGCGAAGTACCTCAAGTATCGTCGGGGCGACTCCATCCCATCGAAGGGCGTGAGCGTCTGCAGATTGTATTTGGGAGGATAGATCATATTATCCCATTTGACAGGATATGGTTGCCGAATCCCCATCTTTTGGAGTGCTGCTCGCTTTTTTTGGCATCATAGCGAGCGTATAACTCCTAAAGGGTTGGCTGCATCTCAGTTGGCATTGCAGGCCCTATTATCGACGGAGTAGACGACGATGGTGCTGCTTGGTTCACGAGGGGAAGCGTATTGGATCCACCGTTAGCTGCTGGGTCAGGAACAGGAGTCAACCACTCCTTGATCTCCAGGACGACAGAAGCTAAAGACTGCATAGTAGTATTCAACGTATTTAGGCTTGTCTCGAGAGCTTCTATATGTTTCAGTTGACTAGAGCCTTCGTTGCTTTCCGTGTTGTCATCGTCGACCGTGAACACAGACATCATATGTGGATGGGTTGAAGGGATAATGGATCTCTCACTCTCTGGTTCGGACGCCTGGGTCCCGTCGTCTTTAAAATAGACTGGAAGGTTGCAATCATCCTCAGACTCATTGTAGTTGCTACCCCCAGTTTGTTGGCTAGCTGTGCCTGCGGAGGCATCTGTGTCATACAATCCTTCGTTAGACTGGAATACACGATTGTCATGAATGGTGGAGGACTGGCCACCTCCAGCATCTGACGTGGCATCTCCTTGCGACAAGGAGCCAGACTTGGCACTCGTGTGTTGGAACACACCTGTGCTGGGCACTTTCGTCTTGCTACTTCCAGGTCGCTTCTTGGGCTTGTTGGCCGAAGTGAGAGGATTTTTGGATAGTTGCTTGAGAGATGGAGAACCCTGCGCCGTGTTGCATGGTGCAACATAGAGTTCCTCTTCTTTCTCACTTGTCGACCCTCGGTCGAGTCTCTGATGTATGGTCTCCACTGGTCGCAGCCTTTGAAGACGGACTGTCCCCTCGGTGGCAATATGGCTGCCGGGTGACAACAATAGTTGATGGTGATCTGGGTGCAAGTATGCCTTGGTTTAGGCATTCCTTGTGCCGTAGGCTCCTCTTTTGGTTTACACTTGTGGGAAAGCATTGGGGTCTTCGTTCCTGCACTCCCATTGCACACGCAGGCAAGCTGTGCGCAGGAGTGAGAATACGGAGATAGCTTCTCTCTTCTTTGTACCTACGTGCGGGACACGCTTAGGTCTTGATCAGAAAGTTGCTGATGAGGTAGACTCCTTCCATGCTTACAGGAATACTATTCGTGTGAGTCTTTTTCAGTACAGTATACCCCCTAGCTCGAGTTGTGCACATGAGTGCTCAAGCGATAGCGGGGTTCTACCAGTCGAGGCGTTGAGGCACTCAGACCACTTTTGTATAGCTTTCCATTGGCTGCACGCGTGAGTGTCAACGCGGGCCTTTGGTCGACTATTGGCATAGCACGTTGGTTGCACAAGATGCGTGCTACCTTGGATTTCTTCCTACTACCCCGAGAGGGTGCATAGTATTTAGAATCCAATATAGTGGTTGGCATAGGACTTTGGCCGCGTAGGGCACGTGCTACCTTAGATCTCTTTAAGTTACCTCCAGAAGGTGCGTAACGTTCAGAGTCCAATGTGGCCTTACCCGATGGGTAGGCAATTCTGTCAAAGATAGATCTTCTTGTCGGTACCGCTCCCTTCGTAAGTGGTTGAGCTACTGCGCACGTCCTTCGACATTGTGTCTTTGTTAGGCCCGCCATAGGAGAGCCGCACTCTTCACTGTGCTTTCCCAGAGTAGGAATCGATCGAGGCGGCGTGGCAAAATTAGCCGAAATCTACTTTGGGGCTTCGTCAGTTAGGGGTTCTAGAGCACAGTCCCCTCTTTCGTGATGCTCGTCGCAGCCACCTTCGGCACCCAGGGGTGTCGAGTCTTCTTCGATCTTACGAACCGCTTCGAAGGGCTCGACTTCTCCCCAGAAAGGAGATTCTCAAAAGCTTGTTGGTCGAAACGTATGAGCAACGTCTTCTGAGAAGATTCCAACAACTTGTTGTCAGATTGTGCCACTACCTTCTCGTTGGAAGAGAAGGAAGTCCCCAGCAGAGTCGCCATCTTGTTTGCCATGACAAAAGGTTATACAAACTTTTTGTATTTTAAATATAAACAGAGTACAATTATTCCTAAATAGGAGATCTAAGTACAAAATTTTTGGAAAAGTGTGGCAGTGAAGATCGAGCACTACAGCGGCTCCTTTAATCCGTTGACGATCTGACGACGAGTTGAACTTGCTTTGGCTTTCTGGTGCTGGCGATCGAAATCCTAGGGTTACCAATCAAGAGGATGCCGATGTTGAAGATTTTGAAGCCTCTTTATCGAAGAAAAACTCCTTCTATTTATAGGGGAAAGCACATATGCGATGTGCATAAGGATTGTGCAGATACGCTGCACTTGGAGATATCGGAGAATCTTTTGAGGCAGCACGGTAGAAGCTGCTGCTGTGCTGACATATGGCAGGCACTGGGATTCTCTTCTATCGAGATTTTGGGGAGATTTATAAACATAACTGAATAAACGACACGTGGCGTGTGCTTATTTGTTGATCGGATGGACATGAGTAGATTTTGTTCTATCCCCAAAGTAGATTTTGTCTTATCTTAGAGGGCCATTAGTTTAAACAAACTAGTTAGATATGGCTCTCGTCCATAAGAATAAACACCATCCTTATCTGTGGTTTAAACAACCCGATAATTTACCGCTCTATCGACAGAATCAAACTCTGTCTTATCTTAAGAGCAGTTGTTTAAACAAACCGATAGGGTGGTATCCTGGAGGATATAAGCATCCATCTGGCCACGTGGAGCCATGTCACTTTGTGAGGCTACGTCGCTATGCGAGCTGCGCTTCTGACGGAGCTTTTGATGCCACTGTGTTCTAGACGACGAGCAGTCTTGTGCTTTAGGTGACGGAGTTACTGCGCTTTTAGGGCTATGAGTAAACTTGTGCTTCAGGCGACAGAGTCACTGTGCTTTAAGGCTACGAGTGAACTTGTGTTTCAAACAACAGGGTCACTGTGCTTTAGAGTGACGAACGAATTTATGTTTCACACAACGGAGTCACTGTGCTTTAGGGCGACGTGTAGACTTGTGCTTTAAGAAATGGAGTCACTATACTTTAGGACAACGAGTAGACTTGTGCTTTGGGCAACGGTGTCACCAAAGTATCAGATGATGGGGGCCGTTGAATGGGTCGAGCTTTTGGTTACAGCGAGGGTTCTGCACTTTTGAGTTGAAGCGAGGGCGCAGAGCTTTTGGGTTTGAAGTTCTGTACTTTTTAGATTGAAGTGAGGGTTCTATGTGAAGAAATAAGCTATCTGTGCTTCTGGGTCGAAGAGGGGGCGCAGGTACCTGGCTGCGCTTCTGAGTCGAAGGAGCTAGTTCCTGTTGAAGTATTTTTAAGATCATTTAATGACTACTCTTCTTGATGGCCGAGTCAGTCATCCTCCTCTTTAATTGCCATCATTATTTAGGAGGATTTGAGAAGTTAGTGGCTTAGGACTCAGTGGAATGAACCTAATAAATAAGGTTCATTGTACTGAGTTCTAGGTTTATCCCATTAATTTGGGCATCTTTGACCGACGGCCACGTGGTATGTTGGTTGGACCACACTCATCCTATATAAAGGAAAGTTTTTCTGAAGAGTCGTCTTCCTTTCTTAGCATTCCAAACTTTATGTTCGATCCTGACTTAGCTTCGAACGATCATTGGCCTTGCACAAGTCGACTGATGGTTGTGGATCCCTTTATTCAAAGAAGCTGTGCCTTTGTAGAAGAACTGTTGCTGAGTTTCATGCACTTGAGCGTTTGGTATAAGGAGTTCAAACCTGAACAATGTCTTGGAGGTCTTCGAGATCCAAGCTTTCGAATTTGGATTGGTTGTCAATCCGAATAGCCACAGGTTGTGCTCTGCCCTGCTCAATGGTGGTGGCATGGCTTGTGATATGGACTAAGTTCTCGCTTAGACCAATAGCTGCTTTAGGAAATGGCACGCTCTGATAGCGCTACGCATCTGGGGACTGCGCGTGTGTGAAGATTAACCCCTTTGTATGGTGCATGTGAAACTTAACCCTCTTATAGATCTTTAGATGTCTTAGTTCTTTTCATACTAAATCAGTAATAGATCCTTGTAGGCAAAGTTTTTTTTTGTAATCATGATAAATCTATAATAGATCCTTGTAGGCATGATTTAATAAAGAGCTTTTTATAAACTGTGGTTTCTGATCTTCTGTCTGCGTTTTCCTAGTACGTGTGCTTTTATGAAGCTCTGTGTAGTCGAGAACACTACCCGCGCTTTTGATATATCTGCGTATTTTTATGCTTCTACAAGATCCCCTTCAAAGTGTTTCGAACTTGAATCAACGTCAGAATACTTTGAACAGAAGCATGACACATGTCCTTTGACAGGCTGTCATCACGCTTAGGCCTCAGCATTAAATGCCTTGAGTCATCACTTCATTTATCTTAATTCCTCGTTTCTAGGAACGGTCATCATGATCCTAACTTTTCGTTCCCACGTTGTTCGAAGAGTTCCCTTGATCACGAAGCGTTTCGTCTTCTTTCGCTGACGTAGCTGTACCCTACAAGTAGGGGTTGTCAGGGAGAGAAAAAATTTCTTACTTTCACCTACCTTCTCACAGAAGCTTTTTGTCAGAGTCTTCTTCTTCTTTCAAATTCTAACTTTTTCCGCCATGGCTCCCAAGAAATCAAGAATCCCGACAGCTTCCGCGACGAGCTCCAAGAGGACTAGTGAGGTAGCGACTAGCCCCCGACCGGCTGTAGTGACTGTGAGGCAGACTAGAATATTGTTGGCCTCTGAAGCCGTCCTCGTTGAACAAGCTCCTATTATAGGGGATATGCGGCCACCCGTTGCTAGTAGATGTCTGATTGTTGTTGACTTCTTGGTTCGCTGATGCATATGAGCGTCGGCTCTTAGGAGCGTCATCTCGAAGATATGTTGATGCTTTTTTCTTGCTGATGCGCATGGACACCTCTCTTCGGGGTGGTGTTCCGAAGATGTGCTAAAGTTTCGTTGATTGACGCACATAGTTTGTAACACCCAGTTTTCCAGATGAGGGTATTTTTGAAATTTTGTAATTATAATTACTATTTATTGATATTTATTTCACGTTATGATTTTTGGTGATTTTTAATTATTTTTAAACTATTTAAAAACTGTTTTAAGTCATGACTTGTGATTTTGGTGTACAGCTAGTGAAACCGTAGAGACTGCATGACCTAGAGCCTAATCATGTCATTAGGATGATTAATTATCATTTTTAGCCTAGGGGTATTTTGGTTATTTGGCCTCTTTGAATTATTTTATAATTTATTGCACTGGTGATTATTGATTTTGACTTTTGACTAGCTGCGACTTAAGAGACTGTCCTAGAGTTGGACTTTGACCTAGATTGGCTTAGAAATCATGTAGTTTGCATTGTAGCTTTCAATTCTCTTGTATTTTACATATCATGACCTATATTACTCTGTTTAGGACATTGTGACTCTGGTGCAGGCATCTGACATTACACTACTCTTTTCAGAGTATCAGGCGAGTACATTCTCTGATAGTTCTCTCAATTACTTGTCAATTACTGTATTTCAGTTCTAGTTAGTTGTATGTGATTCTCTGTTACAACACGTGTGGATATTTCTGGATTCATGTATACGACACACATTTATTTTCTGGCCTCTATTACTGGTATCATCATTTTCGGCTTCTATTACTGGAATCACCTGCTGGAATGATTTACTGGAATCATTTAATGGTATCTTCATGTTATTGGCTGGACTCATCTTGAATCATTGTGTCATAATTCTGGATTCACTTGCTGGGAGGGGAAATACTAGAGTAAGACATGTAGACATACCCCATTTCTGGAATCACCCTTTTGCTGGAATCATACTGGAATGATAGCCATCTCACACCCGGCCAAGTGTGTGATGTGCCGGATTACCTATAACCGTTTACATGTCGATCTCGGTATTTTAAAACACACTGCTAGAGTATAGGCTGGACTCACCCTGGAATCATTGATCACTATAACTGGAATCGTCCCTTACTGGATTCATCTTGTATGAGATTCATCCTGTACTGGACTTACATTGGAGTTACATGTAACACCCACTTTTCCAAAATAAGGGTAAATTTGAACTTTTGTATTTTAAATCATTAAAATAATTGATTTTAGTCATGGTATGATTTTTGGTGATTTTTAGTTATTTTTAAAACTATTTAATTGAGTGAAATGTGAATTGGTGTTTTGCTAGTGCAACATTAGTCATACATGACCTAGAAGACTAATCATGACCAATGAGACCTAATCATGTGTTTAGGATTTCAAATTTCTACTTTTAAGCCTAGGAGTATTTTAGTCATTTTGACACTTTTGTGAAATTGTGAATTATATTAATTAAATATGTGTTAGTTAAATTGTTGAGTCTTGACCTAGAAGTTAGCCTAATCTAGATTGTTAATCATGACCCTAGAGACTAAGTTAGAGGGTTTCATTAAGTAATTACATTAGTGAAATATTTAGATATTTGTTAAAAGATATTTTAGGCTAAAGGTTAAAGGATGTTACTTTAATTGTGAGCCCTTAGATTAGCTAGAAATTGTTGGAGAAACCTTAGCCCCTCATCCTAAACCCTAACCCTAACTTAATGGCAGCCAACACACATCCCCACCCCCTATAAATACATCCCATTAATCATTTGCACCATTTTTAATTCATTTTATTTGCCTCTTTTGTGTTCTTCCCTAAACTTCTCCCCAAATATCCAAATCACCTCCAAATTGAGCCAAACTTCTTGCATTGGGATCCCCTACCATTGAGGATGCTAAGGGGAGCTAGCTAGCAAGGTTGCACAAGCATTTGGCATCATCATTTGAAGAAGAACCCCCCCCTTTCCTTGGTTTTCATTGAGTTTTCACTCAATAGGTAAAATGCCTCAAAACCTATTAATATTGTGATTTCTCTTCATGAATGCATGCATATAGGTACCAGGGATCTATAGGCTAAGTTTGGTAGAAATTAGATTGGGTTTGGTGTCCGTATCGGACACGTATCTAGGTTAATATTAAAGTGTTTGATGTATTGCCTCAATGAACTTTTTGTTCTCCATTTTCAAAACAAATTATATATTTTGAAAGCTCCTGATGTGTGGAATATATTTCGTGAAGACTGAGTCGTGTTTGGTGTCGATTTCGTGTCGTATTTTGTGCTGGACACGCAGCACGGGGGCTCGGTCGAGTGCCCTGCTGCCAGTGTCCGATTTCTCTTAGGACACGACACTTCGTGACACCAAACTTGGTGTGTGCGTGGCCCTAGTGACTGACAGGACTCCCACGAAATTTCGTGGGTCCTCGTTCAGTGTGCACGGAGAAATCGTCGCTGCACTGGGTTTACACTGACACGTGCTAGGCCGTTTTTGCGCTCTGATACGCGCTGATTGACACGACACGACACACGTTAGACACAATGCAGACACCTGGAAACCTAGCCCTACTATGGGCGAACCCTCACGCATGATCACGAGACACGGGTCGCCCTGTGTCGTGTCCTAGGGCGACCCACACGCCAGCACGAGGCTGTGTTTCACTATTTTTCTGATACATATATAGGTTGATATAGACACTGTTTTGGCTCGGGTTTTGGACACGAGGACACGCCTATGGGTTAACACGAACTGCTAGACACCTGCACACCTTGTTTCACTATCTCACTTCGATTTTGTTTGGTTATTTTGGGTTTTCTCTAATACTCTTTTTCTGATTCATGGTTAATTGAGTTTAAGTAAAGTTAAATGGTTAAATACGAAAATTTACATGTTTTAAGTACCTTAATAGATGAGTAGATAACTGGGTTTCATTTGGGCATGTTTGGTTTTGTTTAGTTGATACTTGATTTGGGTATCAGCTATACTCCATTTGTAATAGCATTAATATCAACTTTAAGATCTTAAGTTCAATCCTTTGAACTATTGTTCAGACACTTTTAGCCTACATCAGACCTTGTCCAGGTTCTACACAGTTTGCTGTTTTGTTTTGCTATCGAGTGTTGGTTTTGTTTCAGTTATGGGCTTGGGTATTGAGGAGTTTGGGTTCTAAACCAATTTCCTGCGAAGAGTTAACAGTTTTCCCTGAAAATTTTACTGTTAAAACTGAATGTAGGTTGATAACTGAAATGAACCTGAGATTTGTATTTAGCAACCTTAAATTTATTGTATGTAATAAACTGAGATTGTTTCAAATGACTGTGTTAAGAAATCTGAGATTTCCCATTTCTGAAACTGAGAATTTCCTATGGGTTGGGGCTTGACAATACCTGAGATTTCCTTATGTCTACAATAACTGAGAACTGTGAGATTTCCTGTGCTGTAAACTGAAAATTAGTAAACCTGAGTTTCAATATGAAACTGAGATGAACAGGGACTTTAGTTTGATACTTGATAACTGAAATTAGATAGGTTCATGTATGAGAAAATCTGAGAATATTGATAATGTTGAGCTCTTTGTATATAGAAAACTGGGTTTTGTTATGAGACTTGTGTAATGTTTAACTGAGTTCACACTTTGAAACTGAGACAATGTCATACAGTCCACTCACACACACAGTGGTCTATGTACACACACACACAAGCCTCATATAAACACACACAACACCCTACCAATTCCTGTCAACACAAATACCTGAGACACACACCCCACCATGTCACGCACACACCCATGTAACCTCTCTTTTCACTCTCTATGTATATATATATATTTGTGATGTGTTAGGACTTGTGAGGCATGCCTTCTAACCCTATCTTCTATACACATATTTGATGTATGCCTATATACCTGGGACACTCTGTTGTTATGCAAACTGAGATTGCATTAACACTCCCCTCACTGCACACACATATTCAACTGAACTGTACACTCACTTAACCATTCCCCTTCTTTACACTATACACTCCATACTCACCCTCTATCTCTCTAATTATATATGAACTTGATTTGAAATGGGGAAAAACTGAAATAAGATGCTTAGTTTAACTTAGAATTGAGATTGATACTCTAAAACCCCCTTTTTCTATGACTGTTAACACATGAACCTTGTATTAAACTAACTTATATGCAATATATGATATATGCACATGAGATGTAAGAAGGTAATATACATGATGTTTTAGGATAATGAGTATTTGGTATTTGTAGTTGAGAGCTTGCCTTGGCTCATTTGCTTCTTGGTTCATTGTAACCATACACATGCTCTTCTCTATCTCTCTCTCTCAATATATATATGTATATATATTATATATGGCTAATGTGTTAATATGGTAAATAGAGATTCCCTATAGTTATATACATATATGTGTGTATAGACATATATATATGTGGGTATAAGATATATGGCCTAGTGTTGATTTCTCTTTTCATGTACACATCCATGTTCACACACACACATAGCTTACATGTTAGTTCCTTCCTCTTTTTATATATATATAATGTTGAACATGCAAGAATAGGATGTGCCTTGATATGTGCTTGTGTTTGGCTTGTATAGCCTTGTGATTGGTGTGTAATTGCTAGATTAGGCTTGGTTAGGCCTAGTGAGACTTGTTAGACTTGTTTGGGCTAGGACTTGACCTAGGTTGACTAGTGGGGTTGACTAGAGTTGACCAAGTGTCGACTTTAGCCTAGTTTGACCTAGACAGCATGCAGATGCATTGTACATTTAATATATCACCCTCTGTATACATCTTGACTTGTGTTGCTCTAACTAGGAGTCAGGTACCTCATCTCGGACAGTACGTTTACTTCAGACATTCAGATACGAGGCGAGTACATTCTCTGATCGTTTCATACTTGTCACGATTTATATTCTCGCTCTAGATTACTTTTACTTGATGCTGTCACGTTATCATCACGGATTAGTACTATACGGATCTTTTCTTGGGATGTTATCCCCCTTAGCGGGAGCATCGGATACTTTATGACATGTGTTTCATGTACATCATGTATTCCTCGCTTCTGCGTTATTCATGTACACTCATGTTCTCTCATGTTCTTACATGTACGTTCATGTACTCTCATGTTCTTTCATGTACGCTCATGTTTCCTCATGTGTTTCCTGTGTAACCAAAACATCATGTCCGTAATGTAACGGGACTAGATCCTTGTGTATTAATTGTGGGTAGGGGTGAGTATAAATGGTCATGTGATTTACCCATCATGTTCACTCTGTTACTTTTCATGTTTTATCATGTACACATCAGCCTTATTGGCTGATGTCCCACATGTTCACTCATGTACATCATGTTCAACCTAAGCCAATTACATGCCATCTCGTACTCTAAATCACTAGTCACTTACAGTTCTTACTTATCATGTATATATTTCCAGTTATCAAATATCTCTCCTGTTTCATGTACATCTTCTTACAACGTTTCATGTATCTTACTCTATTGCCTGCTTTATATTTCCTGCCTTGATATGAACTGCATGAGATGTACTGTGCTCGCTCCTGTCCTGACTGGACCTGTTGAAAATATTACAGAGGATGAGGATGAGGCCCTTTACACCACCTATTACGGAGCAGGCTTAGACGACACCTGCGACCTGGTTCCTCTGGAGGACCCAGCTGCAGTTCAGGATACTACTCCCATAGTCTAGGCTAGTCAGCTAGGCTTTATCTTTCTTTTCAGCATTGTTTTTGGCTTTCAGTTGTTGTTTTGAGATGTATATATTCTTTCATATTCTGTAGTTGAGACTTGTACTTGGAATGTTTTCTGAGATGTTATCTTAGACACTAGACTCTTCTGATTATCTGTACTTCACTTTTGAGTTCTATATCATATCGTACTTTTCTTCCTTAGTTGTGATTGAGTTTACATTCTGCTATGTCACCCCCATTCGGGGAGTATAAACTGCCTGGCATTATATATTGTTAGATGTTGTGACCTAGGACAGCGTTCTACCGCCGACACTGCGGTGTAGGCTGGACGTACCCACTTCTCGTGCCCTTACTCTAGGGTGCGGGTCGTGACATTACATTGGTCTACATTGTTTCCTGGACTTTATATCATATTACCCTAGTTCAGATAGTTCTATTTTTACAGTCTTCATTGCTATGATTATTCTCTTGTTTAGTATTTACTTTCCTTGCACTTTATCTGTCTTTCTTACCATCACCTGAATATAAACTGCCATTTTCATCAATACAACTGTCTATAACTGCTTTATAGTTCTCTGTCATTTACTTGGGTTTTCTAGATGAGATGTGCTCGTTCCTGTCCTGACTGGACCTGTTGAAAATTTTACAGATGATTGCCCTGAGGACACATGCCCTACATTTTACTGAGGAGATGGCTTAGCTACCTATGGCCCCGACACTCAGGAGTGATCGGGAGTTTAGCTAGTTTGTTTTGTTTTTAGTTTTCCTGTTTAGAACTGGAGTTGTATATAGAGATTTGAGACTTGAGATGTATTTGAGATTGTTTGAGTTTGTTGTTATTTTATTAGTAGTTTTGTTGTCTTCAATTTCTTAGTTATATTCGGTGTTATCTTATCGTGCTTAGACTGTGATTGAGTTACACCATATCTTATACTTGTCCTCCGTTCGGAGTTGATCATGATGAGTACATTATATACTGCATGAGTTGATGGTTAGTTAGAGACTTAGAACATCGTTCTACCGCCGATACTGCGGCATAGGCTGGGCGCTATTACGTACTCGTACCCTCACAGTGGGTGCGGGTCGTGACACGTTTTTAGTGGTGGCCCATGCAGGTCGAGAATCGTATTAGTGCGATATCGTGGTAGTATGACGACTTAGTTGTACTGCTGCGAGCCTGCGATAGGACTGAGAGATAGGCTTTACCGGAGAGGCATTCAATCACAGTTAGGAAAAATTCTGCTTTGAATCATGCCATCTACATATCGTACTGATTTGCCTTCTTTGAATTAACTGTCCTCCTTTGATATATCGATTCCTGCTCAGTATTGACTTCCTTGTTCGATCTGTCTTCAGGATGGTGGAGACACGATCACATCGCTCTGGTGCAGCAGTTGTTGTAGAGGGAACTGCCACCTCTCAGCCAGATCAGCAGGGTCAGGAGGCTGCAGCTCCTGCCACCTCTACCCATATTGAGACTTCAGCAGCAGTAAGGGGTATGCCTTCACCAGCTCGGGGGCAGGACCCAGTCATCCCAGAGATGCAGTTCCAGCAGCCGCCGCCTACAGGACACGTGGATGCAGCACAGATGTTCGCTTACTTCCAGCAGTTTATGGACCGGCAGCAGGCCCAACAGGACAGGAGCATGGAGTTGGCCCTTACGACGGTCGCAGCTCGACCAGTGATCCAGCAACCGAGGACACCGGGGATAGAGCAGTTCCAGAAGATGAGCTCCAGAGACTTCTTGGAGACAGAGGGGATTTTATATGCTGACGAGTGGATCGAGCATATAGAGGAGATCTTTCGCCTGGCTCGGATACCGGCAGATCTCCAGATAGAGGCAGCAGCTAGCCGGATGCGAGATCTTGCTTGCACCTGGTATCAGTCAGACCCCAGGGTGGGGGTAGCTGGACAGACTTGGGAGGAGTTCAAGGGCTTCTTCAAGAAGAAGTTCTTTCCAGATTCAGCGCTCAGAGCCTTGGAGTCGCAGTTCGAGAGCTTAGTACAGGGGAGCCTGTCAGTGGAGGAGTATGCTGGGGAGTTCGACCGCCTCAGCAGATTCATAGAGGGCTTGAGCGAGGCGGCGAAGGCCCAGAGGTTCCGGAAGGGTCTGGTTAAGGAAGTCAAGTCCTTGACCAAGGGCAACATGGATGCCACTTTCGAGAAGATTTTGACGAGAGCTTTATTGGCTGAGGATGATCTTGAGCTGAGGCTCAAGAGGGGACAAGATGCTCACGGTATCAGCAGCAGCGGAGGCCAAGCCAAGAGGCCTCATGTGCAGATTCAGCAGACGCAGGCACCAGTGGGAGTTCAGCAGGTGCAGCATCAGTATCGGGGTCAGGACCCGAAGGCGATCAGTTGTTCCTACTGCAAGAAGCCGGGACACATTTGGGAGCAGTGCAGGAAGAGGTTGAAGGTTTGCTATTTCTGTGGGTCAGCTGCCCACCAGAAGATAGATTGTCCCATTGCACCTCCTTTTGAGGGGGCTAGGCCACCTGTAGCTCAGCACCAGAGGGGTGGAGCTTTTGCGATGGCAGCCGAGGAGGCTGACGTTGCAGGTGATGGATTAGCAGGTTTGACCTTTTTGTTCTTCCTCCCCACTTCCATGTGTGATTTCCTTTAGTACCTGCCAGGATATTGCTTGCGTTTGCTAGATAGTGTAGCTACCCTGTTCGAGACTGTGGAATCATGACCAGTAGGATTGTATTGCTTCGACTTTGATTGATTGGAGGTTTGACCTAGGAAAGGTGCGATCATCTTAATTTCGAGGACGAAATTTTTATAAGGTGGGTAGGATTGTAACACCCAGTTTTCCAGATGAGGGTATTTTTGAAATTTTGTAATTATAATTACTATTTATTGATATTTATTTCACGTTATGATTTTTGGTGATTTTTTAATTATTTTTAAACTATTTAAAAACTGTTTTAAGTCATGACTTGTGATTTTGGTGTACAGCTAGTGAAACCGTAGAGACTGCATGACCTAGAGCCTAACCATGTCATTAGGATGATTAATTATCATTTTTAGCCTAGGGATATTTTGCTCATTTGGCCTCTTTGAATTATTTTATGATTTATTGTACTGGTGATTATTGATTTTGACTTTTGACTAGCTGCGACTTAAGAGACTGTCCTAGAGTTGGACTTTGACCTAGATTGGCTTAGAAATCATGTAGTTTGCATTGTAGCTTTCAATTCTCTTGTATTTTACATATCATGACCCATATTACTCTGTTTAGGACATTGTGACTCTGGTGCAGGCATCTGACATTACACTACTCTTTTCAGAGTATCAGGCGAGTACATTCTCTGATAGTTCTCTCAATTACTTGTCAATTACTGTATTTCAGTTCTAGTTAGTTGTATGCGATTCTCTGTTACAATACGTGTGGATATTTCTGGATTCATGTATACGACACACATTTATTTTCTGGCCTCTATTACTGGTATCATCATTTCCGGCTTCTATTACTGGAATCACCTGCTGGAATTATTTACTGGAATCATTTACTGGTATCTTCATGTTATTGACTGGACTCATCTTGAATCATTGTGTCGTAATTCTGGATTCACTTGCTGGGAGGGGAAATACTAGAGTAAGACATGTAGACATACCCCATTTTTGGAATCACCCTTTTGCTGGAATCATACTGGAATGATAGCCATCTCACACCCGACCAGGTGTGTGATGTGCCAGATTACCTATAACCGTTTACATGTCGATCTCGGTATTTTAAAACACACTGCTAGAGTATAGGCTGGACTCACCCTTGAATCATTGATCACTATAACTGGAATCGTCCCTTACTGGATTCATCTTGTATGAGATTCATCCTGTACTGGACTTACATTGGAGTTATACTGGTCTACATTGTTGCCTGGACTTTATATCATATTACCCTGGTTCAGCTAGTTCTATTTTTACAGTCTTCATTGCTATGATTCTTCTCTTGTTTAGTATTTACTTTCCTTGTACTTTATCTGTCTTTCTTACCATCACCTGAATATAAACTGCCATTTTCATCAATACAACTGTCTATAACTGCTTTATAGTTCTCTGTCATTTACTTGGGTTTTCTAGATGAGATGTGCTCGTTCCTGTCCTGACTGGACCTGTTGAAAATTTTACAGATGATTGCCCTGAGGACACATGCCCTACATTTTACTGAGGAGATGGCTTAGCTACCTATGGCCCCGACACTCAGGAGTGATCGGGAGTTTAGCTAGTTTGTTTTGTTTTTAGTTTTCCTGTTTAGAACTGGAGTTGTATATAGAGATTTGAGACTTGAGATGTATTTGAGATTATTTGAGTTTGTTGTTATTTTATTAGTAGTTTTGCTGTCTTCAATTTCTTAGTTATATTCGGTGTTATCTTATCGTGCTTAGACTGTGATTGAGTTACACCATATCTTATACTTGTCCTCCGTTCGGAGTTGATCATGATGAGTACATTATATACTGCATGAGTTGAAGGTTAGTTAGAAACTTAGAACAGCGTTCTACCGCCGACACTGCGGCGTAGGCTGGGCGCTGTTACGTACTTGTACCCTCACAGTGGGTGCGGGTCGTGACATAGTTGCTACTTTTCACAAAGTATCAGCTAGACGCTGAAGCTTCACGTAGTCAATGTCTACGTGCATCGTCATCTATGAAGTACCTTTGCGATGTATGTTAGCCGATGTGCAGTGCACTTTGCTAGTGCCTGCGCGGATGCTCCTTGCAAGGGCCACCTAGATGCCTTCTTTTTATGGCGCAATGCTTTCGTTTTATTTTTCTGACACATTTTTGTTTGTGTGTCGTTCATGTGTCCTTGTCTCTCTTCGAGGATATTCTTTTCGCACTAACGGGCTGTATCGTGGGCAACGACGTCGACGAGGCGCTCACCCACTCTACTGAACAATTGATTGCCTACGGTCAACCGAGAGGTCAATTAACAATGATTCAGAATCAATAGCCTGCATACTTTCGTCATATGATGGATCGAGACAAGCTGTCTTTTCCGTCTGATGCTGTCAGGATGTTGAAACCGTTGTTTCTTTTCGGTGGTCAGTTGGTTTTAGAAAATACCAAGCTCTTGGAGATAACCGGAGATTGGTTTTTCGAGAACTACGGTATTCCTCTGTGCATTCCTTCCGTTAACCGCCATCTTACGCTCTCGACTTTCTTTTATTTGGCTAAGAAACGTTTCATGAAGTGGGAACTGACCCGAAGCGAGGGGGTTTGATGACCGATCATATCGAATTGAAAGGGTGCGCCAATCAGAGGGACTCCTTCAAGAGTGTGCCCGACGATCCATAAGCTACGCTACGGGTATTACTCCCTAGTCGCCTGCTTTTGATTTTACTAATGAAGTACATCCGTTCCGAGACCCTCTTTTTGCTAATAGGCTATTGGCCATAGGCCATACCTATCCGAAAGGAGGACTGATATTGCGGAACCAAAGG
The DNA here is from genome assembly GCA_029216955.1 of Iris pallida. Classification (NCBI taxonomy): domain Eukaryota; kingdom Viridiplantae; phylum Streptophyta; class Magnoliopsida; order Asparagales; family Iridaceae; genus Iris; species Iris pallida. Next base: position 42,034,996 of record JANAVB010025196.1, read on the forward strand.
TTCTCCTTGAGCCATCCACTCGTTGTAGTTCGGTACGAAACCCTTCTTGTAGAGGTGCTCTCTCACGAGATCTACCTCTGTGAATGGTACATTACAACAATTGACACAAGGATACTTTATGAGCCTTCCTTCCATGAAATAAGGTTGGCTACTTGCGTATCTCAGAAATTCCTCGGCGCCCGCCTTGAAATCATCCGTCAAACCAATCTTGCTCTCATGTCGCCGATTGTACATCCACGAACGGTTAACTAAGTATCGATTCATTGTTGAAACCAATTCTGCACCAAGTACCATATATTGGGTAAATACAAGTAAAAATTAATTTAGTACCTAATTGTAACAAACCATGTTAACAATATCAGTATCGAAATCGATATCATACCATTCCTTTGAGTATCGATATCGAAATTGATATCAGACCATTCCTATGAGATCTCGATGTCGAAATCAGTAATATCGACCATTTCGATGAGTATGGATATCAAAATTGGTATCGGATCATTCCTATGAGTATCGATATCAAAATTGGTAATATCGACCATTCCTATGGGTATCGATAACGAAATTGGTATCAGACCATTCCTATGAGTATCGATATCAAAATCTTTAATATCGAAATCTGTATCATACCATTCCTATGAGTATCGAGATTGGTATCGGCCTATCGGTTTTGTATCGGTCGTATCCTTATACCGTATCATATCGATATTAAATTGGCCTTATCGGATTAGTACTATCAGCCGTATCATATCGGTATCGGTCTTTCAAGCTGAATCATATCGGTGTCGGTCTCTCAAATAATGCAATATGTCAACATTTTAATAATTCAATATGTCCTCTGATTTTTGTTTTTCTCCATTCCCTTTCAACTTTCGTCTATTCGGATTCGAGACATGTCGATTCCCTAAGCCTTACAAAATTATTAGAATATATACTTTACAAGATTGTTGCCACAAATATGTCCTCTAACCTTTGTTTTTCTCCATTCCCTTTCTCAAATTAATTTTCTTATTTTGTTGTCACGCCCCAGAACCAGAATACTGGAGAGCGGAGGAATGACTCAGCCAGCTACGTATTACGGGTAGATGAATACCGTATAATACGATCAATGCTGTCTAACCAGACGAGGGGGTGCATACTACATGAAAGTCTTACTATGGTCACTTCACATCTATTGTCTCAATCGTTCAAACAAGAAACAGTAATAGAGAACATGTAAGATAAAGCAGTAAGGCGTCCCAAACGCTCAGTCAAAATGTTCTTGATATCTGGCTTTACAAAATATAGCCAGATGATGTAGCAAAAATATACACAATTGTTATTAGCTGCAGCCTGACTTAGTTACAACTATGTAGAAGTAAGTACAAGACGATCCGACTAACATGTCGGTGCCAAACGGCTAAGTATAAAGTAAATAACAAAACGAGCGGTGGAGTAAGGAACCCACTCGAGTCCTCCTGCGATCATTCCCCTAGTATTGACCATCTTGGAGGTAGAAGTAAGCTGGATCCTCGGGGACCGGCTCTAAATCTGGCCATGCAAAACCAGAGAGGTTAGACCTCTAATAGCAAGTACCACAAGGAAGGACGATATGAAGGATTAAACCAGTAAGTAAGAGAATATAATAATAGATCTCTGCTCTCCACTAGGATTCACATAACATCACGACACTTCGAACCAACCTCCCAACCAAACAAGGACAGAAGTTGGCCCGTCATGTCCTGACATTCTGATCATCTCAGTTAGGCAACAGAGTAGGTACAGTACACAAACAAATCATCTTGAACGGCCAATCAACTACTACGGCTTGCTATTGTGAGTCCCAAGTTATCCTGGAATTATGCAAATAGGGATTCCTCAGTTCTTACTATGTGCGAACAAGGCTAGTCTATCCAGTCAATCAATTGCGCCAATCATGTAATTAGACGAGTCCCAGCGGGACGCCCGCCGTTAATATAGCATGTACAATTTAATAATATAAGCAGATACCGTTCACTGTCCGTGTGACAGATTTACAGTATCTGTGGGAACCAGCCGGCCTGTCGGGCACTACTAGTCCCAAGAGGGCTGCCATGTAAGAACTCGGGAATCCATTCTCTCTATGCAATCATTATTTTATTTAACTTAATAGTCTCTACGTTGAGTGAAGTCCCATGCCGTGGGTCATGGTCATTCAAATGAGTACTTTTGTACGGGGTACGATATGCGCAACTCTACAACGATACCCGTGCGGCTAGGTTGTAGGTCTTACATAGCGTAATGCAACAATCAAGTCTAACCACGGAGTCATCATGCCTTGACCATAAAGTACACATGCTGTTTTGTAAGATAAATAAATAACTAAATAAATAAATAAATAATTTGAAGCCTGCATGTACCTGTATGCCAATATTCGGGATCGGCTAATCGATTACAATAGTTCATAACATGAACGTGTCTCATTCAATCAATTCAATAAGACGACTATCCAGTCTCTTAGTTCCAACTAGGAACGCATGATCAATTATTAGTCAATGTCACAATCATTATCAATGGTGACAAGGCATGAAAATCAATTAGTATTACATGGGGTCGAGCCTATAACTCCTCAGAGTTAAGTTCTAGTCATACTGGATATCCATGGATCAATCAAGACACATGACACATTCCACATAACAATATGTATTAACAATATTAACATATCATGATTTTATCAAGTTCAGGCCAAAAGGCGTAAGGATATAATAGAAGAATTATCATGCCACCATTAAATGAATAAGTTAGAGAACAAATAAAAACACCCAGGTCAGGAAGTCACGCCAACAAGTCTATGCTAAGGCCAACAAGTCACGCTAAGTCTAGTAGGTACGAGTGAGCGTGTAAACAGCGTGAGCGTGAAAAGTGGTAAGAAATTCACGCACGCATGCAAAGATGGTGCGTAACTCAAATGTCACGCTGGCACGTAAAGGTGTGAGCGTGACTAAAAATTCACGCTGACACGCAAGAACGTGTGCGTGACTAAGAATTCACGCACGTACGTAATAACGTGAGCGTGACTCAAAATTCACGCACTCATATAAGAACGTGAGCGTGACTCAAAATTCACGCAGACACGTAATAACGTGAGCGTGACTAAAATTCACGCAAACACGTAATAACGTGAGCGTGACTAAAATTCACGCAGACACGTAAAGACGTGTGCGTGACTAAAAACTCACGCTGGCATGTAAGAACGTGAGCGTGACTAAAAATACACGCATACACGTAAGAACGTGTGCGTGACTCAGGAACCTTCGTCCCAAGCCAGAAATGAAGTTCCCATGGTTCAGAACCCATGGACAACCGAGAATACACGCCAAGTTGGGAGATCAAACCCATGAACAACCGAATACAACAACTTAGATCTGGAAGAAACGAGCCAAAGAAATCAAAAATGCTAAGTAGTAAACTCTCTTAGAATCTCAAGGGGAAGACAAATGAACCATAAAAACATGGTTCTCAAGTGGAAGCAAGAATGCACTTGCCTACTGCTACTGCTGGTAGGTGGAGAAGTGATGAGAGGAAGAAGAAGAAGTAATGGTGAAGAATGAGAGTTATGAGGAGAGAGAAGGAGATGGGAGCTTAAATAGGGAAGGGTGGTAGGTGGGGTTTGTGGGTTCGGTTCATGAGAACCACCATGAACCCGAGAAGACCAACCTAAGCCGAACCAAAAATAAGACTAAAGTAGAGAAGTTAAAAGCAGGAAATAAAATACAGAAATAAAATTGCAGGAAATTAAATTAACATGAAAATTAATGAGCAGATAATTAATTAACATGAAATTATAGGAATTTAAATACAGGATAATACATGATAAATATTAAATAAATACATATGAGTTGTACATGTATAAAAATATGCATTCCTGTATAAAAATACACATTCTGGGAACGGGGAGTGACATCTCTACCCACCTTAGAAAAATTCCGTCCTCGGAATTTCAAATCCAAGCAGGTAGAAATATCGAAGCTAAACTAATACAAGCAATTCTAGTGAGCAAGCAATCATTTTACCATATCAAAAGCAAGTACTATATATATAAATTCATCAATCCATGATATCAAGTAGCTCTACCCATAAGGTGACAAGCATGAAGAATCAGGACAATCAAGGTATACAGAAAGAGATATACCTTGTGAGTCAAACAGGTGTGGATACCGTGATCGGATATCATCCTCACGTTCCCACGTTGACTCTCCCAAGGAGTGATGACCCCAAGCAACACGGACAAGACTAATTGTTTGGTTCTTGAGTATCTTCTCTCTTCGGTCCAAAATGGACACAGGCTGTTCTTCGTAAGACAGGTTGGTACCAACAACCAGCTCAGAATGATCGAGGATATGACTTGGGTCCGATACATACCTACGTAATTAAGATACATGAAACACGTCATGCACCTCTCGTAACGAAGGCGGGAGGGATAAACGATAAGCAACATCGCCTATCCGATCAAGGATAACAAATGGGCCCATGTACCGCGGACTCAATTTCCTGCGAACGCCAAATCTAATGACCCCACGAGTAGGTGAGATCCGCAAGAATACGTGGTCTCCAACAGAGAACTCTAACGGCCTACGATGCTGGTCCGCCCAATGACGATGCCGGTCCTGTGCAACTCGAAGTCGCTCTCTAATTTCCTTAACCACTTCAACCGTCTGAACAATTATTTCTGGGCCTAACATCTTACTCTCTCCGATATCATCCCATGCAAGCGGTGACCTGCACTTCTTACCATATAGTGCTTCAAATGGCGCCATCTGGATACTGGCTTGATAACTATTATTGTATGAGAGCTCGACTAAGTGCAGGTGACACTCCCAAGACCCTCCAAAATCTAGAGTGCAAGCTCGCAACATATTTTCCAAAGTCTGAATCGTTCTTTCTGATTGCCCATCCGTCTACGGATGGTAGGCCGTGCTAAATCTTAACTTGGTACCCAGACTATGATGTAAGCTCTTCCAGAAATGTGAGGTAAAGCGGGTATCTCGGTCCGACACAATACTGACAGGGACTCCATGCTGCCTGACTATCTGTTGCATATACAACTCTGCCAACTTTTCTGTAGATTGTCCTACTCTGAAAGGAATAAAGTGTGCTACCTTTGTAAGTCGGTCCTCTATTACCCAGATAGCGTCCTTATCACTTGGTGATCTCGGTAACCCGGTCACAAAGTCCATTGTAATATGCTTCCATTTCCATTCCGAAATAGAAAGCGGTTGCAATAACCCAGCTGGCCTCTGCTATTTTGCCTTCACTTGCTGACATACCAAGCAACGGAAAACAAATCTAGCTATCTCCCTCTTCATCCCGTTCTACCAGAAATGCTGCTTGATATCTTGGTACATCTTGGTCTCTCCAGGATGAATAGAATACTGAGAACTGTGAGCTTCTGCCATAACTTCCTGTCTGATATCTCTACTAGGCACACATAGACGTGATCCAAATCTAAGTGTACCATCTTCATGAATTCTCATCTCCTTCCTGAGTCCTGACTCACATTCTGCCCTAAGCTTCTGAATCCTTGGGTCTTGTGCCTGAGCTGCCTTGATCCTGCCTACCAAGTCGGATTGAACTTGCAGACTTGTTAGAACTCCTATATCACTAGGAAGTATAACTTCGATACCCATCTCCTGATGGTCTTCTAAGATATGCCTCTGTGTTGTTAACATAAATGTGCCACCTCTCCTGCTAAGAGCGTCTGCTACTATATTAGCCTTGCCTGGATGATACTGAAGCTCCACATCGTAATCCTTAATCAACTCCAACCATCTCCTCTGCCTCATGTTTAGTTCCTTCTGAGTAAAGATGTACTTCAGACTTGTATGGTCCGTGTACATATCTACTCGATCACCATATAAGTAATGCCTCCATAGCTTCAAAGCAAATACTACTGCCGCTAACTCCAAATCATGAGTTGGATAATTCTTCTCGTGGTCCCGAAGCTGCCTAGATGCATACGCTATCACCTTCCCATGTTGCATAAGGACACATCCAAGTCCTTTACCTGACGTATCATAATATACTGTAAAACCTCCGGGTCCAACTGGCAATGTAAGAATATGTGCTGATATCAACTTCTGCTTCAAAGTCTTGAATGATGCCTGACATTCTGCCGACCAAACGAATGGTACATCCTTCCGGGTCAAGCGGGTCATGGATGCTGAAAGCCTTGCAAAGTCTGACACAAACCTTCTGTAATATCCTGCCAATCCCAAGAAACTCCGTACATCTGCTACGGTCTTGGGTACTGGCCAACTTTCTACTGCTTCTATCTTCTTGGGATCTACTGCTACTCCAGCTCCTGATATGATGTGACCCAAAAATGAAATGTGATCCGACCAAAACTCATACTTACTGAGCTTGGCATACAACTGGATCTCTCTCAGAACCTGTAACACTTTTCTGAGGTGGTCTTCATGCTTCTCTTAACTAGCAGAGTATACGAGAATGTCGTCAAGAAACACAACGACAAACTGGTCTAAGTATGGCATAAAGATACGATTCATCAAATCTATGAATATTGCTGGAGCATTGGTCAAACTAAACGGTATTACTAAGAATTCATAATGCCCATACTTCGACCTGAATGCTGTCTTGGGAATGTCCTCCTTCCGAACCCTCACCTGATGGTACCCTGAACGAAGATCTATCTTGGAGAAAACTCTAGCTTTGCTCAACTGATGAAATAAGTCGTCGATCCTGGGTAATGGGTACTTGTTCTTCACTGTTGCCGCGTTAAGCTTCCTGTAGTCAATGCACAATCTGGACGACCCATCCTTCTTCCCCATAAGTACCACTGGTGCTGCCCATGGTGACACGCTAGCTTGGATGAACTTCTTCTCCTTCAGTTCCTCTATGTGCTGATATACCTTGGCCTGCTCTGAATCCGCCATTCTGTAAACTCGATCTGATATCGGTTTAGTTTCTGGTGCCAATTCTATACTGAACTCAATATCCCTAACCGGTAGTAGACCTGGGAGTTCTTCAGGAAATACGTCTAGAAACTCTTCAACTACCTTCGAAATCTGAACTTCTTCCATTGCCGTTATTACTCCCTGCTCTTGCTGAGTTACCTCTGATCTGACTAAGGTGAACCGTTTCATGCCTGGAATATCAAAAGATACACTCCCTCTACGATAATCTATTGTCGCATGACTGTCTTTCAGCCAGTCCATGCCTAAGATAACGTCGAAATTTCCGACAGAAAATTCTATCAACCGGGCGGGTAAGGAATGCCCACAAACTACAACGCTACATGCTAAAATAACTCTACTAACTCCTACGAGCCCATTACCAGTGAGTATATTCAACCTCCCTGGCAATGCCTCGAACTCCATTCCTAATCGTGTCGTAAATTGTGCAGATATAAATGAATGGGATGCTCCCGAATCAAACAATGCTACTGCAGAATATGAGGCGACGAGAATGTTACCTGCCACAACATCTCCCGATGCCAATGCCTCCTCCAAGGACAGAGTGAATGCTTGCCCTCGACCTCCTTGCTGGTTTCTATGCTGCGGCCTAACCTGATGCTGCTGCTGGCCTCTTCCTGGATGATGCTGGGGTGGTCTATGTTGGTGTTGCTGCATCGGCGGCCCCTGCTGCCGAAACATCTGAGCCTGCGGCATAAACGGACGCTGTGCCAACGGCCTTACTGCCACTGCTGGTCCTGGATACTGGCCTGCCCCTGGTGTTGGCAGAGCAGGAAACTGCTGCACTAGTCCTCCTGACCTCGAATTCATGGGACATGTGGTTACCCGATGATCTGGATTTCCACATATCAGACACAGTCTATTCAATGTCCGACACACATCTCTAGTGTGCCCCATCTTCCCACAATAAGTGCAGCCCGCCGGGGGTTGCTGGTTCTTCCTCTGTTGCTGTTGCTGCTGCCTGGGTGGTGGTGCTGGTCCTCGTATCGCCACATCATGGATACGAATGCCAGTGGATGGTGCTGTTGTTCGGGGCGCTGCTCCCCCTCCTCCTTCAATCTGACTGTGGGATCTCTTCTGGACCCCAGTCCTTACCGCAAGCCTCTGAATGGTGATCTCATGCCTTCGAGTTGCCGTTAATACTTCATCAAAAGTTTGGTAATTGTGCCCCTCTATCAATTGTAAGAGTTCAAGATGAAACCCTTGCTGAAACCTCATGGCCCTCTGGCTCTCTGTTGCTACCATCTCTGGGGCAAATCTACTCAATCTGCAGAACTCCGCTGCATAAGCATCTACAGTCTTACCGGCCTGCCTGAGGTTGATAAACTTCTGTTGTAGCTCAAACTGCACCACAACTCCATAGTACTTCGTCTTGAACCTGCCAGTAAAATCGTCCCAAGCCACAGGACGTCTGATGCCCACTTCCTCTGATTCCCACCAATCGCGTGCGAGATCCTGAAGTAACAACTTCACTAGATCTACACGTTCTTCTGTCGGTACCTTAGTTGCTGTCAGAATAGCCTCAATATCCTTAAGCCATGCATCTGCTGAGATGGCATCCTCCGTGCCCTCGAAACGGCAGGGGTTGTATTTGCAAAACCTGGCTGATGCTCCTGAATCAGTCCTCACTCCTCTTTCCAAAGCCGTCTGTAATCCTTGGTTGAGCAACACATTCTGCTCTTATAGCTGAGTGTGCATGCATTGCTGGGCCAACATCTGATGTTGCTGAGTAGCCATCATTCCTCTCATGATCTCCAGAAGGGCTGGTGTGTCCACTTGGGTAGGTGGAACTGTTAGTGGTGGTAGAACATCCGGATACTGCGATCCAGCTGCTGCTTCCACTATCACTTCTTCCTGGGTAGTCTCTTGAGTTAGTACCGGCCCTTGTTGCTGACCAACATGGTCAGGTTGCCCATGTTGCCCCTGCTATTGTCCAGCTCTGACCGATGCGGACGAGTGCCCCTAAGAAAAGGGACAAGAGAACAATCAAACAACCGAACATGAAGGATCAATGAAGTCAAATGATACTGGAATGTCAAACAAGGTTTGAGAATAACGAATCATGAGATCAAGGGAGAACACGTGTGATTGAGACATCCTATAAATCAAAACACCCCATAAGTCTGAAATCAGACCTGCATGGGCCACCACTAAAACCTTGTCACGCCCCAGAACCAGAATACTGGAGAGCGGGGGAATGACTCAGCCAGCTATGTATTACAGATAGATGAATATCGTATAATACGATCAATGCTGTCTAACCAGACGAGGGGGTGCATACTACATGAAAGTCTTACTATGGTCATTTTACATCTATTGTCTCAATCGTTCAAACAAGAAACAGTAATAGAGAACATGTAAGATAAAGCAGTAAGGCATTCCAAACGCTCAGTCAAAATGTTCTTGATATCTGGCTTTACAAAATATAGCCAGATGATATAGCAAAAATATACACAATTGTTATCAGCTGCAGCCTGACTTAGTTACAACTATGTAGAAGTAAGTACAAGACGATCCGACTAACATGTCGGTGCCAAACGGCTAAGTATAAAGTAAATAACAAAACGAACGGTGGAGTAAGGAACCCACTCGAGTCCTCCTGTGATCATTCCCCTAGTATTGACCATCTTGGAGGTAGAAGTAAGCTGGATCCTCGGGGACCGGCTCTAAATCTGGCCATGCAAAACCAGAGAGGTTAGACCTCTAATAGCAAGTACCACAAGGAAAGACGATATGAAGGATTAAACCAGTAAGTAAGAGAATATAATAATAGATCTCTGCTCTCCACTAGGATTCACATAACATCACGACACTTCGAACCAACCTCCCAACCAAACAAGGACAAAAGTTGGCCCGTCATGTCCTGACATTCTGATCATCTCAGTTAGGCAACAGAGTAGGTACAGTACACAAACAAATCATCTTGAACGGCCAATCAACTACTACGGCTTGCTATTGTGAGTCCCAAGTTATCCTGGAATTATGCAAATAGGGATTCCTCAGTTCTTACTATGTGCGAACAAGGCTAGTCTATCCAGTCAATCAATTGCGCCAATCATGTAATTAGACGAGTCCCAGCGGGACGCCCGCCGTTAATATAGCATGTACAATTTAATAATATAAGCAGATACCGTTCCCTGTCCGTGTGACAGATTTACAGTATCTGTGGGAACCAGCCGGCCTGTCGGGCACTACTAGTCCCAAGAGGGCTGCCATGTAAGAACTCGGGAATCCATTCTCTCTATGCAATCATTATTTTATTTAACTTAATAGTCTCTACGTTGAGTGAAGTCCCATGTCGTGGGTCATGGTCATTCAAATGAGTACTTTTGTACGGGGTACGATATGCGCAACTCTACAACGATACCCGTGCGGCTAGGTTGTAGGTCTTACATAGCGTAATGCAACAATCAAGTCTAACCACGGAGTCATCATGCCTTGACCATAAAGTACACATGCTGTTTTATAAGATAAATAAATAACTAAATAAATAAATAAATAATTTGAAGCCTGCATGTGCCTGTATGCCAATATTCGGGATCGGCTAATCGATTACAATAGTTCATAACATGAACGTGTCTCATTCAATCAATTCAATAAGACGACTATCCAGTCTCTTAGTTCCAACTAGGAACGCATGATCAATTATTAGTTAATGTCACAATCATTATCAATGGTGACAAGGCATGAAAATCAATTAGTATTACATGGGGTCGAGCCTATAACTCCTCAGAGTTAAGTTCTAGTCATACTGGGTATCCATGGATCAATCAAGACACATGACACATTCTACATAACAATATGTATTAACAATATTAACATATCATGATTTTATCAAGTTCAGGCCAAAAGGCGTAAGGATATAATAGAAGAATTATCATGCCACCATTAAATGAATAAGTTAGAGAACAAATAAAAACACCCAGGTCAGGAAGTCACGCCAACAAGTCTATGCTAAGGCCAACAAGTCACGCTAAGTCTAGTAGGTACGAGTGAGCGTGTAAACAGCGTGAGCGTGAAAAGTGGTAAGAAATTCACGCACGCATGCAAAGATGGTGCGTAACTCAAATGTCACGCTGGCACGTAAAGGTGTGAGCGTGACTAAAAATTCACGCTGACACGCAAGAACGTGTGCGTGACTAAGAATTCACGCACGCACGTAATAACGTGAGCGTGACTCAAAATTCATGCACTAATATAAGAACGTGAGCGTGACTCAAAATTCACGCAGACACGGAATAACGTGAGCGTGACTAAAATTCACGCAGACACGTAATAACGTGAGCGTGACTAAAATTCACGCAGACACGTAAAGACGTGTGCGTGACTAAAAACTCACGCTGGCACGTAAGAACGTGAGCGTGACTAAAAATACACGCAGACACGTAAGAACGTGTGCGTGACTCAGGAACCTTCGTCCCAAGCCAGAAATGAAGTTCCCATGGTTCAGAACCCATGGACAACCGAGAATACACGCCAAGTTGGAAGATCAAACCCATGAACAACCGAATACAACAACTTAGATCTGGAAGAAACGAGCCAAAGAAATCAGAAATGCTAAGTAGTAAACTCTCTTAGAATCTCAAGGGGAAGACAAATGAACCATAAAAACATGGTTCTCAAGTGGAAGCAAGAATGCACTTGCCTACTGCTACTGCTGGTAGGTGGAGAAGTGATGAGAGGAAGAAGAAGAAGTAATAGTAAAGATTGAGAGTTATGAGGAGAGAGAAGGAGATGGGAGCTTAAATAGGGAAGGGTGGTAGGTGGGGTTTGTGGGTTCGGTTCATGAGAACCACCATGAACCCGAGAAGACCAACCTAAGCCGAACCAAAAATAAGACTAAAGTAGAGAAGTTAAAAGCAGAAAATAAAATGCAGAAATAAAATTACAGGAAATTAAATTAACATGAAAATTAATGAGCAGATAATTAATTAACATGAAATTATAGGAATTTAAATACAGGATAATACATGATAAATATTAAATAAATACATATGAGTTGTACATGTATAAAAATATGCATTCCTGTATAAAAATACACATTCTGGAACGGGGAGTGACATTTGTAGTATTTTCAATGAGCCAAACTTTTTCATATTAACATAAGTTTACAAGCAAAATTTACAAAACCAACTACATTATCCAATTTACAAGCAAAAGTATTCATATTAACATAATTTTAAAAAATAACACAAAATTTTTAAATAAAATTACCTAGACCGATTGGAGGAAGGAGGGGGTTGAAGGCTGATTGGAGAAGGTGTCTCCAGCAGGGCCGAGGAGGAGGAGGGGGCCAAGGAGCAATAGGGAAGAGGAGGGGAAGGGGGAGGGGGCCACCGTAGGGGGGTCGGGGGAGGAGGGGGCCACCGTAGGGGTCGGGGGAGGAGGGGGCCGAGGAGGGGGGCTGCGCGCACGTGAGGGGCCAAAATGGAGGTGGTCATCGGGGAAGGAGGTGGGGGGTTGCCGCACCGGAGATCACGATCGAAGGAGGAGGAATAAAGGGTTTCGGGGGGTTTTGGAGGGAAGTTAGAAATTTGGGCAAATTTTGAGAATAAAAATGAAAGGTTAGCTACCATAGTTTTATTCGTCGCCTCCGTCGCTAAGATATCGGTACTAACTTAGCGATGGACTAGCGACGGACGCCATGACGTATATTGAAATTTTATTATGCATAAAAAATCGGTCGCTATGAGATCGCTATTTCATCTCTATTTAGCTACGAATTATCTTCCGTCGCTAATGTCAGTCGCTATTTATCAGTATTTTTGTAGTGCTATTCTAGTTATGACTCATTGTACTAGATAGAGGTCTGACCGAGCGAATCATAGATACAATTCGTGAAGTCACATGGGCGGGGAGAAACATACACCGTGCGCTTGAGCTACTTTCCCACAGAGTTACCGCTGCATCATTACCAAAGCTGCGAATATTTAAGAGTTACCACAGTTCCTTATCGGAACTGCGGATTTTCATAGTTACTGGAGTTTCGTATAAGAACTCCGGATTACACCGTGACAGCCTGCATGTTCGAGTGTTATTTCTTAAATTGTATTTCATACTAGTTGGTTACGGTAGTTCACCCACTTTATTTCTGTCTTACTTTATTTTTATCATATCACCCTTTACTGTCGTACTTTTGGCCTGTATATTATGTACCTTGTTGCGTCCATTTGAGGACCTGGTTTTCTTTCCAGATTTAGACGATTATCCTGAGGTCTACGGATTCGAAGTTGAGCTAGGAGCAGGACTTGTAGTTGACGACGAGATCGATCCAGCAGAGTAGCCGATTGGTAGAGCACTTTCTTTATTTCTGGCTTCATTATCTAGTAGCATGTCGTCAGATCTAGTTATCTTCTTGTATTTCATTTTCATTCAGTATTGTATCAACGGGATTATTTCCGTAAGACACTTCGTTCAGTGGTTGTTTTATGACTATGTTATTTTAGCACATTGTGGTTTATTTTATATTTTTTCACTATGTGTTCCTTGAATCTTATTTTGTGGATGAGATTAGTACTTATGATCGTCTAGGTATTTCTCTGTATTATTGCATATTACAACTTAAGTGTTACTCTCATTGTTCTATTAAATTGGGTAAATCATTGGGAGTGGTACTAGCTGGCTTTGCCACGTGGCTCGGTTCCATATTTGGAACTGGGGCGTGACATTCGTCGTGCCATCAGGGCCATCGAGCATGGGATAGAGATCAACCGGCCTCAATTCTTAGTCTTGTTGGAGTTATTTAACCGCCATACCGGGCCAATAGCTGTGAACATAGCTCAATGGTGGTGGCACGACCTGTGCTGAGGACTTTCTCGTTCAGGCCAATAGCTGCTTCAGGAAGTGGCTCGCTCTGACAGCGCTGCGCATCTGGGAGGCTGTGCCTCTGTGAAGATTAATCCCTTGTATGGCGCTTGTGAAAATTAACCCTCTTGTAGATCTTTAGATGCCTTAGTTCTTTTCATGCTGAATCTATAATAGATCCTTGTAGGCAAAGCTCTTTTTTTGTAATCATGATGAATCTGTAATAGATCCTAGTAGGCATGATTTAATAAAGAGCTTTTTATGAACTGTGGTTTCTGATCTTCTGTCTGCACTTTCCTGGTAACTGCGCTTTTATGAAGCTTTGTGTAGTCGAGAACACTATCTGCGCTTTTGATATATCTGCACATTTTCATGCTTCTACGGTGGGATATATGATAGTATTTATGTAATGCCGTGTCCCGCTCAGTTCAACCAGATGAATCAAAATGCCAACGGCGTTTGGACTTAGCTATGCAACGACTTGCTCGAAGTCCCGTTCGGTCGAGGCGACTCCTTGCTTAGGTGGGTGGCTTTGGTGAACTTGCCTCAGCTTGGCCTTCACACTAATAAATTAAAAGTTTTTAATTACATAAGTAGGCTTGATAATAAAAGAGATAAATCCACATAGCTAAGGGAATAATCCCAAGTTGGATCAGATTGATTTAGAATATGAAATGGCCCACGGTCGGCTTAGAAATGTTGCATGATGTGCCTTCAAAATGACACTCGGTCCTTCGTCTCGTGGCTTGGGAGAAGGAAAATTGGACTTTGTTGCCACAAAGCTATAAACTTAGCCTAAGACATAGGCGTCGCACGTATAAATGCTTGATAAAGCATGCACGGTCCTATCGTCCGATACTTGGCAATGCCATAGTATCCCTCCAGTCTTAGCGCACATTTCTACGATACGAGGCTTGGCATAGCCTTTGCTTGTCCCACGAGTTAAGTTGTTGCACAATTGAGTTAGGCAAGAGTTTTGCTCGGCTATCGAAGTCATAGCAAGCACTGTCCCATGTTTTCTGCAGTTGTCAAAGTCACTTAGTCCAACGATCTCAAGGCTCGTCATATAAAGTATGACTTGGGCGGTAGTATCGCATAGAACACATGTTGGCTTAAGTCACGATGTCACGGGCTTAGTGTTTTAAGGCACGAGCCACGGTTGATTCAAATTGAGTTTGGAAAAAGGACTATCAAATAGTCGTTCCTGAGTTAAGTAAAATGATATGGCAACGTGGAAGAATACTCGCGATCGTGGGTCGTCGAGGCGGTCTCAAATACTAGAAGTCTTTAACATGGTCCTTAAATGATGGTAACACTAGAAGAAGAATAACCGTATGAGACGGTAGTTCAAGTCGAGTCTTGCATGGTCATTGGACAACTTGTCGACAAGAAAAAGTTTCCTATGGATGCCAAACCTGGGGCCACATAAACGTTCCGGCCTAGGGGAAAACACGGTATAGCCAAGCTGGGAGTACCGCTCAGGTTTGTCAAAAAATTTCAGCGGGGCTCGCTACTTGCGCTGAAAGGGTCTCCGAATAACAGAGCTACAAGTCCAAGTATAGTTTGTGGTACTGGTGACCCTTTCATATAGATGAGTCGACATATTAGCGGTGATCCGCGTACATGCCTTTGGACTGGGTCGAGTTGAATGTGTGCACGATTTGCAACACAACGTTTGGGACTAAGATTTGGCTGCAATGAAGACACCGTGCTACGACATGAAGTATGGCGTCGGTTGGTGAGTCATTGACACAAGTATAAGTAAGTTGGATTAAGTCATTTTAATTCAGGAAGGGTTATAAGGCAAAGTTGGTCAAATGGTACCGAGTTGCGAGGCACGGCCTCAATGTGGATACACAAATGGAGTTTATGGCACGACTAAGTGATTGACTCTTAAAGTATGGGGTGAAAGGTAAGCACGAGTCGATAAGTTGACGTTGTAGGCACGAGAAGGGTCTAGATGCAACGTACATGTAAGTTATCGATGCGAGGCACGAGAAGGGTATAGGGGCAAGATATAAGTAAGTTGTTGGTGTGAGACACGATGATGGTCTATAGACACAAATAGGCTAAGAGTTTATGTCCTAAAATCGATCCTAAGGCAAGAATAGAAAGACAATCATAAAGGGATAATGTTGGACAAAGTAGATGAACATGTTCTCACACCACCAGTACAGTTGTGTACTGACACCCACATAGTTTTTTGTGCAGGCTCAGGTAGAAGCTCGTTGGTGTAGAGCTCGCTTGGATACGTCGAGACATGAAGTTCCTTGGAATTTTGAGACGTGAGACCGCATAGAGTCTGGAACTATACGAGACATAATATATGGACATCGCCTTCTGAAGCATCCGCTGGCTCGTCAAGCTTGTATTAAAAAAAGAAAGAGAGCAGAGAGACTTGTAACTTGAGAGAAGAGTGAGACTGAGTGATTGTAATTATGGCCTAGTGCACTTTTGTAATCCTTGTTCATTATCAATAAAGATCCTCTTTTGTTGACTTGTGTTTTTGTTCTAACTTTTCGCTGGCTTATTCAATATTTCTGCTTCGGAACTTCTGTGCGACGACCCCGTCGCTTAGCCTGTAATTGACCGTTATGGAACTCGCCTTGCGTGATCGCAACTTAGGCTCACACGAAATCACGCCTTAGTGAAGATGATCGATCCTATAGGATCGGGGCATGACATAATAGTATCAGAGCACGACTTTACGTCCTTGGACTTTCGATTGAATTCTTTAACTCTGATGTATTGCTTCCGTAAATCGATATCGTTGGTGCGCTCTTTCTCAATGTTCCGCGGGATGTCCATACAATAAGTTATATATTTTAAAAAATATCATGAATAAAATTGGTTGAACAAAGTTAACTTCAAACTAGCATGGTTGGCTAAGTCGGACTGGGCATATACACCAAGAATTACGTCGACCTTAGGAAAAGTCATGTGCAAAACTCGAATTATTTCAAATGGGATCGAAAATTGACTTGAATTATAGAATATGGAATGACCATCTATAGAGGTGCCATCGAACGACGTTACCGTCGATGCGATGTAGATAAAATGTGCTTTGATTTTGAGGAATGGTTCGAACGAAGATTCTAAGTAATCGATCGTGATTCGAAAATTGTTTTGAGGATTTATCGCATGACTTCATTCCTGAGTGGTGTATGGGATGGCCTTGGGGATGTTGACCAATTGAGGGTACAGGGTGCCAATGAGTTTATCAGTAAGCGTCGTAGTGAGCAAAGCCTTAGATTTAACATCATTGAGTAAGTTGTAGTCTTGAAGTTTGATAAGTTGGTTCGGACGAACTAGAAATGACACACACGAGATTGGATTGTGCAAGTATGAAATGCAAAAAAAATTGAATTGGTAAATTGGATTGAGAAAAGTTAAGGTGTAACAAATGGACGACTTAGTCGAAAAATCAATATGAATCGTATATGAAAAGTCAGCACGATCGAAAGTTAGCGTGCATAGAAATAATTCAAAAATACGAGAACGAATTTAAGGATATGGTATAGATGTTGCTCGATGATTTGAGTTAGCATAGAACGATGCGAATTGAGAAATATGTTGCTCGATAACTTAAGATGGATGAACATACATGAATTTGGGTTTGAACAAATTTGATCTTGAATGTCGAGGTAATTATAGTATATCCAGTTCGTGTAACACACAGTTTCCGAATTGAGGGTAATTTTGAAATTTTATAATTATAATTATTATTTATTGATATTTATTTCACATTATGATTTTTGGTAATTTTTAATTATTTTTAAACTATTTAAAAACTGTTTTAAGTCATGACTTGTGATTTTGATGTGCTGCCAGTGAAACCCTAGAGACTGCATGATCTAGAACCTAACCATGTCATTAGGATAATTTAATTATCATTTTATCTTAGGGGTAATTTGGTCATTTTGACTTATTTGAATTATTTGATGATTTAGTAAATTGGTGAATTCTAGTTGACCTTGACTTGTTGAGACCTAGTGGACTAGCCTAGAAGCTAACCCTAGCCATGGTGACCCTAGTCTAACCTAGGTTAACCTACTTTAGTCACTTAGAAACAAATTTTGGATTAAGAGGATTAGTTTAAGTGAAATTATTTCATGGTTTATGGTTTAATGAAATGACTAGTGATTTAAGGACTTAGTGACTTGTGACTTGGCCCATGGCCCATGATTTGGCACCCTAACCCTAATTCATTCCTTTATGACCAGCCACTAGGGCTCCCCTCCCTATAAATAATCTCCTCATTGAGTTCTTGCCCCTTTTGTATCATTCCAACACTTGGAGAAATAAAAAGTATTTTTCCCCTTCAAAAATTCCCCATAAATCCATTTTAATTCCTTTTTAATCCTAGTTTCTTGCATTAGAACATAATACTCTCCTATTTTCTGATTGTGGAGTTAATCCCAGCCTTGGGACAATTTGGGAGCTTTGGCTAGCAAGGAAGAATCCCCCATTTGAAGCTTTTCCAAGCTTTTTGCACCTATAGGTAAAATCCTTTAAATTGCATTAATATTTTATTTTTTTTTGCATTTAGGGCTAGATCTAGAAGTCCCCTAGCTGTACCTCGAATTTGGGTGGATTTCGTGTCCGTTTGGCGTCCGTATCGGACACGTGTTATAGGGTATGTTAGGTGTTCGACGAAATGCCTCTAAGGATTTTATTTTTGATTTTTGCTAAACTATTTACATGATTTTGAAGCTCTTAATATGTAGATTAATTATTTAGACGTCTGAGCACAATTCTGTAGAAAATTTGTGTCCAAATCGGACACGCACCGTACGTACGACACTTCGCACTGGCCGCGTGCGGCTGTCCTGCTGCTCGGGTGCCATTGAGAACACGACACGGCGACTCAGGTCACAAAATTTGGTGGACACGTTGCCCTAGTGACTGACACGATGCCCATAAAGTTTCATGGGTTCTCGTTTAGTATGCACGAAAAAATTTGACCTGTACTAATTTTGTACAGTGCTGTGCATACTAGTTTCGAGACACTGATACGCACGCTTAACTTCGACACGGCGACACTTGGACACGAGGCAGGGTGTTCAGTCCCTAGCCCTATGTTCTATCGACATGAGTACAAGAGCACGTGGTGCCTCGAGCAATGTGTCGAGCCCACGAAGGCTTGACATGGCTGCACGATGATTATTCTTTCCTATTTTTTGAGAATTTTGAATTTGGTTTTGGACACTGCGTGTCCCAATTTCTGGACACGAGGGACTCTTTCTGGACACGAGGGACATGTCCCCATGCCTTACCCATATGTCATACCTTGAATTAGGATTTTGATTCGAAATTGGCCTTTGGATACAGGGCTCGACTCTGATACACTGATGCATTGTTTGCTGTTTTTTAAATGTTTTCAATGATTCATTCGATTGCAATATGAGTTCATAATTTCACCTGAGTTTGATGTTAATTTCAATTTGGGTTCATATGGGTTTCCATATATTTTAGCTTTTATTTAGCTTGGGTTATGATTGTCTTGTACCATGTTCTGTCCATTTGGACTAAGAATTCTTTATAGGATACTTGTTTAATGTATGTGCTGCTTTGTGACTGATAATTTCATTTGGTTTCAGTCATTCCTTCATGATTCAGTCAGTATACATTGTTCATGTCCATCCCAATGTCTGCTTATTGGGTCGATGTTCATTATCCTGCCTTATTCGACCAGTCCTACTGTCATATAACACATCCTTTATCCCATTCCCTTCTAATGTTCATATCATGATTGATACAGGTATTAGTTTAGGTGTGGGCTAGAGGGTTCAGCCCTATATTTGTTATTTCAGTCCCCTCATTGTTAGTCCAGTGCTCTAAGTTACGATATCAGACCCTTTTATGCATGTGCAGACCCTTAAAATATTGATGTTCATTTTCTATTGATTGGTTCAGTCCCTGTTCACCCTTACATATCAGTTGCCTCATTGCAGTCCACCCTTGCATTGCATCAGTCCTCTCCTTTTTATTTGAGTCTCATGGTAAGTTCAGTCTTGCATCTCCATTTAAGTTAATTCCCCTTTCATGTATGTGCAACCATATGTCTAGTTCACAGCCCCTTCACCCATTTAATTGAACCCCTATTTCACTAATCACTTGACCATTCCCAGCCCTATTTGAACCTACATTCAGTCTAATTGATCTACACTTGACAGCCCCTTGAATTCATGTTTTGAGTGTATTGGTTAGTTAGGATATATGTTGGGATGTGAGGATATTGTTAGTAAGGTAAGTTAGTGTTAGAGTAAGGTATTGTTAGAAAGGTTAGAAGGGTTGAGTTGGTGTCAATTTGAAATGAGGGTTAATGATAGAGATATTATGAGTGAGTTAGTTTAGTGAGGTTGCAGCAGCGGCAAGGCAGGTTGGCAGCCTTATTTTGGCTTGGCATGAGTATATGGGTTGCATATTGTGTTTGAGAGTTTGGGTTATTGAATTATCCTGAGATGTTGGGTTTTGAATGTTGATATCTGAGGTTTGGTTGATAAAGTTAAATAGTGGTGTATGTATATAGGTATATGTGGGTTATGTTGAATATATATATGTGACTATTACATGAGAGGTTAGAGTATAACTTACATATGTAGTTACATATTGGTATTGGAGATATTTGAGATTGGGTATTATATATATGTATATGTTCTGTAGTTAGACATGGTTGTAGGAAGGGTAGTGTTGATGTAGAGTATGTCATGGTATGCATAGATGATGTTTAGGATATGAGCTTGGTTATGGTATAGTTAGAGTTTGGGATTAGTAAATATAGGATTTGGTGTCCAAACCTAGACTAGACTAGTTAAGACCAAGTTTGACCAATAGTGGACCATTTGGCTAGGATTGACCAAATTGACTTTATTGACCTAGTTTGACTAGAGTATTGACTTGGGTTGACCCAGAGTTGACCAATCTTAACTTGGACCTAGTTTGACCTAGATGGTTGACCAGGTTTGACTTAGAGTTGAATTTGACCTAGATTGGCCTAGAAATCGTGTAGATTGCATCATAAACTTTATTTGTCTTATTTAAACACATTATAACCTGTATTCCTCTGTTTAGGACATTGTGACTCTGTTGCTGACATCTGATATTGTACTACTCTTTTCAGAGTATCAGGCGAGTACATTCTCTGATAGTTCTTCCATTTACTTGTCATTTACTATATTTCAGTTGTAGCTAGTTCTATTTGATTCTCTGTTTCAGACACGATTTGATATTGCTGGATCCATTTCATGCGACACTCACTTATTTATGTCTGGCCTCTATTTCTGGAACCACCTACTGGAACCACCCTGGAATCATTTACTGGAACCATTCGTGTACTGGCTGGACTTATACCTATTTTTGTATCGGGTTATGGATTTACTTGTACTTTCTGGGCGGGAAAATATTGGAATAGGCATGTGAACATACCCAAATACTGGAACCACTCCCTTGGAATTATACTGGAACGATAGCCATCCCACACTTAGCCGAGTGTACGGTGTGCCGTATTACCTACAGCCGTTCACATGTCGATCCCGATATTTTAAAACACACTGTTAGAGTGTAGGCTGGACTCACCCTGGAACCTTTGATCACCGACTGGACTCACCTTATACTGGACTCATCTTGTACTGGAATCACCTGGTATCGGATTCATGTTGTCTGGATTTACTTGGGTTTTGTACTTGTTTACATTTACATTCTGGACTTATATCATGTTGCTCTAGTTCAGTTGGTTTCTATTTACAGTCTTTATTGCTATGATTCTTCTCTTGTTTTACTTACCTTACTTTTCTTGTATCTTAACTGTTTCTCTATACCATCACCTGTATACAGACTACCTTGTTCATCAATAAAACTATCTATAACTGCTTTATAGTTCTCTGTCATTTACTTGGGATTTCTAGATGAATTGTACTCGTTCCTGTCCTGACTGGACATGTTGAAAATTTTACAGATGATTGCCCTGAGGACACATGCCCTACGTATTATGGACCATGAGACGGCTTAGCTACCTATGGCCCCGACACTCATGAGTGATCGGGAGTTTAGCTAGTTGTCTTGTTTTAGCTTTCATGTTGTAGAACTTGAGTTGTATTTAAGTTGAGATATGATGTTTTTTTAATTGTTGGAGATTATGTTATTTTAGTAGTTAGTTTTATTGTTGTATTTAGTCTTAGTTTTTATCTTCTGTGTTATCATATCGTGCTTAGACTGTGATTGAGATTACATTATATCTATACTTGTCCTCCATTCGGATTTGAGATTTTGACAAGTATATTATATAATTGCATGAGTTATTGGTTAGATAGCGACCTAGAACATCGTTCTACCGCCGATACTACGGCGTAGGCTGGGCGTTGTTACTTGCTCGTACCCTCACAGTGGGTGCGGGTCGTGACACGTTTTTAGTGGTGGCCCATGCAGGTCGAGAGTCGCATTAGTGCGATGTCGTGGTAGTGCAACGATTAGTTGTACTGCTGCGCGCCTGCGATAGGAATTAAGGAATAGGCTTTAGTTGAGAGAGTACTCAATCACAGTTAGGACTACTTGAGAAGATTCCTGGATGACCCTTGAGAATCTCATTATGAACTTCGATTTGAAAATTATTTCCTCTTATTTTGATTCACCCTCACTCCTTGATGTTTAAAGGATTTTAGACTATTAACTTCCTTCATCATTACCCTTACTTATATTTTGTCTATCTTATGTTGCTAATTTAGCACCAGTTTTGCAAGCTTATCTTTTTCGAGCTTGATCATGACATATTTTATTGGGGGCTGGCATCCACTAATATATTGTCTAATCAGAACCGGTGCATGATGGTCTGATCAACCTATTGCACTTTGGTTCACTTTTCATATGTTATTCTATGTGGAGGAAGACATAGTTAAATTTGCCTTAGAGTCTCATCCACGACAGCTTTGGCAATTCTCTTTTGAATTATTTCCATCGCCTATGAACCACGTATTGTACTTAATAGCATCGTCTTTGAACTCTTTATTGTTTTGCCTTTCGCATATTTCAGAAAGAAAAGGCACTGTACTTGATAGATCAACCCAAGGTATCACGTTTAGTTTCCCTATCCAAAGGAGGAAATTGACTTATTTCTATATCCTTGCATCATCCCTTAAATTCTAATTCCCTGATCGTGACCAGTCGACCGGGTCATCCTCCTTATCATCCAGTGTTTGGAGTCTTATTCAATTGAATTAATTCAATTGTGACATGGATATCAAATCTTGGATACTCGTGCTCAGACTTCAATGGCCTCGTTCTCCATCTTGCCCAAACTTCGATTTATCCTGAAATTGATCAACTTAGATCGTGCTGGGACTAAATCTTTTCTTTTATATATATATTGTGTTATTGGATTTCAATGCTATTGACACTCGTGCCTTAAACTTTCGATTTTGATCATCTTTGGAATGGTAACCCTTCATAATTAATTCCTAGTTGTCTTTACCAGTTTTATGTAGCATGGTAGACTGTCCCACACCTTAATGATTTGTTGCTCCCTTATCTTTCCAGCAGAACACCCTATATTGCTTGTATGTTGATACCATGGGTCTGTTTGATCTAAAATGACTAGTCCATCAAGATGAGACCTTCAACTGCTATGGTTGACCATGACTCTATATATTATTCTTCAAATTGTATGAGTTAGAAATTGCTTAGAGATTTTGATTGTGGGTGGTTGACCTAGAAGGAGTACGACCGACTTAAATTTCGAGGACGAAATTTTTCTAAGGGGGTAGACTTGTAACACCCAGTTTCTGAAATGAGGGTATTTTGAATTATAATTATTATTTATTGATATTTATTTCACATTATGATTTTTGGTAATTTTTAATTATTTTTAAACTATTTAAAAACTGATTTAAGTCACGACTTGTGATTTTGATGTGCTGCCAGTGAAACCCTAGAGACTGCATGATCTAGCGCCTAACCATGTCATTAGGATAATTTAATTATCATTTTAGCATATGGGTAATTTGGTCATTTTGACTTTTTTGAATTATTTGATGATTTAGTGAATTGGTGAATTCTAGTTGACCTTGACTTGTTGAGACCTAGTGGACTAGCCTAGAAGCTAACCCTAGCCATGGTGACCCTAGTCTAACCTAGGTTAACCTACTTTAGTCACTTAGAAACAAATTTTGGATTAGGAGGATTAGTTTAAGTGAAATTATTTTATGGTTTATGGTTTAATGAAATGACTAGTGATTTAAGGACTTAGTGACTTGTGACTTGGCCCATGGCCCATGATTTGACACCCTAACCCTAATTCATTCCTTTATGACCAGCCACTAGGGCTCCCCTCCCTATAAATAATCTTCTCATTGAGTTCTTGCCCCTTTTGTATCATTCCAACACTTGGAGAAAGAAAAGGTATTTTCTCCCTTCCAAAAATCCCCATAACTCCATTTTAATTCCTTTTTAATCCTAGTTTCTTGCATTAAAACCTAATACTCTCCTATTTTCTGATTGTGGAGTTAATCCCAGCCATGGGACAATTTGGGAGCTTTGGCTAGCAAAGAAGAATCCCCCATTTGAAGCTTTTCCAAAGCTTTTTGCACCTATAGGTAAAATCCTTTAAATTGCATTAATATTTCATTTTCTTTGCATTTAGGGCTAGATGTAGGAGTCCCCTAGCTGTACCTCGAATTTGGGTGAATTTTGTGTCCGTTTGGTGTCCGTATCGGACACGTGTCATAGGGTATGTTAGGTGTTCGACGAAATGCCTCTAAGGATTTTATTTTTGATTTTTGCTAAACTAATTACATGATTTTGAAGCTCTTAATATGTAGATTAATTATTTAGAAGTCTGAGCATGATTTTGTGGAAAATTCGTGTCCAAATCGGACACGTACCGTACGCACGACACTGCGCACTGGCCTCGTGCGGCTGTCCTGCTGCTCGGGTGCTATTGCGGACACGACACGGTGACTTAGGTCACAAAATTCGGTGGACACGTTCTCCTAGTGACTGATACGATGCCCATAAAGTTTTATGGGTTCTTGTTTAGTGTGCACGAAGAAATTTGACCTGCACTGATTTTGTACAGTGCTGTGCATACTAGTTTCGAGACACTGATACGCACACTTAACTTCGACACGGCAACACTTGGACACGGGGCAGGGTGTTCAGTCCCTAGCCCTAGTTCTTTCGACACGAGGGCAAGAGCACATGGTGCCTCGAGCACTATGTCGAGCCTACGAAGGCTCGACATGGCTGCACGATGATTATTCTTTTCTGTTTTCTGAGAATTCCAAATTTGGTTTTGGACACTGCGTGTCCCAATTTCTGGACACGAAGGACTCTCCCTGGACACGAGGGATATGTCCCCATGCCTTACCCTCATGTCATACCTTGAATTAGGATTTTGATTCAAAATTGGCCTTTGGATACAGGGCTCGACTCTGATGCACTGATGCACTGTTTGCTGGTTTTTAAAAAAAAATGTTTTCAATGATTCATTCGAATTTAATATGAGTTCATACTTTTACCTGAGTTTGATGTTAATTTTAATTTGGGTTCATATGGGTTTCCATATATTTTAGCTTTCATTTAGCTTGGGTTATGATTGTCCTGCACCATGTTCTGTCCATTTGGACTGAGAATTCTTTATAGGATACTTGTTTAATGTATGTGCTGCTTTGTGACTGATAATTTCATTTGGTTTCAGTCATTGCTTCATGATTCAGTCAGTATACATCGTTCATGTCCATTCCAATGTCTGCTCATTGGGTCGATGTTCATTATCCTGCCTTGTTCGACCAGTCCTACTGTCATATAACACATCCTTTATCCCATTCCCTTCTAATGTTCATATCATGATTGATATAGGTATTAGTTTAGTTGTGGGCTAGAGGGTTCAGCCTTATATTAGTTATTTCAGTCCCCTCATTGTTAGTCCAGTGCTCTAAGTTACAATATCAGACCCTTTCATGCATGTGCAGACCCTTAAAATATTGATGTTCATTTTCCATTGATTGGTTCAGTCCCTGTTCACCCTTACATATCAGTTGCCTCATTGCAGTCCACCCTTGCATTGCATCAGTCCTCTCCTTTTTATTTGAGTCTCATGGTGAGTTCAGTCTTGCATCTCCATTTAAGTTAATTCCCCTTTCATGTATGTGCAACCATATGTCTAGTTCACAGCCCCTTCACCCATTTAATTGAACCCCCATTTCACTAATCACTTGACCATTCCCAGCCCCATTTGAACCTACATTCAGTCCAATTGATCCACACTTGACAGCCCCTTGAATTCATGTTTTGAGTGTATTGGTTAGTTAGGATATATGTTGGGATGTGAGGATATTGTTAGTAAGGTAAGTTAGTGTTAGAGTAAGGTATTGTTAGAAAGGTTAGAAGGGTTGAGTTGGTGTCAATTTGAAATGAGGGTTAATGATAGAGATATTGTGAGTGAGTTAGTTTAGTGAGGTTGCAGCAGTGGCAAGGCAGGTTGGCAGCCTTGTTTTGGCTTGGCATGAGTATATGGGTTGCATGTTGTGTTTGAGAGTTTGGGTTATTGAATTATCCGGAGATGTTGGGTTTTGAATGTTGATATCTGAGGTTTGGTTGATAAGGTTAAATAGTGGTGTATGTATATAGGTATATGTGGGTTATGTTGAATATATATATGTGACTATTACATGAGAGGTTAGAGTATAACTTACATATGTAGTTACATATTGGTATTGGGGATATTTGAGATATGGGTATTATATATATGTATATGTTCTGTAGTTAAACATGGTTGTAGGAAGGGTAGTGTTGATGTAGAGTATGTCATGGTATGCATAGATGGTGTTTAGGATATGAGCTTGGTTATGGTATAGTTAGAGTTTGGGATTAGTAAATATAGGATTTGGTGTCCAAACCTAGACTAGACTAGTTAAGACCAAGTTTGACCAATAGTGGACCATTTGGCTAGGATTGACCAAATTGACTTTATTGACCTAGTTTGACTAGAGTATTGACTTGGGTTGACCCAGAGTTGACCAAGCTTGACTTGGACCTTGTTTGACCTAGATGGTTGACCAGATTTGACTTAGAGTTGACTTTGAACTAGATTGGCCTAGAAATCATGTAGATTGTATCATAAACTTCATTTGTCTTATTTAAACATATTATAACCTGTATTCCTCTGTTTAGGACATTGTGACTCTGTTGCAGATATCTGATATTACACTATTCTTTTCAGAGTATCAGACGAGTACATTCTCTGATAGTTCTTCTATTTACTTGTCGTTTACTATATTTCAGTTGTAGCTAGTTCTATCTGATTCTCTGTTTCAGACATGATTTGATATTGCTGGATCCATTTCATGCGATACTCACTTATTTATGTCTGGCCTCTATTTCTGGAACCACCTACTGGAACCACCCTGGAATCATTTACTGGAACCATTCGTGTACTGGCTGGACTTATACCTATTTTCGTATCGGGTTATGGATTCACTTGTACTTGCTGGGCGAGGAAATATTGGAATAGGTATGTGAACATACCTAAATACTGGAACCACTCCCTTAGAATTATACTGGAACGATAGCCATCTCACACTTGGCCGAGTGTGCGGTGTACCGTATTACCTACAGCCGTTCACATGTCGATCCCGATATTTTAAAACACACTGTTAGAGTATAGGATGGACTCACCTTGGAACCTTTGATTACCGACTGGACTCACCTTATACCGGACTCATCTTGTACTGGAATCACCTGGTATCAGATTCATGTTGTCTGGATTTACTTGGGTTTTGTACTTGTTTACATTTACATTCTGGACTTATATCATCATCTAGTTTCTATTTACAGTCTTTATTGCTATGATTCTTCTCTTGTTTTACTTACCTTACTTTCCTTGTATCTTAACTGTTTCTCTATACCATCACCTGTATACAAACTACCATGTTCATCAATAAAACTGTCTATAACTGCTTTATAGTTCTTTGTCATTTACTTGGGATTTCTTGACGAATTGTACTCATTCCTGTCCTGACTGGACCTGTTGAAAATTTTACAGATGATTGCCCTAGGACACATGCCCTACGTATTATGAACCATGAGACGGCTTAGCTACCTATGGCCCCGACACTCAGGAGTGATCGGGAGTTTAGCTAGTTGTCTTGTTTTAGCTTTCATGTTTTAGAACTTGAGTTGTATTTAAGTTGAGATATGATATTTTTTTGATTGTTGGAGAATATGTTATTTTAGTAGTTAGTTTTATTATTGTATTTTGTCTTAGTTTTTATCTTCTGTGTTATCATATCGTGCTTAGACTGTGATTGAGATTACATTATATATATATATATATATATATTTGTCCTCCGTTCGGAGTTGAGATTTTGACAAGTACATTATATATTTGCGTGAGTTGTTGGTTAGATAGCGACCGAGAACAGCGTTCTACCGCCGACACTGCGGTGTAGTCTGGGCGTTGTTACGTGCTCGTACCCTCACAGTGGGTGCGGGTCGTGACAGTTCGGATGATAGCATCAGTTGTACGACTCAAAGTTTGATGTAAAAGAAGATCATCAGGTTATGTACATCATCGATGGTATTGAGGCGTACCAAAGATCAATATCCAATAACTCAGGGGTACTCTAATTCGAAGAATGGCGATTGCGTAAAATGTTATTATTTTGATGGATGCTACGTTTAGGATTTTGATAGAAATAAATGTTTGGATGAAAATGAGAGTGTCTTGTTTGCTTCGTTGATAACCACAACACGGATGTTCTTGTCTTATGTGAGCGCAACTCTAGCCTCGCACTTGCATCACATCAGATTTAGGGCGATCGTTCTGCGTGAGCGCTGACATGGTGATTCATGTCCAGTGGGAATGATCGAACTCGGAAGATCAGGGCGTGGTAATTTGGATTGCTTCGACTTGTAGTTTGATGCGTAGGTGAATTCGTAGATTGGTCGGACTTGTGATTGATGATTAAGAAAATTTGAGGATTGAGTAGATCCAATCTATGTATCGAGAATGAACTAATCTAGACTCAAAGCAAGAGTTTTGCCCCGTTGAGGATGATTTATCAGGCATGAGCGTTAGCATGGTGATTTCATATCCACCGTCGATAATCAAACTTACGTGAGATTGGGACATGACATATTGTTATGCTAGACGACCTTGTGATCGAATATGTGAATTATGATAAGCAACTTAGGAAATATGATATAAGAATTATGGTTCAGTGACAAATCTTATAGTTAATTACTTGACTTGGATATGATGGATAGGTGAACTATATCGAACGTGTTTGAAGAGATAGACTATACGAATGGCTAGTTCAGATGTGCGTTAGTGATATATAGAGAATTTGGTTGACACAGAACTTATAATAGGACGGCTTTGCTGAACGACTCGGACACCAGGACCGAACCTGAGAAAGCGAATAGGAGAAAACTATGCTCGAAGTTTAGAAATCGGAGTGCTGCAAGCTTGGGTAGAAAGCCATGTATTATCAACTTTGGTTTGACCTTAGGATTGGGGTCAGTGTTGATCTTATTGTTTGGGAACTATGATTCCAATACTGACAATTGACTTTAGCCTAGAAAGATGGCCTAGCGGTTAGGCGAGACGTCCTTGTTTTGAGAGATAGCATCAGTACGATTGGTTTTTCGAATTGATACAATGAATCGGATAGGTAGGTCTGGATTTACTATCCCAAGGCTTGGCTGAAATGCATATATTTCGAGAATTCCTTAAATAGGTTCACGTTCCAACCAAGTGATACGTTGAATTCAAATAAGAATAAAGGAATGAGAAGTTATCGAGGATGTTGAAATTGTGTGTTGCGAAGGAAAATATTGAAGGTAGTACGATCATTGGATTTGAGATAAACTTGAATGTTGGTTGATCAGGTGGTTTACCTAGAACT
This sequence comes from Iris pallida, assembly GCA_029216955.1. Lineage (NCBI taxonomy): Eukaryota > Viridiplantae > Streptophyta > Magnoliopsida > Asparagales > Iridaceae > Iris > Iris pallida. The sequence continues at coordinate 42,064,649 of JANAVB010025196.1, forward strand.
GAGTTGTCTGTGTGTGCGACTAGTATAAGTTACCCAAGTTGAGATATCGTTGTTCGATGTGAAAGACAACCAAAGCACGAGCGTGCCTCGGATTGAAGAAACGTATATGAGGAATGTGTATGAGAGTCATTGAATATTGAATCAAGTGATAAGTCGAAGAGTGTGTACTCAGTAAGTTTCAAGGACAAAACTTTTTCTGAGTGGTGTGTAATGTAATATCATGTCCCGCTAAGTTAAACCAGAGGCATCAAAATGCCAACGACATTTGGACTTAGCCATGCAACGGCTTGTTCGAAGTCTCGCTCGGTCGAGGCCACTCCTCGCTCAGGTGGGTAGCTTCGGTGAACTTACCTCAGCTTGGCCTTCACAATAATAAATCAAAAGTTTTCAATTACATAAGTAGGCTTGATAATAGAAGAGAGGAATCCACATAGCTAAGGGAATAATCCTAACTTGGGTCAGATTGAGTTAGAGTATGGAAAGGTCCCACGGTCGGCTTAGAAATGTTGTACGACGTGCTTTCAAAATGATACTCGGTCCTTCGTCCCATGGCTTGGGAGAAGAAAAGTTTGTCTTTGTTGCCACCAACCTATGATAAAGCATGCACGGTCCCATCGTCCGATACTTGGCATAGCCAAAGTGTCCCTCCAGTCTTCGCGTACGTTTCTAAGATGCAAAGCTTACATAGTCTTTGCTTGTCCCACGAATTAAGTTGTTGCACGTTTAAGTTAGGCAAGAGTTTTGTTGGGCTATCGAAGTCGTAGCAAGCACTGTCCCATGTTTTATGCGGTTGTCAAAGTCACATAGTCCAACGATCTCAAGGCTCGTCATATAAAGTATGACTTGGACGGTAATGTTGTATAGAACACAAGTTGGCTTAAGGCACGATATCATGGGCTTAGTGTTTTAAGGTACGAGCTACGGTTGATTCAAATTGAGTTTGAAAAAAAAGCTACCAAATAGTCCTTCTTGAGTTGAGTAAAATGATAGGGCAACGTGAAATAATACTCGCAACCATGGATCGTCGAGGCGATCTCAAATAGTTAAAGTCTTTAACATGGTCCTAAAAAGATGGTAACAGTAGAAGAAGAATGACTTTGTGAGACGGTAGTTTGAGTCGAGTCTTGCATGGTCATTGGACAACTATTCGACAAGGGATAGTTTCCTTCAGACGACAAACCTGGGGCGACAGGACCATTTTGGCCTAGGGGAAACACGGTATAGCCGAGCTGGGAGTACCACTCAGGTTAGTCGGGAACTTTCAGCGGGGCTCGTACTTGCGCTAAAAGGGTCGCCGAATAACAAAGTCATAAGTCCAAGTATAGTTTGGGGTACTAGTGATCCTTTCATATAGACGAGTCGGTATATTAGCGGCGATCTGCATGTATGCCTTTGGACTGGGACGAGTTGAATGTGTGCACGATTTGTAACACAATATTTGGGCCTAAGATTTGGCTACAACGAAGACACCGTGCTATGACACGAAGGAATGAGAAGGGTCTAGAGGCAAGGTATAAGTAAGTTGTTGGTGCGAGACACGACGATGGTCTAGAGACACAAATAGGCCAAGAGTTTATGTCCTAAAATCGATCCTAAGGCAAGAATAGAAAGATAATCATAAAGGGATTATGTTGCACAAAGTAAATGAACATGTTGGTTTTGTATGGGTGGGCGAGGAGCTCACACCACCAGTACAGTTGAGTACTGACACCCATACAGTTTCCATGTGTAGGCTCAGGTAGAAGCTCGTTGGCACAGAGCTTGCTTGGATGCATCGAGGCATGGAGTTCCTTGGCGTTTCGAGATGTGCGGCCACATGGAGTCTAGACTTATACGGGACATAATGTATATATTGTCTTCTGAAGCATCCATTGGCTCGTCAAGCTTATATTGAGAAAAGAGAGAGCAGAGGGACTTGTAACTTGAGAGAAGTATGAGGCTAAGTGATTGTAATTACGGCCTAGTGCCACTTTTGTAATCCTTGTTCAATATCAATAAAGATCCTCTTTTGTTGACTTGTGTTTTGATTCTAACTTTTCGCTGGCTTATTTAATATTTCTGCTTCGGAACTTCTGTGCACGACCTCGTCGCTTAGCCTGTAATAGACTATTATGGAACCTGCCTTGTATGAGCACAACCTAGGCTCATGCGGCATCATGCCTTAGCGCGGACGATTGGTCCTACGGGACCGGGGCATGATAATTTAGGTTGGCAGATAGACTCAAATGAGCTATGGTTGTGATAATCATTCCGTTGGCTGATAGTTTGTGCTGAGCGACGTACGATTGCAATGATGACTTCTATTGGCCACTCGTGATTGTAATGCCCGCTCCACACGGTGCCTTGAGTTGGCTCTTTGGCTATAGATCATCCGTTTGGACTTGGTTTTTGCAGAGGATGTTGCAGAGTTTTGGCCAGTCGATGCATATTGACGTGGCTTCAGGTGGGTGTATATCAATGGACTTCCTTCACTACCAAAATAAGATACTCTAGTGACGCATAAAAAATGCTGCTGAAGTGAAAAAAAATGTCGCTAATCTTGAAGAGCGACATTTTTAGTGACAAAAATCTTTTTTTTGCGTATTTCGTGGTCGCTAACAAAAAAATGTTGTAAGACGTCGCTATTGCGACGTCCAGTAGCGACGTCAGCATGTCGAAAATATTCTAGTGGATAGCAATGTGTAGCGACGAAGAGTAGCTAATCCATGACGTCACATTTCGTTGCTAAATGTCGCCAAATTTTCAGTAATTAGCGACGTGCTTTGCGATGTTTAGCTACGAAGTTGTCAGCCACTTAGCGACGTATAGCGACTGTTTCCTACGTCACAAATACGGACTAGCGACGTTCAGATACATGTTTAGCGATGTCTTCCTTCGTCTCTGGGCATCGCTGAACGTCGCTAAATGTTGTAAAACTGCAAAAAATAGAATCATGTTTGTTTATTTTCCATCCAGATCTACCTGCAGTTTAAATCAGAGTTTATAAATCGTAGACCCGGAGAAATTCTCCATAGAATTTTCTGGGTTTGCCAACCCCTTTGGTGGAATACTCAACATCGATAAAAAAATATAGAGTTATAACATGCCATCCACACAGACAAATGATGAAAATGTTCCAATAATCAAATAAACAGAATCAAATGATAAGAAAGTCATAAGATAGCCGGGTGGAGACAAATCCACTACCAAATAGTTATAAAAAGTTTATGTCCAATAAAGACGCAAGAATGGGTCAACACAACACATACTGTCACTAATGTATAAAATAAATACATGAATACCCAAGAATGGGTCAGCAAAGCAAAACACAACATAACACAATATGTCCAATGAAGGACTACGGCTGGTCAGCAGGATGAGGAGGAGGAGAACTACGACCATGCATCTGGGATAACATAAACCTATATTGCTCCGGTGTAAGCGTCACCGGTGACAGCTCATCAAGAGGAGGAGGATGCAGTGGAACAGATACAGTCGGTGTTAATGCCGACGCATGATCAGGAAGCATCTGCTCTATGGATAGAAGTCTAGAGTTGCATGAATCCATAACAGCCGTCAGCATCGAAAGCTAATCGTCTATGGCTAGCAGTCTAGACTTCCATGAATCCATAATCGCCTCGAAAGCGTCTGTTAAAGTCATTTTTCATATAACCTTTTTAGCCTTTTTGTCATTGGGCTTTTAAGCAACTTGAGGAGTGTTTGGCCCATGACCAAACCCTAACTCTAGTTCCCATACCCCCTGGTCGGCCAAACACAGCAGCCCCCCCTCATTGTGAGAAAATCTAGTAGCCGTCACAAGTTCAAAAACCCTTTTTTTCCCTTCTCCTCCAAAAGTCCATTTCTCTCGTTTATTACCCAAATCCTTCCAAATGAAGTGCATTGTGACTGTTGGGAGGAGAGGAACCTATTGGAGACTTGCTAGCAAGGGATCAGAGGCGTTGAACCGGAGAAAATCGGCATTGACGCGTTTGGAGGCTTGTTACATTGAGATATTGACTCTCAATAGGTAAACCCCTCTAAACACTTGTTGTTTCTGATTTTTCTTTGTAGATGCATCCATGTAGGAACCCCAGACCTATGTATGAAGTTTGTTAGGTTTTTTTATTCGTTTGATAGCGGTATCGGACACGTGTCGGTCCTATGGAACACGTGTTCGACGAAATGCCACATAGAACTGAAAGTTGATATTTTTCAATTCTATTTTCACAATTTTATTGCTGTTATAATTTGAAATAACTTTCATGAAGACGGATCTTGATTCGACATGATTTCAGTGTCCGAATCGGACATGGACACGCGTGCACGAGGCCCGTGCACGGCCCCGTACATGCCCTGCTGTCCGAGCGTCGTAACTCGACGCACAGGACTCCGTTTCATGCAAAAATTTATGGACGCATGGTGGCAAGCTCTGCCCACGTGCTTCTAAATTTTCACAACATTTTGTGGAGCGTGCGCGGAGAAATACAATGCGCACGGTTCAGCCAGCACTGTGCACGCGGCCAGAAATTGTCGCTGACACGGCCTTCGTACGCGAACATGACGCGACGAGCACGAGCATGAAGCCCTAGATCTAGGCTACCTAGGAACCCAACCCCGAGATACGACGTGGCTCGTGTCGCGAGCCACGTGGGTCGTGTCGCGAGCCACGTGGCTCGACACGCATCCACGAGGCAGCGCGGGTTCGCGTGTCCTGCGACACGTGGACGCGACGTGGTGTCATGTTAGTGTATCCTAGACCTAGACCTGGACCCCACCTAGCTACGTGCACGAGCACTAGGCTCCTCATGTTGCGTGTGGCGTTCAATCGAGCGAAACGCACGTGCACGTACACTTGTCAATATACGTGTATTCGGGTTTCTCCGATACGCACTCCGTGGACACGATACGGACACAGGTTCGACCCCATGAGTACCCGAGCATGTCACACACGTATACACCTTCGTGTTTGTCAAGTTTCACGGGTTCTAGTTGAGTATTGTGCATTTTGAGCATTGAGTTGGGTTTTCTGGTTGATATATATATATTTTGAATTGATTTTATTATAAATTGATTTATTCTGAGAGTTAAATTAGATTTCTGAGTATATATTATATTAATTAGATTCTGAGCTTATTTGTATTAATCTCTATTTTTACTTTCAAGTGATACTACCATATGTTATATATATAGCTCTTTACATCTCTTTGTATATATATATATATATATATATATATATATATATATATATATATATATATATATATATATATATATATATATATATATATATATATATATATATATATATATTTACATCTCTTTGTGTATACAAAGAGAAAGGAAAAAAAAAATATATACACAAAGAGATGTATATATATATATATATATATATATATATATATATATATATATAAATTTCCGTCTAGGGGGGAAATGTTGCCATCAAACTGGACATGTAAAATGCATACGACCGCCTCGACTGGCAATTCTTGATCTGGGTGTTCAGAGCCTTCGGATTCTCCGAACCTTCGGTCGACATCATCTTTAGATCCATCAACAACTCCTGGTTTTCTACGGTCATCAACGGGCAAGCGAAAGGCTTCTTTAGAGCTACCCGCGGGGTCAGACAGGGAGACCCCCTTTCCTCCACCATTTCATCATCACGGCCGAAGCGCTTAGCAGAAACCTCAAAAGCATGCCTAGGTCTCCAGGATTCCACTACTTTCACACAACGACTGGTTGTCCTCTTATAACTCACCTTGCGTACGCGGACGACATCCTTATTTCTCCGCAGGCGACATTGGATCCATTAAGGTGGTTCAAAGGACGCTTGCTAATTACTCTAGATGCTCCAGACAAAGAGTTAACAACAGTAAGAGCGTGATCTACACACATCACAAAGCTGATAGAACCCACTCGGCTGTGCTGTCCACCAAGACCTCCTTTACAACATACCCGCCTTTCCTTTACTTAGGATGCTCGTTGGTGTACGGGAAAGTGAACTCAGGCATCTACGACCACATGGTGGGCAAGATTCAAGAAAATCGGGGGTTGGCACAATACCACCCTATCCCCCGTAGGGAAGATGATACTTATAAAGCACGCACTCTCCTCCATCCTCCTATACACCCTAGCCGTGTGCTCACCTCCTATCAAAGTTCTCCACTCAATAGAATCCCTCCTCGCCAATTTCTTTTGGGGTCACAACGAGGGCAAGGACAAGCACCACTGGGCTAGTTGGGACACAATGGCTAAACCTACTGATGAGGGTGATCTGGACTTCTGCAGACTTGCCCACATTGTGGACGCACACTCCATAAAATTGTGGTAGAAACTTCGTACTGAAAGCTCGATCTGGACCAGGTTCATGAGAGCTAGATACTCCAGATTCTGCCATTTGACAGAGGCGTCTGCCAACAACAGATCTTCCGTGTCGTGGCGGCACATCATTCGCGGTCGAAACCTTGTTGAACTGCTTTTGCATTTGCAATTGGGTAACGGACGTTCGCTGGTGTGTAAGGAACGCTGGTTGGGGGAGGACATCCTCAAGCCCAACGACCTAACACCGCCGCTGTGCGAGATCCGGGATTTATGGGATGATGATGTTTCAGGGTGGAATTGGAATAGAGTTAGAGTCTGGCTTAGCCCAGAGGCTTTGGCAAGCCTAGGAGCCTCTGATCTATCGATCATGGATGAGCATGACGAGCTCAGATGGTCCCCTAACCCGGATGGAATCTTCACCCTGGCGTCCGCTAAAACCGTCGCCAGAGGCATCCACGAAACGACCTCCCCTTCTGCCAAGTTTTGGCAGACATGTATACCCTCCAAATGGTCCATTATCATCTGGTGTGCCGCTCGACTGAAACTGCCTACGGACGACGCCATCAACTCCTTCGGATTTAGCCTTGCATCCAGATGCCACTGTTGTATGGCACATCAATCGGAATCCGCCGATCGCGTCCTTCTCTCTGGTGAACTAGCCACTCAAATTTGGTCGAACCTTCACAATAAGTTCAGGATTGTCCCCGTGATTGGGGGCATCAACGATCTGCTGGCCAGCTAGAACACATCTCACGGGCATCAGATCGTGCTGCGCCGCAGTTTGGATCTTGTGGAAGAATAGGAACAAGTACAGATACGAGGGCCGTCAGCTTCTGCCCCCACAATTGTACAGAGAGGTCGTTCGAAAAATCTACAAAAGAAAGAGGCGTTGCTCTCACACCTCGCATAGTTTTTGGGAATCCCAGGTCTGATCGGGGTATCGCGTGTCGTGCGCAGGCCTTTCTTGGGCCGGTGTCGATCGCAGGTTTTGATGCTTTCTCTTTTCTTGTCGTCTTTCGCGCGTGGAGCGTTTACTTGTGTAGGCTTCAACATTTTGCGTCTTATACATCAATAAAAGTCTCTTCTTAATATATATATATATATATATATATATATATATATATATATATATATATATATATATATATATTTAATTTTTTATTTATATATATATATATATATAATAAAATATATATATATATATATATATATATATATATATATATATATATATATAAATAAAATATATTTATATTTATATATATATATATATATATATATATATATATATATATATATATATATATATATATATATATATATATATATATATATATATGTTGTATGTATAATATGCATATCGATTTCAGTTCTGAAATTTATATTTGGTTAGTTAGTTTTGATTTTTATTGTATATAGATACTTGGTTGTATTTATATATATATATACACATGTGACTATATAGATAGTTCCTTATGTATGTATGTATGTATGTATGTATGTATATATATATATATATATATATATATATATATATATATATATATATATATATATATATATAAGAATGAAACACAAAATCTCTCAATTCTACATGTGTATATATATATATATATATATATATATATATATATATATATATATATATATATATATATATATATATATATATATATTTCACACAACACACACGCACACACTCTCTTTCCTTTCCCTATCAAGCCTATGTTTATGTGTGTATATGTATATATGCATATACATATTGTATGTAATGTATGAATATATATATAGGGATGTGTTGTGATTGCTTTAAGATGTAGTCTAAGGGTTAATGAATCAGTTTAGGATTGATCCAATGAGCCTAAATTGGCCGAGTTGACTAGCAAGTTGACCAAGTTGACAAAAGTCAACTTTGAGTCAAACTTGATCCAAATCGACTCAAAAAAACTTAGAATGACTTGATAATTTGTGTTTGACCTAAAATTGGTAGATAGACTAGTTGACTTATAGTTGAACAGGTTTGACCAGAGTTGACCAAGGGTTGACTTTACCTAGAAGGTCCTTGAATTATTTAGAATGTATTGTAGACTTTATCTATTTCATGTTAGACACTTTGTAACCTATGGTTGTTCTAAATAGGATTCAGATACTCCAGTTCGGACTCTTATTCTCATCAGACAGTCGAGATACAAGGCGAGTACATTCTCTGACCGTTTCATACTTGTTAGGAATTATATTCTTGTCATAGTTTAATTTACTTGATGCTGACACGACGTTATCACGGATTAGTACTATATTGATCTTTACATGAGATGTTATCCCCCTCAGGTGCATCGAATACATTATGTCATGTGCTTTTCACGAACATCATGTATTTTATGGACTCTTATTATTCATGTATACTCATGTGCTCTCATGTACTCTCATGATCTCGTGAGCTTCAGGTATAAACTATCATGTACAATAATATAACCTGTCTAGATCCTTGTGTATTGATTGGGGCATGGGGAGTAGAAATAGTCATGTGAACAATTCCAAAGTAGTGTAATCATGTATAAACTTTTTAGTGTAATCATGTGCAAATCAAGTCGTTCACATGTCTATCTTGTACTCTAAATCACATAGTCACTTACAGTTATTTATTATCATATATAGATAGCTTCGTTGATCAGTTCCTCTCTTTCTTTTCATGCTAATTTCTTACAGCATTTTATGTATCTTAATCTATCACATGCTTTATATTTTCTGTCAAGATATGAACTGCGTGAGATGTATTGTGCTCGTTCCCGTCCTGATTGGACTGTTAAAAATATTATAGGTGATGAGGAGGAGTTCTGCCCTACATATTATGGCACAGGCTTAGATGACACCGGTGACTTGGACCCTCAGGAGGATCCAGCAGTCACTGAGGACTTATCTAGTGTCTAGATTAGATTTCTAGACTAGTTTCCCTTTTAGTTATCTTACTTCATGTACTTTCAGATATTGGTTATTTGTGTTATTTGAACACTCAGATATTACTCTCATTTGTAGCTCTTGTTGGAGATTACTCTTTTATCTTATCCATCTCTTTATTCCTTATTTCCACCTTAGATGTTGTGATTGAGTTGTACCTTTATATTGTCCTCCTTTTGGAACGTATATCATTGTACAAGTACAGTTATATTGTTAGATGTTGTGACCTAGGACATCGTTCTACCGTTGATACTGCGGCGTAGGATGGACGTAACCACTTTTTCTGCCCTTACACTGGGTGCGGGTCGTGACACCTCCCTCCAGAATGGATGATCCTTCGACAGGAACTGTCGGTGACAACTGAAGAAGCATAATTTTTCTCCGTGTTTCAAACGAAAAGCCTTCGTACGGTCCATGTAATACGAACATGAGAGACGACCATGAATGCTCCATTCGGTAACATTCCATAGGCCGAAAAGTCGTTGATGGTCCACATAAGTGCGGCCCTCATCCGAAAGTTCTGCTTTCTGGAAACATAAAACGTGTCGACGCATACTTTCCACAGCTGATTCAACTCATCTTTCAACGACTGTAAGTACACATCGATGTTCCTCTTCGGATTATTCAGACCCCAGATGATAACGGTTATGAACATATAAGGAGTCTTCATATACATCCACGACGGGAGGTTGTACGGATTGATAATCATAGGCCAACATGAATACTGGGAACCCGAAAGTCCAAACGGTATAAAACCGTCGGAGGAGAGCCCCAATCTTACATTGCGCGAATCAGAAGCAAAATTAGGATACTCTCAATCATAGTGCTTTCATGCTTCTCCATCGGATGGATGACACTACTAAAATACCCAACTTTACCGACGGACGTTTAGCGACGAACGGATTCCGTCGCTAATAGCGACCAATTTCCGACATCTTAGCGACGGATTAGCGACAGACAACACAACATAATTTTTTTCAATTTTAAATGTAAAAATTTGTCGGGTTTCCGTCGCTACGTCGACGAATATTAGCGACGGATTATTCTTCGTCGCTTATCCGTCGCAAATGTTGGCGGCAAAATGTTTACAACATTGGCGGGAACTTTGGCGACTACCTAGCGACGGATATAGCCGTCGGAAAATACCTTTTAATTGGCGACGGTCTAGCGACGACTTTTTTCCGTCGCTATTCCGTCGCTAGATTCTGTGACCTAACTTAAATTGAACCGACGGGGGGGAATTTTTCATTCCCTCCAAAACTCTCTCTCTCTCTCGCGGCTCTCCCTCTCTCGCACGCGGCTCTCTCTCTCGGCTCTCTCTCTCTCTATACCAGGTCTCTCTCTCTCTCTCTCTCTCTCTCTAATTTTCTCTAATTTTGTGTTTTGGGAGTGGGGGGGGGGGGGGTCGGCTTCGCGGGGGGTGGAGAGGGCGGGGGGGGGGGTGGTGAATGGGGTCAGGGGGTCGGGGGGTGTGGGGAATGGGGGCAGGGGGTGGGGGGGGGTGGTGGGGAATGAGGGTCGGGGGGTCGGGGGGGTGGGGAATGGGGGCAGGGGGGGTCGGGGGGTGGGGGGTGGAGAGGGCAGGGGGGTCGGGGGGGGGTGTTGAATGGGGGCAGGGGGTGGGGGGGTGGTGGGGAATGAGGGTCGGGGGGTCGGGGGGGGTGGGGAATGGGGGCAGGGGGGTCGGGGGGTGGGGGGTGGAGAGGGCAGGGGGGTCGGGGGGGGGTGTTGAATGGGGGCAGGGGGTCGGGGGGGTGTGGGAATGGGGGCAGGGGGTGGGGGGGTGGTGGGGAATGAGGGTCGGGGGGGTCGGGGGGGTGGGGAATGGGGGCAGGGGGGTCGGGGGGTGGGGGGTGGAGAGGGCAGGGGGGTCGGGGGGGGGTGGGTTGTTGAATGGGGGCAGGGGGGTCGGGGGGTGGGGGGTGGAGAGGGCAGGGGCGTCGGGGGGGGAGGGGGGTGTTGAATTTCCTTTGACACACTGTCCTAGGTATCTACACATACACACACACTGTCACACAAACACACAAAATCTGAATATATGTAATGTAGGAATACACGTTGGTAATGTAGAATATTGACATGTATGTATAATGTATCTAATTGATTTTTAACCCATGTCTATACATATATATGTGTAGGCAAGCATGAGATTATGAAATATAGGCCATGTATATATATGCTAGTATATAGGAATGCATGTAGGTAGGCAATGATATAAAATATAATGTAGTGTACAATGCATGTGATAGTGTAAGTTAATGAGTGGTATATATATGCAAGTTATAAATGCAATGTTGGATAATATGAGAATGTAATGTCAACATGTATATATATGTAATATGTGTTCTCTATGGCTTGTGATGGTGTGTGTGATTGCTAGACTAGGCTTGGTTAGGCCTACTGAGACTTATTAGACCTACTGCTACTTTGTATTGCTTTCACAATGTCACGTACCCTGCACTAAACATCCGATACTTCGATCCGATACCGCCGATACTACCGATATCGCCGATACCAATACTACCGATATCGCCGATACTACCGATACCGCCGATACTACCGATATCGCGCACCGATACTACCGATACTACCGATATCGCCGATACTACCGATACCGCCGATACTACCGATTCGATACCGATACTTTGAACCTTGATTTAAATACATGTTAGTATAGTGTCTTCACATATATGTTAAGAGTATATACATGATTAGCAAGGTAACTAGATACAAGTTATGATACAATGTAAATGCAAGTATACATGTTAGCTAGATAGCTTAGACTTATATTGCAATCTCCTATTCACACGAGTATTGATATCGCCGATACCAATACTCGTAGGAATAGTCCGAGAGATACTACCGATACTTCGATCCGATACCGCCGATACTACCGATATCGCCGATACCAATACTACCGATATCGCCGATACTACCGATACCGCCGATACTACCGATATCGCGCGCCGATACTACCGATACTACCGATATCGCCGATACTACCGATACCGCCGATACTACCGATTCCGATACCGATACTTTGAACCTTGATTTAAATACATGTTAGTATAGTGTCTTCACATATATGTTAAGAGTATATACATGATTAGCAAGGTAACTAGATACAAGTTATGATACAATGTAAATGCAAGTATACATGTTAGCTAGATAGCTTAGACTTATATTGCAATCTCCTATTCACACGAGTATTGATATCGCCGATACCAATACTCGTAGGAATAGTCCGATACCGATATACATTGTAGAGCTCTGTTTTGCTATTCTGGACATGTTGTGACCTGTGCTGTTCTAAATAGGAGCCAGACACACTCCTGAGACGGGGGGAGTATGTATAGTGATGTGGATTCTTACTAACTTATCATGTGAACCCATTTATGGGCCCTTCATTGAACCTTCTCATGTGCAACTTTCAGTCCATTCACAGTTCCCTATATTGTACTCTACATCACCTAGTTCACTTATATCTAACATCCTAACCCTAATCCAAATTTATGAGTATCGGTATCGGGCTATTCTTATGTTTAGTTTGTCTTACGATACAGATTTTCACATCCAAATTGAGGATGAGTCGTTATTTTGTTGATCGTACATGGATGTACAAACGGCAACACGAGAGTAGAATTGGTGTGAGTGACGATTTTTCATGCAGGCGTGGAAGTATTTCTTAATTATGCAATGAGCAAAGCTCAGTACATGGACGGTAACAAAATTAAGTGTCCATGTGTTAAATGTCACAATAGACGTTACGAAGAAGTGGTGACTGTGAGAGATCATTTGACCCGTAAGGGTTTCGTACGTAATTACGGCCTGTGGTCATCGCAAGGTGAACTATATTCAGAAAGACAGGCTGCGGAAGCTGCTACTTATGCTTTTGATGATAATGCTGCAACGGATGTCATCGAAGACCACGGATGCTCTGTTGATTATGGAGATCTGCAGAACCTTGCACGAGATATGGTGTATGATGCGGCAGGGCCTAATTTTGATCCGGAGGATCCTAATCCCGAGGCGAAGGAGTTCTATGACATGTTTCAGGACGCAGATACTTCTCTATATCCTGGTTGTGAGACTCATTCCGCACTGTCAGTGACGATGCGGTTGTTGAACATAAAGTCTGATTTTAACTTGCCACAAGCTTGCTATAATCGGATCACAGAAGTAATCAAGGAGGTGTTACCGAAGGAATCAAAAGAGCTACCAAGAAACTTCTACAAGTCAAAGATGATGGTCCGACAACTGGGACTGGGGTACGAGAAGATAGATTGTTGTCGCAACGGATGCATGTTGTACTACAAAGAGAATTGTGTATCAGAAAGTTGCAGCTTCTGTAATGCGGATCGTTACAAGCCAGTACAGGGAAAAGGAAAGTCGACTAGAAAACGACGTCCTTACAAGTATATGCATTACTTGTCGATCACGAAGCGCTTGCAGAGGATGTATATGTCTCTAAATACAGCAGAACACATGACGTGGCACAGCGAAGAACGCATAAAGGACGAAGGAGAATTGTCACATCCTTCGGATGGAGAGGCGTGGAAAAACATTTGATTTGTGTCATCCAGATTTTGCTGCAGAGCCTAGAAATGTACGCCTGGCGCTATGTGCTGATGGCTTCGCCCCTTTCGGACAGTCGGTGGATCTCAGACTCATGCTGGCCGGTCATTCTTACCCCTTACAATCTGCCACCATGGATGTGTATGAAGATCCTATATGTTTCTGACAGCTATCATACCCGGTCCTAAAATCCGACGAATAACATCGATATATATTTACAGCCGTTGGTGGATGAGCTGAAACAGCTGTGGGAGATCGGCGTCACGACCTATGATATTTCCAGGAAACAGAACTTCAGATGGAGCTTCACTCATGTGGACAATCAATGATTTCAGCATACGGTATGCTGTCGGGATGGAGTACGCACGGCAACATGTCTTGTCCGTATGCATAGAAATAGTAAGGCGTTCCGCCTTAGGCATGGAGGAAAAACATCTTTTTGACTGTCACCGTCAATTTCTGCCCGCGGCCCATCCTTGGAGAAAGAATAAGGACGCGTTCAGATATGGAAAACAAGAATTTTCTCAACCTCCTGCCAGATTTTCGGGATACGATATTTGGGAAGCTGTAAAGGAATGCCCACCGCAATGGAAGATCCTCGAACCATCGTGTCGAGGGGTTCGGACAAAGCCATAACTGGACCAAACGGAGTAGCTTCTGGGACTTGCCTTATTGGAAAGATAATCTTATAAGGCATAATCTTGATGTCATGCATATCGAAAAGAACGTGTTCGATAATGTCTTCAATACCGTAATGGATATTAAAGGAAGACGAAGGACATCCAAAAGCAAGACAAGACATAGCCGAGATATGCAAGCGTCTCATCTGAAACTTGATACAAAGGGGTGCTGGTGGACAATTAAGTAAACCTATTGCGCCATACACATTGAGCAAGGAAGTAGATTAATAATCTGCAAGTGGATATCTAATTTAAGATTTCCCGACGGCTATGTTCGAATTTGTCTAGATGCGTTGATCTCAATGAACGCAAGCTAACGGGAATGAAGAGTCACGACTGCCACGTGTTTATGGAAAGATTACTGCCCATTGCTTTGAGAGAGTTGTTGCCTTCTGCTGTATGGGTTCCGTTGGCCGAGCTGTCTACATTCTTCAGGGATATCTGTTCAACTAAGCTGACGGTGCAACATATGGTACAACTTGAGGAGAAGATTGTCTTAACAATCTGCAGTTAGAGAAAATATTTCCACCGGGCGTTTTCGACAGCATGGAGCATCTACCGATTCATCTAGCATACGAAGCCCGTGTCGGTGCATCTGTTCATTATCGATGGATGTACCCCTTTGAAAGGTAAATAAAAACCGATATAATTTAAGTGAAATTTAAGTGGATTTTACAATTCATTGTTAATTCTCAAGATTTGTCTCTTTAGGTACCTACACCATCTAAGAAGAAAGTTGGCAACAAGGCTCATATAGAGGCTTCGATATGCGAATCATATCTTATCGAGGAGGTGTCAAATTTCTGCTCCATTTATTTCGATACTCATGTCGAGACAAATCGAAATAGACCTCAAAGGAATGAAGAAGACGTTGAGGATGGAGGTATATTCAATTTAAGGGGCAAGCCTATTGGGGCTAGTAGAAACGGTGGTTTGACCGACGATGAGTATGATACGTCACCGATGTTGTGTTAAATTGTGACATACAAGAAGTGAGAGATTTGGAGAAGTAAGTGACTACGCCTCGTTATAATCTCTAATTGGTGAATTAAGTGACTACACTTATTTATTCTCTCTAACAGTGTTTTAGAGGTGAAGTCAAAATGAGGACACCATATATTACAGATGAGGGACTTCAAAGAGAGGTTGATTGTACCTTTCCGTCCTGGTTCGTAAATACGTAAGTAACTGAGATAATATGTTATGCGGCTACCATTAAAATATGCAGCTAAAATATTTAATTATCAATACATGTTAAGGTTTTATTGCCTGAAACAACACTCATAAATGAGAGCATTCGTTATTTGGCATTGGGACGAAGAAGCATGCAAAGACTTGTCAGGCTATGTCGTTAATGGCTTCAAGTTTAAGTCAACTCAGCATGCTATAAATGCCGAATTTCTCAATGACGGCTTCGATACCAAGAATTCTGGTGTTTGCATAAGAGGCACCATCTATGACGACGAGCCGGACTTGCTATTATGGAGTGCGTCGGGAGATTGTAGATTTACAATATAGTGGCCCATATGATATGCATATTGTGATGTTCAAATGTGAGTGGTTCGATACGAGACCAAATATCGGTTGGAGAATCGATAAACAATTTGGATTCGTCGATATAAATCATCGCAGGAGGTATAGAGGGTCCGACACGTTTGCGATAGCAAGTCAGGCTTCAAGTCTACTATACAAGCTACCCAAGGCGTCGTAGAGATCGATTGACTGGTGGGCAGTATGCAAGATTAAATCTAGAAATACATTTAACGTTGGAGACCCAGCATACCAAGAGGACCAGATCGAGAAGCCCCAATACATGGGACAACAGTCGGATACCATGGACGTGGAAGATGTCGATATACCTCATGCTGAGGAAAATAGAGGGGAGGAAGAGGTTGATATACAAGACTTAGCTGTCAACCAGGGGAGAAAGAGGCGTCTTGTCCCAAGTATTGAGCCTGAAGAAGAAGAAGAAGAAGAAGAAGAAGAAGAAGAAGAAGAAGAAGAAGAAGAAGAGGATGAGGATGAGGATGAGGATGAGGATGATGATACAGATGAAGTCGACGATGAGGATGATGATATAGATGAAGTCGACGATGAGAATGAGGATGAGAACGATGACGATGACGATGAGGACGAGGACGATAACGATGATTAGATTAAATATCGGTATATATTAGAAGCACTTACAACTAACTTAGTGAATTCAGTTTAGACGGACACATTCTTATTTCAGTTTATGTTTTTGTCGTTCGATCATCTACTTATTGTATGATTTTCATTTTACAGATGGCACTCTTAGTTCTCATTGTCTTGACGGCACTCGCCGCCCTGCTGCTGGTATATATATTTTAGTTCAGTTTTATATTCATTATACTTCTATATTGTAATTATATTTATGTGTTCTATTTATAGGTCATGGTCACTACCACTCGTGCTGCTGGTAGCCGTGGCGGTACTGGTGGTGGCGGGTACTGGCCGTGGTGGGCGTGGTGGTAGCGGTGGCCGTGGACGTGATGGTAGCGGCCGTGGACGTGATGGTAGCAGTCGTGGTGGTAGCGGTCGTGGTCGCCTTCCACATACCCCGGATATAGAGTCCTCCGATCCCGACCTGGAGAGCCCGGCCACAGACTCTTCCCGCCGTCGATCTATCTCTGCGACCCATCCTTCATCTTCATCGAGGCCTGAGACTCCATCCGCTAGCGGATCCGTTCCGCCCCCGGATGCACCAGCGGGTACACCATCAGTTACTGCAGGGTGGGCTCCGGAGTACCCCCGAATTCAGCTTCATCCTGCTACCGGTGAGTACATCCGCGGACCCGCGGATCCTCCGACGCCTCCAGAGAGGCCGATAGGCGAGAACCGACGAGAGCTATGGCCCGCGGGTGATACGTAAGTAAATTTAAGTTAATTTATTAAATTTGTTTCATTTATTCAAGTTAATAATCCAGTCTTTGCTTCTTTGTAGGTTTTTCCCGTATGATGCTGCCCGGATACTCGGGCAAATTATCCGGGAAAACTACCATGGCCCCTACCTCAATTTTTTTGAGGTGCCTCAGAACATGCAGTACGTCTGGCTCGAGGAGATGAAGGTATATATATATCTTTTGGTTAATTATTAATTATTCTTTAATCCACTAATTTTTTAATTACGTGATAATTTAATTTGTATGTCAGACGACGTTCTGGTGGCCCCCCCCATCGCGATGAGTTGATTCGCAAGGCCTACAAAGCCGCCGCCGGAAAGAAGATACGGGATGCGGTGTACGACGTTCGTACGGCGCATTCGAGGAAGAAGTGGCTCCGGAGGAGTACTACGAGCAGATGTTGGATAAGATGAATACTGCTCAGTACAGGGAGAAATCAGAGAAAGCGAAGGCGAGCAGACAGGCCGCTGGTCTGCATACGGGAGGTTCAAAGCCCCACGCAGCGACGCGTGCAGATTTGGTGAGATACCGCAAATTCATTTCACTATTAAATTCGGTACTATTAATATACGTAGTTAATTAAATTCGACGTATATTTCGTATGCAGGCAAAACGGGCGGTAAAGGAGGGGAGAGAGCCGGAGTCGGTCACCGCCTACGATGTATTCCTGCATATACACAAGAGGCGGGCAGACGGGAGCTTCGTCGACGCGAGGGCCAGGGCGACTGATGTAAGTAATTACGTTTATGAGATTTATATTAGAAATATAATTATTGTTAACTTAATTAGGTGAACGTAGGATTCAAATTATAACTTAGGGAAACATAGGATTTAGATTATAACTTAGGAAAACTTATAGTATAAACACATTCATTGGATAGGCTGCATATCGTGAGGCCCTTAGTCAGATTGAGCCCCCTGCCGAGGTTGTCGGCGAAACGACGCCCACCCAGACGCCCTCTTCTATGGCCGCTCGCTACGACGACGTGTTCGTAGAGTCTGTCGGCGGCTTTAATAAAGGGCGCGTCTACGGCGTAGGTTCCCTGGCGGCGTCGTTGCAGGGCGCGACTCCGAGATATCCACCGCCCCCGCCTCCTCCCGCGCCCCCGTCGGACGATATGAGGACGCAGCTTGCGACTCTCACCTCCGATATGTCGGAAATGCGGAGTCTTATGTCGGATGTGCTGGAGCGCCTTCCGCGTCCTTCTTCTGCTCCCGGTCCAGATCCGTCTGCTCCCGGTCCGTCTACTGCGGTTGCCGGTCCTTCCGACCCTGGACGTTATTCATTTGACCGTTCTGCCGAGGTCCGCCTGGTACCGGATACTGCGCTCATTGGGCTCATGGACATGATGTCGCCAGAGCAGCTCCGCAACCTTCCAGAGCATGTGTTGTCCCAGGTGCCGGCGTACATGGTGGAAGAGTACATCCGCAGAGCCGAGGCGGCGTCGAGACGACCACGCGATCCATCTCCGGGAAAATGATATTTGTACTGTTTTTTGATATTATGAATTTGGATATTATGAATTTAGATATTTGTTATTGGATATTTGATATTGGATATCATGAATTTGGATATTTGTTGATCATGTAATGTTTGGATGGATATTTGGATATTTGTTGATCGTAAATGGATGTTTGGATATTGGATATTATGAATGTGTAATATTTACGAAAAGGAAATAGAATGTTTCTGTAATTTTTTTTAATTGATGTTACATTTAGCGACGGACTAGCGACTAACTAGCGACGGATTATATAAATATTTGCAGTTACCGACGGAAGGGCGACGGAATATCCGTCGCTAACTGGGTAGTATAAAATATTTTACAGGTACCGACGGAAAGAGCGACGGAATATCCGTCGCTAACTGGGTGATATAAAATATTTTGCAGTTACCGACGGAAGAGCGACTACCTAGCGACGGCGAATCCGTCGACATGGTTCTGGAAATATGGTAGGTTTCCAGAGACTTAGCGACGGATAGGTGGTCGCTAATCCGTCGCTAATCTGTCGAGGATGACGACGGACTAGCGACGGATGAGCGACCAATTATCCGTCGACATGGTTCTGGAAATATGGAAGCTTTCCAGAACCAGGCCGACGACCTACCCGTCGCTAATACGTCGCTATAACGTCGAGGTTAACGACGGAATGGCGACGGAAATAGCGACTGATTTTGCGTATCAGGAACCTCTCTGATACGCTTTTACCGACCTATTGACGACGGATTAGCGACGGATATTTTAACATTATATGGCATGTAAACCGACGGGAACATGTCGCTAATCCGTCGCTAAGTAGGTGAAAGACAACCGTCACTAACCAGTCGCTAGTCCGTCGGATAATTATTTGTCCGACGGCTTAGCGACGGACATTTTTTAGCGACGACGTTTTTCCCGACGGTCATTTTCAACAAATATCCGTCGCCACTACG
The DNA here is from genome assembly GCA_029216955.1 of Iris pallida. Taxonomy (NCBI): domain Eukaryota; kingdom Viridiplantae; phylum Streptophyta; class Magnoliopsida; order Asparagales; family Iridaceae; genus Iris; species Iris pallida. The sequence continues at coordinate 42,084,517 of JANAVB010025196.1, forward strand.
TCGGTAAAAAATGTTACCGACGGATAAGCGACGGATCTGGCCGTCGCTAAAGCTGGTTTTTTTGGTAGTGTGATCTAATACGCCATTGATCTGTTCACGTATATGCCAGCTTATATTTTTGGCAGTCTCCTTCACCATAAATAATCTCTACAATCGCGGCGTCAAACTTAAGTAGTGCATCGAATCAATCAGCTTCCTTACACTGGAGTCGTACTTGTACTAGTTGACTTGTAGCGATCATGTCACGCCCAGCCCAAAATATACAAGACCAGATCACGTGACAATGGCCAGCTACGCATTCAAGCGGACTACAGTTTTACTCAAATATGAATAAGCTGTCAAGTTTTCAAGTATCCATAGTATACATCCACAAATTATACTAAAATTACTAAGAAATCTAGATATGAAATACTACAGAAAGATGATAAGAAGGCACCAACTGATGATACCTGAAAGAGTAATCTGAATAATTAAAACCTCAATATCCTATATCATATCTCAGCATATACCTGAAAGAAAATTAGGTCCTTAGTGGGACGTAGCAAGATACGTAATATACATGCCAAAATAAAGTACAGTAAATAACATATGAAGGGAGTAAGCATATGATCCAAGAATAGGTAACATGAAAATAGTCAGGTGATCAGTAACGCTACTACTATGCAGACTATCTAGTCTGTGTGAAATTCACTTGAGGACAACGTTCGATAGAGATGCTGTCTCTAAGGGGTACATGTGCAGTGGAGCGAGTCACCAGCTACAACAATATTTCTAAGCTACAGTTAACTCCTCTTTCTAGTGACCATCTCTCCACCCAATGAAACTACCCGTGTTGCATCCATGACACGTCTAGTCCGACTCTAACAATCAATAAGTCCAGAAGTCCAGTCAACATGTACAGAAAATCCACCGTCAAGTAATCATCCAAAGATCATAAATGAATCACCTATATGTCGTGCAATATGAATTCGTATATCATATCTATATGCCAGCATGTATAATCATATAAGCATACCGATAAGAGCAGGAAAATCATGTAGCAATATAAGAAGGTGAAAGACTGATAAGAAAACAAGCATGTAAATACTGTAAATCAAATTGGCAAGGTATACTTGCCTAGAGTGTCCAAACTATGCTGGGACTGCAGTACCGAAGTCTATCTCACTATTCATAAGAACAATACTCCATGCAAATATTTATCAACCCAAATCACAAATAAATAAATATATATATCACACACAAAAGTACACGTATGACTAAAAACTACCACCTAGAGAGCTTGGGTCATTCTAGTTGCGTATAACCTTAGGTTATCTAAGACACTTGTTATTATATCGCTTAGAACTAAGTCACACTAGCCTCTATAATCATTATTTTCTAATAATATGGATTACAAGTTGTAGGTTCAAAATATTAAGTCGGTACCTCGTTATTCGTACAACGAAACCTGCAACTACGCAAATCGAGACAAGATAATCAACCACAAGATTAACAATCTTATCATGGTGATCCATGGTTAACTAGTCAATTTCAGCGATGTGAGATCACTGGAATCGACTAATCTCAATTTCGACACATGAATTTTGAGATATGAACATGAATAGAAATTAGTTAAAACTAATGGTGATACATAAAGAAAAAATCTACAGACATAGTCGAATGATGGAATAAAAATCACAAACGTGTCTAGAATGGTCAAATTAGCTAGGATAGCCTAACCATAAGTCCATTTTGAACACAGGAGAAAATGATAATTTTGGGTCAAAACGATGTCCGTCGTTGGACCCGATTTACACCGAAAAATATGCCAGAATAAAAGTTCACTAAACCTAGCAAATTATATGCCCACAAGTCCAGAAAAATAAAATGAACCCAACGATATATTCGAAATTGGATTCCGATGAGCCTATCTCAAAATGACAAGTTGATCCGGACATTGGGATCTAGTTTGCACAAAAATGCGTACCGGAGTCAAAGTCCTCTAAATCTAGCAAAATATATGTCAATAAGTCAAAAATGATGATATAAACCCAACGATGGATCCAAAATTGGATTCCGATGAGCCGATCCCAAAATGACCTGTTGATCCGGACTGTGGGACCCGAATTGTACCAAAATACATATCGGGGCCACGTTGCTCCAAAATCAGCAAATTATATATAAATTTTAGTCATAATGATGCCACAAGTCCAATGGTGACGTTAGAACTAGAATCCGGAGTTCCGGGTTCGAAATTAGAATTTTACAATTTGGAATTTACGATTTCGAGAGGCCAAATTTGGCGTCGTATTCAACCAACCGAACAATATCCTATGAAGCTGAAATTTTTATGGCACCAAGGTGGTTATACCTGCTAGGTAGAGGATTTGGTGGTTCATCAACCAGAGCTTCAATAAGGAATAAATGGATCCACAAAGTTGGCTCTACGAAACTGTACAAAATAAATATAATTTAAACAGACAACTTAGTGGTCAATTTTGATCTATCAAACGATCGAATTAACGATTAAAATTTTAGGTGAGTGAAGGGGTGTATACCAATATTAATACGGAACAATCGGATCGATGATCCAATGGTCGAATTATCCAAAAAATATGTCCAAAGTTGTTGTCCCGAAACACGATTCTGGATTCAATTTTGTGCGCGTCATGATGGTTTTTCATGGGAAACACACGAATAGCCCGTGTCACATGTTGGGAAGGACCGTAACGCTCACGGAGAGGCACACCAGCGGTTCTCCAGGGCTGAAGAGGTGGTCGTGGCAGCGTGCGTCATGGTTGGTAGCGGTGTTGTCGTGGCTAACGTCGCTGCTGCTATCGTTAACGTGGCTGTTGCTATTGCAGGGCCGCGTGAGGCTGTACGGTAGCGTAAAAAGCACCGACGGCGGCCGTAACGAGGTGTGGGGTGGCCGGTGCATCTGGTGCGACATGTCGCGGGTGTTCGGGCGGTCGAGAGGAAGATGATGATAAAGATAATAGATGGAAGATAAGGTGAAGAAGAGCTGGAGGAGGAGAGTGATCTATTGGCTAGGATTAAGTAGTACAAGATATGTGGGAGAGAGAAGAGCTTGGTCGTCACGTGCCTGCGCTCCTGTCGGCATGGCATGGGGCTCAGAGGATACTTTACTCGCGCACGAGCGGTTGGGGGAGAAGGCACACTGTTAAAACCAGTATTTAAAAGGAGATGGTTGGGTTCAGGTTTTGCGGGTCCGATTGGTCTGTGCACAGACCTTTCGCCCAGATCCACTATACTGATAGAGGCTAAAGTGGGCGGGCTGGACGTTGTGGGCTGGGGAATTATATATTTGCTTGGAAGAAATAGTAAGGAAGGAAAAATTAATTAGGATTACATTTTCACTCTAAAATTATATATTAGAGTATAAATATTTTGGAGTATATATATATTATATATATATATATATATATATATATATATTATATAGATATATAACCATATATATATTTCATATATATATATATATATATATATATATATGTATATATATATATATATATAGATATATATATAGATATATAATCTATATATATAATATATTTATATATATATATATTATATATATTATACATATATATATATATATAATATATATATATATATAATATATATATATAATATATATATATATCTATAATTAATATATTTAACCATATATATATATATATATAGATATATATATATATATATATATTTATATATATATAATATATATATATATATATGGTTAAAATATATATATATATATATATAATATATCTCTATATATATAATATCATATATATTATATATATATATATATAATATATATTGGTCATCTATACAAACATATATAATTAGAGTATATGTATGTATACATATTCTCCAAGTAATACATACACATACATATACTCTAATTATATGTTTGTATCTAGATAGATGACCAATATTATATATATATATATAATAATCTATATATATATATATAATATATATATATATATATATATCTATATATAGATATATATATATATATATATATAATATATATATATATATATATATAATATCTATAATATAGATATATATATATATATATTATATAATATATATATATATATTTTTTTTTTTATACATACGTATACTCTAATTATATAAAAAACCAATATATTATATATATATTTATATATATATATATATATATATATATATATATATATATATATATATTATATATATATATTATATATATATATATTGGTCATCTATATATACAAACATGTATAAATTAGAGTATATGTATGTATACATATTCTCCAAGTAATACATGCACATACATATACTCTAATTATATATGTTGTATATATAGAGGACCAATATTATATATATATATATATATATATATATATATATATATATACATACATATACTCTAATTATATATGTTGTATAATAGATGACCATATATATATAATATAATTAGAGATATGTATGTATAAAAATATATATATTATATTATATATATATATTATATATATATATATATTATATATAGATATATTTTATATTAGTTATATATATATGTATAATATTATATAATATATATTATATAGATATATATATATATATATATATATATATAATATATCCACTATGACTTTTGAGTATATATAGTATAAATATATATATATATATATATATATATAATATATATATATATATATATATATATATAATATTATACATATATATACTCAAAAGTCATAGTGGTATATATATATATATATATATATATAATATATATATATATATATATATATATATATAATAATATTTGAACTTCCTAGGTCAATATTTCTTGGGGGCATGATATTACCATTAATAATAAAAATTAGTATAGGGCAGACTAATAATTAGGAATAAAGTTTGAGGCTAGGTTAGTATGATTGATAAGGAGAAAACTACATATGGGCTTAGGGTTGGGCTTAGAGCGATCATGACTATATTTTAAGTCATTTAAGATCATTGATGAAATAATAGCATGTAGGAGCTCAATTGGGTGGCACATAAGTGACATGCTTGTAGTAGGCTCAAAATGGGTCGAAACCATATAATGGGTCGATTAGGTTGGATCGATATCGAGCCACGAAATTAAACTAAAAGTTGGGTCAAGTTTTTCAGTATATGGTCAAATGGCCTAAATTGATCCGAAAGTTGTATGATATAAATGGAATACAAAGGAACAAGTTAGAGTGGGACACAGTATATTAAAATGAAGATAAACTCGTCTACAACAAAACTCATGAAGAAAGTTTCGAAGAATTGACATATTTGACGCTCCAAAAATCAAAGTCACAAAAAAGTACATTTAATAATAAAAACTAATTATAATAAAATTATTTATTGAAAATAATTCATTTAAATTTTTAAAGGAACCCTAAAATATAGAGGGTTACAGTTCAGCACCACAAAATCTGCACACGTCTTCATCCTTGTCGTCCTTGTCGTACAAGATGCATCCGTTGCGACAAGCATCAATTTTATCATATCCCATCCAGAGCAATCTCACCATTTTTTTAGATCGATAGAAGTCTGTACGTAACTTGGCACCCTCCACAAAGATCTCTATAAGCAACTCGATGATTCGGTTGTAGTATTCTTGAGACATGTTAAAATCAGACTTGATACTCAGCAGTCTTGTAACCATCTCCAACTGTGAATGATCCTTACAACCGGGATACAAACGAGTCCTTGCATTCTCCAGCAACTCCATGAACTTTGTAGCATCGGCATTCGATGCCTCCTCAGCCGCATCATAATTGTCCAGATCGAAACCAGTCCCCGTAGCATCGAAAATCATGTTCACCCACCCTTCGTCGTAATCAGCATGGTCGTGGACATCCATATACGACTCCACATAAGGCTCCGGCTCCGATGCTAAAGGTGCAAGTTTTTTGTGTGAGGTCCACTGATAGTAATTTGGCGTAAAATCCCTCGATTACAAATGATATATCACATCCACTTCTGGATGATATTTTAAGTTACGATATCTCACATATGGATACTTAATTTTGGTGCATCTATGTACTAAGAGAACGTCTTGGCAAACTGCAGGAACTGTTCTACCCCATGTATAAATTCGTCCCGGACACTTAATTTTGGTGCGTCCACACACACACACACACACACACACACACACACATATATATATAATATATATATATATATATATATATATATATATATATATATATATATATATATATATATATATATATATATATATGAAGCGGATCAAAAGCCCCCCATAGAAACCCCCTAAAAAATCTCCTCACACTCACCCGTCCATTTAATGTTAATATTAATGTTAATATTAATGTTAATGTTAATATTAATGTTAAATACTAAAATTAACATTAAACTTAACATTAAAATTAATATTAACATTAACATTAACATTAATATTAACATTAACATTAATATAAAAATAAAAATAAAAATAAATATTAACATTAACATTAAAATTAACATTAATATTAACATTAACATTAATATTAACATTAAATGGACGGCTGAGAGTGATGGAGGTTTTTAGGGGGTTTTCTAAGGGGGCTTTTGATCCGCTCCCATATATATATATATATATATATATATATATATATATATATATATATATATATATATATATATATAT
>JANAVB010025196.1:42093704-42196204 GCA_029216955.1 Iris pallida
AGAGGTGATCGTGTAAGCAACGTCTAAGCGTAGCCAACCAGTCCCTCACCTAAAGTAAAGACTAAGGTGAGTGGCTGACCTCCTTTACCTCGACCCTTTGTTTCAAATCAATCATAAAACACAAAATCAATGCTTGTTGCCATAGTGTAGAATCAATGAATTGAGGCACGATTCTTCACGAAACACTTACTAAAGGAAACTCGAAATGACTGCATCAAATTGAGTAATTTATTCCGTAAATATAAGTTTCACATCAAAAAAAAAGAAAAGATAAGGTTCTTGAAAAGAGAGAGAAATATTTCAAGATATGCAAAAATGGTCATTGGACAACTTATCGACAAGTTATAGCATTCTCGAACGGTTGCCTAGGCCAAGGAACTGATTCGGCCTGAAAGGAACGAGTTTAGAAAGCGCCAGCAATGAATCAGCACGAGTGATTCGGAAACGTTCGCATAGGGCTAGCTACCCGCCGTGAAAGGGTCGTTGTCAAACCCAGCTATAGTCCGTGATGGCTTGACATTGCATGTGACCTTCATACCCCTTTAACTTCTTGAAGTAACACATGTGGCACGAGATGATTATGATAACTGCTCTATGTATACAATTTTATATGCTTGTCTCAAAACATGTTAACATGCAAATCAATCAGGATGGTTAGAAAGATCACCAAATATCTAACATGTTTTATAAAACTGCTTGAACCAAATGCAGAGCTTGGGTTTAATTAGCCACTCACTAGTACATGTGATCGTATTGACCCTCGCGCTTTGCATGTGAAAGAAATCAAGGAGAACGCGCCAACTGACTAAGGCGACGTTCCTGTTTTGAAGCTTCGAACGCGCGTCGAAGACTCCCGTCGTATCAACTTTTGAAGACTCTCTGCAAGTCCAAGGAACATGTCTCGGCATCCCTCGCATCCAGGTGGCTGTAATACTTTTGTTGTAAATGAGGGATATATGTATGGAACAGCTATCTCATCGGCACTCTTTTTGTAATCGAGTCATGTTGTAAAGCCCGTGCGGCATCATTGTAATAGAGTTTGTAAATGATGTCTATTATCAATAAAATGAAAAGTTTTTCTGTCTCAATGTGTTGTTCAATTTGTCTACACTCTCTCTCCTAGATTTTGTGTTTCGGATTACCTTATGACTATGCCTTGTGCGATCATAACCTAGGTTCGTACGGTATCACGCCTGGGGGACGACTATCGATTCTTTGGAATCGGGGAGTGACATAATGGTATCAGAGCACGGCTTTATGTCCTTGGCCTCAAGTCTTGAGTCTCTATTCTCGAACCGTTTACCTCGTGTCGATGAGATGAGTTGTTCCAAACGCCGAATCTAAGACATTTTCTGAAACTAACGAGAGTTGCCTTTTTTTCCTAGGAGTTGCGGGACCTCGGGCAGAGGGTGAAGCGAGCGCTTCTAGTGGCTCGAGTAGTTGTGAAGTCGAGCCTTCTGTCAACCCAATGGGGAGGATGCCTACCGAAGTCGGACCTTTCGATAATCCTATGGAGCGAATGTTGCATATGTTTGAAATACAGCAGAGGCAGGTCGCAGCATTCCAACAAGAAAGCGAGAAGCCGTGCCTGCAGTCCGAAAAACGACAGGCCCAATTTGAAGCCCAGTTCGAAGCGCAGTTTAAGATGCAGCAAGGGCAACTTCACACGCTATGGCAGTTGGTGCAAACAGTCATGACCAAGGGGAACTCTGCAACCCGTACTGTCGACCCCATAAATTGGTCCATTGAAGTCGTATTCGGAGAGCCTTCGTCTCAGCTTGCGCCGCCAGAGAATAACACCTTCGACGATACCAACTTTAAAAAGGCATTTCATACTTCCTTCTCTAATACCGAAGACCTTTCCCTTGCAATCGACTGGTTAGATGAGATCGAAGACAACTTTGAGCTCCTCGGCATCGATGAGGCAAAGAAAGTCGCTTGCGCTCAACTTCAACTTCGCTTGAACGTGCACGACTGGTAGGCGGTAAAAAAATAAGCTATTCATCACGATAATTCCATCGCTGATCTTCTGGCTATGTTTCGCAATGCCTTCAAAGTCTAGTACTTACCTGCGATGATCCGCCAAGCGAAGGTGAACGAGTTCATACAGCTGAAACAAGAAAACAAGACGGTACGCGAGTATGCCGCAGAATTTAACAAGTTGGCTCAATTTACGAGTGTCTATCTGCAACAGCAGCGAGTCTAGCACGAAGATTCGAAGTGGGCCTGAGGCCTTCTATTTTTGCTCATGTGACGGTGCCCGAGTATCAAACAATGAGCGAGTCACTCAACCACGCCCTTTGTCTCAAGCCTCAATACCCCCGGTCGCCACAGGCACTGTTTATACCTACAATAACAAGCGCCATAGCAACCCAGGAGGTAAAAATGCGCATAAGCGTCCAAACCATGGCAACGGAGGCAAAAATCATGGGAGGAGCCGAGTAGTTTGCAATCATTGCCACAAGGTGGGGCATGCGGCTAACGAATGCCTAATAAAAAGTGAAGCATGCTTCGGGTGCGGTCGAGTAGGGAATATCACGCGCAACTGCCCTGAAGGTAGGCCGAACCAACGCCACCTGCAATATCTACAAAACTGAGGCCAAGCGCCTCGAGCTCCACTTGTCGCACCACAAAATGGCCAATACCGATGCCCCAATGTCCAGGACCGCGTCTACGCCATGACCCGGGACGAAGCGTTCGCATCTGACACATTCGTAGGAATACTGTATTTCGATAACAAACCTGTTCGTGTAATATTTGATTCAGGTGCTATGCATAGATTTATATCGACAGATTTTATCGTCGAACACAAATTTTCTGTGACACCGTTAGGCCTTAATCTTAGCATCAACATATCGTCGGGCACGTCACTACTTGCAAACTTAGCCTGCAGAGACAGAATCATCTGTATACATGGTCAAAAGGTAGGTCTCGATACGATAGCACTAGACATTAAGGACTACGATATCATTCTAGGAATGGATTGGCTCGGTCAATACAGTACAACCATTGACTATACCGAAAGACGGTCACCCTCCATATACCTGGAGTGCATGAATTCTGCTATTCGTGTGGTAAGGCTTCGCCGACCTGCATGTGGTATGGGCAATATCGGCTTGAAGGATACGGTATTCCGGATGTGAAGGCTATTTAGCATCTTTTTGAGACATGAGACATGATGGTGCAAAATGGGTCAGGCCGACGTTGTGGCAGAATTTCCAGATGTATTTTCGGATGAGCTGCCCAGCGTGCCACCTGATCGAGAGATAGAGTTCACCATTAACACATTTCTCGATACCCGACCGATCTCTAAAGCTCCGTACAGAATGGCCCCTGCAGTGCTTAAGGAACTCAAAATACAGTTGCAAGAGTTGCTCGATTATGAATTCACACGGCCTAGCATCTCTCTATGGGGAGCGCTCGTATTGTTTGTCAAGAAAAAGGATGGCTCAATACATTTTTGTGTCGATTGTCGTGAGCTAAACAAGGCTACCATCCGGAACAAATACCCATTGCCCCGTATAGACGACCTGTTCGATCAGTTACACGACGCTTCGGTATTTTCTAAAATTGATCTTCGCTCGGTTTACCATCAACTCAAGATTAAGTCGGACGATGTGTCAAAGTCAGTCTTTCGCATTCGATACGGCCATTACGAATTACTAGTAATGTCGTTCGAAATGTCGTTCGGCCTAACGAATGCCCCAGCTATTTTCATGGATTTAACGAACGCCCCGGCAACACGCTGAGCATGCAATACCCCGCACCGCAATGGTGTATTACGATGAGTCGTTGAATCAAAGAGTTGTATTGACCCGATGAAGTATCGATGCGAATCAATGCAAGAGTTAAGTTGGCCCGAAAGAAGATTTGAGTCGATTCAAATCTATAAATCAAAACAATGCAAGGCATAAGTCCGATTCGAAGAGATATTGATTTTAGTTGACTTTGTGTGCAGGCTACACTTTTACGCTGAATCATAAGAGGTCGACATTTTACCTTATTCACTAAGGTGTCTGCAAAACCAAAACCTCGTCCTGCAATGGACTAAGGCATGGGCACGGTAGGCCAAATCAATCGAGTAGCTCAATGTAAAAGCATAGAAAATATGGGATTCATGCGGATCACATTTACAAAGCTAACCGCATGAGTACTTTGGGCCAAGTTGGTCCACATAAGGAAGAGCCGCATGACAGACTCGGCATGCCCCTGCGGCCCATCTTCACTGTCTCTGATTATATTAAAAAGCGACCAAACTGATTTGGGCCACAGAAGGATGAGCTACTTATGCGGCTAAGCTGATCAGCCGTAGAAGCCCCTCTGACAAAGCTGACAAACTCTGATAAAGCTGACAACTCTGTCAAAACTAACAACTTTGACGCATCCTGACAAAAGAAGATAAGACATGACCTTTCAAAAAAGATAAAAAAATGTTATGTCACCAGACATAGGGCCCACGTGCCTAAACTTAGGGCCCACATATGTCATGCGGCCAGGAGGACTGCGACCTGAGCCGCATAAGCCTTATGCGGCTCAATCTATGCGGCCCAAAAAGTCTCCAAACTTCATACGGCTAAAAGTGACTGCGACCTAAGCCGCATAAGCCTTATGCAACCCAGAATACAGGATCTATGTGGATCAAAAGTCTCCAAGCTGCATGCGAACTGATGGCACTAGTGGAGGGACACGTGGCTAAGGAGACTATGTCCTGAGCCGCATGAGTCTTATGCGGCCCAGCATGGCCGAACACTAAAAGAACTATGAGACCCAAAATGACCTAAGCAGATTGAATATATTCTGTGATAGGGCACGTGACAAGTTGACCAAGTCTTAACCACCCAAATTTGTTGCAAAAAAATCTCAACAAATTACCAGCTGGCAGCCAAAGAGCGAGTCTTCGTGTGTTGTTGCAGCCACGTGGCCATCTATACGGCTCAAAATATCTATCACTATAAATAGCAAGGTACCACAACTATGCAAAAGGCTGACAATTTTCTCAAGAGCAAAGACTGTGTCTGATAGTCCAAGGAGTAAGGCAGAGTTCCTACACTTCTTCCGAGCCTCCACTGTCACCCCCAGAATCAAACTAAACAATTGTACTTAGATTGTGTCCTAAGATTTCTTTCTAGGCTCTTTCTGCTGTACTTTCAAGTTTGCAATCAAGTTTAGTTCCTCTGTAGTTCCTGTTTGATAATCAATGGCAAACACGATGGCGACTCTGCTGGGGACTTCTTTTTTCACTGATGAGAAATTGGTGACACAATTCGACATGTCCAAGCTCGGCTCTACACAGCAAATGCTTGTTGTTCGCTTCGATCAACAAGCATTCGAGGAAATGCTCTCCGATAGGAGCACCAGTCTAGCACACAAGCGAGCCAACCCAAAAAGAGCTTGCAGGACATGGAGGCCCAAGGCCACTGCCCCTCACCAGGCTCCAAAAGAAACTCCTCTTGCCACTTCAGACGACGGCCAAAAGTCCCATGCGGCCTTGCTTCAAACTACAGAGGACCCCGCTTTACCCAAATTCGGTAGAGGAAAATACTACGATGCTGGGCTTTTAGGGGCACAAGGAAAACTTATGCGGTCGAAGAAGAGGTCGCATAAGAAAGGACGCCACAGGCAGACTGCCTATGCGGCAGCCAATCCTGGCCGCAAGCAGACTGCCTATGCGACAACCAATCCTGGCCGAAAGCAGACTGCCTATGCGGCAACCAATCCTGGCCGCAGACAAAGTTTCTATGCGGCAGCTAATCCTGACAGCAAGCAGGATGACCCATACGGCCCTGTCAGAAGCTCTGTCTTTGACCGTCTCTCATGCGGACCAGACCCCATACGTCCTATTAAGGATGTTGATACTTCCAACTTGGACTCTTCCTACTACATACCTTCGGGTGCTAAGTCAAAGAAGTCTAGGGCAGTACGGGCTCGACAAGCCCAGTCAACTGTCCAATCTGCTGACCGTCAGTGGGTGCCATTAACTGTTATACGGCCCCTGATAGAAATTTGTACAGAACTCCCGTGTCCAACCCTCTACGACAAACAGACAGACAATGATCGAAAGCAAGTGCTTTTACTAGCCTCAAATCAGGGAGCAAATATGATATCTACGCACCCGTGCGCTCCGGATACCCGGGCCCACAAAACGGATCTAAAGGTAAGTCAATTTGCCCTCGACTTGCGAGAAGTACTTATCCATAAATGCAAGAAGAGAGAGACAACCTTGGCATGCGATGAGCCCTCCCTGGGACATCACTGTACCAAAGTTTTCATCAACTGCTGCTATGACAAGTCGGCAGTACCTGAGGATCGGTAGTCCGTCTTCCAACGACTGCACCAGCCATCACCTGTCCGACGGCAACTCGAAAAACAGGTGCAAACTTCAAGAGATAAGGAATTTCCTTTTGCCTCCTGTAATTCAACTCGGAAGGTTCCTGCTGACAAGGGAGGAAAGAAGACAGGCTCCTCCAGCTAGGCAATCTCAGCCAGCACTGCAAGGAAACTCTCATATGGAGGATTGCCGCCGACAACCACAGGGGGTGTCTACCAAGGCACCCATTCCAGAAAGAAGCTTCCAACACCCAGGGGTGCATCCTCGAGTTCCTTGGGGGTGGACGAAGCTGGGGGTGGTAGTCCCCTAAATATATGCAATAACCCGGTGTTCCAAGAGGATACACAGGGGGTAGCGATCCACTAGAATTATGCAACGGACTTGGACGTCCCCGAGGGTGACCACCTTCGCCAAGACGATGCAGTTTCCTGCGCAGGGGGTAGCACCCCTTTCAAGTGTTAGGAGGAGGACATTCCGACGTTTCCCGACGATTTCTCTATACGAGGGGACGACACAGAAAGCACATCCTCCACGGTCCTATCCATCTCTTCCCAAGTGCGGACAGTGTTTATGGCAGGAAATGATCACGAAGGGCCTGGTGATCGACAACGACTAGAAGCACTTGAAGCCATGATCCTAACCTTGGTCAAGTCAGTAGACAAGATCAAGGCTACCTTGCCGATTCAACCCGCAAGGACACCTGGGCAAACAAGTTTGGGCCCCGTAGTCAACGCGGACTCAAACACGACCGCTCCTCCTCTGGGCGACAATCCTTCTGGAATATCCGCTCCTTCAGCTGCAGACGAGGCCAGTGAGGCAAAAAGAGAAGTTCAAGAGCTTCGAGCAATGTTCAATGCCCGAGACTCCTCCCGGGACCTCAGAATATAGCAGTCATATCCCGTTGCATGGAGAGACGTTCCTTTTTCTCCTCGGTACAAACTATTTCACATCGATTCATATGATGGGAAGACTTCTGCCAGCCGGTATATGACATATTTTGAGGTAACAACCGACCACTTGCTGCATAGTTACGCCATCCTCATACGATTATTTATCGGAGCATTGGAGGGAATCGCATTCGACTGGTACCGCAACCTCCGGGATAACTGCATCCATTCATTTGACGGCTTCAAACGCATATTCCTGGAAAGGTTCCACGAAGTGGGGCATAATGTGACGATGTCGTCCCTCACGGACGTCGTTCAAGGAGAAAGAGAGCTAACGAGAAACTACATCGAGCGGTTCCGCCAAACCGTGATGAGATTTTCCCATGGAAATTCTGAAAGCTCCTTGATCAAAATCAGCCAGAAGAAGTTGCTCCCCGCAATCAGCCTCTAGATGGCGAAGATCTGTTCAAGGATTGGACGACATTCATAATAAGCGCTACAAATGCGGAGGCAAAGTTAAAAAAGGCTCGCCAGCTGGGATTACACATCCCAGATGGATAGGACAATGGCAAACGTCCTGGTGCCACCTCCAACAACAACAGTGGCAGCACCACCAATAATTAGGACACCAAGGGCAAACAGGCCATGCTCGCTCGTACAACCAAAAAGCTTAAACAAAAGTAAGCAGATGTTCCGAAGCCCAAGGAGATGACATACTCTTTTGAAGATAGCCATGTTAAGCCTATCTTTGACATGCTCCTGAAGGCGGGTAGGATCCGACTTCATGATTTAGAGCGCGGGCCTCGACCGACAGAGATGGAGGATCCGAAGTATTGTTGTAATGCCCCAGTCCCAAAATACGTAGGACTAGGAGCGTAGACATGCCAGCTCTATTCATACGAAGTACATAGGCCTCGTATGGATACATAAGCTGTAAAATGCATTAGAACCACGATAAACTAATCTCATCCACAAAATGTACGAATAAAAGATATCATATAATCAACTATGAATTGTCATTGGTATATGTAGTTGGGCGGAGACAAATCCACTACCAACTATGAAAAGAAATACATGATATACAAAAGAATGATTTGGCGAGCGAAGCGAAGACGATCTAAGTGCAATCATCCTCGAAGAAATAGTGACGATCATGGCCATGGCTAGAACACTTGCGAAAGACAAGAGCACACACCTGGCGAGATAACCAGGTCCTCAGAGGGACGTAACAAGACATATAATATAATGCCATATAAACTGAATAAATATTGCTCAAATAAATAAGTCAATTAAATTATAAAATGGTCCAATACACACCTATTGAACTAGCATACCATCCCCCCAACCAAACAAGGACAGGAGATGGTAAACTAATTCACGGTAACGTATCTTTCCATGCTATGAATCCAATATGGTATCCGGACCCCAACAAGGTTCAATACCTTCTCATCGGAGTAGTAAGTCACACCTACCACCAAACGGTAACGTGTCTTGCCTGGTAGTACGCCTGGTGTGCTGCGATGATCAAGGTGGCACGAACTGCGACTTCGGTACAACAACTATGCAAGGTGACCTCTGATGGTGGCACAGACAGTACCATTAGGTCCGGGACGGTCAGAATAGTTAAGGTCGACATAGAGTAGTCTAAAACTGGTGAGAGAATAGGAGTAATAGGATTTAGTCATGGACAAGGATTTATAATCGAAGAAATTTGAGGAAATAATAATAATATATATACTATTTAAAAAAATATTTGTAATGCTTCGAAATATATTCTATTAGTTAAAATAATTTTTGAAAAATACTTAAAAATCATAAATCGTTTTAGGGCAGAAATAATCTTAAATTTATCAAGATAAGATTTTTATAGGAAGCTATATTTTAATTAGATGAAAATATCACAATTATGGTTTATAAATTTTTTTTGAAAATAGACGTAAGGCTAAATGCAAACTATGTATAATTTTTGCTACAAAATACCATGTAGAAAATATACATTTATTTACTAAAAACAATATAAATAATAATAATGAAAATAACTAAATGATAATAAAGTATTGTTATTATTTTTAAAATACTAGTAAAGTTTTATAATTTAATCCACCCAAATATATACTCACAAAAAATGCCTATATACTAACACATATAATACATACATAATATTAAAATATAAAGTATTAAATTACACGAATATCTTCATTTCAGGTAATAAAATAATAATAATAATAATAATAATAATAATAATAGTAATAAAGATAATAATAATAATAAGGACAATAATAATAATAAAACAGAATAATAATAATAATAATAATAATAATGATAAAGTAAGGCTAATAACAAGTAACATCAATAAAATAAAAAAATTAATAAATAATTTATTAATTAATAGAACCCACAACAGCTCTTATTCCTTAGAAAGAGAGGAAGAGAGAGGTTTTAAGGAAATAGATAGAGGAAGAGAGGGCGGAGACGAGCGGAAGAGACGATCGGAGGAGCGGAGGGCTCGGCCGGAGCTTTGCCGGAGGTCGAGAGCGCGGAGGAGGAGCTTGGGCGGCGCCGTACGGAGTGTGGGTGAGCGTGAGGAGGAAGAAGGAGGGAGCTCGGGAGAGGGATCTCGTCAGCTGGGCCCGGTAAGGTGGGACGGAGTGCGACGGAGCCGGAGGCACGGAGAGGAGGTTCGGGAGACGAGAGAGGGAAAGTCGGAGGAAGGAAGAGGCGGTCGGAAGAAAGGGAGCGGGAGCCGAGAGGGAGGAGTTCAGCGTGAGGGGGAGGCTACAGGCGCATGGCAGCGCTGATGGTCGGGCGGCACCGGAGGCAGGCGATCCTGCGACGGGGAGGCACGACTGCTCCCGAGGCCGCACGCTCGCCGAGATCTGGGGAACGACGATTACGCGACGGTACATCTCGTGGGGCGACGTCGAGGTTCGACGTCGGCCTATCAGAGGAGGGGTTCGACTGCTGGGATGTCGCGGCCACCATGATCGGAGCGGCCGCCTTGTTGGCAGAGGATGGAGCGGGCCTGGGGCGGCTCACCGGCGGTCGTGGCAAGGCTCTGGTGGCGGCGGATGGGCATGGCGGTCGGGGATTTGGGCTGTCGGTGGTGGCGCTCGGCCAAGGTAGCCGGAGGTGGTTTGGTTGGTAGGGGGAGTTTTTGGCAGTGGTGTCGAATAATGGTGGCAACGGCGGTTGCGAGGTGGTCGGGTATCGGAAATGGGTAGTGTTGGTGGTGGCGAGGCTGCGGTCGGGCCGGACTGGTTGTTGGCTAGTCGGGGGTATGGTATTGGGGTGGTGATAATGACGACGGGGTGATGTTGACTGTTGGTAGGGAGGTCACTGGCCGGGAACGACGGTGTTGTAGTTGGTGGTTGTAGTGGCGGTGTCGTGGTGGACAGGAAGGCGACAATGATGGGGCTGCGGTGAATGGTGGTGGAGGCAGCGGGCTCGTGCTCGAGGTCGGGGATGATGATGGCTGGGATGACGGTGTGGTCGTAGGGGACGGAGCCGGGCAGTGGCCATGTGGGATCAGGGGTTGGGTAAAGTGTCTTGCAAGACACGGGATGGGTTGGCGTTCGGGGTTGTCGAACGCGGAAAAGAGATCACAGTATTTGTAATAAAATAGGAATATAATGAGTGGCAAGAGGACGGACACGAACACGATGTATGCAATAATGTGGTGGTGGAGAATTTATGGAAAAAGAGGGCAAGTACCTCTCCTTTTATAGGAGGTGGGAATCCCATTAGGATAAGGACTAGGGTGGTTTAAATCCCCTTAGATAATTCATCTATTAATTTAAATCCATTCAAAATTTTAAATCCAAATCTAAATCAATTTAAATATAATTACATTATATCTTTTAGTTTAAAATCAAATAAGATAAACCAAATTTCAAATATAAATATTAATTTACTATTTAAATCAATCCATAAAATCAAATCAAGATTTAAATTGCCACAATAATTTTAAAATATGTTTTCCAAAAATACTATAATAATAATTTCAAAAATACTTTATTATTTAAAAATAAACTTAATAAAATATTTATGAAATATATATGTATGCACGAAGAATATTATTTATTATTAATAATTGTTTTTACGAAAGACTTTTTATAAATAAAATAAATAAAATAACGAATTTGGAAATGTTGGTATTCTAGCTAAAATAATTATTACATATATTATTTTGAAATTAAAAATAGAAAAAAAATTCTAAAAATATGTATGCTTGCACATATTCGCACTCGACGGACAATTACGAAAAACGAAATTTTGCGCACGACGTACGATACAAATAACAAAAAATCAGTACCAAATTATATTAAAAATAGTAGAAATTTAGGGGCGATGAGGAAAAATTAATTCACAACGTTCAACACAAGATGCATTAGGAAATCGTGATTTATAAATACAAAAATAATCGTGGATATGGCTAATTAATGCAAAAGTGAAAATGATCAAGGGTTAAAGTTTAATCACGATAACTGTAAAACACGTAATTTTTTAATTAATTAATTAAGTGTTATTTTATTTATTATAATAAATATTTCTAAAAAAATTAGTGTTTAGTCAAACCCGTAAAAATTTTCAGTTAATTAATTGAATAATTTAATTAGCTAATTAAATTTTTAAATCATTATTAATTGTTAATTTAGAAAAATAGTATTTTTAGAAATATTAATAATTCATGGAATTTTATTTTGGCCTGACCTGTCCCGAACCTGTCCCGAACCCATCTCGTACCCAAGTTCGGTTTTTTCCAAAACTAATTTAGAAATCTCTTAGTATTTATATATTTCATTCTTCTTAAATAAAAATAAAACAATTCTTTATAAACTCTCTTTAACTCTCTCTTTCACTCTCATTTTACCAGAGAAGGAAAACCCTTCATTTTCCTTTTCCATTCCAAACGCTCGGCTGACTCCCTCAGCTTCCACAACCGTCGAAACCCCCGACTCTTCCCTTCTTCTTTCCGAAACCCCCACTTCACCCCTATAAAACCCTCTTCTCTCCATCACTCTTCTTCTCCATTTCCCCCAACCAAGCCCTAACCCGAGCCCTAGCTCCCCTGGTCGCGCCCTCGGTGAATCCCGAGCCCCGACGTCGACCGCGCCCTCCGGCGAGTCCGCGGCTTCCGCCGCCGTGCTACCCCAAGCCACCCGCTGTCGCCCCGACCGCCAGTCGCCCCTGCAGCGCCTGTCCGTGCGGCACCTCCCGCCGATTTACCCACGGGCTCTCCGAACGGCCCCTCCACCCATTGGATCCAGACCCTTGGGTCCCGATCCGTTCTCTCTGACGACCTCAAGCCTTGACGGCTCTGTCCCAGCGGTTCTACTCCAGAGCCGTTCCCATGCGACAATCTTCGGGACCCGATCTGCTGTTTCCGCGTTCTCGTGCGTGTTGTTCTGAGTCGATTCCGCTGTCTACGCAGATTTATATTCCTTCTTTATTCATCTGAGAGCTCTAGCCGAGCACCCTAGGTATCTTCCGTGTCCCTGTGTCCCTCTGTTTGGTGTCGATGATGACATGGTCCTCGATCCTGCTATGGGAATCGGATCGATTTGAAGTTTTGGATTTTCCGAACTTTCTTTCGGAGTGATTTTTGTAGCTTCTGTTGTTCTCAGAATTTTCTGAGTTAGAGTTGGATTCCTGGTATGTGGTTCTGTGACCATTTAGTTTTGGTTCTGTGGTTTTCCGAATCTCAATTCTGGTTTTCCGAATTTTGTTTCGGATACGTTCTGAAGATTTTGGTTATATTTTATGGTTTATAATCTCTGGGTTGGGATTGTATATGTGTTGGTTGGTATTTCCCAGGATTGGGTTGTCCCAATTATGGAGGAGGTGCTGCCCAAATTTTTGAGAAAAATATTAAAGTTTTGAATAAAAATTATTTCCAAATTCTGGTTTTTTGTAAAACGAATTTGCAACTTGAAATGTTGATTTAAATATAATTTTATCATTTTCGGGCAATGACCGTATCGGTTTGTAGACCCTAGCAAAATGCAAACGAAAGCGGAATTTTTCGGACGTTGAGGCATAAGCTAGAATACAATTTGATATTTTGGACAAAGTCTGAGACTTACCGTATTTCTTATATTTTTAATTTAAATAATTATTTTAGAACATATTACTGGTCAATAGCATTTTTGAGTGCAGGGCGTCGGCATGCTGAATGGACCGCTTCCCGGCGTTCGGAGCTCAACAATAATTTTAATTAATTTATGTAATAAGTTGTAAGGGCATAAGTCCAGTTTTCTATTTCTTTTCTAAGACCTTGTAGTGTGTAGTATAGCTTTTTCTTTATTTTTTGGGTTGTTGTTTTGACAATAAATACGTAGAATAAAAAAATAAAATATTTATTTTTATATAGAAATTTAATAAGTTTTCTCACATTAAGTTCTTGTAAGTTAACAGAAATTCATATTTCTCTCATTTAAAGAAAAATCTAGTTATATATATATATATATATATATATATATATATATATATATATATATATATATATATATGTTACTAAATTATAAAGTTTTGACAATTAAACTGGTAAATATTATTTCCCAATTAAATCAGTAAATTGACTTTTACCGCGTTAAATAATTAATGGTAGTTCGTAGTGATAACATATTCAGGTAGAATAATTTTTACAAATTAAAAACTTGATTAGGATTAATTTTAGAGATTATAACTAGAACAGCTAGATCTGGTTCAAATATGTTTCAAAGAAAGGATTTTCAACTGTAGGATTTCAAGAACGAGTCTGAATCTTTCCCCGGTATCAATCTCAAATCCAGTTATAAACCAAGGCAAGTACGGTTGTGTTTATTTTTTAATTTAATTATTAATTGTAATAGTGCAAGATTAAACCATATTTCTACACGGAACTCTCTCCTAGAGTATTGATTGTTATTGATTGTGGGATTGGGGGAGTAGTGTAATGTATTATGACCAATACCCCTCATATTGCAAATTGATTATGCGAGCTTACCCCTCTTACACACGGGGATAAGCCGTATCGTATCACTAGGATACTATTGTACAACCCAAGCCGGTCATAAGCATTACATACTCAAATCATATTGTTTTCAATTGTGGAAAATTGCTGGAAAATATTGTTCAAGTATTTCAAACTGTTTAAACTGCAAATTTCTAATTATTAATTGAATTATTAAATTTTTATAATTGTACTTTGCTCTTTTCCTGACTGGATCCCCCACCCCCAGTAGGTTCCTTTGATGAAGCTGAGCTATTGATAAATAGCTACTACGACCCGGTGCTTTATTCAGCTGTTCTGCCAGAGTCCCACTTGGAGGATGATGATCCTGTGACTGACGAGCCAACTTCTTAGACGATGTTATTTCCTTTTTAGATTGATGTGTTGAATAAAAAGACAGTTTAATACAGTTTTATTTCAGTTGTATTTTGTTGGACAAAGTTTTTAAATATTCGAAATTTAGATGTCGTGACAAAATAGATTGTGTTGTTGTAATTACCTACATTTGGATACAGCTTACTGCCGCCGTCTCACAACGGTGCAGGCTGGGCATGATCCGATTCGACCCAACGATTTGGGATCGGGTAGTGACATGTTTTTAGTGGTGGCCCATGCAGGTCTGATCAACAACTTAGGTAAACATATCTCGAAATATTTAGAACACTAGAACATTAATTTGTCACAACATAGGACCGAAATATATTATAAATAAATATTTTTGTTTGTTATAGACTGGTAGGCTACCTTGCTTATGTTTTGCAATCCTAAACCTTCCAGAGTATGGCCACAGACAAGACCAATCTTGCTGGCGATGGATTGTCATCACCCGATCACACCCCACCTCCTCAATCGAGTCCGAATCCTACACCCCGGCAGCTGGCCGATCGTTCCCATAATGCACTAGCATCCCGTAGATTTTACACTACTACTCAAGTGTTAGATCCTATATCTTTTTGAATAGAATAGCAAGCCCCTGTGGTGGTTCCCGATCTAGTTGCTCCACCAGTACCCGTGGACCCCACCGACCTCGTAGGCCTGCTACGAGGAGTGCTTGAGGTACAGAGAACTCAAGCTGAAGCTCATCGCGAACAGACGACGATTATGAGAGAAGGCATGGATAATGCCCACAACGTGGCTATGGCTGCACTGGAGAGAGGAGAAGCAGCCCAATCTGAACCAAGGCCGACTAAAGTTGGTGATATTGAGAAATTCAAGAAGCTGGGCCCTCGACCTTTCATAGGAACCGAGGGAATTATCTATGCTGATGAATGGCTCGACAGCATGGAGTGTCTCCTCAGCATTGCTCGACTTCCTGATGATCTCCAAGTTGAAACGGTAGGACTCCAACTGCTAGATGTAGCCAGCACCTGGTATCGAAATGAACCCTGACTCCAGGACCGGTAGCTTGACTGGAATACTTTCAAGAGGTTGTTCCGCAGGAAGTTCTTCCCAACATCAGAGTTGCGGGAGATGGAAAGACAGTTCCAGAATCTGAAGCAAGGGAACATGACTGTTGGAGAATATGCAGCCAAGTTTGGTCAACTTAGTCGTTTTACTAAGAACTTGGTTGCCGACCCTACCGATCGTGCTGAAAGATTCAGGTATGGACTAAGGGAAGAGATTCACACTCCTGTGATCGCAGGTGGTGCCAAGACGTATAAAAGGATCCTAATACGAGCTCAGGATATAGAGAAGAGTCAGCCTGCTCGCTCAAAAAGGGAGTATTCTGGAACTAGCAACTTCCAGAATAACCAGAAGAGGCCCAACCACAACAATAACAACAGGCCTTCTCACCACCAGCAGCAGCATCATCATGCAAGGACCAATGACAAAGCGCCTCAGAAGCAGATTCCTGTCTACAATTTTTGCAAAAGGCCAGGACATCAGTCGAACATCTGCAGGAAGAGGCTTGGACACTACCTAGTCTGTGGGTCTGCCACCCACCAAGTGAGGGACTGCCCTACGGCCTTCAACCGGACTGGAACAACATCGCAGAAGGCTCCCCTACCCACTCAGCAACAATAGTTTGGGCAGTACCAACAGAAGACTGGGCGAACTTTTTTCCTAACAGCAGATGAGCAAGAGCCAGAGCAGGAACCCACCGCTGATGTCATCGCAGGTTTCATTTATGTGCATTCACATCCTGCTTTAGCATTATTTGATTTGGGTGCATCACATAGTTTCATATCATCAAAATTCATCTCTGCACACCACCTAGTTACGGGATTTAGCAAGAAGATATGTAGAGTTATGACCGGTGGTGGACCCATACCCAACATTGAGACCTGTAACTGCCCTATAACTATATCAGGACACAATTTCTTAGCACCCTTACTCGTGATGCCTTTATCTAACTATGATGTAGTCCTAGAAATGGACTGGTTAAGTAAGCAGCATGCGCTGATAGATTGTCACAGAGGATGTATAGTTTTCAACCGACCTGGAGAGCCGGAGTATGAAATCTCTCGAGCTTCGAAAGATATGGAGGGTATTACTTACTCCTCTATCACCGAAGAACCTGGACCTTCTCACCCCATCATAGCAAAATTCATAGATGTATTCCCTGATAGTCTTCCAGGGTTACCCCCAGATCAAGATATAGAATTCACCATCGACCTAGTTCCCAGCTCTGCCCCTATTTCTCGGGGATGCTACAGAGTCAACCCTAAGGAGGCCAAGGAAATGAAGGACCAGATCAATGAGCTGAAGGCCCTTGGATTTATCAGAGATGGAGCCTCACCCTGGGGAGCACTTGTCTTATTTGTACCCAAGAACGACGGGACTGTGCGGATGTGCATCGACTACCGGGCGCTGAACAACATCACCATTAAAAACAAGTACCCTCTGCCCCGGATCGATGACCTATTTGATCAACTCAGTGAAGATAAGGTGTTCTCGAAGATAGACCTTCGATATGGCTACCACCAAATCAAGGTCAGGAAGGAGGATATCCCAAAGACGGTATTCAACACCAAATATGGTCAGTATAAATTTTTGGTCATGTCGTTTGGATTGACGAATGCCCCTGCAGTATTCATGAACCTTATGAACAAGGTCTTCCATGAATATCTAGATCAGTTTGTTGTTGTCTTCATCGATGACATCCTGATCTACTCAAAGACCGAAGAAGAGCATAAAGAGCACCTGAGGAAAGTTTTGGGAACCTTGAGGAAGGAGAAACTCTATGGTAAGATATCTAAATATGAATTCTTCTTAGACAAGGTAGATTTTCTGGGCCATGTTGTCACAGAAGAAGGAATTTTGGTGGATCCAAAGAAGATAGCTGCCATTGAGAAGTGGAGTACACCAAGTTCAGTTGCTGAAATCAGAAGTTTCTTGGGCTTATCTGGCTACTACCTCGTGAAGGACTTCACCAGGATTGCTGAGCCGATGAAGAAGCTCACAAGGAAGAATGAAGAGTTTGTGTGGACTGAAGCTTTCCAGGCAGCATTTAAGGAACTGAAGAAGAGACTTACGACAACATCGACACTTGCGCTACCCGCAGGTACCGGCGGTTTCTCAATCTACAGTGATGTTTCTGGTAAAGAATTGGGTTGTGTTCTTCAACAACATGGGAAAGTAATTGCTTACGCATCTAGGCAATTATGGACTCATGAGAAGAACTATCCCACGCATGATTTGGAGCTTGCAGCGGTTATATTTGCACTGAAGCTGTGGAAGCATTATCTCTATGGAGAGAGAGTGGAAATATTTACAGATCACAAAAGTCTTAAATATGTTTTCACTCAGAAGGAGCTAAACATGCGACAAAGGCGATGGCTGGAGCTGATGAAAGATTTTGACATCGACCTGCAGTACCATCCGGGTAAGGCTAATGTGGTTGCAGATGCACTTAGTCGATACACGATGGCGATGTTTTTGACCAAGGAGCGACATTTGCTAAAAGACATAGAGAAGCTTGGACTGGAGATTATACTGCCTGAAGAGGAAATAAAAAAGTTGGAAAGATAAGCTATTGTACCAGGAGTTGAATCATCAATGATGCAGTTGCAAGTGTGTTCAAGTCTGATGGACAAAATCAAGGAGACACAATTTCAAAACGAGACGCTTTGCAAACTCAGAGATCAAGTGTTGGCAGGAACACTTGAAGGATTCTTAATCGCCAGCGATGGAGCACTGAGACATGGTACGAGGCTTTGCGTACCAACTGGCGAACTAAGGAATGAACTGATGCAAGAAGCGCACTAGTCGCAGTATTCTATACATCCAAGAGCTAATAAAATGTATCGGGATATGCGTACTGTAGTGTGGTGGTACCGAATGAAGAAGGACGTATCCAGATTTGTGGCTAGATGCTTGATTTGTCAACAAATGAAAGCCAGCAGATAGAGACGAGCAGGACTGTTGCAGCCGTTAGATATTTCGGAGTGGAAATGGGAACATATAACAATAGACTTTGTGTCAGGACTGCCTCGATCCCAAGGAGGGAAGGATGCTATTTGGTTTATTGTGGACCGACTAACAAAGTCAGCTCACTTTATCCCCTTCAAGGTTGGTCTATCCACCGAGAAGTTGGCAACACTATACATGCAGCATATCTACCAGATTCATGGAGTTACGGTAAGTATTGTATCTGACAAAGATACCAGATTCACCTCTCATTTTTGGAAGAGCTTGCATGACAGTTTAGGAACACAATTGAAGTTCAGCAACGTCTACCATCCCCAGACTGACGGACAATCGGAGAGAACAATCCAGACGCTAGAAGACATGCTGAGATCTTGCGTCTTGGAATTTGGAGGGTCTTAGGAAGACCACTTGCACTTGGTAGAGTTCTCTTACAACAACAGCTACCAATCTAGCATCGGTATAACTCCGTTCGAGGCACTCTATGGACGTCGTTGCCGCACTCCACTTGCTCGGGACGATGTAGGAGAAATAGTACTGCTTGGACCTGAAATGGTGACCGATGCAGCAGAGAAGGTAAAGGTGATTAGAGACAAGCTCAGGATTGCCCAGGATAGGCAGAAACATTGGGCCGATAGCAGTCGTCGACCGTTGGAGTTCGAAGAAGGAGATAGTGTCTTCGTCAAGATTTCCCCTACCCGAAGAACTATCAGATTTGGCAGAGCAGGAAAGCTGAGCCCCTGGTATATCGGCCCATTCGAAGTTTTGAGCCAAATTGGAGAAGTAGCGTACCGATTAGCTCTACCAGCAAATCTTGAAGGCGTGTACAATGTCTTTCACGTTTCACAGCTCAGACGCTACATCCCGGATCCGAGACACATCTTGGACCATTCAGAGATGGAGATTGGACCCAGCCTCACAGTACCAGAGAAGCCGGTGGCAATTTTAGACAGAGGTGAGAAGAAGGCCAGGAACTCTGTGACGCCCACAGTCAGAGTTATGTGGCGACACAATTCCCCAGGCGAGTCTTCCTGGGAGCGAGAAGATGAGATACGGGAGCAGTATCCGTATCTACTTGAGACCTGAGGTAATTTCTAACCTTATCCTTTAATTTCGAGGACAAAATTTTCTAAGGAAGGAAGATTGTAAAATTCGTAATTTTTTAATTAATTAATTCAGTGTTATTTTATTTATTATAATAATTATTTCTGAAAATTTTAGTGTTTAGTCAAACCCGTAAAAATTTTCAGTTAATTAATTGAATAATGTAATTAGCTAATTAAATTTTTAAATCATTATTAATTGTTAATTTAGGAAAATAGTATTTTTAAAAAAATTAATAATTCATGGAATTTTATTTTGGCCTGACCTGTCCCGAACCCATCTCGAACCCAAGTTCGGTTTTTTCCAAAACTAATTTAGAAATCTCTTAGTATTTATATATTTCATTCTTCTTAAATAAAAAATAAAACAATTCTTTTTAAACTCTCTTTCACTCTCATTTTACCAGAGAAGGAAAACCCTTCATTTTCCTTTCCCATTCCAAACGCTCGCCCGACTCCCTCGGCTTCCACAACCGCCGAAACCCCCGACTCTTCCCTTCTTCTTCCCGAAACCCCCGCTTCACCCCTATAAAACCCTCTTCTCTCCATCACTCTTCTTCACCATTTCCCCAAACCAAGCCCTAACCCAAGCCCTAGCTCCCCTGGCCGTGCCCTCGGTGAATCTCGAGCCCCGACGCCGACCGCGCCCTCCGACGAGTCCGCGGCTTCAGCCGCCGTGCTACCCCGAGTCACCCGCGGCCGCCCCGGCCGTCGGCCGCCCCTGCAGCGCCTGTCCGTGCGACGCCCCCCCGCCGATTTACCCGTGCGGCTCCTCGAGTGGCCCATCCACCCGTTGGATCCAGACCCTTGGGTCCCGATCCGTCCTCTACGACGACCTCAAGCCTTGTCGACTCTGTCCTAGCGGTTCCGCTCCAGAGCCGTTCCCGTGTGACGATCTTCGGGACCCGATCTGTTGTTTTCACGTTCTCGTACGTGTTGTTCTGAGTCGATTCTGCTGTCTATGCGAATTTATTTTCCTTCTTTATTCATCTAAGAGCTCTAGCCGAGCACCCCAGGTCTCTTCCGTGTCCCTGTGTCCCTCTCTTTGGTGTCGATGATGACATGGTCCCCGATCCCGCTATGGGAATTGGATCGATTTGAAGTTTCAGATTTTCCGAACTTTCTTTCGGAGTGATTTTTGTAGCTTCTGTGGTTCTCGAAATTTTTTGAGTTAGAGGTAGATTTATGGTATATGGTTCTGTGACCATTTAGTTTTGGTTCTGTGGTTTTTCGAATCTCAATTCGGGTTTTCCGAATTTTGTTTCGGATACGTTCTGAAGATTTTGGTTATATTTTATGGTTTATAATCTCTGGGTTGGGATTGTATATGTGTTGGTTGGCATTTCCCAGGATTGGGTTGTCCCAATTATAGAGGAGGTGCTGCCCAAATTTTTGAAAAAATATTAAAGTTTTGAATAAAAATTACTTCTAAATTTTGGCTTTTTGCAAAACGAATTTGCAACTTGAAATGTTGATTTAAATATGATTTTATCATTTTCGGGCAATGACCATATCGGTTCGTAGACCCTAGCAAAATGCAAATGAAACCGAAATTTTTCTGACGTTGGGGCATAAGCTAGAATGCAATTTGATATTTTGGACCAAGTATGAGACTTACCGTATTTCTTATATTTTTAATTTAAATAATTATTTTAGAACATATTACTGGCCAATAGTATTTTTGAGTGCAGGGTCTCGGCCTGCTGAATGGACCGCTTTCCGGAGTTCGGAACTCAACAATAATTTTAATTAATTTATGTAATAAGTTGTAAGGGCATAAGCCCAGTTTTCTATTTCTTTTCTGAGACCTTGTAGTGTGTAGTATAGCTTTTTCTTTATTTTCTGGGTTGTTGTTTAGACAATAAATACGTAGAATATAAAAATAAAATATTTATTTTTATATAGAAATTTAATAAGTTTTCTCACATTAAGTTCTTGTAAGTTAACAGAAATTCATATTTCTCTTATTTAAAGAAAAATCTAGTTATATATATATATATATATATATATATATATATATATATATATATATATATATATATATGTTACTAAATTACAAAATTTTGACAATTAAACTGGTAATGTTATTTCCCAATTAAATCAGTAAATTGACTTTTACCTCGTTAAATAATTAATGGTAGTTCGTAGTGATAACATATTCAGGTAGAATAATTTTTACAAATTAAAAACTTGATTAGGATGAGATTATAACTAGAACACCTAGATCTGGTTCAAATATGTTTCTAAGAAGGGATTCTCAACTGTAGGATTTCAAGGACGAGTCTGAATCTTTCCCCATTACCAATCTCAAATCTAGTTATAAGCCAAAGCAAGTACAGTTGTGTTTATTTTTTAATTTAATTATTAATTGTAATAGTGCAAGATTAAACCATATTTCTACACGGAACTCTCTTCTAGAGTATTGATTGTTATTGATTGTGGGATTGGGGGAATAGTGTAGTGTATTATGACCAATACCCCTCATATTGCATATTGACTGTGCGAGCTTACCCCTCTTACACATAGGGATAAGCCGTATCGTATCACTAGGATACTATTGTACAACCCAAGCCGGTCATAAGCATTACATACTCAAATCATATTGTTTTCAATTGTGAAAAATTGCTGGAAAATATTGTTCAAGTATTTCAAACTGTTTAAACTACAAATTTCTAATTATTAATTGAATTGTTAAATTTTTTATAAATGTACTTTACTCCTTTCCTGATTGGATCCCCCACCCCCAATAGGTTCCTTTGATTAAGCTGAGCTATTGATAAATAGCTACTACGACCCGATGCTTTATCCAGCTGTTCTGCCAGAGTCCCACTTGGAGGACAATGATCCTGTGACTGACGAGCCAACTTCTTAGACGATGTTATTTCCTTTCTAGATTGATGTTTTGAATAAAAAGACAGTTTAATCCAGTTTTATTTCAGTTGTATTTTGTTGGACAAAGTTTTTAAATATTTGAAATTTAGATGTTGTGACAAAATAGATTGTGTTGCTGTAATTACCTGTATTTGGATACAGCTTAATGCCGCCATCTCAAAACGGTGCAGGCTGGGCATGATCCGATTCGACCCAATAATTTGGGACTGGATCGTAACAATAACCTGCAATAAGGAATTGTATTGTATCATGAGAAAATAAATTAGAGACCTAGAAGATATGATTTCTTGCGAGTAGGTTGAGAGCACGATTAAGAGAACGAATTTGATTTACTCCTAAATTAAGCGATTAGAAGGTCATGATAGTAAATATAGGGCCGATAAAAAGGACGTGTAGTTTAGGATAAAGATATAGCAACATCGAGTGATAATGGTCATAATCGATAGGAAGGCTAGAGGAAGTTCTAGTATAACGCCTTCGTCCTTCTAAAATGGTGAAGGCGAACGCAATAAGGAGTTCAAAGACGATATTATCGAATACGAGTACGTGATTCAAAGACGACCAAAAATTTCAAAGGAATTGTCAAGTCAGTCGTAGTTGGGATTCTAGAGGACAAGTTTAGCTATGTCTCCATCCATGTAGAACGATAGATGAAAGCGAACCAAAGTGCACTAGGTTGATCAGACCATCATGCACTGGTTCAGAGTAGACAATACATTAGTGGAGGCATCCAATAACATATGTCATGAACAAGCTTGATAAAGAATTGAGCTTGCAAAAACTAGGCTACATTAGCATCATTGGTCTAGATAGTCAAAATATAGGCACGTGAGGTTAAGATTGAAATAAAGTAGAATTAGTTCAAACGATTCTAAGTCATATCATATGTTGGTCTCTATACAGTCGTCCTACAGTCTTCTTGTCCAAGTCCTTGGTGGATTAGATGGGTTGAGGTCCTCTAAATTCTAGAATCTAAGTAAACTCGTGACTATAGGTCACAAGGACAAAGTGATTGCTAGGTCACAAGGCATTCTACCCAACTTAAAAAATTTAAACTAATGGTGTTTTAGGACAAAAGAAACATGTCCAACTAGTAGGGGTCACCATCCTAACCTCTAGCAAGCACGAAGGGGAGATAAGAATAATGATGGAAGAAATCAAGCAAGATGCAATCGATGAGTCGAACGGTAGTTCGAATATGGAATTGAGGAAATAGGTCAAGTATGTGGATGAGATCCTAGACTTCTAATCCTATTTGCAGGCTTGCTTGGTACGGTAAAGTAACCAAACAATTTATCTTGACCTGCATGGCAACCACAAAAACATGTAACGCCCCAGTCCCAAAATACGTAGGACTAGGAACGTAGACATGCCAATTGTATTCATACGAAGTACATAGGCCTCGTATGGATACATAAGCTGTAAAATACAGTAGAACCACGACTAACTAATCTCATCCACAAAATGTAAGAATAAAAGATATCATATAATCAACTATGAATTATCATTGGTACATGTAGTTGGGTGGAGACAAATCTACTACCAACTATGAAAAGAAATACATGATATACAAAAGAATGATTTTGGCGAGCGAAGCGAAGACGATCTAAGTGCAATCATCCTCGAAGAAATAGTGATGATCATGGCCACGGCTAGAATACCTGTGAAAGACAAGATCACACACCTGGTGAGATAACCAGGTCCTCAGAGGGACGTAATAAGGCACATAATATCATGCCATATAAACTGAATAAATATTGCTCAAATAAATAAGTCAATTGAATTATAACATGGTCCAATACACACCTATTGAACTAGCTTACCATCCCCCAACCAAACAAGGACAGGAGATGGTAAACTAATTTACGGTGACGTATCTTTCCATGCTATGAATCCAATATGGTATCCGGACCCCAACAAGGTTCAATACCTTCTCGTCGGAGTAGTAAGTCACACCTACAACCAAACAAGGACAAGATGTGATGAACTAATCCGCGACAAGTTATTGTTCTAAGCCACGGTCAGATACAAGTACCCAAATCAAAAGTACTCATACCTAACGGATAAGGTAGCCTAACCGTTCTAAGTGAAATATAGTTAAGAACAATCCTTCTTGCGCATGGGCCCTGGCTAAATACGATCGGCATGACCCCCCTTGGGGCACCAGAGGCCCAATCAGTAAGAGCATAACATTCCGCATAACATCAGTGGCTGTCAGTAATCATGGGTCATCAACCCTGTATCTCCAGCAGAGCTTCCGGGTCACAAGAGAAAGTGCATCGAAGCACATATGCTAAGGAATTATTCTCCCCGCCCAATGCCTACTATGTTGTATCCATAATAGTAAACCTCTATAATCGCTAAGTCAAACTAGCGTGCAATTCTATTAGCAGTTAATCCTATCGCACGACTTATACGTACTGGTGGCCAGCCAATCACGCACGTTGGTGTTCTACATGCGACACATAATCTCGTGGTACGATGTGTCAAGGCCAATGAATACAACACACAAAGGTGGTCCCTTAAATCTAGGTTTAATGTATAAGAAAATAACATATAGCAGAAAATATAACTAAACAGTAAGTTCTAACAGGTTATGCCATGTATCACAGTTTATTTTGCATAAAAATGATGAACAATACATAAAATATGAGCTAAAATAAATAAACAGCAAATGGCAAGGTGTCTTGTTTGGTAGTACGCCTGGTGTGCTGCGATGATCAAGGTGGCACGAACTGCGACTTCGGTGCAACAACTATGCAAGGTGACCTCTGATGGTGGCACAGATAGGGGTGAGCATCGGTTCGGTTCGGTTCAAACCGAACCGAATATATAAAAACCGAAATAACCGTAAACCATATTTTTCAAAACCGAAAATCGAACCATTTTTATAAAAACCGAACAAAAACCGAACCGAATTAATTCGGTTCTGTTTTCAGTCGGTTCGGTTTCAAGGGCCAATGTGCATGGCCTTCAAGTTTTAAGCAAAATAGGCCTATTTAAATAACAAAATTTAAAAAAATATATGACATTATTGTATTTATGAATTGTTATATTACATAGAGTGAAAAATATTAGTATATATAGATTGAGGGTAGATAGAGAGAGTGCTCAAAGAAGTACCGACATAGAATAGGAGAAGAGAGTGCGCTCAGTTAGGGGTTAATAAACATTAGTATATGTATATTGTGAGTAGTTTGATAAATTACTAAATCTAAATCGGTTTTCGGTTCGGTTTGGTTTTTCGGATGAAGAACCGAAAACCGAACCGTTATTTCAAATTTTTAAATTTTTAAACTGTAAACCGAACCGATAACCGAAAAATCAAACCGTTTGTCATATTTCGGTTCGATTTTCGGTTTTCAACCGTTATATGCTCACCCCTAGGCACAGACAGTTCCATTAGGTTCGGGACGGTCAGAATAGTTAAGGTCGACATAGGGTAGTCTAGAATTGGTGAGGGAATAGGAGTAATGGGATTTAGTCATGGACAAGGATTTATAACCGAAGAAATTTGAGGAAATAATAATAATATATACACTATTTAAAAAAAATTGTAATGCTTCAAAATATATTCTATTAGTTAAAATAATTTTTGGAAAATACTTGAAAATCACAAATCGTTTTAGGGCAGAAATAATGTCACCCTCATTTCTCGTATTTCGTATTTATACTCGTAGTTGGATTTTGGCATGTATTTTTATTTTTTTCTCGACTTGCAGAATTTTGGTTTTTCTCGCATTTTGGGTTTCGGCTCGGCTCGGTTTTAGTTGGGTTGGTTTGATTTTAAACCCAATGGAACACCTTAACTTTTACTCCACCCTCATTCCACCACAACCCATCCTCATTAAAATCCCCACCAACCATTATCTCTCCTCATTACTTCCCTTATTAAATTCCTAACTCCTTCTTCTTCCTTCTTCTACACAACACCCCCACCCATAGGCAAGTGCATCTTGCCACTACATGAAGACCAAATTTTATTTGCCTAATAGCTTAATTAGATGATTTGGAACAACATTAGAACTTGACATTTTTGGATTTCGAGCTTGGATTCTCCTAGATCTAAGTTTTACTATTTTTAGAATTTCTTGGGTTTGATCTACCAAACTTGGATTTTTGCTTATTTTGATGCTTCTATGTTGTAGAGAATCAAATTTTACACAAGTTAGACTCTTGAAATTCTGGATTTCGCGTTTTATGGACCAAGTTGTGAAGTTCCAAAGTTTTGAGGCCATTGGTGTTCTTCCTCTCAGCTTGAGGAAGAAGAAGACCCCTCCCAGTCGTGTTGTTTAGCGTCGGGCTGCTTTCCCCCGTACCGCGCTCTTTAGCGCTGGCCGCCGTCCTGCATGCCTCGCTGGCCTACGCGCCCCCGCGTGCCTCGCTGGCCTGCGCGCCCTGCGTGCCTCATTGGCCTGCACGCCCCCGCGCGCCTCGCTGGCCTGTGCCCCCTGCGCTCCTCGCTGGCCTGCGCGCCCTACGCGCCTCGCTGGCCTGCGCGCCCCGCGCGCCTCGCTGGCCTGCGCGTCCCGTACGCCTCGCTGGCCTGCGACCTCCGCGCGCCTCGCTGGCCTGCGCGCCCCTGTGCGCCTTGCTGGCTGCGCGCCCCGGCATGCCTTGCTGACCGCACATGCCCTGCGTGGCTTGCTGCCTTACGCCCCTGCACGCCTGGCTGCCTTGTCCCCTGCATGCCCCGTGCGCAGTTGTCCCTGTTGACCCCGCTCGTGCCCTTTGGCGCACTGTGACCGTTCCCGAGCGCATCTCTTGGCGCCGCTTGCCCGAGCCCCTTGCCTGGTACACCCTGTGCCATGGCTTCCCTTTCTGACCCTTGGTGTTCCCCTTGGTCCTCGGTTTCTCTCTTACTGATTTTGTTTTCTGAGATCTCGATGCCCAGAGCACGACTTGACTTAACCCGACACGTCTTGACACGATTTTCTGTGTTTTTAATTTATGGCTAGCATTCTCTGATCTTGGCAGTAACTCGATGTGGTACATTTATAACTTATGGTTTTTAACTTATAACCTGCAACCTGTAAATGATCCCCTGTAACTTGATATCTTGATAGTGGCCGCCGTGGCGCACTCTTGACTTGATTTGACTTAACTTGATAACTGGTCGTACATTGAATTGCCCGGACACCGTGGGTGTTCTTTCTTGTTGTTTTGTGCAATCCACTTGTCTTGTCGTACATCGTATCTAGGACGTGACTCCCTGGGTACCACGGACAGGGACTCGTGCTAAATCGGATTAGGCTAATGGTTAGATCAAACTAGAACATGGAGAATTTCCAGTCACAGGCGATCTCGTTATCTGGGCGCTTTAACGGACTTGTAGCCAACCGACGAGTAGGGCACATTTTTAGCACACTGTCATGTGTTGCACTCTCTAAGTCACCTAAGGGTATATCGTCTCCAGGGCGATGTACCCAACCATACTCTCAACCCGCGGAAGGATAACTGGATAGTCTGCAGGGCTTGGGACTGGGAATTTCTCATTTGCATCTTGTTAGTAATTAGGCTTGTGATAACCCTAGTTAGTTAAGTAGTAAGCCGTAGTATTTGCTTGGCCGCTTGTGAATGGATGGTGTCTAGCCTGGTCCAAGTCTCGTCTAAGTCCCTGTACTTGGTACCCCTAATCATGATTGTTTTTACTTATCTTTAACAATAAATGGGTAGAGACAAGTGCTATTCAGACGAAGGGTTACGACCCCGCTCCTTGTTTGGTTTAAGGGTTGTAACCTGTCTCCTGGAATGGTCCACGTCCCTAGTCGTTTAATGTGCTGTTGTACTCTTTATTACTTGTACTTTTCTTCTATTTCTTATGCTCTGATATGCTGGCTTTTGTTCTTATTTCGTGGCCTCCTTTGTGGCACTTGCTCTTTCTGGGGTTTGACCCAGCTGGTTTTGTGTGGCCAGATTTCGGAGCAGCACCCGAGGATCTACCGAACTTCCAGCCCAATGGTGGCGACTAGAAGGAACCCGGGCTACGAGTGGGTTTTTCCATTTTTGTTTCACCCACTACATTATAAATTTATTCTTTTGAGGCGTTTAGCCAACGAGAACCTGTTAGCTCGATGCATCTTTACTTACTGTCTGTCTACGGGCTGTAACATGATTAACAAATCCTAGGGTTGATCATGTATGACTTAACTCTTGCTAGTCCTCGCATTTTGTATGACTAGCTTCATGATCAGCTGAATATGTAATATTTGGGACGCCTTTTATTGTATATTTGGTGGTCTAACATCTTGTAATTATATTACTTGCTTGAGATTGAGACAATAGGCTTGACCTTAAGAGACCGTTGGCTTATAGTAAACCCTCATATCTAGACAGCCGTGACCGTATAGCGAGGTGGATTCCATTTTAATATACGTAGCTGGCTATGTTCGCCCCCGCTCTCTAGTATTCTGGTTCAGGGGCGTCACATGGTTTAAGTGGTGGCCCATGCAGGTCTTGGCATTCAAGATATATGAGGGTTTACCGGATAGATGTCTCAATCAGTACTCGTCTTTGATCTCCGTTCATATCCTCTGAATCTCTGGATTCTTGCCCTGATCATGTGCTTGTATCGTTGATCTGTCCTGGTCCTTCGTTTTTGTTTTCCCTATATCATCTTCTTCAGCGACACTGTACCTGACCCCGCCGATCAGCAAGGTGGAGCACTTCCCGTGGACCAGCAACCCGGGGATCAAGCCCAGCATTCCGGAGTAGCCTTAAGAGTTGTACCAACTGGAGGAGAGATACTAGTTCGGCCCGTTCGACCTGCCGAGCCTGATGATGGCACCTTGGTAGGTCTCATCAGGACCTTGATAGCTTCCCAGGATCGTAGAGGAGACGTCTTGCACCAGGTAGTGGCAGATGCTTTGACCAGAGGCGGTCATCCAGGGAACAGCGCGGCCAACAGCTTCAAGCGCTTGAACCCTCCATTCTTCGACGGCAGCGAAGATACGATTGCCGCGGACGCTTGGCTTCAGGATACCGAGGTAATTCTGGAAACAGCTAGGACACCTGAGAATGAAAAGGTGGCAGTGGTAAGCCTACAGTTGCTAGACTTGGCTCGCAGTTGGTGGACGGCACAGGCCGTAGGATTAGCGGCGCCGGTCACTTGGGCGGTGTTTAGAGAAAGATTCCAAATGAAGTATTTTGATGATGTAGCTCGGTACGACCTACAGACGAGATTTACCAACTTGAAGCAAGGAGGCAGAACGGTCGACGGTTATGCATCTGAGTTTTCTAGACTCAGTAGGTTTGCCCCCACCTTGGTGGCGACCGAGTTTGATAGGGCCCAACGGTTCCAGCAGGGACTGTATTTAGAGATCTTGTTGGCAGTTGAGCAGTTCGAGCACCAGACGTTCGATGCAGTATAGAGAGCAGCTAGGAGGCATGAGTACAACTCCCAGAGGATCGTGGATAGGACCGGAGGTAGGAAGCGATCCTACAACCAGATGCACCAATCATCAGCTCCAGCCCCGGTAGCAAGAGGTTTGACCATTAGAACTCCGAGGCGGGCGGCCTCAGTAACGTCGGTTCAGCATTCAACCCCGACGTACCCGCAGCAGCAGAAGCAGACTTCCGCGATGGGATGTTCTCATTGCGGGAAGCCAGGGCACGTGGTGGCATATTGTCGCAGGGTGCAGGGATTGTGCCTGGCTTGTGGAGCGGCAGATCACAAGATAGGAGCCTGTCCGAATAGGGGTAGTTCGTCCTCTTCCAACCTAACCAGTCCATCGGTTAGGGGACCAGCACCTATGCAGCAGCAGTACCCGAGGCCATTGTTGCCTCAGGCCCAGGCATTTTATCAGCAGAACCAGCAGCAGTATACCCAAGCCCAAGTGCAGAACAGGCAGAGAGGTTTCCAGCAGAGGGGACCCATAGCCAGAGGACAAGGTCAGGCAATGATGATGACTATGGAAGATGAGGTTGCACCAGGTGAGGTAGTGGCAGGTACTATTCTCGTCAACTCCTCTCCAGCATCGGTATTATTTGATTCTGGTGCATTGTATTCATTCATGTCTACACGATTTGCGACACGGATAGGATTGGAGCCCGAGTCATTATCAGTAAGGCTCAAAATACTTACTGGTAATGGTCTTGTGGGAGTAGATCGAGTGTTTTCCTCGTATTGGATCGTAGTTAGCGGTAGAGAGTTCTCCGCTAGATTCATAGAGTTCCCTATGGCAGACTATGATGTAGTCTTAGGCATGGATTGGTTGAGGAACCAGTATAATAGGATAGACTGCCACATTTGCAGGGTTGTTTTCAGCATTCCAGGCGAGCCAGAGTTCTCATTTTTCAGAGGCACAGTGGAGCCATCTTTTCCAGTATTGCGGATGGCAGTAGCAGCAGTACAGTTACTGTCACGACCCGCACCCACTGTGAGGGTACGAGTACGTAACAGCGCCCAACCTACGCCGCAGTGTCGGCGGTAGAACGCTGTCCTAGGTTACTATCTAATCAACAACTCACGCAATTATATAATGTACTTGTCATAATCTCAACTCCGAACGGAGGACAAGTATAGATATAATGAAATCTCAATCACAGTCTAAGCACGATAAGATAACACCGAAGTTTATAACTAAAGACTAACAACAACATTTAAAAACTACTAAATAATAATATCTCAAACAAACTCAAATACAAACTCGTATCTCAAGTTATTACAATTCAAATTCTAAAACCTAAAAACTAAACCAAGTCTACTAGCTAGTCTCCCGATCACTCCTGAGTGTCGGGGCCAAAGGTAGCTAAGCCATCTCCTGCTCCAAGGCAAGTAGGGCAAACGTCCTCAGGGCAGTCATCTGTAATATTTTCAACAGGTCCAATCAGGACAGGAACGAGCACAATCTCATCTAGAAAACCCAAGTAAATAACAAAGAACTATAAAGCAGTTATAGACAGTTGTAGTGATGAATATGGCAGTTTATATTCAGGTGATGGTAAGAAAGACAAATAAAGTACAAGGAAAGAAAGTAACTAAACAAGAGAAGAATCGTAGCAACGAAGACGGTAAAATAAGATCTAGCTGAACTAGAATAACATAATGAGTTCAGATGGTACAATATAAGTCGAGTGTAATCCTAATATGAATCTAATATAAGATGAGTCGAATGTAATTCTAATCATTATTCTAATAAGGTGAATCGAATAAGGTGATACAAATAAGGTAATACGAATAGTGATTCACATGATGTTCTAATAATGATTCGAATAAATTCTCCAAGTGTGTTTTAAAATACTTAGTTAGACATGTAAACGGCTAAGGGTAAATACGGCACATCACACACCTGGCCGGGTGTGGAATGGCTATCGTTAGAATATATTCACAGGAGGTGGTTCGAATAGTGGGAATGTTCACATGTCTAATCAAGTATTTCCCCGCCCATCTAATACAAATGAATCCAAAATCCGATACGTCATTCGAATAAAAGTCCAACCAACATATGAAGATACGAATAGGGTGATTCGAATAGTGATTCGTATGGTGATTCGTATGGTGATTCGAATAATAAAGGTAAGACAAGTAAGTATGTATGTCACATACATGGATTCAGAAATAAAAAATACATGTTTGTAATAGAAAATCACACACAGCTAACTAGAACTGAAGTACAGTAATTGACAAATAAATGAGAGAACTATCAGAGAATGTACTCGTCTGCTACTCTAAAAAGAGTAGTATAATATCAGATGCCTGCACCAGAGTCACAATGTCCTAAACAGAGTAATATGAGTCATGATATGTAAAATATAAGAGAATTGAAAGCTATAATGCAAACTACATGAATCTAGGTCAAACTAGGCCAAAGTCAACCCTTGGTCAACTCTGGTCAACTGCACTGGTCAACTAGGTCAAACTAGGTCATGTCCTAACCCAGCAAGTCTTACTAGGCCTAACCAAGACTATCCTAGCAAGCACACATCAATACAAGGCTATACAAGCCAACATACACCCAACTCTATATAGCATGTAATTATTCAATACTCAAATAGGCAAGAATTCACATTGGATATACACTAGGTAATCTATTACTTTAAGCTATATATGTCTATACATATATACACATGTATATATTGGTATTCAACATTAGGTCTATAATCATGGCATTTCAAATGGTTATATAAATTTATATATTACAACACAATATGCTAACATATATATAATATACATACATAGCTAAGTTAACTGTATTCATAAATACTTATTTAAGAGGCTATGTGTGTGTATGTGAACATGTCAAAGGGGCAAGTGAGGGTTAAATGGGCATACATAGTGTATACATATCAAAGAGTGTCAAAGTGTAAGTGAACAATGTGTCAAGTGTGATAGTGTCAACATAGTGTAAGGGGGGTACATGAGGTAATATAGGATTTGTGTTAACATAGAACATTACATCTCATTAACTTGTATATTGCATATATTACATCTATTATTACATTACATTCATGCTTGCATTCATTCATCATTCATTTATTCTCTTATACTAATATATGTACCATACATTACATACTATGGAACCTACATATTCATTACAAGCCATACTTATACATGCTTACATTAGATAGGATACTTACACCTCATACCTTATTTATTTAAATATTTACTCATGCTTGCATTATCTATTTAATTACATAATGTATATACATTAACATGGGTTAAAATTAAATAGAACATTATATTACACACAAGGGTGCACAAAATGCATATACTGAATAGTAACTCCTACTAATAATCAATACTGTACCATCTCAGCATGAATTAAAATCTAGGATTAAAGTATGTTATAGATCTATGTGTTAGCTTTTCGAAACTTCAAATGGATCGCGTTTTCGTTTCCGGAAACTCCCGGAATCGCGAAAACACCGAGAACGCGTTTGTCTTTCGTATAGCTGACACTCAAATAATTCTCCAAAAAGTTACAGAAAGAATTAGACCTATTAATACATGTTTTTGGAAAGCTAACTTCAATACACTTCTTTTAAAAAAAATAGAAGATTAAACCGAGCTTTGAGCTAGAAGTTATATCATTTCTAAGTTAGGGCTGAAATTAAAAACGTGGATAAAAATCATGACGAATTTGGGTAGTTTGAGACAAAAGAACACAAGTATATAACATAATATATCAAGAACTCACTCTCTACACTAATATATATATATGACACACTATAGAACACATCTCCAATACAAAAATATGAGATTAAACATGTAATAATTTATTCATACATAACAATAACACATAGTGTGTCCAAATTTAGGGTTTTCCCACATGGACACAACCACAACAGAAAGGACACTCCTATGACCTCCAAATGGACACGAAATGGACACAAATGGAGATACAACCATGGGGGTCATTCCTATGGGTTCAAAATAGACCTATATGCATGAAAAAATGAAAAGGAAAAGGGATTTATACCTTCCGGTAGATCGAATCGAAGAAAAGCCTTCCCGGAGCGACACCGACACGTAGAGATTCCAAAAGGACACGAACGAGCTCCGAATCCTCCCAAACTTGGGTAGCTTCCTCCTTGGCTAGAATGGAGAAGGAAAGAAGAAGATTTTGTGGCAAAATGGAAGGATTTGGTGGAGAAATTGCTAGGAATTGCTCTCTAGGAATTTGGGGAAGAACAAGAGAGAGAGTGTGGATGAGAATAATGAAATGAACTTGAGCCTATCCTCTCCCAAAGTGGCTGGCCATATGGGACTATTTGTCCTATTATGGTAAGGTCCAAAATGCCCCCACTAACCTATTCTATGAGTATTAGGAAAGGGCTAATTGGTTGGGGCTAAATTAGTCATTCTAAAGTCTCTAATCACACTAACCTTATCCATAATAATTAGTCTAACCTCTAACTAAAATATTTCTATCATGT
This sequence comes from Iris pallida, assembly GCA_029216955.1. Taxonomy (NCBI): domain Eukaryota; kingdom Viridiplantae; phylum Streptophyta; class Magnoliopsida; order Asparagales; family Iridaceae; genus Iris; species Iris pallida. The sequence goes on from JANAVB010025196.1 coordinate 42,128,151, forward strand.
GGACTAAAATTAATATCATGTGGGCCATGCCTAACTAGTATGTGGGTCCCACTAGAGTCAAACTACCCCCGGGTCCCCGTTACAAGTCAGATTGAGATAAAATTCGAACCCGACTCAAATAATCCCAAAACAATATCATAAATAATAAAATAATATCAAAATAATTCAAAGAGGTCAAATGCAAAAATATTCTTAGGCCAAAAATGACATTAAAATATCATAATCACATGGTTAGGCTCTAGGTCAAACAGTCTCTAGGGTTTCACTAGCAAAACGTCAAAACCACAAGTCATTGATTTAAATAATTTTAAAATGATTTAAAATCATCAAAAAATCATATCATGAATTAAATATCATTATTAAAATAATTATAAACACGAAATTTCAAAATTACCCTTATTTAGAAAACTGGGTGCTACAGTTACCCAGGATAGTTGAAGAGTTTCCAGATGTCTTCCTAGAAGAACTTCCAGGAATGCCGCCAGAGCGAAAGATCGAGTTCACTATAGACTTGATCCCCGGGACAGCACCAGTATCAGAGCGAGTCTACAGGATGGCACCTTCAGAGTTGGAGATTTTGTACAAGATGATTGAAGAACTCAGGACCAAGAGATTCATTCGTGGAAGTGGATCGCCTTGGGGAGCCCCGATGCTTCTTATGAAAAAGAAGGATGGTACGTTCAGGTTATGTGTAGATTATCGTACCTTGAACTCAGTGACAATCAAGAACAGATACCCTCTCCCGAGGATAGATGACTTGTTTGATCAACTCAAAGGGGCTTCAGTGTTCTCGAAGATAGACTTACGGTCAGGATACCACCAGATCAGAGTCAGAGAGCAGGACATCCCGAAGACAGTATTTAGATCAAGGTATGGGCATTGGGAGTTCCTTGTTATGCCCTTTGGAGCGACCAATGCGCCGGCCGTATTCATGGACCTCATGAATCGCATTTTTATGTCTTACTTGGATCAGTTCGTGATCGTGTTCCTAGATGATATCCTGGTCTACAGTAAGAGCAAAGTAGAGCATGAACAGCATCTCAGAATTGTCCTTCAGACGCTTAGAGAGCACCAGTTGTACGCCAAGTTTAGTAAATGCGAGTTCTGGCTCGATTGCATTTCGTACTTGGGTCACATCATTACCCGAGGAGGAGTGGAAGTAGATCCCCAGAAGATTGTGGCTATCGAGTCATGGCCAGTACCTAGCTCAGTGGCAGAGGTTCGCAGCTTCCTTGGATTGGCCGGCTACTACCGACGATTCGTTTCAGATTTTACAAGGATTTCAGTGCCGATGACCCACAAGGATGTACAGTTTGCTTAGACATCAGAGTGCCAGGAATCATTTGAGAAGTTGAAGCGAGGTTTGATAACGGCTCCCATTCTCGCACTTCCAGATGGGACCGGAGGATTCACAGTTTATTGTGACGCTTCAGGCAGAGGATTGGGGTGTGTCTTGATACAGCATGGGAAGGTAATATCTTATGCATCACATCAACTTCGTGATCATGAGAAGAATTACCCGACCTACGACTTGGAACTGGCAGCAGTAGTGTTTGCACTGAAGCTTTGGCGACACTATCTGTACGGAGATAGAGTGGAGATATTTACTGATCACAAGAGCCTGAGGCATGTTTCACCCAGAAGGACCTTAATATGCGGCAGAGGAGATGGCTCGAGCTACTGGTGGACTACGATGTAGACTTGCAGTATCATCCAGGGAAGGCCAATGTTGTAGCAGAGGCATTGAGCAGGAGAGCCGGAGTTTATTTCCTAACGGCACAACCAGAATTATTGGCAGATCTTCAGAAGATGGGAATTGAAGTGGTTCTTCCAACCAACATGGCGTTGATGGCCAGTCTACAGGTTCAGTCCAGCATAGTTGAGAGGATCCGGAGAACGCAGTCAGCAGATCCCAAGCTTCAGCAACTCAGAGCAGAGTGTGAGACAGGAAGAAGGCTAGAGTTGTGCATTCATGAAGATGGTACACTTCGACACGGCACTCGTCTTTGTATACCCAGTAGAGATATCAGACAGAAGGTCATGGCAGAAGCTCACAGTTCACAGTATTCTATTCATCCCGGTGGTACGAAGATGTACCGTGATATTCGTCAGCATTTCTGGTTGAATGGCATGAAGAGGGAGATAGCCCGGTTTGTCTCTCGGTATTTGGTTTGCCAGAAGGTTAAAGCTGAACATCAGAGGCCCGTTGGACTTCTTCAGCCCTTGCCGATTCCAGAATGGAAGTGGGAGCATGTGACCATGGATTTTGTGACTGGATTGCCTAGATCCCCAGCTGGTCGAGATACTATTTGGGTTATAGTTGACAGGCTCACGAAGGTGGCACATTTTCTCCCATTCAGAGTTGGTCAGCCTACGGTCCAGTTGGCAGAAATGTACCTCCCGCAGATTGTCAGGCTTCACGGTGTGCCCGTCAGTATCACTTCGGACATGGATTCAAGATTCATATCACACTTTTGGCGCAGCCTACAAGAGAGTTTGGGAACTCACCTTCAGTTTAGCTCAGCTTATCACCCGCAGACAGATGGCCAGTCGGAACGCACAATCCAGACCCTTGAAGATATGTTGAGATCTTATACCCTTGACTTCGGTGGTTCATGGAAGGATCACCTGTACCTGGTAGAATTCTCGTACAACAATAGTTTCCAGGCCAGTATTCAGATGGCCCCGTTCGAGGCACTGTATGGCAGGAAGTACAGATCCCCGCTAGCATGGGATGACATCGGAGAGAGGCAGATGCTCAGTCCAGAAATGATTGCCTAGACTGTTGAAGTGGTCAGAAGGATCAGAGATTGCCTTCAAGTGGCCCAAGATCGCCAGCGCCATTGGGCCGATGCTCATCAACGTCCCTTAGAGTTTGCTATCGGCGACCATGTATTCCTTAGGATCTCGCCTAACCGCGGCGTCATTCGCTTTGGCGTACGGGGAAAGCTTAGTCCTAGGTATATTGGGCCGTTCGATATCCTGGAGCGAGTAGGAGAGGTATCCTATCGTCTTACTCTTCCGCCGTCGCTAAGTGAGGTACCTGATGTATTCCATGTGTCCCAATTACGACGGTACATCCCAGACCCGAGCCATATCCTGGACCATTCAGAATTGGTTGTTGGTACCAACCTTTCGTATGAGGAGAGGCCCGTGTCTATATTGGACCGAAAAGAAAAGATACTCAATAACAAGACTATTAGCTTAGTCCGTGTTGCATGGGGTCATCACTCTCTAGGTGAGTCAACGTGGGAGCGTGAGGACGACATCCGATCGCGATATCGCGACTAGTTTGACTCGTAAGGTATAATGTCTTCCTTATACCTTATGCTTTTTATTCCTTGATTGCATGTATGATTGTATGATTGAACTGCTTAGTGTAGTTGTTGGTGCTTAGTGTAGCTTGCCGTGGCAGTCTCTAGCTTCTCGATTAAATTCTGAGGACCAAATTCTTTTAAGGTGGATAGAGTTGTCGCCCTTATTTCTCGTATTTCGTATTTATACTCGTAGTTGGATTTTGGCATGTATTTTTATTTTTGTCTCGACTTGTAAAATTTTAGGTTTTCTCGTATTTTGGGTTTCGGCTCGGCTCGATTTTAGTTGGGTTGGTTTAATTTTAAACCCAGTGGAACACCTTAACCTATACTCCACCCTCATTCCACCACAACCCACCCTCATTACAATCCCTACCAACCATTCTCTCTCCTCATTACTTCCCTCATTAAATTCCTAACTCCTTCTTCTTCCTTCTTCTACACAACACCACCACCCATAGGTAAGTGCATCCTGCCACTACATGAAGACCAAATTTTATTTGCCTAATAGCTTAATTAGATGATTTGGAACAACATTAGAACTTGACATTTTTGGATTTGGAGCTTGGATTCTCCTAGATCTAAGTTTTACCATTTTCGAAATTTCTTGGGTTTGATCTACCAAACTTGGATTTTTGCTTCTTTTGATGCTTCTATGTTGTAGAGAATCGAATTTTACACAAGTTAGACTCTTGAAATTCCGGATTTTGCATTTTACGGACCAAGTTGTGAAGTTTTAAAGTTTTGAGGCCATTGGTGTTCTTCCTCTCAGCTTGAGGAAGAAGAAGACCCCTCCCAGCTGCGCTGTTTAGCGCCGGGCTGCTTTCCCCCGTGCCGCGCTCTTTAGCGCTGGCCTCGCTGGCCTGCGCCCCCTGCGCGCCTCGCTGGCCTGCGCGTCCTGCGCACCTTGTTGGTATGCGCTCCCCCACGCGCCTCGCTGGCCTGCGCCACCTGCGTGCCTCGCTGGCCTGTGCGCCCCGCGCGCCTCGCTGGCCTGCGCCCCCTGCGCGTCCCGCGTGCCTCACTGGCCTGCACGCCCCTGCGCGTCTTGCTGGCCGCGCTCCCCCGCGCGCTTTGCTGACCGCGTATGCCCTGCGCGCCTTGCTGCCTTGCGCCCCTGCGTGCCTAGTTGCCTTGCCCCCTGCATGCCCCGCGCGCAGTTGTCCCTGTTGACCCCGTTCGTGTCCTTTGGCACGCTGCGACCGTTCCCGAGCGCATCTCTTGGCGCCGTTTGCCCGAGCCCCTTGCCTAGCACACCCTGTGCCATGGCTTCCCTTCCTGACCCTTGGTGTTCCCTTTGGTCCTCGGTTTCTCTCTTGCTGATTTTGTTTTCTGAGATCTCGATGCCCACAGCACGACTTGACTTAACCCGACACGTCTTGACACGATTTTCTGTGTTATTAATTTATGGCTAGCATTCTCTGATCTTGGCAGTAACTCGATGTGGTACATTTGTAACTTATGGTTTTTAACTTGTAACCTGCAACCTGTAAATAATCCCCTGTAACTTGATATCTTGATAGTGGCCGCCGTGGCGCACTCTTGACTTGACTTGACTTAACTTGATAACTGGTCGTACATTGAATTGCCCAGACATCGTGGGTGTTCTTTCTTATTGTTTTGTGCAATCCACTTGTCTTGTCGTACATCGTGTCTAGGACGTGACTTCCTGGGTACCACGGACAGGGACTCGCGCTAAATCGGATTAGGCTAATGGTTAGATCAAACTAGAACATGGAAAATTTCCAGTCACAGGCGTTCTCGTTATCTGGGCGCTTTAACGGACTTGTAGGCTGCCGACGAGTAGGGCATATTTCCAGCACACTGTCATGTGTTGCACTCTCTAAGTCACCTAAGGGTATATCGTCTCCAGGGCGATGTACCCAACCATACTCTCAACCCGTGGAAGGATAACTGGATAGTCTGCAGGGCTTGGGACTGGGAATTTCTCATTTGCATCTTGTTAGTAATTAGGCTTGTGATAACCCTAGTTAGTTAAGTAGTAAGCCGTAGTATTTGCTTGGCCGCTTGTGAATGGATGGTGTCTAGCCTGGTCCAAGTCTCGTCTAAGTCCCTGTACTTGGTACCCCTGATCATGATTGTTTTTACTTATTTTTAACAATAAATGGGTAGAGACAAGTGCTATTCAGGCGAAGGGTTACGACTCCGGTCCTTGTTTGGTTTAAGGGTTGTAACCAGGCTTCCGGAATGGTCGACGTCCCTAGTCGTTTATTGTCCTGTTGTACTCTTTATTACTTGTACTTTTCTTCTATTTCTTATGCTCTGATATGCTGGCTTTTGTTCTTATTTCGGGGCCTCCTTTGTGGCACTTGCACTTTCTGGGGTTTGACCCAGCTGGTTTTGTGTGGCCAGATTTTGGAGCAGCACCCGAGGATCTACCGAACTTCCAGCCCAATGGTGGCGACTAGAAGGAACCCGGGCTACGAGTTGGTTTTTCCATTTTTGTTTCACCCACTACATTGTAAATTTATTCTTTTGAGGCGTTTAGCCGACGAGCACCTGTTAGCTCGATGCATCTTTACTTACTGTCTGCCTACGGGCTGTAACATGATTAACAAATCCTAGGGTTGATCATGTATGACTTAACTCTTGCTAGTCCTCGCATTTTGTATGACTAGCTTCATAATCAGCTGAATATGTAATATTTGGGACGCCTTTTATTGTATATTTGGTGGTCTAACATCTTGTAATTATATTACTTGCTTGAGATTGAGAAAATAGGCTTGACCTTAAGAGACCGTTGGCTTGTAGTAAACCCTCATGTCTAGACAGCCGTGACCGTATAGCGAGGTCGATTCCATTTCAATATACATAGCTGGCTATGTTCGCCCTCGCTCTCCAGTATTCTGGTTCAGGGGCGTAACAAATAATCCTAAATTTATCAAGATAGGATTTTTATAGGAAGCTATATTTTAATTAGATGAAAATATCACAATTATGGTTTATAAAGAAATTTTGAAAATATACGTGAGGCTAAGTGCAAACTATATATAATTTTTGCTACAAAATACCATATAAAAAATATACCTTTATTTACTAAAAATAATATAAATAATAATAATAATAACTAAATGCTAATAAAGTATTGTTATTATTTTTTAAATACTAGTAAAGTTTTATAATTTAATCCACCCAAATATATACTCACCAAAAATGCCTATATACTAACACATATACATACATAATATTAAAATATAAAGTATTAAATTACACGAATATCTTCATTTCAGCTAATAAAATAATAATAATAATAATAATAAAGATAATAATAATAATAAGGATAATAATAATAATAAAATAGAATAATAATAATAATAATAATAATAATAATAATAATAATAATGTTAAAGTAAGGATAATAACAAGTAACAGCAATAAAACAAAAAAATTAATAAATAATTTATTAATTAATAGAACCCACAACAGCTCTTATTCCTTAGAAAGAGGGGAATAGAGAGGTTTTAAGGAAACAGAGAGAGGGAGAGAGGGAGGAGACGAGCGGGAGAGACGATCGGAGGAGCGGAGGGCTCGGCCGGAGCTTTGCTGGAGGTCGAGAGCGCGGAGGAGGAGCTTGGGCGGCGCCGTGCGGAGTGTGGGTGAGCGTTAGGAGGAAGAAGGAGGGAGCTCGGGAGAGGGATCTCGTCGGCTGGGGTCGACAAGGTGGGGCGGAGTGCGGCGGAGCCGGAGGCGCGGAAAGGAGGTTCGGGGGACGAGAGAGGGAAAGTCGTAGGAAGGAAGAGGCGGTCGGAAGAGAGGGAGCGGGAGCCGAGAGGGAGGAGTTGAGCGTGAGGGGGAGGCTGCAGGCGCACGACAGCGCTGATGGTCGGGCAGCACCGGAGGCAGGCAATCCTACGGCGGGGAGGCGCGGCAGCTCCCGAGGCCGCACGCTCGTCGAGATCTGGGGAACGACGATTACGCGGCGGTGCATCTCGTGGGGCGACGTCGAGGTTCGATATTGGCCAATCAGAGGAGGGGTTCGGCTGCTGGGATGTCGCGGCCACCGTGATCGGAGCAGCCGCCTTGTTTGCAGAGGATGGAGCGGGCCTGGGGAGGCTCACTGGCGGTCGTGGCAAGGCTCTGGTGGCGGAAGATGGGCATGACGGTCGGCGGTCAGGTTAGTAGTGGTGGTGGTGTTTTCCTTTGTCGTTATTTTGGGGATTTGTGCTGTCGGTGGTAGCGCTCGGCCAAGGTGGCCGGAGGTGGTTTGGTTGGTCGGAGGAGTTTTTGGCCGTGGTGTCGAATAATGGTGGCAACGACGGTTGCGGGGTGGTCGGGTGTCGGAAAGGGTGGTGTTGGTTGTGGCGAGGCTGCGGTCGGGCCAGACTGGTTGTTGGCTAGTCGGGGGTACGGTGTTGGGGTGGTGATAATGACGACGGGGTGATGCTGACTGTTGGCAGGGAGGTTACTGGCCGGGAACGGCGGCGTTGTAGTTGGTGGTAGTAGTGGCGGTATCGCGGTGGTCTGGAAGGCGACAATGATGGGGCTACGGTGAATGGTGGTGGAGGCAGCGGGCTAGTGCTCGAAGTCAGGGATGATGCTGGCTGGGATGACGGTGTGGTCGTAGGGGACGCAGCCGGGCAGTGGCCATGTGGGATCAGGGTCGGGTAAAGGGTCCTGCGAGACACGGGATGGGTTGGCGTTCGGGGTTGTCGAACGCGAAAAAGAGATCACTGTATTTGTAATAAAATAGGAATATAATGAGTGACAAGAGGACGGACACGGACACGATGCACGCAATGATGTGGTGGTGGAGAATTTATGGAAAAAGAGGGCAAGTACCACTCCTTTTATTGGAGTTGTGAATCCCATTAGGATAAGGACTAGGGTGGTTTAAATCCCCTTAGATAATTCATCTATTAATTTAAATCCATTCAAAATTTTAAATCCAAATCTAAATCAATTTAAATATAATTACATTATATCTTTTAGTTTAAAATCAAATAAGATAAACCAAATTTTAAATATAAATATTAATTTACTAATTAAATAAATCCATAAAATTAAATCAAGATTTAAATTGCCACAATAATTTTAAAATATATTTTCCAAAAATACTATAATAATTTTGAAAATATATTATTATTTAAAAATAAACTTAATAAAATATTTATGAAATATATATGTATGCACGGAGAATATTATTTGTTATTAATAACTGTTTTTACGAAAGACTTTTTATAAATAAAATAAATAAAATAACGGACTTGGAAATGTTGGTATGCTAGCTAAAATAATTATTACATATATTATTTTGAAACTAAAAATAGAAAAAATATTTTTCTAATAATATATATGCTCGCACATATTCGCACTCGTCGAGCAATTACGAAAAACAAAATTTTGCACGCGACGTACAATACAACTATACGACGTACAATACAAAATAACAAAAAATCAGTACCAAATTTATATTAAAAAAAGAAATTTTGGGGTTTTACAATTGTCACTTCCACTGCTATGTCCACCACCCTACGCAGGAGTGCTTCACATTAAAATGGTACATCCAGAACCTCATCAACTCCAATTCTCTGTCGCTGGATTTCAAAGAGGTTACTGTGGCTGCAAATATGGTATCCGTTCAGTTCGGCGACTTCCCCCCGACAAAAACACAAGACGGGGTAGTACCCCAGGCAACGATGGAGGTTACTAACCTTCCACCTGTTTGGGACCAGACGGCTGGGTTGGTGTCTCTCACTACGTCACGATGAGAGGTCATGTGGGTGCACCCGGACTTAGTGCCCGAAGTTACCCAGGCGGTGCCATCTTCAACCAGTAAAAAGAAGGGCAGAAAGTCCAGATCCTGCTATACAATCCCAGCCGAAGCTGAGGAGGCGGCGGCTGTTGTTACCCGATCTGGTGCACAATTTCAGCCCTTTCTGGGTGATTCAGTCGAAGACCCTCAGCCGATAACGCTGCCTGCTACTGATACTCCGGGACCATCTCAGCCTCCACCGGCGGACAGATCCAAGTCGAAGGAAACCTGCTTCGACATGCCGCTCCGTGAGGATGCACCTGAAGGGCTGGAGAGACCTTACAACTTTGACATACTAGCACAACTGGGTAATATGCCAGCAAAGTTGTCGTTATACGAGCTTCGTATCGCATTAAGCGAAGCACTCCAGAATGTTGACGCCTAGTTAGCCTAGGTCAATCCTACAGAGGAAGACTCGTCAGCTGATCTCCAGGGCAGCAACTAAGCAGATACAATATCCAACATCGTATTAACCCCACAGGATATGTTAATCAAGACCAACTTGCATGATCGCCCCTTGTACTACACTGGATATATAGGCGACATCAAGGTGGATCGGATGCACATTGATCCTGGCTCATCAATAAGCATCATCATGAAAAGCTTGCTTCAACTCCTGGGCATCCCTATGCACCGGCTAGCAGTGACCAACACTGCCATTAGCGGTTTCAACTCGGGAAGGAGCTATCCCCTGGGAAAGATCCGCTTGAAATGTCAGATCGACGATTTAAGGATGGAGGTTACCTGCTACGTCATAGACGCAGATACGTCCTACAATATCTTCTTAGGGCGTCTGTGGATACATGACCATATGATCGTGTCGTCCACACTCCACCAGTGCTTCAAGCATGTCAGTAAGCACGGCTTCGTGAAGACAGAATTCGTCGACATCGATCCCTTCAAAGGGGTTGAGTATTACTATTCTTCTGAGACTTGTCCATATGAAGAATCTAAGAAGCATATAACTGACGAACTGGAGGCCAAAATAGGGTCAAAAGAACCTCTGAAAATCTATCTCCATGCCCGTAAACCGGGCAAAGCCGTACTCCTTGTCGCAACTTTACATAAAGAAGTGCCCGGTTCCCCCGCCCCAGCTGCACAGTTGGAACCGATGGTCATCCGACTCCCGAGGTCCAGCAATGAGCCAAAACCTATCGTAGAGTCGATGGTGATCCGATTGCCAAAATCCAATCAAAGGCGATAGGAAGATGCGAGGTCCTCTGTCGCACCGATGGTTATCCGAGATATTGTAGGACGTATCTGCATCTATGACGTAGCAGGCCAGAAAACAGGACTCTTAGTGGTTAAGCTGCCCAAGATGTCGTTCCAGCCTCCGATCAGACATGGGGTAGCTGAAGAGGAGGCATAACTCGTAAAATATCTGGTTGCACATGTTGATAGTCCCTCTGCTGATGATGTAATCTCTCTCGACAAAATACCTTATTTCATCAATAAAAGGTTAACGTTGAACTATCCTGAGTGTAATGAGCTAAATCTGATGTATGCTATGGAGCACGATCTGGACATTAACCTACACACACAGTTGACAATCGTCTATACTGCGAATCGACTTACTCCCATTAGAGGCAGAAGAAAAGGCAATCACACGATCATCTTCGGCCGAAAAGAAGGACCTCAACCTTTCATGCCAGAAGAGTTCGATCTCGAACTCGACACTGGAAGATTGCCGCTATACCTATATAGCTCCTGAGCTAAGTACTTCATGCAAAATCAAGGGTACGACATGGAGACTACCCCAGATCTGAATTACGACAACGGCCGACGATCGCCTCTGCAGCTGTCAGTCCCGGCTGGAAAAACTCAGGATTATTACAGCAAGTCCAGATACGTTATCGGTTATGTTACACCAGCAACAACGCCGAGAACTCCAATGAGTAATGCGAGTGGCATTCTCACTCATCTGAATCGCCTACATACAATTCCGATAATAGCATTGGAGATATATTCAGGCAGACATTGTCTGTCAATATGGCATCCACTGACATTCAGGAAGAAGTCGAAGATCTGCCCGAATCTATTGAATTGGAGCCATGGGCCCAATAGCTGGGTGCACAGTAGGAGAAGTACTTTGAACTACGAGACCCTTCCACTGAAGATGATGTCATGCAAGTTGACCTCGGTGATGGATCCTCCTCGAAGCCAATCTTCATCAGTAAAAGCCTGACGGACGAAGAGAGGGAGTCGCTGTTGTAACTCGTCAGAGAATATATCGACGTCTTCGCTTGGAGGTATGAAGAAATTCCAGGGCTAAACCCCGAGATCGTACTTCATAAGCTCAATATTCATCCGAACGCAAAACTAGTCAAACAACAGCAACGACAGTTCCGTCCAGACATCATGAACTCCATCGAAGTAGAAGTAAACAAGCTTATAGCTAGCGGTTTCATCCACGAGAAGCAGCACCCAGACTGGGTAGCTAATATAGTACTAGTCATCAAGAAGAATACAAAGATACGAATCTGCATCGACTTCCGTAATTTGAATGCGGCATGACCTAAGGATGAATTCCCTCTTTCGATCACCGACATAATGATCGATAATACGTGTGGCTTCTAGTGCGTGTCCTTTATGGATGGCTTTTCACGGTACAATCAAATCAAAATGTCTCCAGATGATGAGAAGCATACGTTATTTCGAACACCGATCGGCGTGTATTGTTACACAGTCATGCCCTTCGGCCTAAAGAATGCCGGTGCTACATATCAATGATCTATGAGTGTCATCTTCAGAGATCACTTGCACAAGATGACAGAGTGTTACGTTAACGACATCGCCGATAAAAGCCGCTCCAAGGATGATCACTTACATGATTTGAGGACAATGTTCGACCTTATGTGAGCGCACAATTTGAAGATAAATCACACCAAGTCCTTCCTGGGCGTGTCCAGCGAGAAATTTTTGGGCTTTGTTATTACTTCCCGGGGTACTCACATAGACCCCGATAAGACAAAAGTAATCCTGGAGATGAGTCCACCGAGGAACCTCCGTGAACTCCGAGGCCTTTAGGGAAGACTAGCCTACATTAGGAGGTTCATATCTAACCTGTCAGGATGATGTCAACCATTCACACAACTCATGAAGAAAGGTGTCTCTTTCATATGGAATGAGGAATGTCAACGCGCCTTTGATGACATTAAGGAATACCTGTCGAATCCGCCGGTTCTGGTAGCCCCGGTCGCCGAAAAGCCCTTCATGCTCTATGTACGGGCAATGGAACACTCCTTCGACACCTTGCTAGCACAGAATAATAATACGGGGCACGAACAAGCCATCTATTACCTCAACCGAATGATGGTGGGGACAGAGCATAGGTATACCGCCGTGGAGAAGGAATGCCATGCCTTGGTGTTCGTCATTCAGAAAATACGATACTATGTGACAGGGCAGACCATCCATGTTGTCTCGCGAGTTACCCCATCAGGATTCTCATGACCAAGCCGGGCGCACTCAGTTTTTGTCTAGCCACCTAGGCGATATTGATGTCACCCTATGACATAGTTTTCGTTCCATAGAAGGATGACAAAAGTCAACCCTTGGCCGACTTCTTAGCAGCCCATCCAGGCTCAGAAATAGCCAGAATCCATAAAAAAATTCCAGACGGAGTCGTTAACTCAAACATGACCTCACAGGATGCCGTTTGGCGAATGTTCTTCAACGGTGCTTCAAGGACGGGGCCCCAAGGTGATATCGTCGCTGGAGTCGGAATAGTATTAATTTTTTTTCCCTGGATTGGTAGTCAATCGGGCATATTCTCTCACAGAACCCTGTTTAAACAATGTAGCTGAATATAATGCTCTGGTCATCGGGCTCCGACTCGCAAAAGAAGTGGGGGTCGAATACCTAGAAGCGTATGGCAACTCGCAGTTGATTGTTAATCAAATCCGAGGCTCATACGAGGTTCGCAACGAGGACCTGATTCCTTGTCATCAGACGATGATTGCCATCATTGCAACCTTGGAGGGGTTCTTTATAGAGCGTGTTTCTAGGCTCCAAAATATTGAAGCCGATGCCCTAGTAGGGCTCGCCGCTTCCTTAGCGGTGCCAAACCATGTTCATCATCTAGTCGACGTGATAGGCCATGAGCTGGTATGTCCCAAAAACAACGTTCAAGTAGGCATGAGTTACTCCGCCCAGATAACCAATGACGTACAAGATTGGAGACTCCTATTCATTGACTTTGCAGTCTATAGAATTCTGCCAGAGAATGTGAAAGAAGCAACTTCAATCATAAGGCGTTCTCTCAGATTCTTTTATGACACAGAAACAAAAATGCTATATCATCGATCCTACGACGGACTATTGCTACGCTGCCTATCAAATCCAGAAGCAAAAGAAGCCCTACGCGAGGCTCATAATGGTGTTTGCGGGGCTCACCAACCTGGCCCGAAGTTGCAGGACCATCTCCGTCGAATGGGCTATTACTAGCCTACGACGGTAGCAGACGCTGTCGATTATGCAAAGAATTATAGGACTTGTCAGATCCACGCAGACTTCATACATCAGCCATCTGAATTTTTGCACCCAACTGTGGCTTCTTGGCCATTTGAAGCATGTGGGATGGACATTATCGGCCCAATCACCGCGCCATCGTCCAAGGGGCACTGGTTTATACTTTTAGTCACCGATTACTTCTCCAAGTGGACGGAAGCTATTCCGCTTATAGAGGTAAAGATATCAAACGTGATTAGTTTCGTAAAACATCACGTTATCTACCATTTTGGACTATCCTGGAGGATTATTCATGACAATGGTCTGCAGTTCATAAGCCATGCTTTCTATCAATTTTGTGACAAGAATCGGATTCAGAATGTGACTTCAACGGCATACAACCCATCGGCTAATGGTCTAGCTGAAGCTTTTAACAAAACCATAATCAAGCTTCTCAAAAAGTTCGTGTCCTCAAACAAGCACGACTGGAATGAAAAGTTAGGCGAATGCTTATGGACGTACCGCACTACAATTCGGACGGCTATAGGAAATACACCGTTCTCTATGGTGTATGGAAGCGAGGCAGTTCTACCATTGGAGACCCAAATCCCCATGCTTCGTGTGGCCCTTACTTACCGGTTGACGTCGGACGATAACTACCGCCGACGGCTGCAAGAACTGGAAGCCTTAGATAAAAAGCGTTTGCAAGCTCAACAAAGCATCGAGCTCTATCAAGCACGCATCTCTAGAGCCTTCAATAAGAAAGTCAAGCAGAGGATGTTCCAAGTAGGCGATCTCGTCTTGGCCGTTCGCAGACCGATGGTCAAGGCACAAAACAGCCAGCAAATTTCAGCCCAAATGGGAAGGCCCATTTGTCATCGAGTCCGTATTCTCCAACGGCGCATATCGGCTCGCAAAACAAAATGTAGACTTACTTATGATGCCCATAAACGGCAAGTTCCTTAAAAAGTACTATGTTTAAAGACATGCTCGTACTTCCCTACATACTAAATCCCCTAGACTGTCGAGTTATGTACACCAGGTACCTCTGAACTTACACTCTACTAGCTTCGAGGGTATTCACATCGCATCTCCCCGAGTGATGAGTCATGTATATTGATACCTCTGAACTTCCACTCTGATGCTTCATCTCGCCGGAGTCTGCCAGGTTCTTTTTTTTGTCTCTGTGCACACTTCCTGATTTTGATTATCATATATCACGTCCACATTACCTCTGATATAGATAATCTCCTAACTTAACACATGTACCCAATCCGAGCTAAAATCACAATATTAAGGCCACAGAACCTATCACGTCCATATTACCTCTGTTAGGTTTTGTTTCAAATCAATTACCCGCACCACTAGTGCGCAAAAGGGTAATAGGTCCACAAAAATCATTCGAATCTATTACCCGCACCACCAGTGTGCAAAAGGGTAATAGGTCCACCCAAAAATCATTCAAATTTATTATCCGTGCTACCAATGCGCAAAAGGGTAATAGGTCCACAAAAATCGTTCAAACCTATTACTCGTATCTCTAGATGCACAAAAGGGCAATAGGTCCACAAAAAAGTCCTCCAAGTGGGATGTCTTCTGCCAATCACAAATATTGTATTAGGCCCTCTAGTACGAGCATTTCAGATATCATAAGTAAAAAATGAAGATAATGTATCTTTTTATTTGAAGAAATGTCAACTACATTGGTGGGGCTACATCTCCAACAAAAAAAGGGAGAGAAAATTCACTACTCATCAGCAACACATAGTTTGGTGAGTATGTCCTCCAGTTATGCTGTTGAGCGTTCAATTTTTTGTTAGGCTTGGCGTTCAGCTTCCTAGGTCAGCTTTTCAGGATCCTCAAGATGTGCATGAGCCTGCCAGTTGTCCTTCACTTTTTTTAGCGTACCCTCCAGAGCAGTAGAGGCTCGTGTGACCTTATCGGTCTTCTCGCAAATCAGCTCTCTCTCTTGACGGGTAGCTCGGAGCTCAGTCTCCAGAGATGCCAGCTTAGCTAGGAGCTGGAGGTTTTGATTGTTAGTTTCGGCCATCGGACGAACTGTGGCCTCCTCGCGAATCAGGCAAGCCTCTCCCTTCCAGCTCAGCTTGTCATACTTCTGAGACAACCTCTGGAGGTCTTTCTCCAAGGTGGGCTTGGTCGTCTCTAGTAAGTCCTTCAGCTTCTTCACAGCCGTTATAAGGAAGGTACGCTCCTGTTCTACTGTAGCAGGCACATCGACTTGCCATAGTTTTTACAACTGTATTAGGCACCTATCAGCCTCTGCCAGTTTGTGCTCCAGAATAACAGCCATCCCTTCTCTACCCGAGAGCGTCTTCGACAGTTCAATCTGGCCTTGGGCATAATGACGAGCCACGGCAAAGGACGTTCCCCAACTCAAAGCAGCTTTAACCCCCCATTTCAGATGGCGGTAGAAGCTCTCGACTATGTCCCTTGACGACTCGTCTAGGTTCTCCAAAGAGGACGGCGTCGAAGGAATATCAGCCAAGGGAGCCGAAGGTGTCTGGAAAAGAGGCACAGCAGAGCTGGGAAAGAGGCGCAGCAGAGCTTGACGACCATGTTAGAAGGGAAACAAAATCCGATCGGTGAGATTCTCGTGCAGCGACAATCTCCCCCTCCACAGCCCGAAGGAGCGGAAGACTGGGCAGAGCGGAGAGTTCAATCTCTGGAGAAAGAGTAGCTTCAACCGACCCCTCATCCACCGATGCTGGTGCAGGAATCACCGCCTCTACCGCCGGCACTTCTGTCATAGGCGGCTCCGAACTCGGCCCAACGGGGGGGGCCTTGATTTGAAGGAAAGAAGGTTCACTTCTTCTCTTTTGTACGAGGTCCACCCCGATGTCTTCCAGTATCCTCTCTTCCGTCGCCATATCCACCATTGGCAATGAAGGTACAGGGCCTATAGATCCAGAACAACAGACAATTAGCTTGACTCGAAGGATATGAAGAAAGAGCGAATGAAACTCCTTGTTGGTAAGAATATGACATAGCTTACCAGGGAAGGACGGCAGAGACCGCGGATCTTTTATGATAGTCATCATTCCTCCTACTGCCCCCATATCCACCTCAACGGCGGTATCCGACCCGCCTGCATCTGCCACTCCAGCCCCGGTTGCCCAGAAAGGAGATGTAGCTGGGTCAGTCCCGACCAACTGAGACCCGCAGTCCCAAGATCTGGTTCTGTAAGGCTTGCACCTTCTCCGACCAGGGTGTCCGTAGCTGGAGGGTTTATTTCTTCCAAAGCCTGCACAGAAAAAGGGGGAACAATAAGATAATGTCCCAAAAGTAATATGGTGGTTTGTCGGGATGAAATTTACCTCCGAGATGGTTTTGGCATCGATGTCTCCTTCCACGACGGTAGGCCCACGGTTCCTAATTGCAACCCGCTTCTGGAAACGGGGCCTGTCAGCGACGGAGGGTCCACACTTGCTTCGCTTATGCGGAAGACTCGGCACAGGAGAAGGCAAGCGCGCCATGTTCCTATTTTTGGGCTCCTCGTATTTTTCCCCCAACTTGGTCCCGGTGATAAAACTGATACTTGCATCGAAGTCGTAGGAAGGCCCATTCACGGAGACATGGTGGAGTACCGCCATGTACGAGATGCGCCCCGAGCCCCCGGTGTCGGCTAGACAGAAGCTGGTTTGGGTACGGACGGCACTATAGTAATGCCAGGCCTGGATGCCATCCAGGATGTCGTCCTCATTACCCAGACAGGAACTAGGGTTGTCCAAAAACAACTGACAGTACCCGAATTATCGAGAGTATTGGCTGGGTAGGTAAGGTTCCAAGAAGACGATGTTGCGGTTGCGGTACGCCAGATATGCAGGGCAGATATTCTGCAACCAGCGAAACATCTTTTCGGATATGATCTGGGGTGCGACACCGCCATCAAGATAAAAGTGCCTCATTTTTTCTTCAGTAAAAGGCGGGATCGACATAAAAAAGGACTAGCTATCCACCCATGGAGCGTAGCTCGATAGTCGGGTATGGTTGAATAGGTCCAGGGCATATCATGGTACTGGTAGATGAACGCATCGTTGGCAGTCGCGTTACCTTCGGGGATAGGCCGCATCAGAGAGGGGCAGTGCATTAGCAGCCACCCCATCAGATAATGGTAGGGCAGCTCGATTCAATTTAAATCCTTCGTAACGTCACGAGCTATGGCTTTGGCTGTAAAGAAACGAAGGCCTCGATGAATGTTGCACACCATGGCTGGGAGTAGAGCTAGCCTGCCTCTAAAGACTAGCTTGACAGCAGAGAGGATCAGGTTGCGGCTGATTCTCTCAGTAGAACCAGAACCCCCCGAGACCACACAGGTCCTCAACCATATCATCAGAAACCCAGGCAGGATGGCCTTATTGGACAAGAGTTGGGTATCTTGATAAAAGTAACAGAAAGTGTCATTCTGGCTTCCAAATTTGTTACCGGAAGCTTTATTCCTCTTGGCACTTTGAACCTGAGCGACCACCTCTTATTCAGTCTGAGGGCTCCGAGGGGTAACCCGGCCCGAGGCCCTAAGTTTGAACAGATAACTGATCCAAGCCTTGGTATGGGGAAGGTTCCCTTCAGAGCTGTCATCCCTCTCCTTCAATATTTGCTAACAAGTGCTATGATGACATAGCACTTCCCGATAAATGGTAAGAAACCCGGGTAACCGCTGCTCTAACTCCCCAAACTCCTCATTCATTAGGGTATACTCCTCGTAAACTTCGTTTCCCCAGGGCAACTTGGAGACGTCATGCATCTCGTGGAGAGCGAGCCCCATCTCCCCAGCAGGTATAAAAAAAGGTCCCTGTACGACGGTTGTATATCTCGAGGAGTGCTATGAACATCCTTGTGTTCACAGAAAGACCGTAGCAGGTGCCCCTTATGGCATAGTAGAGGTCGAGCTGCTGCAAAGTATCCTGATACACCGTCAGAATCCAGGATGTCAAGTTGACCCACGGAGGGGAACGATGCATCCAATTCAGCAGCAATAGTCTGCCCATGGGATATGATCCTTTGCGAGCAATCTGGTTCAAGAAGGTGTCAGCTTCAGAGAACCGGTTATTGGGCCTCAGCTCATTTATGAAACTGCCGGGGGCTAGTCCGACAACAGAATAACTGATTGACTCCTTGGTCGCGACCGCCGACCGCACTCGTCTATTATAATGGATATTATCTATGAAGACTCCCTGCCGATCCTGAGTTATAGGATCCGTTATTCATCTCTCGATGGGTACCATGTTAAAATAGGATAGGAAAAAATAGCGTTCCATCTGAGGAAGGTGAACCGCTATTCCCTTGGAAGTAAAATCTCAGCTCTCAGATAGCTCCAATATGCTTGGATTCGAGACAGTTAGAGCATCTCCGAATAAGAACACAGGCTTCAGATGAGTGTCCCCAGTTTCCTGGAATTCATCATGCTGAGTAAGTAGAAGAATGATTGGCCCCTGATCTCCCTTAACCTAGCCTCAGGTTGGCCTCGGGTAATCTGAGTCGACTCACGTTCGACTATCTAGTCAAATCTCACACCCAAAGCAGACTAGGCGTACCCTATCAAGAGCTCCTCCGATGGATCAATAGGCAAGTTCACTGCAAAGGACAAAGAAGAAATATAGTTAGAAGAAAACAAAGTTCATTCTTCAGCTATGCGTCCTAGTCAAACAGAACCTATGCGGCCTAGTTACGAGGGATGCACATGCGGCTTAAAAATATGAGATATATATGCGGCCTAGTCAAGTGGAGCTTATGCAGTTCAGTCATGTGACGTACATGCGGCTCAGTCATGAAGAGCTTATGCGGTTTAGTTATGAGACGTACATGTGGCTCAGTCATGAGGCACTTATGCAATTCAGTTATAAAATTCTTATGTGGCTCAGTCATGAGGGGCTTAAGCGGTTCAGTTATGAGACGTGCATACGGCTCAGTCATGAGGCACTTATGCAGTTCAGTTATGAAATACTCATACGGCTCGGTCATGAGGCATCCTTACGGTTCAGTTATGTGGCACTCATGCGGCTCTGTCACGAGGCATCTATACGGTTCAATGACTCTTATATGGCTCAGTCCATGCGGCCCCATCACACAGAACGCATGCGGTCCAGTGAGATAGGACACGCACCGATTATGCCAAATCATAGAGACGATAGATGACAAGCCTGCGCATAAAGCATGTGACATGGCCATTCAAATTAAAGTCATCATTCTCCCACCATCCTTACCCTTAATGGGGGGTTGCATGTCGGGATGAACGGAAGGAGAGTCCACAGCTCTCGACAGAGAGGTGGGTCCTTTCCCTTTGGCCGCAGTGCAGGTCGATTTGGAAGCTTTTGGAGCCATGGATGACTGGAACAGAAAGGACGACGAAGATGATCAAGACGAAGGAGAAGAAGTTGAAAGAGAAAATTCTCTCTCCACCGTATGATCCATATTTATAGGTCTTCAAAAGAGCATAAACCGATAGACGCTACTTCGATTCTCGTATCCATTAAAAGATAATGATGACCCTTTGGATTCTATCCTTTATAACCGAAAAGGTAGCCCCAAATCCAAAACCAAATTAGAATATTAAATGCAGCATTGGCAGCTGGACAGCCTGGATGGGATCTCTTTGCGACTCAAATTTTTCCTGCGGCTCGAAATCTCCTTGTGGCTCAAAATTTCCATATGGCTCGAAGTCTCTGTATGATACGAAGCCTCCCTGTGGCTTGATATATCTCCATGCTTCTTATTCAAAGTATTCCAAATTTGTAATTTGAAAACTTTGAAGGAGGTTTTGTAGAAGCGTAGAAATTATGGGGTTCGTGCGAATCACATTTACAAAGCTAACCGCATGAGTACTTTGGGCCAAGTTGGTCCGCATAAGAAAGAGCAGCATGACAGAGTCGACATGCCCCTGCGGCCCATCTTTACTGTCTCTGATTATATTAAAAAGCGACCAAAATGATTTGGGCCGTAGAAGGAAGAGCTACTTATGCGGCCAAGCTGATCAGCCGCAGAAGCCCCTCTCACTACTAAAATATATCGAATTTGCGACAGCCATATCCGTCACTAATCCGTTGGTAAATCGGCTTAGCGACGGCTAACCGATAGAATTTGGCTAAAAAAATTCATCGGGAAATAGCCTGTCGCTAAACAAAGTCCATCGCTAAGCTGTCACCATTCGACTGCTTAGCGACGGATTGCCGTCATCAAGGATCATACATTTAGCGATGGCTAGCCGACGGATTTCCGTCAAATCAATTATCGGAAGGTTTTTTATACTACTTTTTAGTGACGGACAGGTTCGTCGGTAATATGTCGGTAACTGTATATCAGAGAGTTTCTGATACAAAAAATCTGACGCAAATTTGTCGCTAGTCGTTGCTAATACTTGACAGAAGAACGACAGTGTAGCGACGGAATATCCGTCGCTTAGGTTATGGAAATCTTTATATTTCCAGAACCTTGTCGACGGATAATCCGTCGCTAATCTGACGACATCTGTCGCTAACTGGTAATTCTCCAGTTAGCGATGGAATATTTCGTCGCTCAGCCGTCACCTTTCGTCACTCGGTAGTCGCAAGTCCGTCGCTAACTGGAAATTTTTTTAAAAAAATTACATAAAACATAGCATTTCCTGTTCGTACAACATTCGAAACATCACAATATGCATCACACCTCGCACAAACCCACAAACCAATATACCTCGCACACCAATATACAAATATCTATCACAAATATATCACACAAACCAACATACATCAATGAACCAACAAACCAATATACATCACATACCAATATACAAATATCTATCACAAATACATCACACAAACCAACATACATCAATGAGACTCGGAGCAACCCTCCGTTGAATTTCTATATAATAAAAGTCTAGGTAATAGCATCTAAAAACATCCAAGTCTATAAAATAACCATGTCTAGAAAATAAAAAATATCAAAAGTTGTAAAACCATCCAAGTAAAACCCATAAATAAGTCTACCGGAAATAATTCGGTCAAAAATCATATCATATATATATATTGTCCTCTACGTACGCGCAGAGAGATCTCCCTCCTCAGCACTGCACATAAGTATGATCAATGCCAGCAAGATCAATATTCAGAGAAGATGGATGACTGGAACTTCCGGTACAACTGCCCTCTGGTGCCACCTCCTCCTTCATAGCTACCTCGACTTTAGGAATCACTACCGACTCAGCAGCAGGAGGTGGCACTACCTCCTCAGCAGCAGGAGGTGGCACTACCTCCTCAGCAACAGGAGGTACCACTACCTCCTCAGCAGCCATCTGTGCCTCTCTCAAGCGACGTCCTCGGGTTATGGGTGCCATCTGGTAAGATTGATGAAAACATGGAGATTAATTAGGGATTAAACAAAATGACAATATTAGACGTGTAATATGGAAGATTCATAGTTTTATGGAAATGACAGTATTAGACGACCTTCGCGTCCTCATCTTCCTCTTCCTTCTCATCTTTGCTTTCATCTATTTCATTTTTTCTTCGGATACTTCAACCTCTTCGGATACTTCAACCTCCAATGGTGAATGACCCTCAGCAGTCTTGTCCTAAACTTGAAGCCATTAACGACATAGCCTGACAGTACAAAATGAGTCTCACAACCAGGATATATAGGAGTATCTGCTTCGTACACTGTCACTCCCCATTCCCGAAATACGTAAATTTTTGATTTTTTTGTATATGGTATCTGGCACCTGTATTTTTATTGCATATATCCTGTATTTGTAACTGACCATGGCATGGAAAAGTATCTCGTCGCGAATTAGTGTACCACCCCTTGTCCTTGTTTGGTTGTAGGCGTGGTTCACTGTTTTGATGATAGGATTTCTGAACCGTGTTGTGGTTAGTATTTTATTTAATTAATTTAATTAGTTGTATCATGTAGCAATTAACATGTCATTAGTCATATGGTTAGAGCATGTTTAGGGCTTAGGGTTTTCTTAAGCCAACCCCTATATATATTCTCTTCCTCCCTCTCTCTCTCTTCATTCACTCTTTTCATTTCTTTTCCTCCCAACCAATAGGCAAGTACATCTTGCACCAAATGGAGAGATTCTTGAATTTTTCATTTCTTGATTTTTTTTCTTTGAAATGATTTGTCTATATTGCTCTTCTCATCATCCTCTACAAGTTTAGTTCTTGGAGTTTTTGATTTTAATGGCTAGTTTTATGTAGATCTAAGTTTCTAAAACTAGGGTTCTATGGGTTTCCATGGTTTTGATCAATCAAACTTGGTTATTTTTGAAAACTTATGGTCCTAGGTTGTAGGAAACATGATTCTACACAATTTTGACCTTTGAAAGGTTAGATTTTGACTTGTTTTGAGGAAGTTATGGCCAAAATAATATTTGGATATTTTCTATGTCATCTGCCCTGTTTTGGCAGGGACGATAAATAGTACCGTATGAATAGTACTACATGAATAGTGCCGCAGCCGCAGGAATGAATAGTACCACAGCCGCATAAGATGAATAGTACCGCAGCCGCATGGAATGAATAGTGCTGCAGCTGCATGAGATGAATAGTACCGCAAGCTTGCATAGTACCATATGAAATGAATAGTACCGTAGGATGAATAGTGCCGTATGGCATAAATAGTGCTGCATAGTGTCTATTTTGGCTGTTTTATGCCCTATTTGATTGATTTGTGGCCAGAATTTCTTCCAACTTCCAACATGAAAGTTGTAGATCTTTGTATTGGCTTCAAGGATCTTCATGTCTCACTTTAAGCTGAATTCACATGGGACTTTTATGTCACAAGGGGTCCGTGTGACTTCCTGACTTGACCATGTTCCTGACCTAATTACCTGTATACATGCTGGTACAGGTTCTAAGTGTGTATTGAGATACAATATTAGTATGTACTGCGGTACCATTTAATGAGTGCACTGAGGTGTGACTCTACATGCCAAGTGATCGTTCGTGTTATATGTCAATACATGTGTACCTTCCAGTACAGTCATGGTAATTGGTCAGTAATAGTGTCGTGGTATATTGATTGTTGTTTGAAGCATTACACTAAGCATGGATCTAGATCGGGCCGATGTGGATTCATACTTAGGGTACGCGTACTATGGTACGACGTATAGGAGGATGACCATGTGACCACGATATGTAATTCTATTATCAAGATAGGGTTAATCTAAGCAACATAATTTGGTAGATGCATTGGGTGGGAACGGAATCCCGAGATCGTGCCATACTAGCCACCCTAGGTCCAGCCCTGGCGTGTCGGGTTGGCCACCACGGATACAGTTTCATCCGCTTATAGTGGATGACTATATCCGACTCCTACGTGCTATGTGTTAAATATTTTAGCACGGTGGCCTTGCGGGGGACCGGTGCATAATCAAAGTGCTATGTGTATATGTATATTATATGGTTTGGCTAGCCCTGCTGGGTTGACACGAACTGAGGATTCCTATATATGCATTACTGGGATAACCCAGGCAAATCATAGAAAGTCGTAGGATTGATTGGCCGCTTGTAAGCTGACTTATTTTGTGATATGTTTTCTTCTGTTAGCAACTGAGGAACATGGACTATCGTGGTGTATGGTCCAACCCATGTCCTTGTTTGGTTGTTGGGTTGGACTATTGTGCTGCGATGGACTATGGACCGAAGTCGCGATCAGAAGCCCTTTTACCTGCCCATGGCTATAGGATATATCTTATCTCGGTACGATATTTGCACCGTTTGTCCTTGTTTGGTTGTAAGGGTGTCGTATTGTCTCGATGATATGGTATAAGCCTATAACTCGTGAATCAGGTCTTATTTAACTTATTGGATTTATCTTACTCTTTTGTGCTCCCTTGTGGTACTTGCTATTCGGGGCCCGACCCCGCTGGTTTTATTTGGCCAGATCTCATAGCAGCCCCAGAGGATCCAGCCTTCCACCCGAACAATGGTGCACACCAGGAGTATGGGTGCCAGGGACCATGAGTGGGTTTCTTCTTCTCTGCTCTGATATCTTCTATTTTGTACTTGGCGTTTAGCCACCGGCACTTGTTTAGCCGGCAGTTCTGGGCATTAGTTTCCTTTACATAATTGTAATTAAATCAGACTACAGCTGACTACGGTTATGTACTATTGACTTTCGGTACTAGCATATCATTTTGTATAGCTAGGCTCATGAATCATTTTGATGAAGCGTCGGGGACGCCTTACTGTTTTGTCTTATATAATCATTATTTACTGCTTTTTGTTTTGATTGATTGAGACATAGATACTCTGTGAGACCGTAGGAGACTTGATTATAGCATGCAGCCCCTTGTCTCTTGACAGCCACGATCGCCGTATGACGTTTATATACCTCATATGGAGTAGCTAGCCTAGTCCGTCTCAGTATTCCGGTACTGGGGCGTGACAAGATTTTATTTGTGGCCTATGCAGGTCTATTTTTTATACTTGTGGGGTGTTGCGATTATAGGAGTCTCAATCAAAATATGTCCCCCTTGATCTCCTGATTCGTCTTCTCTTTCTTTCACCTTGATTGCTAACTTGATTATCATCCTTGATTCTTTCACGTCCTGTCTTTTGAAACCTTGTATCCTTTTCTTTAGGGTCACATCATTCTCGGCTATTGGAGGAGCCAGCATGGAAGAGAATCCAGTAGATTAAGGACCAGTTGGAGATCAGCAAGGGGTAGCCCCTCTACCTGGACAGATTCACATCGAGAATGTTATCGAGCATGAGCCAGTTAAGCCACAAAGGCCAGAGGTTCCCGTACCTCCAGTGATGCCGGTAGTACCAGTAGCACTAGACGCGCCGGCACTATTACTGATTATCAGAGGATTATTGGAGACCCAGCAACGCCAGATGGTAGCCCAACAGCAACAACAAATCCGACAGCAAAAACAGGATGTGCTACAGAATCAGGGGTTGCAATTAGCCCTTGAGAGAAGTGTCAGGAATAATTCAGGAGCGTCCGAAAGGTTTTGTCGAATTAACCCGAGATATTTTAACGGCACGGTAGATGCCATCACGGCGGATGCTTGGCTTCAGGATACAGAGGCCATATTGACCGTAGCAAAGGTTCCAGCAGAAGAGAAGGTTGATCAGGTCAGACTTTTACTTCAGGATCTCGCCCGCGATTGGTGGGTATCGAAAGAGGTTAGAATGAGGCATCCTGTTCCCTGGGATAGCTTCAGTACCAGATTCAAGGCCAAGTACTTTGGCGTGGTAGCGCGGTATGAGCTACAGCAGAGGTTTATCAGTCTCAAACAGGCTGGTAAGACGGTGGATGGTTATGCAGCGGAGTTCTGCAGGTAAGTAGGTTTGTTCGGATGATGGTGGCGACAGAGCCAGAGAGAGCAATGAGGTTCCAGCAGGGACTTCACCTAGAGATTTTGTAGCTGGTCGAGGGGCACGACTACCAGACATTCGATGCAGTATTGACTACAGGTCGGAGGCACGAGCTTACCATTCAAAGGTTATCAGCAAGGACTGGGGGCCAGAAGAGGTCTCATACGCAGAGTACGGAAGGAGGAGGAGCAGTACCTCAGATGTCAGCACCAACGCCTAGCGTCCGTATTCATGATGCAGCACCAATCACGATAATTATGACTGCACCAGTTCGACAGCAGCAACAGAGGAACCAGCAGCAGCGTCAGGAAGCACCAGTAGGTTACCCTTACTGTGGTAAGGGAGGACACACTAGGGATGTGTGTCGTTCAGCTAATGGATTATGCTTGAGGTGTGGCAATCCAGACCATAGGATTTCCAATTGTCCTATGATGCAGAGGCCAGGGGGCCAGCTCAACGGTTTTTGGCGTTGCCAGCTCCAGAGGTAGCACCGTATCAAGGGCCAGCACTAGCAGTGAGGCCACTAGCCCAGCGCCCATTACCGACGCAAGCTCAGATGTATCGACAAGCGCAACATCAGGTTGGACAGCAGGGCCAGGGAAGGCAGGGACAAAGGCAAGAAGAATTTGGAGTATTAGAGCAGAGGTTGGCTAAAGACGGTCAGATTTTGGGTAAGTTTTGAGTATTATTTATTATAATTCCTTGAGTTTTATATTCGAAGAGTGAAGGCGACTTTCTCGTCTCACTCATCTGCTCTCGTATCATGTGATACGTGATATTCATTATGTGTCTTAATTACGAGAGTACGTTCTTGACAGAGTCTCGTTCTTGATTTAGTCATTGGTACCGACTTATCTCAAGCGTTGACCCTTGTCCACTTTGGGTGTCAGTGTAGAACCTCGAGAATGAATTCCTACCTGACTTGAGAGGTATATTTTATTCGTATGTCTCCGATCATTTCCTTCTAGGGTACGATTATTGTTTGTGCTCTTACTTAATTATTCTTGCTTTCTTAAACTGTTCATGTGCCATGTGTTATTTGATAATTGTGCTTGCTATATGTCATGAGTGTATTTCGTGATCTGAGAGCACGCTCGACTAGCCTTATCGAAATTTCAAGGACAAAATTTTTCTAAGGAGGGTAGAGATGTCACTCCCCATTCCCGGGATACGTAAATTTTTTATTTTTTTGTATATGGTATCTGGCACCTGTATCTTTATTGCATATATCTTGTATTTGTAACTGGCCATGGCATGGAACAGTATCTCGTCGCGAATTAGTGTGCCATCCTGGTCCTTGTTTGGTTGTAGGCATGGTTCACTGTTTCGATGATAGGATTTCTGAACCGTGTTGTGGTTAGAATTTTATTTAATTAATTTAATTAGTTGTATCATGTAGCAATTAACATGTCATTAGTCATATGGTTAGAGCATGTTTAGAGCTTAGGGTTTTCTTATGCCAACCGCTATATATATTCTCTTCCTCACTCTCTCTCCTCATTCACTCTTTTCATTTCTTTTCCTCCCAACCAATAGGCAAGTACATCTTGCACCAAATGGAGAGATTCTTGCATTTTTTATTTCTTGATTTTTTTTTTTGAAATAATTTGTCTATATTGTTCTTCTCATCATCCTCTACAAGTTTAGTTCTTGGAGTTTTTGATTTTAATGGCTAGTTTTGTGTAGATCTAAGTTTCTAAAACTAGGGTTCTATGGGTTTCCATGGTTTTGATCTATCAAACTTGGTTATTTTCGAAAACTAATGGTCCTAGGTTGTAGGAAATTTGATTCTACACAATTTTGACCTTTGAAAATTTAGATTTCGACTTGTTTTGAGGAAGTTATGGCCAAAACAATATTTGAATATTTTCTATGTCATCTGCCCTGGTTTTGGCAGGGGCGATGAATAGTGCTGCATAAATAGTGCCGTATGAATAGTGCCGCAGCCGTAGGAATGAATAGTACCGCAGCCGCATGAGATGAATAGTACTGCAGCCGCATGGAATGAATAGTACTGCAGCCGCATGAGATAAATAGTACCGCAGGCTTGCATAGTGTCGCATGAGATAAATAGTACCGTAGGATGAATAGTGCCGCATGGCATGAATAGTGCCGCATGGCATGAATAGTGCCGCATAGTGCCTATTTTGGCTGTTTTTGGCTGTTTTATGCCCTATTTGATTGATTTGTGGCCAGAATTTCTTCTAACTTCTAACATGAAAGTTGTAGATCTTTGTATTGGCTTCAAGGATCTTCATGTCTCACTTTAAGCTGAATTCACATGTGACTTTTATGTCACAAGGGGTCTGTATGACTTTCTAACTTGACCATGTTTCTGACCTGATTACATGTATACGTGCTGGTACAGGTTCTAAGTGTGTATTGAGATACAATATTGGTATGCACTGCGGTGCCATTTAATGAGTGCACTGAGGTGTGACTCTACATGCTAAGTGATTGTTCGTGTTATATGTCAATACATGTGTACCTTCCAGTACAGTCATGGTAATTGGTCAGTAATAGTATCGTGGTATGTTGATTGTTGTTTGAAGCATTACACTAAGCATGGATCTAGATCGGACCGATGTGGATTCATACTTAGGGTACGCGTACTATTGTACGATATATAGGAGGATGACCATGTGACCACGACATATAATTCCATTATCAAGATAGGGTTAATCTAAGCAACTTAATTTGGTAGATGCATTGGGTGGGAACGGAATCCCGAGATCGTGCCATACTAGCCTCCCTAGGTCCAGCCCTGGCGTATCGGGTTGGCCACCACGGATACAGTTTCATCCGCTTATAGTGGATGACTATATCCGACTCCTACGTGCTATGTGTTAAATATTTTAGCACGGTGGCCTTGAGGGGGACCGGTGCATAATCAAAGTGCTATGTGTATATGTATATTATATGGTTTGGCTAGCCCTGCTGGGTTGACACGAACTGAGGATTCCTATATATGCATTACTGGGATAACCCAGGCAAATTATAGAAAGCCGTAGGATTGATTGGCCGCTTGTAAGCTGACTTGTTTTATGATATGTTTTCTTCTGTTAGCAACTGAGGAACATGGACTATCGTGGTGCGTGGTCCAACCCATGTCCTTGTTTGGTTGTTGGGTTGGACTATTATGCTGCGATGGGCTATGGACCGAAGTCGCGATCAGAAGCCCTTTTACCTGCCTATGGCTATAGGATATATCTTATCTCGGCACGATATTGGCACCGTTTGTCCTTGTTTGGTTGTAAGGGTGTCGTATTGTCTCGATGATATGGTATAAGCCTATAACTCGTGAATCGGGTCTTATTTAACTCATTGGATTTATCTTACTCTTTTGTGCTCCCTTGTGGTACTTGCTATTCGGGGCCTGACTCTACTGGTTTTGTTTGGCCAGATCTCGTAGCAGCCCCAGAGGATCCAGCCTTCCACCCGAACAATGGTGCACACCAGGAGTATGGGCGCCAGGGACCATGAGTGGGTTTCTTCTTCACTGCTCTGATATCTTCTATTTTGTACTTGGCGTTTAGCCACCGGCACTTGTTTAGCCTGCAGTTCTGGGCATTAGTTTCCTTTACATAATTATAATTAAATCAGACTGCAGATGACTACGGTTATGTACTATTGACTCTCGGTACTAGTTTATCATTTTGTATAGCTAGGCTCATGAATTATTTTGATGAAGCATCGGGGACGCCTTACTGCTTTGTCTTATATGATCATTATTTACTGCTTCTTGTTTTGATTGATTCAGACATAGATGCTCTGTGAGACCATAGGAGACTTGATTGTAGCATGCACCCCCTTGTCTTTTGACAGCCACGATCGCCGTATAATGTTTATATACCTCATATGGAGTAGCTGGCCTAGTTCGTCTCAGTATTCCGGTACTGGGGCGTGACATACACCATATCCTGTCTTTTCGCATATAGTTCACCTTACGATGACCACAGGCCGTAATTACGTACGAAATCCTTACGGGTCAAATAATCTCTCACAGTCACCATTTCTTCGTAACGTCTATTACGACAATTACCATATGGCACGATCAACGAAGTAACGATCCATCGCAGATTGGATGTGAAAATTTGCATCGTAAGACAAAGTAAACAAAATTGCAATTAAAAATATAGTCCTATGCCGACCCCCCTCTACTTCGTCGCTCTACTTCCCCTACTTCTCAAGAAGGCCCCCTCTCTGACCCCCCTCTATATCCCTACTTCTCATTCGACTCTCTCAGCCTCCTATTTCGCATCATATGATATCCATCTCAACTAAAGAGTAGAGAAGTGTGAAAATATTAATATTAACCAAGTGTAAAAATATTAACATTAATATTAACCTTCTCATTCGACTCTCTCAAGAAGGCTCCCTCTCGGACCCTCTCTACTTTGTCGCTTTACTTTCCCTGCTTCATGGTGATACTGATTTCGATACCGATCGTTGGTTAATATTAATATTTTTACACTTCTCCACGCTTTGGTTGAGATGTATATCATATGATGCGGAATAGGATGCCTCATGACCCGAATGAGAAGATGGAGAGTAGGGAGGCTCACTCTATACATTCATCCGCCTACGATATACACTCTTACTTATGCAAGCCTTTTGAGGTAATCAGCATTATACTAGATTTCCGAAAAAATCTATAACTCTGATAGGGCCAAAAGACTTGGCGTAAGTAAATTTAATTTCCAACACTTACCTAGCTACTACTAAGATATTTTATATATATCCTTCTAGGATAATCACTCTATACCAAGGTTCGCAGTATCGACAAGGTTCTAAACGGCGGTAGGCGGGTGCACGGCGGAGAGAGTCCGCCTACCGTCTAGACACCGCCTAGACGTCGCCTAAACGATCAATACCGATACTCATAGAAATAGTCCGATACTGATACTTCGTCGCTCTACTTACCCTGCTTCTCAAGATGGCCCCCTCTCTGACCCCCCTCTACTTCCCTACTTCTCATTCGATATTTTAAGAAGTGAGCGTCTTTCTTCGTAGTGGAGTCGGGGAAAGAATGGAATAGATGATTTCACTATATTTCTGACCGGGAACAGGACCTATCAAAAGGATTCTGGCTTGCCCTACTACCCATCGCAAATTTTTTCCTTCTAATATTTTGAATGTGAAGCTCTGCTTCACAAGTTTGGTTTTATATTATGCTCTGGTAGGAAAAGTCATGAGATTCATGGTGATACCGATTCCGCCTACGATATACACTCTATACACACTTACTTATGCAAGCCTTTTAAGGTAATCAGCATTATACTAGATTTTTGAAAAAATCTATAACTCAGATAGGCCCAAAAGACTTGGCATAAGTAAATTTAATTTTCAACACTTGCCTAGCTAGTACTAAGATATCTTATATATATATCCTTCTACGATACTCCGATCCGAAGCCGCTGATACTACCGATATCGCCGATACTAATACTCATAGGAATAGTCCAATACCGATTCCGATACCGATACTTTGAACCTTGATACTACGTTTATATATATACTAATTTATATACTAATGGATTTCATTGTGTGTGTGTGTGTGCGGCCCCGGGCCCCGACCCCCAACCCCACTACCGTCGACCGCCATCCCTACCACCACGACCCCCACCCCCACCGCCGCCGACCCTCCACCCCCACCCCCACCACCGCGACCCACCACCCCAACCCCCAGCACCACCACCACCGGCGACCGCCATCCCCACCGTCGACCCGAAACCCGCCGCCCTGACCCGAAACCCCCCCCAGCGACCTCCACCCCCACCACCGCGACTCCCACCCCTACCACCGAGACACCCACCCCCACCAGCACCGGCCCTCGCCGCCCCCCGCCACTACGACCCGAACCCCCCCCCAGCGATACCCACCCCAACCATCGCGACCCCCACCCCCACCCCCACGACCACCTCCCCCCGCCTCCCTCCGTCGCCCCGACCCGAAACCTCCCCAGCCCCAACCACCACCGGCGCCCAACCCCCACCCCCACCACCGCCGACCGCCATCCCCACCACCACCGCCCCCCGCCGCACCGACCCGAACCCCCCAGCGACCCCCACCCCCACCGGCCCCCGCCTCCCCCCTGTTGCCTCAACCCGAACCCCCCCAGCGACCCCCACCACCACCAGCCCCCGCCTCCCCCCGTCGCCCCGACCCGAAACCCCTCCAGCGACCCTAACCCCCACCCCCACCACCACCGGCCCCCGCCGCCCCGACCACCGAGAGTGAGAGAGAGAGAGAGAAGATTAGCTGGAGAGAGAGAAAAAGTCTGCGGTCGGAGAGAGAGAGAGAGAAAAAAAATTGGGGGGGATGAAAAGCCCCCCCCCCCGTCGGCTAAATTTAAGTTAGGGCTGTATATTTAGCGACGGACTGGTGACGGATATATTTCGTCGCTAGGTGGTCGCTATACCACCTTAGCTGGCCGACGGAATATCCATCGCTATGTGGTCGTTTAATTTTACGACAATTTTTTCATCTTTTTTCGCCAACTTTTGCCAACTAAGCGAAGGCCTAGCGACGGATATATTCATCCGTCACTATATCTCTGCCAACTTAACGACAGATTGGCGACTTTTGCTCGCCCTTAAATAAAATAAAAACTTATCGGCTTTTCGACGGCAATCAGTCGGGACTTTGTCGGTAGTCAGTCGCTAATAGCGACGGACAGAATCCGTCGCTAAAAGTCTGTAGCACAAGTCAGTACAAAAACTATTCGAAATGAGTTGAGTAGGTACGAAGTAATCGTGCAAACAAATTTGAGTTAGCACGAATAGTCAGTAGCACAATCTGGAAGTACGAGTTATAAATACGAGAGTGGGTATGAGAAATTGGAAAATAGTGTCGCTTGACGAGGAAAGTTAGCTAAGTATGACTGAATGGATCTTGACATGTGCGAGACTTGATTCGTATACAAGTTTGAATAATAACAGTGAATGCATTGAATTGTAGTTTACGAGAAAGGAGGATGTTCAGGTTACGCACATCGACGATGTTATTGAGGCATATCAAAGTTGATATGCGCTAATTTAGGAATACTTTGATCGAATGAAAAAAAATTATATTGTGTATTATTGTTGGATGAATAAGATGCAAGCTTAGTTGACGTAATTTTGGATGATAACAGTGGAAATGTGTCAAGGAAATCTAAGAATGGAAGGATATTACTTGGATGAAAACAAAAGTATCTTGATTTCTTCGACGATAGCCACAATGTCGACGTTCTTGTCTTACGCGAGTGCAAAACCAGCCTCGCACATGCGTCACGTCGGATTTGAGGTAATCGTTTCGCATATGCGCTGACATGGTGATCCATGTCACAGGAATGATCGAACTCGAAAAATCAGGACGTAGTAATTTGTATGCTTCGACTTATGGTTTGATGCGAAGGTGAATTCGAGGATTGTTGCGATAAGCATAGAGTGCATCTGATATCGATCGAGGGTAGATGGACTCGTACCTAAGGCAAACAAATATGGCTCGGTTAGTGATATTGTTAACGGTAGTGCATGAGTGATTTAAGTATTCACGACGCACAATGTGCATGAGTGATTCGAGTAATAACGACGTATCATTTGTGCGAGTGGGCAGATAAATTGTGGATTGATAACTTATATCAGATAGGGTAAAGTCCCATAAGAATTGTCAAAATTTGATTTGGCATCGAGATAGAATATAGCATAGTTCATCGTAACTGTCCCTCGTTGACGATCTTCAATTATCGAGCGTAGCTTCGGGGCAGCTGACCCTAGAAGACTTGACCACCAAATCAAATTAAATGTTGGAGAATGTAGGACGACCCTAATGAAGTCGGATAAGAAATCGCATCGAGGATGAATGATGATGTAGTGATGTTGAGGATAAGTCTAAGCGATTAAGTATCGTATTTTGGAATTTAGCGAGTAGCCTTCGACTAGATCGATATGGTCAGAGATTTACTGATCGATCGAATAAGTACATAAATAGACTTGGTCGGTCGACGATCGAATAGATAGATAGACGGACTTAGCATAGCGACGTGGATGGACAATTGTAAGAAATTGTGCTACATATTAGTGTAACGAATAGGGAAGCGACCCTAGTGATTGTGTCATAGAGCTTAACTCATGTAACGGCTAAAATTGTATACGTTAAGTAAACGATCCATGTTGTGAAATGAATTAATGGGATTGATTTAAAAATTGAGTAAAGAATTCGTATTTGATCGAGAATCGGAGATGAGCATATCGTAAGAGACCTTGGGTTGGAAAGATTGTTGCCTTTGAGCATCGTAGACTCAAGTCTTGTGTTGGGCTGGATTAAGCACGATATATGGATTATTTTCCTAGCGGGGGCAGTCCCAGACGTGATATGTGGATAGCTTTGAGAATGTAAAGAGTTGCGAGTTGCAAAACCATATGGTCGAGACGAGACTTGGGCATATTGAACTTAGTTCATGCCATTGAGATGGGACCTCAGGATTTGTTACGATCGGATGTACGACGGATTGATGTGACACATAGAATTGATGATCCATACGAAACCTATAAGTGTGATATGTGATTTTGAATCGTATCGAGTGCCGTAACTTTTGTTGGATGATCACGTATGCATCAAATATGCATATGCAATAGAATCGCGAGAACAACTAGAGACCAAGTCTGGTCAAGAGTACGAGATGGCAAGTAATCAAGGATGAGAAGTTACCTATTAGCTTTGTCCCGATATCCTACAACTGAGCTTGGCTGAAATGCATATATTGATGGGACGTCTAAAATATGTGTATGATCCAAACTAAGTTGTATGATTCAGACGATAGTGGCACGAGATCGTAAAACGATCTAGAGAAACACTTGGATTGAGTGTCGGTTTTATGAACCTTGTTTTGAGTGGTATATTATGTAATACCCCACACCGCAATGGTGCAATACGATGAGTCATTTACTCGAAGAGTTGCATTGACCCGATGAAGTATCGATACGAATCAATGCAAGAGTTACGTTGGCCCGAAAGAAGCTTTGAGTCGATTCAAATCTATGAATCAAAACGATTCAAGGCATAAGTCCAGTTCGAAAATATATTGATTTTAGTTGACTTCGAGTGCAGGCTATGCTTTTACACTGAATCATATGAGGTCGACATTTTGCCTTATTCACTAAAGTGTCCGCAAAACCAAAACTCGCCATGCAACGAACTGAGGCATGGGCACGGTAAGCTGAATCAATCGAGTAGCTCAACAGAATGGATAAGTCAGAAGAGTTAGCCGTGCAACCAAGTTAAGGAATCAAGCTGCATCAGCTCGGCGAGACAATAAGGCGTATCGACTTAAGGTGGGTGGGTTCTTGACACTCTCTCCCTACTCCTTTACGTCTAATAAAATGTATCCTTGTATGCGTAAGTTGCTATCAAGTTGATAGGCATGGCTCGAATCGAGTAAAGGTCTTAGTGTGTGTCGAACATTAAGATAGAATATTGAACATTGAACAATTGAGACGACGTGCATCAAGTGCATGAGTCGCAATAGGACATTGATACTAGAACGTTGAAAGACAATATCGAGATGTGCATCAAGTGCACGAGTCGGAAGAACATTGAACACTAAGACTTAGAACATAGAAAATACGGTACCAAGACATGAATCGAATGCACGACTCGAAGGAAAGAAGATATATGTATCAAAGTGTACGTATGTGCACGGTACTAATACAAGATGGCTTTGTGGCAAACAGAACAGTTGTGGCATGAATGTTATGACGGAACTGTCGAATGTGGCATGATGCCTTCGAGATGGTTGGGACCTTCATGTCGATATATTAAGGAATATTGAGTCGAAGCATCGTGCCAATGGAATAGAGATAGACGAACTTGTTTGGTTGTATAAAAATCAGAATGTATTGCATATGGTCAATGGACTTGGATGTATGGCCCGTGTACGGACGTGCTTTCCTTGAATGTAGGATCGCCAAGGCGCTGGGACCATTTGACCATAGCGGGAATTAAGGTGTATTAGTGGTGCACTTCATTCAGACGGGTTGCGCCCTCCTATTGATGTGATAAGCCATAATACCATTAAGTTTTGGATCCTTTGAGTAGTAGGCTAGCAATTTGTGCCAAAGCGAACGTCGGCTTACAAGTTAAGATACCAGTCTATTACGGCAAGAAATGTCATGACCTTCATATAGATAGGACCGATAGGCTAAGACTAGCATTGGGTGCAGGTACAGAGCCTACCACCCTTATGCTTATGTTAAGTTTGATTGGTTGACTGCGTGAATCGTACGGTTGGTTATAAAAATTTCTAACGATTGCAGGCTAGAAAAAATAAGACGAAGATGGGCACAATCACTACGTTTATGTTCATATTATCTCTAACTGTATCTGTTGCAGGTACACGATATTGGACACAATTATGATTCAGTTGCTATCGATAACTGCTTGAATATTACCATAAAACTGATCCTAAGGCTAAATAGAAAGATCATCAAATAAAGATGTATGCTTCACTAAATTTATTTAGTGTTGGTTTGGGTACGAGTGGGTCTGGATCAGTGCAGCGAGGACGAATTCACTAATCCCCTACTAGTTTGCTTGTAGGTTCAGGATGTGTTCGGCTCAGGGCTTGGCTTGTACACGTCGAGGCTTGGATTCCTTATCGTTTCAAAGTGAGCTACTGTATTGGCGTTCGGACTTACAACATGAAGATGTTCAGCCGAAGACTACTTCTTGGCTATAAAGAGGTATATTGTATAGAACAATATAATCCTTTGTGAGCTAGAGAGATTATGAGTGTTGTAGCCTATTGGCATTCTTAGTTGGGTTATTCAAGCCCTTGTAAGCTTTAGTTTATTATTAATAAAATCTATTTTTATTATATACTATGTTTTTTTTTGTTGCTTATGTTATTAATTTAAGATAAACTTACGAGAACCTATTATCTTGTCTTGCACGAGCGTACTCCAGGCTCTTGCGGTATCATGCCCCTGCGAAGACGATGATTCGCGTGAAATCTAGCGAGGACGAGCAACTTCTCGGGTCGGGGCGTGCTAGAGCATCTGCGGACTGTGCTTCAGACCCTTTAGGAAAATTATTTGTATGTGAAGTGGAGCAAGTGTGAATTTTTGCTGAGCAGCGTCGTATTCCTCGGACACATCATTTCATCCAAAGGCATTATAGTCGACCGAAAAAAAAGTTGAAGCCGTTATCGATTATAAACGACCAGCGTCAGTCGGCGATATTCGAATCTTCCTTGGCTTAGCAGGATACTACCAACGCTTCGTGAAGGATTTTGCGAAGATGGCATCGCCTCTGACTCGGCTCACCCAGAAAGGAGTCACTTTTGAATGGTCAGATGACTGTGAAGCTTCCTTCCAAGAGTTAAACAATAGCGTGTCTTGGCCCTAATACTCGCACATTCAGAAGGGACTGAGAGATTCCAGATCTTCAGCGATGCGTCCGGCCAGGGTTTGGGGTATGTCCTGATACAACAGAACAAGGTGATATCTTTTGCTTCCCGATAGCTAAAGCCGCATGAGAAGAACTATCCCATCCATGACCTAGAGTTAGCGGCAATTGTGTTTGCGTTAAAATTATGACGTCACTATCTTTATGGCATGGTGTGCGCAATCTATACGGATCACAAAAGCCTAAAGTATCTATTCACACAGAAGGAGCTAAACTTGCGGCAAAGACGTTGGCTTATACTAATCAAAGATTATGAGTTGACTATTGACTATACGTCGGGCAAAAGAAATATTGTGGCAAACATTCTGAGTCGAAAGTATATTGCCTCACTATCCATCGACTACAGATTGCTACGCGACTTAGAAGAGATGGACATCGACCACCGGGTTCGATTCAGGGATGTCCAGTTGGCACAGTTGCAGCTAGAGTCGAGCTTGCGGAAAAAGATCAAGACCACTCATAAGGATGATCTGAACCTGAAGAAAGTGCGAGTACAAATTTCAACAGGTAATGCGACCGACTTTACGGTAGACGAAACCGACGTGCTTCGATTAAAGGGTAGGCTATGCGTTCTGGACGATTCAGAACTTAGAAAGAAGATATTGACGGAAGCGAACTATGCAAAGTTTACCTTGCATCCCGACAGTACTAAGATGTACAAGGACCTCCATACGACCTTCTAGTGGAACAAAATGAAGAGAGATTTGGCGCTCTTTGTGTCGTAATGCATGGCTTGTCAGTAGGTAAAAGGTGAAAATTAGAGACCGGGCAGGGAGATGCAGAACCTTGCTATTCCAGAATAAAAATAGGATCATGTCACTATAGACTTTGTTGTTGGC
This sequence comes from Iris pallida, assembly GCA_029216955.1. NCBI lineage: Eukaryota > Viridiplantae > Streptophyta > Magnoliopsida > Asparagales > Iridaceae > Iris > Iris pallida. The sequence goes on from JANAVB010025196.1 coordinate 42,166,296, forward strand.
CTGTCGAAGATGCCGTGGGGAAATGATGCCATCTGGGTCATCGTTAATTGACTAACCAAGTCAGCGCACTTTATTAACATTAAAGTTGCTTGGAGCGTTGATCGCCTGGCTCAGATTTATCTTGACGAGATAGTACGGCTGCATGGAGTCCCTGTATCCATTGTCTCTGATTGAAATACACAATCTCGGTTGCACTTCTGGAGTAGCCTTCGGTCGGCTCTAGGTAGAAAGTTGTAGTTCAGCTCAGCTTACCATCTCCAGACCGACGGCCAAACAGAGCGTGTGAATCAGATTCTCAAAGACATGTTATGGCTCTGCATATTTGACTTCAAGTCGAATTGGGACGTTCATCTACCATTGGCCAAATTTGTATACAATAATAGCTATCAGTTCAGCATCCAAATGGCATCGTACGAAGCCTTGTACGGCCGGAAGTGCAGATCACCCATTTCCTGGGATAAAGTCGGGGAATGGCAGATTCTTGGCTCAGAGTTGGTGGAACAGACCGTGGAGAAGGTCATACTTATCCAGGAAAGATTAAAGACTGCATAGGCTCGACAAAAAGTTATACGGATGTCATCGTCGATCCCTCGAGTTTCTGGAAAGCGATCACGTATTTCTTCAAGTGCCGCTTATGTCTGGAGTTATCCGATTTGGAGGAAAAGAAAAGTTGAGTCCGAGATTCGTTGGGTCGTTCGAAATATTCAAGCGAGTCGTCCCAGTGGCCTATCAGATTATCCTGTCGCCAGCGCTAGCGAGTGTGCATAATGTCTTCCACATCTTCCAGTTACAAAAGTACATGCACGACCCAAGCCACATGGTAGATTTTGGTCAATTGGAGCTAAATGTTGACTTATCAAATATTGAAGTGTCGGTCCAAATCTTAGAACGTAAAGATAAACTGCTGCAAAATAGAGCGATCCCTATCCTCCGCGTATGCTGGAGCAATCATTTGGTCGAGGAGTCGACCTGGGAACTTGAATCGGTGATGAGGAAAAAATTTCCTTCATTGTTCTCGTAGAAGTAGGTTCTATTCTTAAGTTTCAAGGATGAAACTTTTCTTAGTTGGTTATGATGTAGTGCCATGTCCCTACATCGTACCCTATTCTAGTTGTGAGACTCGTCTCACTATATCGGTATTTATATACGAATACGTATTTTGTAGTATATTTTATTTTTTTTTTGGTTTTAGGAATGCTTTAAAATTTTCTTAAATTTTAGATTTTTCCTTGACCAACATATCGCCTGTATACCAGTGTATATCTACGGCATATCGTCCGAACAGATTTTCCATATTTTAGATATTTTTTATTTCAGATATTTTTGAGAATAGTATACTAGATATTTTGATGAATAGTATTTAGATATTTTCGTGAATAGTGTAGATGCATCCTATTACCCAATGGATACTTGGTTTTCTTTTCAATGGTTAGGATCGATTTAGATCGTGACGCGGATCATGATCCAACGGTCGGGATTAATTCCCCTTCTATTATACCGTTTCACTTTCTCTCTCCTCTCTCCTCTCTCTTTTCATTCTTTTCAATCCCTCTTCATTTCTTCTTCTCTTCTCTCCCCTTTGGAGCTTGCTAAGAGCTTGGCCTTGAGGCCTTGGGTGTGGTGCCTAACCCTCCAGGAGGAGAAGTAGAAGATTAGGCTTGGTTGCTAGAGAACCTCGACAAGTACATCTTGCCAAATTCTTGAACCATATTATTTTGTTGTCATTTTTATTTTTCTTTGTATTAAATTCTTAGAATTTTCCTAAACTCATTTTGTTAAATATGTTTTCCTTATAATTCTCGTCTATATGTATGTTTTTAAATTTGGTTAGAACTAGGTCTTGATTTTATGTTAAAATCCAATATTAACTTAGTAGAAAACTCGGTATCAAGAGTGATACTGGTGTTACCATCATGGATCTTGGTCATATATGCATATATGAGGCCCTCACCTAGTTTGCATACCATGGATTTTGAGTTTGCCGAAAATTGAAACCTGTTTCGGTATCCCGAGAACCTATTTTTGGAGTATTTTGAGGTATTGATCTATCAAATGTTTTAATTTGTGTAAAATAATACTTCCATGTTGTAGAGAATTTAATCCTATGCGATTTTGACTTTGAAAATCCGAAATTGGATTTAAAATAATGTTTTTATGGCCGAAACAAATTTTAGCAAATTTTGGATTTTTTTGTTGTCCAGAAAATCAAAACTCCGACGGAATACCGATGTATACCGCTGGTATATCGATTTTCTACCCAAAAACTTTTGTCTTTGGCCAAATACTGTCGGTATACTGTAGTATACCGCTGGTATACCGATTTTGGCTATTTTAGGCTATTTTTGTCTTTTTTTTGTTCGTTTTTGCCCCTTTTTGATATTTTCTTCGACTGTAATAAATTTTAACATGATTAGATGACCTTGTATACTTAGAGAATGATTTTACACCCTATATACACTTGACACTAGCTTATGTTTATATTTTTTCTATGCTCATTATGTATTGCTATGCCCTTTCAGATTTATTGTACTTACAGTCTATGTCATGCCTAATATTTACTAGATAGTGATCCGTCGTGGTGCACTCTTATACATGTCTTTTCATAGCTTGCTTGATAGTGGCCTGTCATGGCGCACCCTTGATTCCAGTACATGTCAAGCTCCTTAATAGTGGCTAGTCGTAGCGCACTCTTGTCTTGATATTGTCATGTCTTGTTGTGGCTTGTTTAGTGCACAATCTTGCTTGTATTGTCTAGTCTCGCATGTCTCATGTCTAGGATGGATTCTGCAGAATGTCACACCCATAATCCTAAATAAAATGTTAGGCACAATACAACTAGCTTGATTATCTAGATTATTGGGAGGTGAGACTTTTTCGGTTATCTTCACCCTTGTTTTTCGGTCTTATATATATGTCTACTAGGTATTTGGAGCTATCTATCATGATGAGCACTCTTCCAACATGCCGTTGACTAGGGCACTTCCTTAGGACACGCGTATCTTACTGCGGTATGTCTGCTATACTTGTTTTTTTTTTGGCTTGGATCATTCGGGTAGTCTGCAGGACAGGTAACTGGATCAGATTTTTCAAACTTGCATATGTTAGTAATTAGGATTGTGACAACCCTAGTTAGCTAAAGTATCAAGCCGTACTCATTGCTTAGTCGTGAATGATAGATGGTGTCCATTCCTGTCTAGTATTGTCTTGCTTCAATTATCTTATTGTAGTACTTAGCTTCCTGTCATTCCTTACATGCTATTCTTTCTACTACATGCTTGGTTTCACTACTTATCCTATATGCTCGGCTTCACCACATGCTCATATGTCCCAGTTATCTAACATACTCATAGTCCCAGTTATCTTACATACTCACATGTACCATTTCTCTTACATTGTTTAGTTTATCTCACATGTTCACATGCTTCCGTTTAATTCACATGTCTACAGTTTACTTTATGTCACATATTATTTACTTTATGCTCCATGTTGCTTGCTTATTATCTTTTTTATTCTCGGGATAAGTGCATTGGTAGTGCACGAGTCTCGATCCATATTTACTTATTTCTGTCTCTATCCATTACTATGTTAGTTATTGCTAGTTTTAGTTCATAGTTTGGCTTCATTTGTGGTACTTGCTATTGAGGGTCTGACCCCACTGGTTTTATTTGGCCAGATATGGTAGAGATGCCCAATGATCTTCCATACCTTTTACTCGATGGTGATTACCTGGAGCACTAGAGTACCTGAGTGGGATTTATTTTACGCCTACTAGTTATGTACATTATTCTTTTGAGGCTTTTCGCCACCGAGCACTTGTTTAGCTTGTGTTGGATTTAACACTTAACCTACGGGTTTAGACATGATGTGCGTATTTTAGACTATAGCTAGAGCTTATCATGTATGACTATTACTCTTGCTAGCTCTACATTCTGTATTACTAGCTTCATAATCATGAATATATGATAGTTTGGGACGTTTTACTGTTTTATATTCCAGATGATCATTCTTGTACATTATTTACTGCCTGTGATTGAGATATCTAGGACTTTTGATCTAGGATTGCATGTTGGATTGTAGTAGCGACCCCTATCTATACAGCTTATACGTAATCTCGGAGTACTGGAGTACTTTGGTATATGTAGCTGGCCTGGTCCGTCCCTACTTGCCAGTATTCTGGTTCTGGGGCGTTACATAGGTTTTAGTGGTGGCCCATGCAGGTCTGATTTATCAGATATATGGGGGGTTACTGGTAGTTATCTCAGTCACAAATCTTCATCATTGATATCCCTCGTATTTTAATCTACCTCTGTTCCTTTGTATTGATATATGCTTGATCATTGATCTTTTCTGTTCCCTCGATTTGATCCTTGTGTCCTCTAACTTTTAGGGGCATTGTTCCTAATCCTTTCGGTCAGCTTGTTCGGGTTTTGCCGATGGCAGATCAGCGTCCTTTGGTCTCGCTAATTCAGGAGGATCGGCCTCAGCTTTCAAGAGCAGAGTCTCAAGTCGACCCGATGTCAGTTCTTTCTGTTCAGCTAGCAGTTCCAGTTCTGCTAGAGCAGCCGAGAGGAGAGAGTTGTTAGAACGCAGACGTACAAGACCGTCGATAGTTATATGGTGGAGTTCAACAGGCTTAGTCGGTTTATCCTTTCTATAATGACAATCGAGTTGGATCATGAGAGGAGGTTCCAACAGGGACTTCATCTGAAGACTATCATGTCGGTGGAGTCGCATAAATTTCATGTTTCTGATGCGTGATGAGAGTAGCGAGGAGGCATGAGTATACTTCTCAGAGGATTGGGGATAGAATCGGAGGCCAGAAGAGGCCTCACATTCAAAGGGGATCTTCTCTCCATTCGTCAGCACCAGCTCCAGTAGTTCGAGCCTTGACGATTGGATCTCCGAGGGGACCGGCTCCAACGGCTTCCTTTTCGCAGTCGTCTCGGTCGCGTCCTCAGCAGCTGTCATGACCCGCACCTAGTGTAGGGGTACGAGAAGTGGGTACGTCCAGCCTACGCCGTAGTGTCGATGATAGAACGATATCCTAGGTCATATATCTAACAATTATAAGGTACCTGTACAATATATACACTCCAAACGGAGGACAATACAGCAATGTACAACTCAATCACAATTAAGGTAGAAGTACGATAAAGATAGATAGATATGATAAGAAAATCAATAAAATACAAACAGGACAAGTAGTCTAAGTGTCTAAGATAACAACTCCACAAAAATCCAGATTAATAATAAGATCCCAAATATATACAATGTAACCAATAAGAAAAGATATCAAAATAAGATAGAAGTCTAAGATATCTAGCCTAAACTATAGGGGTGACACCCTCTACTGCTGATGGATCCTACTTAAGGTCCAAGTCGCAGGTGTCTATGACAGCTCCATAATAGGTAGGGCAAAGGTTATCATCATCCTCTATAAAATTTTCAACAGGTCCAGTCAGGGCAGGAACGAGCACAAAATCTCAACAGTTCATATCAAGACAAGAATATAAAGCATGCAATAGAGTAAAATACATGAAACGCTAAAAGAAAGTACATATAGTAAAAGAGAGAACTGTAATATAAATAGCTACCATAAGTAGAGAACTATCAGTGACTAGTGATGTAGAGTACAAGATAGACATATGAACGGCTTGAATTTGTACATGATTACACTAAAGAGTTTGTACAATGATTACACTACTTTAGAATTGTTCACATGACTGCTTCTACTCCCCCGTACCCCAATCAATACACAAGGATCCAGACAAGTCATGTTATTATGCAATATTTCACATGAGGGCCCATAAATGGGTGCACATGAAGTTATACATGAGGGATCTGTGAACATGAGAGTACATGAATCACAAGATTATACATGAATAGTGAAAGCACATGAGTACATGATGAAAGTGAAATGCATTTGACATGATGTACCCGAGGCTCCTCAGGAGGATAACATCTCAATGTAAAGATTCATATAGTACTAATCCGTTAACAACGTGACAGCATCAAGTAAAGTAATCTAGAGCAAGAATATAAATCCTAACAAGTATGAAATGATCAGAGAATGTACTCGCCTGATATCCTGAGTATCTGGTAAGTGTAGATCCAGACAGAGTAGATGAGTCCTATTTAGAGCAATACAGGTCAGAACATGTTCAGAATGGTAATATTGAACAATACATTCTATATGATTTCTAGGTCATTCTAGACTAAAGTTAACTTTTGGTCAACTCTAGTCAACTACACTAGTCAAACTAGGTCAACTAAGCCATACTAGGTCCAATCCTAGCCTAACAAGTCATTCTAGGCCTAATCAAGCCTATACTAGCAGTCAAACACATTACCAAGCCAAAATGAACCACACAAGTCTACATACCATACCTAAATACATGTATATACATGTATACATACCTACATTACATGTATTCTTACATTACATCTATACATTACATACATTACACTATTCATGCATTACATTATATACTGTATTCATATCACATATGTATAATTTACATTATTCATTGCATTACATTATATCCATCTATTTATAAACATCACATTATTCATTATATACATAGAGAGAAAAGGGTGTGTGAGAGCATGGCAGTTGTGATAGGGTGTGTGTGTGTTTGTGGACAGTAGATTATAGAGTGTGTGTGTGTGTGTGTGTGTGTGTGTTTTGTGGATAGTAGGTTATAGTGTGTGTGTGTGTGTGTGTGTGTGTGTGTGTGTGTGTTTTTGCATGGACAGTAGGTTATGAGTGTGTGTGTGTGTCAACAAGAGTGAGATGGTGCGTGTGTTCAGGCAAGAGAGTGATATGGTGTGTAACAGTGAGTGATAGTGTAACATTGACTTGTGAAAGTGAGATACAAGAACCTACATGTCTACATATGTGAAAACCAACACAAGCTGAGAACACTTATATACTCTAAGTATATATATACAAGCAATCAAATCATTATCAAATCAAAACCCAACCTTCATTTATGAAATCTCAGTTTTTTCCATTATTCCAACCACATTTCCCGAATATGAAACCAACCTTTGAAACCTTGGAATAACTCAAGCAAAACTGAGAATAAACTCAGTCCTTAGTTATCTATCAAACAAAAAATCAGTTTTATACACATCCAATTAAAACTCAGTTTTCATATGCTAGTTTAAAACCAAATTTGAATATAAACTCAGTTTTATGAATCAAACCAATCAATCCAAATCAATTTTCATATTTAAACCCAAACTCATTTGAAGGTCAAATAACATGTGTCACTTTGAAAACCAGATTTCGAAAATTCCTAGACAATACATAAACATTATGTATCAGACCACACAAAATTGAACCCAAATTTTTAATAAATTCTAAACCCCAACAATGAAAAATCAACCACTTATCAAATCCCAATAACAATACATCGGAATAATTTGGAAACAAAATCTCAGGAATCAACTTGAAATCCAAACTAATCATTGAAAAAAAACTGGAAGTATCATACAGTTCATATGAAACCATTTCGAAATTCAAAATTATCAAACAAAACATGAAATGAAATTAAGAAAACAAGTGAAATGTGTAGGTGTCAACCCAAGGTCGTGCTCGTGTCCACACAGCTCGTGTCCATGAGCAGGACAAAGTGTCTGAACCTAAAAGAACATGTATCAGAAATGATGTAAAGGAAGGGCTCGTGGGGATGTGTCGGGTAGCCTAGGACACGACACACATAACTTCGTGTTACGTGCTCACGTCCATAGGTAGGTAGGGTATAGATCTAGGTGTTGACACCCTGAATGGTGTCCAAGTGTCGTGTCGTGATACGAAGGCCGTATCAGTTGGCGAAATATACTGTGTACAGAGTAGTGAAAAATGCGTACAGCCCCAATTTCGTATCCGACACGACACGATAGGTCATGAGACTTGGGGGCTGACTTGTCAGTTACCGCCCCCACGTCCATGCCAAGTAGCACGCGCCCACGAGGCCTGTGCTGCGAGCAATCGTCGTGCAGCAGCAGGACACACGCGCGAGGCCTCGTGTAGCACGTTCGTGTCCGTTTTGGACACGGATACGAATCCAAATCATGCTCAGAGTTAGGGTTCCGTGATCAGCATGCCAAGGGCTATCCAACCATGTAATTTATTACAGAAAACAAGAACAAATATCCCACAGAGGCATTTCGTCAAACACATAAGCAATGACACTGATACGTGTCCGATACGGACACCAAACTAATTTTAATTCCTACCAAACTTCACCTACAGCTAGGGGAGACCTGGATGGATGCATCTATGGAAAGAAATCAGGATTTAGAGGTGATTTGAAGGGATTACCTATTGAGAGTCAATCTCAATAAAAAAGCCCCAAATTGTGAAGTCCTCTTCCTCAAGCAATGTCCAAATGATCTTCCCTCCTGGCAAGCTAGCCTCCTTCAACCTCTATTCCAGATTTAGAACCAATTGCAAAAGATTGGGATCAATTTGGTGAAGAAATGGTGAGGAATGATGAAAGGGGGAAGAAATTAAGGTTTCCTAAAGGGGGATTTCTAAAAGAGGCAAGTGGTCATGAAGAGAGACTTTATAGGGGGAAATTAGGTCATAAGTGGCTGTGGTGGCTGGCCAAATGAAGAGCTAGGGTTAGGGTTTCTCATGGTGGGCTTTGGGCCAAGATTGTTAGCTAGCTAGCTCAACTCCTTAGCCATAAGTCCAAATGCAAAACTCTCCAAATCCTCTCATGAAACCTAGCCACACTCAAGTCAACTAAGACAAACTTAAGTTAGATTAGGGTCCCACACCATGCTAACTAAGTCACCAAAGTCAAAGTCAAACTCTAAGCTAGTCTCTAAAGTCACAACTAGCAAAAGTTAAAATCATAACACCAATACAATAAATAATTCACAAAATCAAAATGACCAAAATACCCTTGGGCAAAAATGTAGAAATAAATCACCCTAATCACATGGTTAGGTTCCCATGGTCATGGTTAGTCTCTAGGTCAAGTAGTATATAGGGTTTCACTAGCAAAATACCAAAATCACAAATCACCAATTAAAATAGTTTTAAAAGAATTAAAAATTACCAAAAATTATAACATGATTTAAATCTCATTATTAAAAGACTAAAATTACAAAAGTTCAAAATTATCCTCATTTAGAAAAGTGGGTGTTACAGCAGCAGAGGCAGTCTTCCTAGGTAGGTTGTTTCTATTATTGGGAAGGTAGGACATGTGTTGTCAGAGTGCCGTAGGGCACATGGCTTGTGCCTACCTTGTGGAGCATCAGACCACATGATAGGGACTTGTCCTCGAAAGAGTTCAGCTGGATCAGCATCTTTTCAGCCAGTAGATCAGCAGTTCAGGGCGCTAGTACCGATTCAGCAGGAGCAGACTCGGAGGCCATTACCGACGCAGTCTCAAATGTTCCAATAGCAGCGGCCTCAACAATATGCTCAGGCTCAGGCCCAGGTTCGGAGATGGAGAGGTCGATAGCAGAGGGATTCAGTATCCAGAGGTCATATTCAGGGTTACATAATTTTCTTTGAGGTGGCATTAGTAGCAGGGGAGTTGGTTACTGGTACCATTCTAACTCCCTCTCATTCAATTTCAATATTATCGATTCTGGTGTTTCACATTCGTTTATATCTACACGAATTGTGACACAAATTGGATGGAAGCCTGAGACATTGTATGTAAGGTAATCGTCTCATAGGAGTATATCGGATTTATGTCTCGTGCAGAGTCATAGTATGCGGGAGTGAGTTTCCCGCGAGCCTGATAGAATTTTCTTGGGCGATTAGGAGGTCGTCCTAACTATGGATTGGGTTGAGTGCTCGACAAGCTATGATAGATGCCAAGCTGGCAAGGTTATCTTTCGTGTTTTGAATGAGGAGTTCTCATTCTCTAGAGGCGAGGTGGAGTCTTCACCGATGGTCATGTAGCCTGTTAGGGTTATATATTAAAAGTATCACTTTTGTATTAACTTTATTTCCTTAAATTTTGAATGAGAATCATATGGGCAAATGTTTGCATATTGTATTTATTGCAAGTGTTAATGCAAGTGTCTGATATTCTATATGGTAGATAATATGGTGTGTGGTGTCACACAGAAGATCATATTATCAGTTCCCACAGAATATATAAATAGTTTACAACCTAGATGGACTTGGACAATCCATTGGAAAGGTTGAAGTGTTATCTGATATTAGTCTATCTTGACTATAGGTTTACACTAGTACACTTTGTGTTTATTGAACATGACCACTTGAGGTTGTTCTTTTTGTACTGACTGTATAAGAGAACAAACACCTCTGTTATTACGGATGCTTGTGCTCCTAATTCGGATATAATAACATACATGTATATACAGTGTGCATTGCTTTGACTCATAAAAGAGTGGAATTCATTATGGGTCAACAACCTCTATAAATTGGGTGATAACATTGTATGTATGATGGGCTGTTGATTATAAAAGGAATCCATGTCCCGATACGTCGGGTTGATGATGTCCTCTTAAGGAGCTCATAAGAATTTTTATATAAATCCTGCAGGTGGATTATATCCGATATGAAAAATAAAGTTGAGTGGTACTACTTAAGGATAAAATATGTCGATCAATATAATTATCAGTAACTTAATTTGATCGACGGACATTCGATATCTTAACATGGGGAGCCAAACGAGCATATAATAAAAGGAGCCCATAACCATAATTTGGGATTAGTAAGGTACTACAACAATAGCTCTCTAGTGGACCGAGCTATTGTTAATAGGCCTGGGTTGCGTATTCGGGCTGAAAATGGGATACACAGATTTGTTAGGAGACCTAACCCTAATTTCTCCCTATGGTCTCTGTCGTAGCCATATATATATCCTATATTCTCTGGCCGTCATAATCTTATCAGAAAGAAGAAGCTTTCTCTAAATTCATGATTCACATAAGGAGAGAAATGGAGGATTGCCAAAAAGAAAAAAAAGGTTAGGAGATCGTCGCCCACATGACGTCCAACCCGAGGAAGGAATATGTGCAGAAGATCTAAGGGTCGTGACTGCTCGAAATTACTAGAAACTGTTATCTTCTTTCCGCTGCTGGAATAATTCATGAACCCTAGTTTCTGCCTATGAAGGATTAGAACATGTTTATATCTGTTTAACTTTCTATCGATCAATACGCACACCAAACTAGGGTCTTGGGAATCCCCAATTCCATCAATTGGTATCAGAGCCACTTTGGATCTGCGTATTGATTGATACGTCCAAGTTGTCCAATAAAACTTGTGTTGTGTAATAGTTGATAGATGTATATCTATTCTAACTCGATTTGGCAGGCATCTTAGATCCAACTATTATGGTCCAATACATGTTTTTGTTTGTGTTATTTTAAACCGTGGACATGTCGTGGATGTTGTTGTTGTTCTGGATGTAATTAAAATCATGAAGGTTGATTGTACTTATAATTTTAATGTTTCAATCTAGATTATGTGTGAACTCCTTCGGAAGGCATAGGATTGATGTAATTTTAATTATTTTGATCAATCATGATGGTGGTGGTGGTTGTTAATAACGTCGGATGAGATGCTGGTTTTAAGCAGTCCAAAGACAGACGGATAATTTTCGATGAAGGAAGCCAAAACTAAGCCTGCATTATTAATGGACAACAAGCACAAAATATCAAGTAGTGAAAAAATTATCATTGTTAAATAACTAAGTGGGAGAGAAAATTTATTTAGCATAAATCCTATGGTCTCCATTACTGATTTGTAGGTGATGTAATTATACTTGCTTGTTGGCTTTAGTGCCCTCCTCCATATCGGATGAGTATAATTATGGATCACCTGATCCATTACAAACTTTCTTAGGGATAATTATAGAAAGTTACCTAGTATGCGTTCATTTCTCCATCTGAAGGAACTCATTACTAGGTAATGGACTTAGTATTAAGTAATGGTAAACACTTAGATACAAATAATGGTATCCTTCCCATCGGAGTCACCACTATTATTTTTATGACCAGAGCAAGACCAACATATTAATTTTATTTGTCATAAAATTATGTTGACATGATAGTAAAATTGTAATGCCCCAGTCCCAAAATACTTGAGACTAAGTATGTGGATATGCCAGCTGCATACACATGAAGTATACTCCAATATATGGAAACCTCAAATGTATACATAAGCTGTAAAATATAGTAAACCAAGACAACTAAATCTCATCCACCAAATAAGAGAATAATAATATAAATCAACTATGAAATTTGTCCTTTATACATGTAGTTGGGCGGAGACAAATTCACTAGCAACCATTTAAATGAGAAGGATAATACACAGGAGAAAATGCGAAGGAAAGGTAGAAAGTAGACCCAAGGGCAATCCTCTGCGAAGGAATAGAGAACATCACAGCCTTGGCTAGAACACCTGCAAATATCACAGAAGCACACACCTGGAGAGATCACCAGGTCCTCAGAGGGACGTAACAAGATACATGAAGAATATGCTATAATAAACTAATATATAATATATCATAAGCCACAAGTAAAGTAAAATAGTCCCAATCATAATAAGGTTCAATATCTCATCATCGAAACAGGGGACTACCCCTACAACCAAACAAGAACAAGGGGTAGCACACTATACCGTGATGCGATATTGTTCCAAGCTACTAATGGAACGGGGTGACATGAAATTGAATAGGATTTACCTAACATTCTAATGTGTTTATGCAGTTAAAAACAAACCTTTAGTCTCATGAGCCCTGGCTGTAAATAGGATCTTGTATAGTCCCCTTTTGTGCACCAGTTACGAAGCGCATAACGTTCAAAAATGTCAGTGGCCAACCTGAGGGGGTCACCATACCCGTATCTCCAGTGGAGATTTCGGGTTACAAGGGAATGTATAATAGAAGCCCATATGACAAGGAAATGTTCTTCCTTCCCTATGCATCTATCTAAGTCGCATCCACGATCATGTACCTCTACTAACTGCTAAGTCTCCTAGCATGCCTCTATTAGCAGTTAGACCTAACGCATGCGCACGGGTGATCAGCCAACACACAAGTACCTCTACATGCTACTCATCTCACACATATCTTGTGGTACAATTGTGTCAAAGTTTATGCAATACACTATAGATGGTGGTCCCTTAACTCTAGTTTCATATGCATAACTTAAAGACAAGGAAGAAATAAGGCTAGTACTTGCATCATGTATCAAGAAAAACAAGCAAGTAAATCAACTGAAGGAACTAGAAATAAATAGACAAGAATATGCAATAACTAAAGAAAATGCAACTAAATATAAGCAATAAATATGGCAAGGTATCTTGCCTGAGGTTGTGTGCAAAAGCGCAGAATCCAATATCTCAAACCAGCAAATCGATGAAGCAAAAAAGCCAAAATCCAAGAACGGCTTCGAATGCTGAAACAAACATCAAGAATATTTCTGATGTAAAAAATATATCTAGGAAACGCCTATCCAAAAGTCCAATTCTTGAACAGGGGCAAAATCGTAATTTTGGGTCAAAACGATGTCCGCTGTTGGACCCGTTTTGCACCTAAATGTGTGCCAATATCTATGGTCTCTAAAGTCATCAAACTATATGACTACGGGTCCAATTTGAGGAGATAAACCCAACCGTATGTCCGAAGTTGGATTCCGGCGGGCCGTGCACAATTTCGTCCGTTGGAGCAGGTCGCGGGTCCGCCAAATAGGCGTTCTGGTCGACCGTCTCAGAATTGGACCAAACGTGGCACATAGGACCATAATTTTGATACAGTCCTTCTAGTGCAAGTTTCGTCTCGATACGATGAACGTACACGAAGTTATGTCCAAGTTTGCAAAAGATCGATACGGGGATATCTTGACGGATACGCACTAATTTTATCGCGCACATGCAACGAAATCGAGTTTCGTTAGTTCCCACACGTCGGCAACATCCATATGCGCCTTTCGATGCGTATGGTTGGCGACCACGTCGTCCGGTTTGTCGGGACACACGCCGTATTGGGAAGCTTTTCTAAAAAAATTTGTTTTTAAAAATTATTTTTCTTAAATTTTGGAATCGAAAATCTTTGCATACAGTTAATAAAAAAAATTTAACTAAAAGAAAGGGCTTACAGTGCTACAGGTGATCTAGAAAACTGTCCAGAAATTTTCTAAAACCTTCCACTAGATTGGTCGAAAATCGTCCACAAACATGGGTACATGACAACACAAATCTGCCAATATAACCATGGGTTTTTCATCGACTTGGCGTCGATTTTTCCAACTGATCGTTGGATTATATCCCAATCCAGTTGTTGGGATATCTAGAGGGTTATATCGGCCTTCTTTAGGATTAATTAGATCGAAGTTACTGCAGAAATCGAACAAAAAATAATGCGAAGAACATGGTACCTTGCATTCGGGTGTAACAGAGATGTGCTCTGTTTTTTGTCGGAAATGGAGGGTACGGTGGCGCTCCGACGGGCTAGCGGCGGTCCAGGCTGCTGAAGGATGTGCACAAGTGTGGCAGGGACTCTTAGGCCTCGAGAAGGATGTAATACGAGAAGATTTTTGGGAGGATTTCTCCTCTACTGCTCGTGCCCTGGGTCAGTTATACGAGGGATTAAAACCAAATCTTAATCGAACTTTAATTCGATATTTGAGTTTGATTTCAATGTAATCTGGTGGAGAATTGGGTTTGGAATATGATGGAAATAGATTTTTGAAAGATTTGATTATGATTTGCTTCAATCAAAATCTTCAAACATAGCTTTGTTTGCTCGCGAAAGGGAATAGGAGGGTCGGGCTTTTGAGTTTTAGTTAAAGGAACAGTACATTATATTTTTTTAACTCATATGGATATAAATTCCTCTATAATATTATATAAAAAATACTAAGAAAATCCTAATATAAAATTTAAATAAGTTCTTAAAAATCAAGAAAAATATTTCTACAATATTACCAATATATTTTACACACACACACACACACACACACACACACACACACACACGCACGCACACACACACACACACACACACACACACACACACACACATATATATATATATATTTATATATATATATATATATATATATATATATATATATATATATATATATATATATATATATTTATTTATTTATTTATTTATTTATTTACACACACACACACACACACACACACACACACACACACACACACACACATATATATATATATATATATATATATATATATATATATATATATATATATATATATATATATATATATTTTATATATATATATATATATATATATATATATATATATATATATATATATTACATTGTAGAAATATTATCAACTTTATAAACCAACTATAATTAGTATATTTACTTATAAAGAAATGTATATTTTCTTAATAATAGTGAAATTTCCAACATGAGAAATGTAGAAATGTCTTCTACACAAACTGTAATATTTCTGTATATTGCATATAAAAATTATTTAATACACTATACATAATATATTTATTTTTCATAAGATAGAAAAAAATCTCATAGCATGTCTTTAATATAAATACTATCACCTATAATATTATAAAAACTCACTGATTAATAAATAAATGAAATAAAAATAGTAAAATGTTAGGGGGATTTACATCCTACCCAACTTATAAGAATTTTATCCTCGAAATTAAAAATAATCTTTATATATCAAAATAATGAGACTTAATACAGGAGGGCAGGTACGTCAAATCGTAACTCAGTTTTTGAAACGATAGAGGTGGTGGCTATCACAGGAATCCGAATTGATGTCATATTCTACATGATGGGGTATTTCTGAATTCAAGTCTCTACCTAACTTATAGAAGTTGGCCACCTGTAAAATTGTCGTTACAAAATTTCTAAGAAGGACAATTTCTAAAGAAGGCATGAAAATTTTGGACACTTATGATCGCAGTCATGAATTCTAAGTGAGCCTAGATGTTGTCATGGTGTTCATGGTCAATAACTACTATAGAAGGATTATTGCAAATCAACATCGTTCCTATCGGCCACGCTTTCAACAAGATGGTAGGAATCTTTTGTTCGGATATAACTAGAAGGTGTCGGTTCAAAGGAATTTTAGTCTTCGTCTAACATGGGTAACTGAGAGATCTGGAGACAAAATAATTTATGGGCCAAGAGATAAGAGTCTATAATAAGTGCGGGAACGTTGCTATAGAATATGATTAAGTAGGTGTTTGGAATCTTAAGTCGTAATGACTAGCGTGTGCGGGTTGGAATTTGGTAAGTATAGGAGGCGTGTGCTTGCTTGAGTGGGATGCATATGCCATAGGTGTGATGTGTCTTGCATGGATCATGGGTATTCTGTTTAGTTAAGAAATTGGGTCGATATTGTATGGTTTAAATCAATTGGAACTAAAAGCATATATAGTTTGTTCTAAAGAAAGTATGCGTCATATATGTGGTAAAATCACAATAGAGCACAAGAAGGTTTTTTTGGGCGGGACATGTATGTCATGTATGTAGAGCGGCGCGTCTTAGTTCATGAGTGTGCAATTTATTGTAAGGTAGAGGCCAATGTTGTGCTCTAATTATCTGTCACTGTATGGTTATCAAAACGGCACGGATAGAAGTGGACTCCGTGAATCGCTGTTTTATGAGTTCAATTGGAACCAACCTGTAAAACTCCTAAATTTCTACTATTTTTTTATAAATTTGGTACTGATTATTTTTATTATTATTGGTATGTCGTGTAGTTGCATTGTACGTCGTGAAATTTTGTTTTTCGTAATTGCTCGACGAGTGCGAATATGTGCGAGCGTACAAAATTTTTTAGAAAAACATTTTTCTATTTTTAAAGTTCAAAATAATATATATAAAAATCATTCTTGCTATCATACCAAAATTTTCTAAGTTGCTATTTTATTTATGAAAAGCCTTTCATTTATACAATTATAATAATAAATAATATTCTTATAAAATGGTATACTAGAAAAGTATATTCATGCAAATATTATTTGTACATATATATATATATATATATTATTTGTACATATATATATATATATATATATATATATATATATATATATATATATATATATATATATATTTCGTAATTATTTATTAGTTTATTTTAAATAATAATGTAATTTTTGAAATTATTTATTAATTATCTTAATTTATTTAAAAGGTATTTTGAAGTAGTTCCTATTAATATTTAATTTGATTTTCAAAATTAATTATTAATATTATTTATTATGACAATATTTTAAAATTTATGGATTTAAATTATGTATGGTAATTGAAATTAAGATTTAGATTATTGATTTTATTTTTTAATAGTTTTAACATAGTGATAAAATATAACTAGATTTAATTTAGATTGAATTGGTTTTCAAACTTATTTTTAAATATGGGACTATCCAAAGTGATACTTGAATTTCCTAGTCCTTATCCAAGTAAGTCTTTCACCTCCTATATAAAGAGATGCTCCTTTTCCATTGAATTCCACAAACAAATTATTCACATCTCTATTGTGCATCGTGTCTGTGCCTCTTCATCAACTATATTCGTTTCTATTACAAATACAATTATTCAGGGTCCGACAAATTCGGACCTCCTCAACTCCGTCCCCGTCCTAATCATAACAGAAGCTCGAGCTCCTGACCACTACCACCGAAACCTAGCACCCCCGCCATCAACCCGACCACCTTGGCCGACACCACAGCCATGACCCAGCCACTACCTCTCTATTCTTCTTCGCCATCACCCAGCATGGCTACCATCTCCAACGGCACCGTCCCAAAACAACCACCATCATCCTCCTCATCATCCCTCAAACCAGCCACCGTCGTCGTGCAGCCCTGGCCCCCTTACCCGGCCACCCTCGACTCTGGAACCCATCTCCCCGCCACGATCATTCTCGGCCGCAGCAGCAACCACCACTGTCAGCCACCAAAATCCCCAAATAAATAAAACACACGACCGCCACCACCGCCCTTACCTCAATCCACAGGCGAGCGCCGCCTCGGCGGCGAACGGTCGCGTCCGCCTCCTCCCTGGCGTGCCACGCATTGCCGCAACCCCCACAGCCGCGCTCCTCCTCCGTGCCCTTTCCTCGCCGCCGACGAGAGCCGGATCTGTCGGCTCCGGTCGACTGATCACCACGGCCAGCCCCTACTGGACGAGCCAACCGTGCCTCCCTCTATTCTCCACCTTCCTTCCGTGCCGACCGGAGCCGACCTGACCCGCGACGAACCTCCGCCTCGATCGCCGTGCCTCCGCGCCAAGCCGCCGGCGCATGGATCGCACCGCCATGCCCCCTTTCCTCCGCTGCGTGCGTCTCCCCGCGCCAGTGAAAACCCTCCGCCGCGACCCGAGTCTTCCCTGACTTCCTCTTCTCCGTCTCTCCCTCTCTGCATTCGGCGCCACCCAATGCCGGAGCAGCGCCCCGGCATCACCGCACTCCGATCCTCACCCTCTGTTTTCCTTTCTTTCTCTGCCTCGCTCTCCTTCTGCTCTCCCCCTCTCTCTGTAGTTTTCCTTTTACTCTTTCTCTCTCCATCTTATTTCCTTTCTTATTTATTTCCATAATGCTGAGCTCTTCGAATGGGGAACAACAGCTCTTTGATATTTTTTGTTTGTTTTCGATTGTTTTTGTATTCTTTGTTTAGTTTTATTCATTATTTGGCTTCTTCTTCTTTTTAGCATTTTTATTATTATTATTATTATTATTATTATTATTATTATTATTATTATTATTATTATTATTATTATATTATTATTATTACCTTTACTAATTACTTTGACCTAAGTACCAGAGTGTTTTAGTATATAGATGTATTAGTGTAATGTATGTAATTAAATAATAAAAGCATTATTTTATTTTCTCTTATTATTAATATTATTGTTATATAAAAATATATATATAGTAATTTTCAAAATTGTTTTAGCAAGAAAAAAATATAGTATGGGGTTTGTGCCCATATGTAAATTCTAATTTCAGATTTGATATATTTTTAGCCATTTTTAAAATATAGATTTAAGATATATTTTTATCTAGAAATCATATTTTTAACAAATGTAGAGTTTAGCCCAAAATGATTTCAATTTTTTAATGTATTAATTCTAAAAGTTTACTTTACTAATAAAATCTAGTTTCCAATATTGTAGATATTTTTCTAGAATCATATATATTTATTTGGTAAATTCCTTCGATTATCCTTCTCTTCTGCGATTAGCCCTATTCTCAATTCCTTGCCAATTCTGTACTTACCTTATGGCGAACCTAACTAATTTGACCCTTCTGGACCCAATGGAACTGTCTGTGCCACCATCAGAGGTCATGTTGCATAGTTGTTGCACCGAAGTCGTAGTTTGTGCCACCTTGATCATTGCAGTACACCAGGCGTCCTACCATGCAAGATATCTTGCCATTAAACTGTTTATATTCAGTCTGCATTTATTTATTATATATCACTGTTCATTATTTCTAGTTATTACTGTTCTTGATTTACTACATGCTCAATGATTATTAGTTACTTTGTTACTATCCTTTGATTGCATATGAACCTAGAGTTAGGGGACTTCCGTTTGTAGTGTATTGTATATGCCTCGACACAGTTGTACCACGAGGATGTGTGAGACGGGTAGCATATAGGGGTCCTTACGTATGGGCTGATCCTCCATGTGCATGCGTTAGGGCTAACTGCTAATAGAGGCATGTTAGGAGACTTAGCAGTTAGTAGAGGTATATGAGACATGGATGTGACTCTGTTAGACATTGGGTGGGAAGAACAGTTCCTTAACGTATGGGACCTTTATGCACTTTCCTATTACTGATCCTGCTGGCCTCTGACATTCGAGAAATGTTATGCTTTGAGGTCCCTGGTATCCTGATGGGACCATACCTGAGATTACTGCTCCTGAGCCAGATGCCCATGCGTTGGAGGTTTATTCTTAACTGCATGAACACAGTAGTACGGTTAGGTACCTTATGGATGTCTTGTCACTTATTTTGGTTTGTGACATATTATATATTCAGTTTATTATGGCATGTTCTTCTTGATTTACATCCTGCTTGAACTCTTTCTACCATAAATTCTTATCTTTCGTGCTTAGTAACAGTTAGGAAGATGACTACACTATTATATGCTTATAGATTAAACACATGGCTAGAAAGATTACATTAGTGTACATTGAGGTCTTATTTGAGTTATAAAGACATTTTTCTTAAAAGTATGATTTTAAGGATTAGTTAATTCCAAGTTGGGTAGTAGCATATTACCGCCTTCAAAGGATAGTTAAAATTTTATTTTTGCTATTACAAGGAGGTATACACGAGAGGATAGCTAGATCGAGAAAACAAATTTATGATTTATGATTTTTGGAAATTGTGAAATAGTTTATGATTTATTGGGATATGAAACCGATTTGAGAAACATCTTAAAATTATGACACATGATTTACGGTTAAGTTCAAGTTTGGATTGTAATATGTTAAAGTTTATCTCGAATTTATTAAAGAGTTTTAAATTATAAGTTATGATTTTGTAAACGACTAGAGAATGTGGAGGGTTTATAATTTACGGTTTATTAGAGAGCTTGAGGTTTTAAATTGAGTCGTACAATTTATAAGTTCATTTAATTTTAAGTTTGAAGAGATGATAGTAAAAAAAAATTATTTAAAATATTTTGGAAGATATGAAATCGACTTTGAAGGAAAAATTCAAATTTCAAATTGTGTCATATGATCTATGATTTATAAAGTTATTTAGATTTCGAGTTTAAAGCCTTGATTATGGATATTTAAATTTTGGTGAAAAAAAAGTATGTTCAATTTGTGATATACAAGGACTATTTCGAGATTTATTAGAGATTTAAATTTTTATTAAACTTGGCAGCCTAAGATAATTAAAAATTTTGGTGGAGTATCTTGAGAATTTTATTAAAAAACTTTTTAGAAACTTAAATTTTTTGATTAGATCATATATTGGTGAAGGACCAAGAAACAAGCAAGGTCACCCTAATGAGATACAAGTATTCCACAATAAGTTGCCATACCACCTATGATTATGATATGACATAAACACAAGTATAGTTAGTCGTCGACCAAACTGTATAACTATATATTTATCTTGACCCACTCGACCTTCCCTTAAATCTAAGTCTTTTATCATGACCATCTAATTATTTGAAACGTAGAAATGATTAGAATCATTCCCTTGACCATACCCTTATCAGGCCAAGTGACTATTTTCTCTCTAGAAACTGTGCCTCTAACTTATCTTAACTTGATCTACGAGATTTCATAATTATCTTTATTTAGTGCTTTAACTGTATCCTTTTGTGCATTAATTAGTACAACATGAGAACCCACTTTATATTTTGATCATTTGGGGTTCCCTATCATGACTTTGATATTTGGAGCACAACAATAGACTTTTTCTTCCAAAAAATTCCATATACAAGACCTAGACGAGCCCACCTTCATGTTGGTATATCACGTGCCACTAAAACCTATATCCTTGTACTCTATTTTCTTGATATGACTTCTGGTCAAAACAACTAAACTACAACCCTTACCATGATACCAAAATACTTTCTGCCTTTAATTAGGGTCCAACATTAACTCAAATCTTTCGACCGATATATGATTGTGTTCTACTTGATTCCTTAAATGCTTAATTTGTGTCTTACCCATTGTCCCATCACACCACTAGTTTAACTCTTGTAAGTTGGATAGAATACCTCATAACCTGACAAGCCCTTGCCCTTGTGACCCATATGGATAAGCTTACTTAGATTGTAGAAATTGCAGGACTCTAACCCAATTAACCAACCAAGTCATAGATAAGGAAACACTAGAGCCACTGTATAGGCCCGAACTTCGGGCAAGACTCAATTTTAAAGGATCTTGGACTATTTAATTTCCTTCATCATCCACTGCTTATATTTTGACTATCTTATGTTGCTATTATAGTCTAGTTTTGCAAGCTTACTCTTTATCGATCTTGTTCATGATATATGTTTATTGTGGGCGCCCACTAATATATTGTCTAATCAGAACTGACGTATTATGGTCTGATCAACCATAGTGCACTTGGTTCGCTCTTTGTATATTGTTCAACGTGGATGGAGACATAGTTAAACTTGGCCCTAGAATCTCACCGCGACTGCCTTGGCAATTCTTTTTGGAACTTATTCAGTCGTCTTTGAACCACTCATTTGAATTCGACAATGTCTTCTTCGAACTCCTTATTTTTGCCTTTCGTCTGTTTTAGAAAGACAAACACCCGTACTTGATATTCTCTTAGTTGTCCACTGTCTATTGCCAAAATAGTTAGCCAGTTACCAACCGATGTGACTGTAACCCCATCTTGAGTTAATCGTCCTCCTCGTGACACTAGATTCATTATCACGACTTTCTAATCATTCTCGAGACTTAAGAATGATTCAAATGACTTCCTTAATCAAACCTGAACCCAGGCGACCATATTTTTTCAAGGAACCAAACCTCCCAAGTTCTTAAGTTATTCTCTTTGATCCACCCAATGCCTTATTATTTCTCGAATTGTGTTATCATGATTGTCTTAGCTAGCGGCCCTCGTCCATTACCATATTCGTGAATTATTTTCCTATTTAACGAATTCATGACTTTCTAATAGCATATTTATGTTAAACACCGTTTCCTTGCCTCGCCAAATGAATGGTTCATACTTTCTTATCGTTAAACACTTGTACCCTACCTATTCCTAAATTTATAGGAAGAAATTCTTTTAAGTTGGGTAGGATATAAAATCCCTAAATTTCTACTATTTTTTATAAATTTGGTACTGATTATTTTTTATTGGTATGTCGCGTAGTTGCATTGTACGTCGCAAAATTTTGTTTTTCGTAATTGCTCGACGAGTGCGAATATGTGCGAGCGTACAAAATTTTTTAGAAAAATATTTTTCTATTTTTATAGTTCAAAATAATATATATATAAATCATTCTTGCTATCATACCAAAATTTTCTAAGCTGCTATTTTATTTATGAAAAGCCTTTCATTTATACAGTTATAATAATAAATATATTCCTATAAAATGGTATACTAGAAAAGTATATTCATGTAAATATTATTTGTGCATATATATATATATATATATATATTTAAATATTATTTGTGCATATATATATATATATATATATATATATATATATATATATATATATATATATATATATATATATATATATATATATATATATATATATATATATATATATATATATATATATATATATTTAAATATTATTTGTGCATATATATATATATATATATATATATATATATATATATATATATATATATATATATTTAAATATTATTTGTGCATATATATATATATATATATATATATATATATATATATATATATACTAGCATATGTGCACGTGCTTTGCACGTATTTTAATATTTCTTAATTAGTTTAGGAAGACCAAAGGGTAGTCTTCCTAATTACTAAGTTGTCCTTATTAAAATTAATGAACTATTTTTAATTAGTATAAGTATGTAAGGATATTTTCGGAATTCAAAAGTTTCACCATCTAAGTTTTCTAATTATATAGTAGAATATATATATATATATATATATATATATATATATATATATATATATATATATATATATATATATATATATATATATATATATTAGTTTATTTTAAATAATAATATAATTTTCAAAATTATTTATTAATTATCTTAATTTATTTAAAAGGTATTTTTAAAGTAGTTTCTATTAATATTTAATTTGATTTTTGAAATTAATTATTAATATTATTTATTGTGATGATATTTTAAAATTTTTGGATTTAAATTATGTATGGTAATTGAAATTAAGATTTAGATTATTGATTTTATTTTTTAATAGTTTTAACATAGTGATAAAATATAGCTAGATTTAATTTAGATTGAATTGGTTTTCAAACTTATTTTTATATATGGGACTATCCAAAGTGATACTTGAATTTCCTAGTCCTTATCCAAGTAAGTCTTTCACCTCCTATATAAAGAGATGCTCCTTTTCCATCGAATTCCACAAACCAATTATTCACATCTCTATTATGCATCGTGTCTATGCCTCTACATCCACTATATTCGTTTCTATTACAAATACAATTATTCAGGGTCCGACAAATTCGGACCTCCTCAACTCCGTCCCCGTCCTAATCCTAACAGAAGCTCGAGCTCCTGACCACTGCCACCGGAACCTAGCACCCCCGCCATCATCCCGACTACCTTGGCCGACACCACAGCCATGACCCAGCCACTACCTCCCTATTCTTCCTCGCTATCACCCAGCATGGCCACCATCCCCAACGGTACCATCCCAAAACAACCACCATCATCATCCTCATCATCCCTGAAATAAGCCACCGCCGTCGTGCAGCCCTGGCCCCCTCACCCGGCCACCCTCAACTCTGGAACCCATCTCCCCGCCACGGCCATTCCCGGCCGCAACAACCACCACTGTCAGCTACTAAAATCCTCAAATAAACAAATAAATAAAATACACGACCGCCACCACCGCCCTTACCTCGACCCACAGGAGAGCGCCGCCTCGACGGCGAACGGCCGCGTCCACCTCCTCTCTGGCGTGTCGCGCCTTGCCGCAACCCCCACATCCGCGCTCCTCCTCCGTGCCCTTTCCTCGTCGCCGACGAGAGCCGGATCTGTCGGCTCCGATCGACTGACCACCACGGCCAGCCCCCTACTGGACGAGCCGACCATGCCTCCCCCTATTCTCCACCTTCCTCCCGCGCCGACTGGCGTCGACCTGACCCACGACGAACCTCCGCCTCGATCGCCGTGCCTCCGTGCCAAGCCGCCAACGCATGGATCTCACCGTCGTGCCCCCTTCCCTCCGTCGCATGCGTCTCCCCGCGCGGATGAAAACCCTCCATCGTGACCCGAGTCTTCCCCGACATCCTCTTCTCCGTCTCTCCCTTCCTGCGTTCAGCGCCACCCAACGCCGGTGCAACGCCCCGGCATCACCGCACTCCGATCCTTACCCTCTATTCTCCTTCCTTTCTCCGCCTCACTCTCTTTTTGCTCTCCCCCTCTCTCTGTATTTTTCCTTTTACTCTTTCTCTCTCCATATTTCCTTCTTATTTATTTCCGTACTGTTGAGCTCTTCGAATGAGAAACAACATCTCTTTGATAGTTTTTGTTTGTTTTCGATTGTTTTTGTATTCTTTGTTTAGTTTTATTCATTATTTGGCTTCTTCTTTTTAGTATTTATTATTACTATTATTATTATTATTGTTATTATTATTATGTATTACTATTGTTATTACCTTTACTAATTACTTTGACCTAAGTACCAGAGTGTTTTAGTATATAGATATATTAGTATAATGTATGTAATTAAATAATAAAAGCATTATTTTATTTTCTCTTATTATTAATATTATTGTTATATAAAAAATATATATATATAGTAATTTTCAAAAAAAAATTAGCAAGAAAAAAATATAGTATGGGGTTTGTGCCCATATGTAAATTCTAATTTCGGATTTGATATATTTTCGGCCATTTTTAAAATATAGATTTAAGATATATTTTTATCTAGAAATCCTATTTTAACAAATTTAGAGTTTAGCCCAAAATAATTTTGATTTTTCAATGTATTAATTCTAAAAGTTTACTTTACTAATAAAATCTAGTTTCCAAATATTGTAGATATTTTTCTAGAATCATATATATTTATTTAGCAAATTCCTTCGATTATCCTTCTCTTCTGCGATTAGTCATATTCTCAATCCCTTGCCAATTCTGTACTTACCTTATGTCGAACCTAACTAATTTGACCCTTCTAGACCCAATGGAGCTGTCCGTGCCACCATCAGAGAGCATCTTGCATAGTTGTTGTACCGAAGTCGCAGTTCGTGCCATCTTGATCATTGCAATACACCAGGCGTCCTACCAGGCAAGATACTTTGCCATTAAACTGTTTATATTTAGTCTGCATTTATTTATTACATATCACTGTTCATTATTTCCAGTTATTACTGTTCTTGATTTACTACATGCTCAGTGATTATTAGTTACTTTGTTACTATCCTTTGATTGCATATGAACCTAAAGTTAGGGACTATCGTTTGTAGTTTATTGCATATGCCTCGACACAGTTGTATCACGAGGATGTGTGAGACGAGTAGCATATAGGGGTCCTTGCGTATAGGCTGATCCCCCATGTGCATGCGTTAGGGCTAACTGCTAATAGAGGCATGTTAGGAGACTTAGCAGTTAGTAGAGGTATATGAGACATGGATGTGACTCTGTTAGGCATTGGGTGGGAAGAACAGTTCCTTAACATATGGGTCCTTTGTGTACTTTCCTATTACTGATCCTGCTGGCCTCTGACATTCGAGGAATGTTATGCTTTGAGGTCCCCGGTATCCTGATGGGACCATACCTGAGATTACTGCTCCTGAGCCAGATGCCCATGCATTGGAGGTTTGTTCTTAACTGCATGAACACAGTAGTACGGTTAGGTACCTTATGGATGTCTTGTCACTTATTTTGGTTTGTGACATATTATATATTCAGTTTATTATGGCATGTTCTTCTTATATCTTGTTACGTCCCTCTGAGGACCTGGTTATCTCGTCAGGTGTGTGCTCTTATCTTTTGCAGGTGTTCTAGCAGTGGTCATGATCATCACTATTTCTCCGAGGATGATTGCACTTTGATCGTCTTCGCTTCGCTCGCCAAACTCATTTCATTTTCCATATATTTTTTTCTTTATTTGTTGGTAGTTGATTTGTCTCCGCCTAAAATATTGTATCAAAATAATTCATTATCATTATATGATATCTCTTAATCATTTATTTTTATTGTGGATGAGATTAGTTATGGTTCTACTGTATTTTACAGCTTACGTATATTTATTATACGGCTGGCATGTCTACGTTCTTAGTCCTAAGTATTTTGGGACTGGGGCGTTACACAACCTATTCCAATCATTGGCTAATACTTAGAGAGGCTTGCCTATTTACTTCATAATTTTATTTCAAAAATTGAAACTAAGACATGATTCTATGATAGAACAAAATGTGAAGAATCAAGGTTGCGATCCTTTACCGTGGTTATCTAACGCACGAGAAAAGGGATATAAAATATGATACGAAGATCGTGTCGTGACTCCCAAGCAGATGTAGGAACGGTTACGAATGACATTCTATTATAAGAGTTAGAGTATACTAGGTTCATGGTTTTACCTAACCCACATGAATTGGTTAAATGTAAAAAGCACAGTAATAGGACTTCTAAGATGGTAAATTTCAAGGAGGTATTTGATATTATGAGGTACATCTGGTCATAGTCATAGACTCTATAGGAACTCTAGGTATTACTTATTCAGGTTGCTCATGTATTGGTCACGTTTTATCAAGGTGGTAGGAATGGTCTTGTTTAAGCCTAACCGGGAAAAGTTGGTATAAAGGGATTCCATTCGTCGCATAACATGATTATGGCGGAATACAGTTAAGGAATTTAGGGATGGAGAAATAAGTGGTCCATGAGATGGAACCTAAATAATATGTGTCGGGACCTATTTCATAAGTTTGGTTTCATAGTCCCCATATGGCAATGGGCATGATGGGTTTAACTGAGTCTCAATAAGTTTTCCAATTGGACTTCAATCCTTGATTGCATGAACCTTAGATTTTAATCTATTGTGGCTGGACAAAATCTCGTTGAATTAATTTAAACCATCCTTATTAGGTTAGGATAATGAAGAATAGGTTCCAATTCAAGTGGTTGGGCAAATTTACCATCGAGTTGGTAGAATAGGTTCTGCAAGTCATAAAGATGCATCTTCCATGACTTTTGTGTTTAAGTAGCACAAGAGGCCTCTATTGATGGCACACTAGTGGCATGCGCGTAGAGGGCTTCGAGTAGATCACAACCATATATTGGGCCAAAAGAATTGAGTCAATGTTGGATCTCTAATTGCAGTCGAAAAGTACATCAGTGTTATGGTAAGGGTTATCGCTAGTCCTTTTTGACCTAAAGTCGTATCATAAAAATATAGTACAAAGGGACGTGTTTTAGTGGGACATGATATGTCTACATAAAGGTGGATTCGTCTAGGTCTTGCATAAGAAATTGTTGGAAGGTAACGGCTAGTATTACGCTTCGAATATCAAAGTCACGGTAAGGGACACCAAAAGATCTAAAAAGAAAGTGGGAGTTCACAAGTCACTAATTTATCTTCCTAGTGAGGAACCAATTTACTTTACTCAATCGTAAGCTTAGTGAATCCCAGAATGTAGAAGGCTTACAATCCATTCACTCTAGAGACTAGGGCATAGATTTAGAAATAATGAGGTTAAAAATATTTCATGGTCATGACATGGTACCTCAACTTATGGTAATAAGAATAAGGCACGATGTATAATGCATGATACGGTAGATATAATCAAATTCGAGGATCGTACCCCAATTTGTAGTAATGGGAAATGATTACGCACCATAACACACGAGTCGATAAAATAGAATGATCCATTCGTCCATAGTATATGGGTGTTATCGATGAGGGTAACAAACTATACGGCACGTCATGTGAAGACCTCTGACGACCAAGTCGTAAATTTTTTATTTGCGTTAAGCCTGTCAAACTATAGTCATGAGGTTTCTAATGGTGTTTAAACGTGGAGCTCATGCATTGTTTATTGATATCTAGTGAATCAATATGATGGAGTGTTAAGCTACAGATATTGGCTAAGCTGGTGAATGTGTTGTTCTAATGCTAAGTCAGCTCTTAATATCAAATCTGCATAACTAGAATAATACCTGTTGGACTCAAATCTCGGGATGAATGTCTATAGTCATGGTAAATGCTTGTCCTTACTTTTTCTCTATTCTTCTTATGTCTAAACTGTGGGGCTGGGTCGAGTAAGGGTTGGTTTAAGGTATACGGGTTGATAACTAAAGCTAGAATCGAGAAGAATAATTAGAGACTTATAATAATTTGAGAATCGATAGTCTCCTTGGTTGATGTTTTGACCAAGGGTAAGACCCTAAGCGTTCTCAAATTTAAATGACTAGAAGGTCATGTTATTAGTTTTAGGGCCAAGGGGAGGACAAGTAGCTCAAGGCAAGGTTGTAGTCACATGGCTTGGCCGATGGTTCCTACACTGGTGTGTACAACTATCATGGTTATAAGGGAATACTCCGGGTCTACTAGCATTTGTTTCTCCGAGATAGGTGACGGGAGATAATAAAAAGTTTAAGGATGATGTCATCAAATATGAATACGGGGTTCAAAGGCAATTAAGTAATTCAAAGGGAGTTGTCAAGACAGTTGCGGATGAGATCCTAGAGACATCTATATCTCAATCCATGTGGGATAACCATATGAAGAGCAAATCAAGTGCACCAAGGTTGATCAAACCATAATATATTGATTCTGATTAGACAATATATTAGTGGGCATCCCCAGTATACATATGCCCTGGACTAGCTCGATAAAGAATAAGCTTGCAAAACTAGGCTATAAATAGCGACATCATTCATGGTAGTACAAAGTATAATTACAGGAGATATTGAATAAAGCAGTTATAAATAGTTCAAGTTTCATAAGGATCTAAGTTTTATCCGGTGTTCGCGCTTACACAGTCGACCTACTGTCTCTTGTCTAAGGCCTTGGTTGATCTAATAGGGTATAGACCATTAAGCTCTGTAGTCTAGGCAATCCTATTATACCATTCAATTATACCTCACTAATAGGTTATAAGGACAACAAGGTACTAGGTTGTGGGGCATACTACCCAACTTATAAAAAGATTCAACTAATGGTGTGGTTGAATACTGAAACATATATACTTAGTGCAAGTCTTCCTAACATATATCAAGCATGAAAGAAAGATAAGATTTTGGTAGAAAGAGT
>JANAVB010025196.1:42201204-42230764 GCA_029216955.1 Iris pallida
ACTTCTAAGCTAAAAGGCGATAAGAAGAAGAATAACATTCAGAAACAAGCAAACTCAGCAAAGAAGGGCATGGGACCTCAAGACGCTGTGAAAAAGCCGAAAAGCAAATGTTTCAAGTACAAAGGGTCAGGACATTGGAAGAGTGACTGTCCACTTCTTAAACAAAGGAACAAAGAAGGTATATCTCATTTACTAGTAGTTGAAATATGTTTAGCGATGTTATCTACCGATACCTGATGTGTAGATACAGAAGCCACTAATCATGTCTACAATACATTACAGGAGTTCCAAAAAACCAGGCGTCTCAGTGATAGAGAGATATGCTTGTTTATGGGTGACGCTACAAAAGTAGCGGTCGTTGCATTAGGAGATGTTACTTTATCTTTTGGTAGAAATAAGTCTTTGACATTGAGAGATTGTCTTTATGCACCTTCACTTAGAAGGAATTTAATTTTTGTTTCTATGTTAGTTAAGGATGGATATTCCGTTTATTTTAATAAAAATATTATTATTAGAAAGAATAAACATTTTATCTGTTCTGGTGCATTAGTTGATAATATGTATGTCATTAATCCTATTTTGCCCATAATGTAACTTAAAAAATGAATAATATGTCATCTAACTTAAATGAGATAAAAGAACCTTCTTGTATGAACCAAACATATCTTTGGCACTTGCATTTTGGGGCATATTAACCTACGAAGGATTCAAAGACTGGTTGAAGATAGACCTTTGAGTTCATTGGAAGTGGAGGTACTACCAGTCTGTGAATCCTGCTTGGAAGGTAAAATGACCAAAAGGCCTTTTACGGCAAAGGGTTATAGGGTCAAAGATGTGTTAGAATTGGTTTATTCTGATTTGTGTGGACCCATGACTATCCAGGCTAGAGGTGGCTTTGAATATTTTGTAACATTTATTGACGATTATTCAAGGTATGGATACATTTATTTGATGCGGCGTAAGTCTGAGTGCTTAGAGAAATTTAAAGAGTACAAGACTGAAACGAAGAAACGTCATAGAAAATGTATCAAGTCACTACGATCAGATCGTGGTTGCGAGTACCTCTTTGGAGAGTTTAGGGATTATTTATCAAAGGCTGGGATTACATCCCAATTGACTGCACCTAGAGTGCCCCAGTAGAATGGTATAGCCGAAAGAATGTATAAAACTCTTATGGAGATGGTTAGATCAATGATGAGTTAATCGGATTTACAAGATTCTTTTTGGGGATATGCTTTAAATACTGCAGCTTATATTTTGAACTTGGTTTCTTCTAAGTCAGTACCTCTTACTCCCACAGAGCTGTGGATTGGGCGGAAGCCTAGTCTAAAATATGTTCGCATTTGGGATAGTCCAGCACATGTGCTGAATGGAAAAGCAGATAAGTTAGAATTTCATACAGAAGTACGCTTGTTTGTAGGCTATCTAAGAGGAACGAAAGGAGGTTTATTTTATAGTTCTAAGGATCAGAAGGTCATTGTTAGCACCAATGCCCGATTCTTAGAGGAAGACTATGTGATGAACCATAAACCCATAAGTAGAGTTATTCTAGAAGAACTGAGAGGTGAGACACCAAGTACTTCAGTACCAACAGTACAAGAGGATAAACCACAAATAACTGTACAACATGTCACAAATGTTACACCACAACCGATAGTGCCTCGTCATAGTTGGAGGGTTGTAATACAACCTGATAGATATATGTTCTTGGGTGAGTCGTCAGACTTCGTCCCTGAGGAACAAGATTATGATTCATGTACCTAGAACGAAGTACTCCAAGATAAAGATGCAAAGACTTGGCAAAAAGCAATGATATCTGAAATAGAATCTATGGATTCCAATCAGGTCTAAAAGCATATAGAACCACCCGTTGGTGTAAAAGCCATTGGATGCAAGTGGGTCTATAAGAGAAAAAGATGATCAGACGGTAATTTTGAAACCCTTAAATCTCGACTTTTACAAAAGATTTTACTCAAAGAGAGGGTATCGATTATGAGAAAACCTTTTTGCCAGTAGCCATGCTTAAGTCTATCCGAATTCTTTTATCTATTGCAGCTCATCTCGATTATGAGATTTGGAAAATGGATGTCAAGATAGCTTTCCTTAATGGAAGTCTTAAGGAAGACATCTATATGAAGCAACCAGACGGGTTCTTTGAAAAGGGTCAAGAGCATCTTATTTGTAAGCTCAAGAAGTCTATTTATGGACTGAAGCAAGCTTCCAGACCTTAGAAAATATGCTTCGATCTGGTAATAAAATTTTATGGATTTGATCAATATCAGGATGAATCATGTGTATATAGAAAGTATGACAAAAATGTGGTGGTATTCCTAGTACTTTACGTAGATGACATATTGCTTATTGGAAACAATGTGAAGGTTTTATCTGATGTAAGGGTATGGTTATCCAAACAGTTTGATATGAAGGACTTGGGAGAAGTAGGTCACATCCTTGGGATCAAAGTTCTGCGATATCGCAAGTAAAAGATGTTGGGCTTGTCCCAAGCTTCCTATATCGATATTGTACTAACTCGTTCTAACATGAAAAATTCTAAGAAAAGTTTCTTACCATTTAGGCATGGAATTGCTCTATCAAATGAGCAGTGTCCGAGGACACCTAAAGAGATAGAAAACATGAAAGCAGTTCCTTATGCTTCAGTAGTAGGAAGCTTAATGTATGCAAAACTATGTACGAGACCAGACATATGCTTTGACGTTGGCATGGTCAGTAGATATCAGTCTAATCCAGGACAAGAGCAATGGACTGCCATAAAGCATATTTTGAAGTACCTGAAAAGGACTAAAGAGTATATGCTAGTCTACCAGGCAAATAGTTTAGTTTCCTTGGGGTATACAAACTCAGATTTTTAGTTAGATAGGGATTCCAGGAAATCTACCTCAGGTTATGTATTTACTTTGGGAGGTGGAGCCATTGTGTGGAGGAGTATCAAGCAAAAATATATTATTAATTTTACCATGGAAGCCGAGTATATGGCAGCCTTTGAGGTAGCCAAAGAAGCGGTTTGGCTCAAAAACTTCCTGTTGGACTTGATGTGGTACCTAGTTTGCCTAAGGCTATTACACTTTATTGTGATAATAGTAATGTAGCTGCAAACTCGAAGGAACCACGAGCCCATAAGACAGGTAAACACATTGAGCGCTAGT
This sequence comes from Iris pallida, assembly GCA_029216955.1. Taxonomy (NCBI): domain Eukaryota; kingdom Viridiplantae; phylum Streptophyta; class Magnoliopsida; order Asparagales; family Iridaceae; genus Iris; species Iris pallida. The sequence continues at coordinate 42,204,369 of JANAVB010025196.1, forward strand.
ACCATCTGATACGAGATTTCGTAAAGAAATAAAAAGTTGTTGTGATCAAGATAGCATCAGCCGACAACCTAGCTGATCCCTTTACAAAGAGCTTACCAGCTAAGACTTTTGATAATCATGTTGAGAAAATGAGAGTTAGATGTGTAGCAGTATGGCTTTAAGTATAAGTGGGAGATTTGTAACGGTATACTGAAAAAGCAATGCTTTGAGTATAAGTAGGAGATTGTTAGGGTTATATACTAAAAGCATCACTTTTGTATTAACTATATTTCTTTAAATTTTGGTTGAGTGTGCGACATGCTACGATAGATTGCCATGCTGAAAAGATTATCTTTCATGTTTCGAATGAGGAGGAGTTCTCATTCTCTAGAGGCGAGGTGGAGTCTTCACCGGTGGTCAGGTAGCCGAAGAGGTGCAGTTGCCCAGAGTAGTTTACGAGTTTTCTGATGTATTTTTCGAGGAGCTTCTGGGTATGCCTCCAGTTAGGGAGATTGAGTATTATATTGATTTGGTTCCTGGTGCAGAGACAATGTCAATGAGAGCCTTCAGGGTGTCTTCTTCAAGATTAGTGATGTATCAGGCTATTGAGGAGCTTAGGATCCAGGGATTAATTTATGCTAGTAGATTGCATTGGAGAACTCCAGCCCTTTGTGAAGTAGAAGGACTGTTCATCGTGTATGGTTAATAACTATCATTATCTTAATGGGGTGATCGTGAAGAATAAGTATCCTTTGCTCAGAATTGATGTATTATCGATCAGCTGAGTAGTGCAGTTATATTTTTGAAGATTGAATTGTTGTTCGGATACCATCACATCAGAGTCAGAATATATCCAAGGCAGTATTTATATCTCGTCAGATTGAGAAGGAGCACCGACAGCATCTTCGCATAGTTTCTAAATATTTCGAAACCATAAGAAGAACTATCAAAGGTATGATCCTGAGTTAGCAGCGGTTGTGCTTGCCCTTAAGATATGGCAGCATTATCTGTATGCTGATCGAGTGAAGGTTTTTACTGATCATTAGAGCTTGAGATATGTGTTTACCCAGAGGGATCTGAACATGCGGCAGAGGAGGTGGCTTGAGTTACCGAAGGATTATGATGTTGATCTTCAATAATATCTCGGGAAGGTAAATGTCGTCGCAGGTAATTTGAGCATGAGACTCAGAATCTATTTCTTGACGGAGTAGTGTCACTTTCTGAAGGATCTTTAGGAGATGGGCATTGACGTAGTGCTACCTGGTGAGACAGCTTTGACGGCAGGCTTGTAGGTGCAGTCTACCATTGTGGAGAGGATCAGAGCAGCACATTCAGGGGATGTCATGCTTCAGCAACTCATAGCAGAGTGTGTTATAGGGTGCAGAGCAGAGTTGTGCATCCATGAGGATGGGAACTCCAGTTTGGGAGTCGTCTTTGGGGCTATTTGGATAGATGTAACTCTTTGAAAATGTAAAAGTGGCACTTACAGTGTGTTAAGTTTCAATGGACTTGCAGTAAGTGGCTCTTTCCAAAATGTGTTTGGATAGAGTGTCTTTTTGGAAAAAAAAATGAGTTCATTGTTTGGATGGTTGTTAAAATTGGAGGAAAAGAAAAATTCAGTTGTTTGGATGGTTGTTGAAAGTGGATGTTGGTAACCCATAATTATTAATTACCATAATTCAATAAAAAATATATTAACTACCATACTAAAATTAATTACTATAATTAGTTATTAATTATTAACTATTTTAACTGAGGATGATAAAGAGGCGCATGTACACATTAGAAAAAAAAGGAAGAAGCAACAGCTTCAACGTTACAAATATCTCTCTCTCTCCTCCACTCTTCCGACCTCCTCCTCCTCCTCCTCCTCCACCCCCTCCTTTCGACCCACTCCACCACCACCACCACCGCTGCCACAATCCTACTCCACCACCACCACCGCCACAGCCCCACTCCACTACCGTTGCCGCCACAGCCCCTCTCCACCACCACCACCATCTCTTTCTCCCGCTTCCGAACGTTGAGGTTGATGAAGAAGCCACCACCACCACCGATGCTGCCTCTCTTCTTCCAAACCTTTTATTTTCTTCCAAAAATTTCTCAAACGAAGCGGTGGCCGGATCTCGCCATGGCCGAGCTCCGCGTTGCTTATCGTGGCCGAGTGTGCCTTATCGTGGCCGATCTCGGCGTGCTCGACATGGTCGTATGGCTCATCGTGACTGCGTATCTCGTCGTGGCTGCATGACTTATGCGGTCGGACACACGCAAAGAGCAGTTGCAGCTCACTTCTTCCATTTTTTGGCTGCAAATAATGGTTCAAAAAACCAAAGAAGAGTTACTGTCCACCTACTGTGATTTGACACTTACCGTTTAGTTGCTGCGGCAAACCAAACGCTGCAAGTGGTAAACTCGACGACCACTTTCATATGAAAGTGCCACTTTTATCCCACTCTCTGCGATCCAAACAGCCCCTTTGTGTGTCTAGCGGAGATATCTGACAGAAGGTTATGTCATGAGTCCATAATTCTCAGTAATCAGTTTATCTAGGAGGTACAAAGATGTACCCTGTTATCTGTCTGCATTTTTGGTGGAGTAGTATGAATAGGATAGCTCGGTTTGCCTCTCGGTACTTAGTTCGTCAGCAGGTTAAGGCTGAGCATCGGAGACCAGCTGGACTTCTTTAATCTTTTATTGATTCCAGTGGAAGTGGGATCATATTACCATGGACTTTATGACTGGTCTTTCTAAAACCCAGACTGGTAGAGATGTCATTTGGGTTATAGTGGATCGACTCACGAAGGTTGCCCACTTTCTACCTTTCAGAGTTGGTCAGTTTACAGAACAGTTAGCCGAGTTGTACTTGAGGTAGGATTTTAGGTTGTATAGGGTGCCAGTTATCATAGTCTCAGATCAAAATTCCAGATTCACTTCTCATTTCTGGCAGAGCCTTCAACAGAGTCTGGGCACCCATTTGAGTTTCATTTCAACATACCTTCCTCAAACAGACGATCAGTCGGAGTGTACGATCCAGACTTTTGAAGATATGCCTAGGTCGTGCGCTCTTGACTTTAGTAGTTCTTGGGAGGATCTCTTGTACTTAGTAGAGTTCTTCTATAACAACAACTTCCAGGAGAGCATTCAGATGACACATTTTGAGGCTTTATTTGGTAGGAGATGTAGGTCACCCTAGCTTGGGATGACATTAGGGAGAGGCAGATACTTGGGCCAAGGTTGATCGTTCAGTCAGTTGGAAGTAGTCAGGCAGGTCAGGGATCTTCACAGAGTGGCTCAGGACTGTCAGAATCTTTGGAGTGTTCAGCAATGGTGATCTCTTGGGTTCTCAACCGACGACCACGTATTTTCAGATTTTGCCTACCCGTGGTGTTATTGGCTTTGGCGTACAGAAAAAGCTTAGTCCTAGGTATATTTGGTCGTCCGATATTCTCGAGTAAGACGATATGGTACACATCCTACTTGCTTTACTATCTTGCTCTTTCGTCGTCGCTATGCGAGGTATATGACATATTTCATGTATCTTAGTTGCGTTGGTATGTTTCGAATTTGAGCCATATCTTGGACATTCGAGCTGGTCGTTGGTACCAACCTATCGTATGAGGAGAGGCCCATATCCATTTTAGACCGAAAGGAGAAGATTCTCAAGAACCGGACTATCTGATTAGTTCGTATTTTTTGGGATCATCACTCACCGGGCTAGTCGACTTGGTAGCGCGAGGATGATATCCGAGCTCGTTACCTGTATCTGTTTGACTCGGGAGGTATACTTATTCGTATATCTATGTTCTATCTTTTGTTTGAGTGTGATTGTAGGAATACATGACGTTGTTGTTTCTATGTGTTTAAATTGTTTTATATTTCTTGTACATTACTCTAGTTGGATTTCATGATTTATGAGTTTTCAATCTTGATCATGATACCATGTTTTCTTGTGCTTACCTTTAGAAAATTCCGAGGACAAAATTTTTCTAAGGAGGGAAGAGTTTTGAGACTCGTCTCATAGTATCAGTATTTATATACGGATACGTATTTTATAGCGTATTTCGTATTTTTTTGGTTTTCGGAACGCTTTAAAAATTTTCCAAATTTTAGATTTTTTCTTGATCGGCATATCTCCAGTATACTGGTGTATACCGACGGTATACCATCTGGACAGCTTTTCCACATTTTAGATATTTTTGATTTTAGATATTTTGTGAATAGTGTTTTACATATTTTGATGAATAGTATTTAGATATTTTTGTGAATAGTATAGATGCATCCTATTACCCAATTGATACTTGGTTTTTTTTTGAAAGGTTAGGATCGATTTAGATCGTGACGCGAATCATGATCCAATGGTCAGGATTAATTCCCCTTCTATATATACCCTTTCACTTTCTCTCTCCTCTCTCTTTTCATTATTTTCACTCCTTCATTTCTTTTTCTCTTCTCTCCCCTTTGGAGCTTGCCAAGATCTTGGCCTTGAGGCCTTGGTTATGGTGTCTAACTTTTATGGTGGCCCATACAGGTCTACGTTAATCACTTCGGTTATGTTACTGTACCGACGTGAGCCTGCAAATAGGATTAGACTCTTAGGATCTCATCCACATGTCTTGAACTCATTATTGATCTCTATTCTTGATTTTCATTGAATCCTTGACTTGTATCCTGCTTGGAATGCTTCAACGGCTAAAATGTTTTTTTTACAGTTAAATTGATTCTCAAGACAGGAACAACGCTCTCCTGAACACCCCACCGCCGCAAGGAGGCCAGCTTACTCATCAGGACGACCCGACTCAGCCGCAGTTCACGAGATTTTGCAGAGATGACATTCCACTACCCCCATAGTTTCCTCAGCAGACTCCACCACCAATATCCGTTCTGCCCCCAGCATCTGTCCCACCACAGCACAAGTTCCGCATCCAGCACAAGTTCCACATCCAGTACCCACTATGCATCTAGTACCAGCGATGTATCCAGATCCTACCATACATCCAGCACCAGCGATGTATTCAGCACCTGCCATATATCCAGCATATATTCTGCCTCCGCCACCTGCACTGGACAACGTTACTCTCCTCGAAATCTTCCAGCAGATCGTCGCTTCCCAGACAGTGCAGGCCAACACCTTTCGTGACACTTTGAGAGAGACCCTTCAGACTAGAGATGCTCCACGACCGCGCCCTGGAACTTCTAAGAATTTCATGGACTTTAGGCCAAGGGAATTCAAGGGGACAGAAGGAATTCTCTACGCGGACGATTGGTTAGAGAACGTGGATCAAATTCTTCGGATGACTCGAGTTCCTGAAGATCGAATCAGCCAGCATGCAGCTTTACGACATCGCTCGCACATGGTATATGGATGAGCCCCGATTTATCGCACCAGACGTGACTTAGGAAGAGTTCAAGAGCTGTTCAAGAAAAAGTTCTACCCTGACGTAGTCCTATAGGAGTTGGAGAGCGAGTTCGAGAGCCTAGAGCAGGGGAACCTCACCATCGACGAGTACACCGCAGAGTTTTCCCGCCTCAGTCGCTTCGTAAATGCCATGACCCCTGAAGCCAAAGCTAAGAAGTTTAAGAGAGGGCTATCACATGAAATTCGCCTAGCCATCGCCACCAGTCAAGCCGTAACCTATGGAAAGATCTTGAAGGTCGCACAGGCGGTAGAAGAAGAGTTGAAGAGCAAGCAAAAGAGAGACCGAGATACTCATGGAGGAGGCAACAGCCAATCGGGAGTGGTGAAACGTTCCAATGTTCCAAAGAAGACCGCAACACAGCGTATCAACAACAGCCACAAGCAGCCCCATACCAAAACAAGATTTTCCTACCTGCCAGTATTGCACGAAGAGGGGCCACATCCAAGAAGAATGTCACAAATGGTTAGGGTTGTGTTGGACTTGTGGTTCCAACCAGCACATATCTCAATTTTGTCCGAAGAGAAACGCGACTGCCCCACCACTACCAGCTACACAAGGAGGACAAGCTTATGCCATGATCATGGAGGACACGACAACACCACAAGGAGGAGCTGTTAGAAGTTCATAGTAGATTATAGTAGTAGTATTATTGGTAGGCCTATAGTAGATATTGGTTTGTGAGTTTTTGAATAACAATAGTTTAGACTATTCAACATAGTAGATCATAGCTCTATTAAATTTTGAGGACAAAATTTCTCTAAGGGGGTAGATTTGTAAACCCTTGGACCAATTATTTTGCTTATTTTATTATTATTTTATTTTACTCTATGGTACTAAATGATGTACAGGACTTATAGGTAATTGTTCATTCTAATTAATAAAGGAATAATTGGGCTTTTTGCAAATAACTGATTTCTCAAAAGGCATAAATGTAAACTTGGTTTTCAAATTTGAAAGAACTGCTTTGGCCGTTTAGAAGACCTCTGTATTTGAATTTGGCTCCGAATCTACTTTTGATTCTTCCAAATCCTTTGATAAAATCATATAGGAATTTAAATCCAATTTTCCCTTTATCAACTACTATGTATATGTATATATGTAGAGGAGCAGTCGATCCCTCCCCATAAACCCTAATACCCTCATCTCTTTTCCATCGCAAGAGTGGAGGATTAAGCCAGAGGAGCAGTCGAGTTTCCATACTCCGACCCTAATAGGTGCATAACCCTGTTCTCTAAATTACAGTTCTTGAAATATATGCATAAAGTTTTCAAATTTAAGTCTATAAGAATCGAAGAGTTAATTGTAAACATGTGGACCCTAGTTTCTGTAAATAGGAGGGGCAACCCTGTTCTAGGATTCGTTGTGTTTTTATTTGCATATCCGGGTATAGCCTCGACCTAGGTTATACGTTGCTCCTACTATTATTAATCTATAGGTTATTCTTGATCTAATAACCACATGTGCTTTATGATTAGGCATCAGTAGTATGCAAATTTTAGTCTATACCTTGGATACCTGTGCCTTTCTCATGAAACAGTTTGCTTAATGAACTACTGATAGTTCCCTAGTAATGTATTGTTAGTCCCTTGACGAACAATCGATGGAAAAAACACGAGTTCAGAAACAATTGTAAAGACAATGTTTCTGGCAACAACACCCTAAAGAAGGTGATGTTGTATTACGAGAATCTAAAAAGATTATTTCGTAATGTTTCTCGAAGGCAACAGAACCGTATAACTTCTAAAGAGAAGCGACGGTATTCTCGACGGCAATAAGAGATGATCAACAACAGTTGAGTTTCAGATTCTCGAAGGCAACAGAAAGAGGGAGGAAGAAGAAGAACGGATCTCGCTGGGGTGTAGAACACCGGCGCTCAAAGCTATACCCGCAGTACGGATAAGCTCCCAGGAACCAGCAAGTTCAGGAGAACTTCTGGAACGCTCGTAAGTCAATATTTGAGACTTGAACGGGCTTCCTGGACTTTACAGACTCCCTTTTCTCTCTTCTTGGTGCATCTTTCAAAGGAGGCCAAGGGGCTCTATTATAGAGTGGAGTTGAGACTTCACCTCTTCTCCTATCCGATGTGGGACTAAAATACCAATACTCAAAATAGAGTTTGATATTTTAGATCATCCCACAATCAGCATAGAAGTGTGCTAGTCCACGCCTAACCCCCGAACACTCCCGTGCATGCACGAGACATCCTGGAGTCCGTGTCCGAGTCCGAGTCCGCACAACAAAAATTAACTTTCATCCTTGTTGGATTTAATCCTTTTTTCTTCTAGAGAAATACTTCCACATGGCACAAACTTGTGCCCCACTACACCTCATGTGCACACCTCAACACAAGCAATGCATTATATTGAGATACTCACCATTTGGTGTAGCCGATGTGGGACTATCTTTTCTAGTCCAAAGGCAAAAACACCAACAATCCCCCACATATCTCAATATATGGGTTGAGCGTTCCCCACAGTGATTGTCCATCATGCATTAGGAGAGATGTCGCTACGACTTGAATCTTCCCGCATAGGTTAAATAACAGCATGATACAAGAATGGACTAAGCCTTGAATTCTGCACCATAACTGCAATTCTTCCTACTCACATAATGACATCAACTGTGCTTCTGGCTGCACATTGAAGGCCTTGTGCCAGCCTGGTTTCAGTGTATAATTTTGGGCGTCTACAAGCTTACCCTCAAGAGACGGCCTGATATCTCTTTCCATACACTATAGGTGAGTTCTTTATAAAGAGTCATTGGCATGAAGCATTGTGCTTCTTTGCGGTGCTACACCGCTATGACATGGCTGACAAAGCCGAGGCTTTACCCCACCTGGGTACCTCATCGTAGTGTCATACTACTGTAGCATGAGGTCACAAGCCCCTTTGTAGTGCCAAACTACCCAGCATGAAGCCTTGTGCTTCCGTGCGGTGTTACGCCGCTATGACATGGCTTGCGAAGCCGAGGCTTTACCCTACCTGGTACCTCTTCGTGGTGTCATGCCACTGTAACATGAGGACATCGTCCTCTTTGTAGTGCTGTCTACCTCTCTTTATTACGATTATCATACAGCATTAGGCTACATGCCTATTTGCGGTGCTACTTCCGCTGTGACTTAGCTTGCAAAGCCGAGACATTATCCCTACCTGGGAACCTCATGGTGGAGTCACCCCACTGTAGCATGGAGTTTCACTCCTTGTAGTGCTGCTCTACCGTGCTTCCTGTAAAGCACACCAGGCATTCACTCTGCCTGAGAACTCATTAAGGCGTTTAAGCCAACCTCCCACAGGATCAATTTTTCGCAGAAAATACATAGTAGGCAACAGTGGTTATGGGTCCGTAACCCTTCCATGTTCCGCAGAACAAGTACCCACTGTTAACTGATATTATTCTAGTCAATGATCCTCCTTTGAACCAAAAATTAAATGTCTAGTAGATTTCTCTTTGAACCAATAACATAAAATTTTATGGTAGGATTACAATGACACAATATCAGAAAGTCTTCAAGCCCATCTTCCTTGCTGTGTCCTCGACCAGCTGACGCTTGAGACCCTTCGTGAACGGATCCGCCAGGTTTTCCTGACTCCGAACATCGATCACTGCAATGACGCCCCTTTTGATGAGATCGTTCACTGCTCTGTGCTTCAACCGCACAGTCCTCTTCTTTCCATTGAAGAGTTCATTTGATGCCACCGCTGCTGCCGCCTGGTTGTCACAGTATATTGGAATCGCCGGTATCTGAGCCCCAACCATTGGAAGGTCATACATGAGCTCCCGAAGCCACTCTGCTTCATCTGCAGCAGCGTCTAATGCAAAGAATTCAGATTCCATGGACGAGCGAGATAACATAGTCTGCTTCTTCGACTTCCACGATATAGCAGCTCCACCCATGGCGAACATATATCCACCTGTGGAATATTCGCTCTCCACCTCTGAACACCAGCTAGCATCACTGAAGCCTTCCACTACTGACGGATCTCCGCTGTAGTATAGTGCATATGTCTGAGTTTTCTTGAGATATCTCATAACACGCTTCACAGCTTTCCAATGCTTTACGCCTGGATTGCTCGTAAATCGACTCAGCATTTCTACTGCAAAGGCTATGTCAGGCCTTGTGGCAGTAGTAGCGTACATCAAACTTCCGATGACGCTAGCGTACTCCAACTGCCTGACGCTCTCCTTCGAATTTGGCTCCAATTTCAGATCACTCCTGTACGGTGTATCAATAATAGGAAGATCTTGATACCCGTAGCGAGTGAGCATCTTCTCAATGTAATGAGACTGTGACAGCACTATTTCAGTGCCTGTTCGGATGATCTTGAGCCCCAAGATTACGTCGGCATCCCCCAAGTCCTTCATACTGAACTTGGTCGAGAGGAATTTCTTTGTCTCTGTGACGCAGCTTAAATCCGTACCTAGGATTAGCATATCGTCCACGTATAGACAAACGATTACTCCTCTTCCGTCAGCAAACTTCGTATAGACACACTTGTCTGTTTCACTGACCCTGTAGCCATTTGACCTTATCACCTTGTCAAACTTCTCATGCCACATTTTGGGAGCTTGCTTCAAACCATACAGAGACTTCATCAACTTGCAGACTTTGTCTTCCAGACCTCTGACGACAAAACCTTCTGGTTGTTGCATGTAGATCTCTTCGGTCAGCTCGCCATTAAGGAATGCCATTTTCATATCCATCTGATATATCACCAGCTTGTGTATTGCTGCTAAAGCAATTAACAATCTGATAGTTGTCATCCGAGCTACTGGAGCATAAGTGTCAAAGTAGTCGATCCCCTGCTTCTGAGCAAACCCCTTGGCCACTAGCCTGGCCTTGAACTTGTCAATGGTTCCATCTGCTTTCATCTTCTTCTTGAAGATCCATTTGCATCCGATGGGTCTTGCTCCTTCTGGTAGGTCGACCAATACCCATGTATTATTGGAGGTGATTGAGTCAATCTCGTTGTCTATCGCCTCCTTCCAGAATACAGCATCTCTGGTCTTCATCGCCTCATCATAGGTAAGCGGATCTGCTTCCACATGATAGGTGACGAAGTCATCTCCAAAGTCTTTCGGCCTCCTTGCTCGCTTAGTTGACGGCTCAGCGAGTTCTGGTTCAGCTGGTGTCTCCTCGACAACAGCTCCATCTTGGACTACTGGTTTGATAAAGACCTCTGTCTGCTTCGTACCCTCATTATTCTCCGGAATGTCCGCGAGAACAATGTTCTTGTGCCTTGCAAACTTTTCTTCAAAATATTCAGCATCGCGAGATTCGATAATATGATTTGACTCGATATCAAGGAATCTCCGAGCATCACTCTTCTTGGCATACCCCAGGAAGATCGCCTTAGTAGTCCTTGTCCCCAGCTTCTGAATCTTTAGATCCGGGAGCTTCACATAAGCCAGGCACCCCCACACTCGAATGACATTCAGGTTGGGTCTGACTTTGAACCAGAGTTCATGAGGAGTTATGTCGGAAGTTGCATATGGCACTCTGTTCAGAATGAAAGTGGCCGTTAATGCAGCTTCTCCCCAATAGCACTTTGGGAGACCCGCAGTCAACAGCATAGAGTTCATCATCTCTGTCAACGTTCTGTTCTTCCTTTCTGCTACTCCGTTGGATTGTGGAGAATACGGAGCCGTCGTCTCGTTGATGATTCCATGTTCTTTGCAGAATGATGAGAATTCGTGAGACCTATATTCCCCACCTCGATCACTCCTCAGCCTCTTGAGTTGTTGTCCAGTTTGCCGTTCAGCCTCGGCCCTGAACTCCTTGAACTTCTCGAATGCTTCGTCTTTATATTTGAGTAAATAGACGAAGGCATACTTGGAGAAGTCGTCTATGAAAGTAATGAAATACTTCATCCCGGCCTTTGTAGAGAATTGTTTGAAGTCACAGATATCTGAGTGAACCAACTCCAGAAGATCTGTGCTTCGATTGACCCTGTGAAAGGGTTTCCTAGTGATCTTCGTCTGAGCACATATCTCACATTTCTCTACCTTACCCCCATACTTGGAGATAAGTCCTAGACTAGACATTTTGTTTATTCGCTTACAATGAACATGTCCTAGTCTATTATGCCACAATTCAAGAGAGTAATTCAAACTAGTGATAGCATTAACATTATTATGCTGGGTTACAACAAGCTGAATTTTGTACATTCCTTCAGTCTGAAAAGCTTTCCCGAAGAAAGTACCCTTCTTGGACATCACCATTTGGCCAGCATTGATGTCCATCCTCAAGCCTGCGTTGCAGAGCAGGCTCCCAGAGATCAGGTTCTTAGCGATTGCAGGAACATGCTTCACACCTTGAAGCGTCAGAATGTTCCCCGATGTAAGCTTCAGCTCCACCGTCCCGATCCCCAGTACTTCAACTTGTGCCTGGTTCGCCATCATGACTTTCTCGGAAGTAGGCTCATAGGAGACGAACCAGTCCTTGTCTGAACAGACATGACATGTCGCGCCAGTGTCTATCCACCAGTCCAAGTCTGCCCCCACAGTTGCAACCTGTGCTATCATGGCAACCTGATTAGTAACCAAAGAAACCTTGTTAGGCTCACCTTGCTCTTTGGGCTTGGACTTGCATTCACTTTTATAGTGACCCTTCTTGCCACAGTTGAAGCAAGTCACATGGGACTTGGACTTCTGTTGCTTGAATCCTGGACCCTTCACTTTCAGATTCGAGAAGTCCTTCTTCTTGTGGTGAGAAGCCGCCTGCTTCCCTTTGTTCTCTCTGGTGGCTTAAACCAGATTCGCCGTTGCTAGTTGCTTGGATAGGGCGTCCAACTTCTGTTGAGAGCGTATCTCGTCCTCAACATGAATCTCGCTGAGGAGATTATCCAGGCTAATCTCCATCTTCTTCCTATGCATCCTTGCATAGATGTTGCTCCATCCTGGAGGAAGTTTTGCCACGATCCCTCCAACGACGAACTTGTCGACGAGGGGCATGCTATCGTCCTCCAGTTTCTGGCGCAGCTTCAGGAACTCTTTCACTTGGGGCAGCATGGTCTTCTCGTCTTCAAAGACCCATTTGTGGTATTTTTCAACCATGAACATCTTCGACCGGGCCTCGTCGTCGTCATACAGCTTCCCCACAGACTCCCAGATCTCTTTGGCAGAAGTCTTCTTTGTGTAGGACTCGGCCAGAGAGTCTTCCATGGAATTCAGGATCAGCAGCCTGCATATGCTGTTATCCTTTTTCCACTTCGTCTGCTTGCTCGTAGCAGCGGCTAGAACAGCAGTAGATCCTGTTGCTGGAACGATTGGTTCTTCCTCATCCAACACGTGATCAACATCCACGAGTTGAAGGTTCAGAGTCACCTTTCGCTTCCAGATCTGGAAGTGTTCACCGTCGAATTTCTCCAACTTGTTAAAGCCGGTATCGACAAGCGAAGCACGAGTGTTTTCCATCGAATCGTATAGCTTTGAGATTGTTAGTCCCTTGACGAACAATCGATGGAAATACACGAGTTCAGAAACAATTGTAAAGACAATGTTTCTGGCAACAACACCCTAAGAAGGTGATGTTGTATTACGAGAATCTAAAAAGATTATTTCGTAATGTTTCTCGAAGGCAACAGAACCGTATAACTTCTAAAGAGAAGCGACGGTATTCTCGAAGGCAACAAGAGATGATCAACAACAGTTGAGTTTCAGATTCTCGAAGGCAACAGAAAGAGGGAGGAAGAAGAAGAACGGATCTCGCTGGGGTGTAGAACACCGGCGCTCAAAGCTATACCCGCAGTACGGATAAGCTCCCAGGAACCAGCAAGTTCAGGAGAACTTCTGGAACGCTCGTAAGTCAATATTTGAGACTTGAACGGGCTTCCTGGACTTTACAGACTCCCTTTTCTCTCTTCTTGGTGCATCTTTCAAAGGAGGCCAAGGGGCTCTATTTATAGAGTGGAGTTGAGACTTCACCTCTTCTCCTATCCGATATGGGACTAAAATACCAATACTCAAAAATAGAGTTTGATATTTTAGATCATCCCACAATCAGCATAGAAGTGTGCTAGTCCACGCCTACCCCCCGAACACTCCCGTGCATGCACGAGACATCCTGGAGTCCGTGTCCGAGTCCGAGTCCGCACAACAAAAATTAACTTTCATCCTTGTTGGATTTAATCCTTTTTCCTTCTAGAGAAATACTTCCACATGGCACAAACTTGTGCCCCACTACACCTCATGTGCACACCTCAACACAAGCAATGCATTATATTGAGATACTCACCATTTGGTGTAGCCGATGTGGGACTATCTTTTCTAGTCCAAAGGCAAAAACACCAACATGTATGAGTATAAGATAACATAGGAATGGGGAGTCTATGTAGGCACAGAACAGAGGTTGTCATCGGGTAACAAATAGGGTTGTCCTTGTAACATTGGTGATAGGTAATAGAGTGTGGGTGTCCTAGTGTATCAGAATTAGGCGTTCAGGTGGATTTTGATCCTTGGTGGTTTGCAAATCTCAGCAACACACAAGAAGTACCCAGGTATCATCGCGTATCAGAGATACCAACATATATCAATTAGTGGTGATGTATCCGTGGAGATTTAAGTGTAGGCTGCAGGTTATGCTAGGAGCACCTGTACATACGGGTATCAAGATTTGAATCTTGCGCCATAGGAAATTGCACATATAAGGTAGGATATCTTAGAACAGTTTGAATATAACAAGAGGTCCGGATGTAGAGAAGGATTAGAGTTGGATATTGGTAGTCCAGAGCCCTGTACATGTGTACACGGGAAACATGTTCAGTTGAGGGTCGAGTAGTAGATATGGCATTGGTATGAAGAACAATATTCGTATGGGAAATAGAGTTTTGAGTAAAACCACTTTGGATAGGAATAAAACTCTACTACTTGATGAACTGTAAATAAATGTACCAGTCATCAGAAGTATCAGTTAGGTATCAAATTTTGCGTTTGTATACCTGATGTTCGTTTCGAAATTGGTATCCATTGGGATACCTGATATCGGATTGGGCTCAGAGGTTAGAAACAAAACATGGTGGTTCCCTATATAGTAGTATGTTGTTGTTGTCATGCCAAAGCAATAGATGGTGGTTTCTGCAGGATAAACTGTAGTTGGAAGGACCATTTTGAGTATCAGGAAATAGGAAAGGGTATTAGAATACACCAATATGGCCTAGGTAATGGAATTAGAGTGTTGGACTTAGGTATCTCATGATAGAAGAGTCTAATGAGTGTCAAACCAGATTGCAAGTAACTAGAGGCATAGTGAAACATAGTAGACAAAACAGTTGGTTCTGTTCTAGTTTATTTACTATTCTTTTCAAAAGCTAACTTGTTCAAACAGTGAATTGGAAGGCTCTTTGAACTTTTACCTTGGGTTGGTATCAGATGAGGGTTCGATTTTCCTTGGGATTGATCTATTTCTTGTTCTCTGTTTCTCTTATTGTTTATTTTTAAGCCAGTGACTTGGCATCACTTCGAACTTACACCGTGTCACTCCAAAGTAGAGCTCTTTATTATATGCCCCACTTTTTGGATGTAGGATGTGTTCTGTGTCATATCATGTACATTCACCTGGAGTTTACATTTGAAGCTTATAGTTTTAGATAATGTTTCCATTTTCACATCAAATCTGTGTTGCCTCATGAGTCATGAACGTATGTTAGTAACTATAGAACATCAAAACAGTAGAGAGTACTCAGATAGAAGCCAAGATAGAGGAAGAAAAGCAAGGTAAGGATCCATGGAAGATAGGTGCCTGTGCGAGTACAAGGGTTGCAAAGACAGCAGTATAAGTTGCTATTCATTACAACAAGGTGGCAATGAGATACATGGATCCTTGTATCAAGAACCTATATGGGTGAAAGCACCTAAACCTGTACACTATTAAGACAACAAATATATGTATGTATTGAGAAAAAGGGTTCAGTGGGATAAGTGTAGGCAGATTTGGATAGGCAGTACAGGTATCAAGAATAGGTAAAGGAGTACTAGTAGCATACCATAAACAATGGGGAGGTTGTGCCAGGTTTAGATGCCTAGTTTGGTGACAACACCTGTAGACCCTGTACCAAGGAAGACCAGAGGTAGACAGACCAAGCTACACTGATTGCTAATTACTCATGATGCATCAGTTTCTTCGTTCATGTGTTAGTACACATGAAGATCAGTTAGAGGGGCATGTTAGGTAACCTGGGAAGCATGATTTCCAACTACAGTTTAGACCATAAAAGGTGAGGGGTATCCAGGTGGGTGTCCAAGAGTAAGTGTTTGAATCCAGTTAGAGACTTTAAATGGAGAATGGTCTCAAGGGCTTTTAAGTATCAAGTTCTAAAGGATTATTATTAATCTAGCATGTAGATAACCAAGAGTGAAATGTAGAGAGGGTGTCAATGAAGAGTAGGTGAGTCCAATGATTGAGACGTATGAAACAATATACACATGTTAGAGATTTAGTTCACCTAGAAGGCAAAATAGGAAGACCAGGTATCATCTAATAGTCATAAACCCAAATTGAATAGGACTAACTTAGAAACCTAACAACCTAAATAGATAAGCTTATTTTTGTACTCTTAAATTGTGTATTGATCATATTGAACTACCTAATAGGTTAATTGGACTTAACTCAGTGCTCTGGACCATACTCGCAGCTCAGGACCACAGGCAAGTATACTTTGCATTTCTTTACAGCTTTATTTACATGCTTATCTTCTTTCATTATCCAGTTGATTCTGATTTGATTGCTGACATGTGCTTCTTCATTGTTATATAGTCCTTATTCACAGTTAGCCTTGTAGCCATACGGACATATTTTTCACTTGTACTTGATTGAGTTGTATCGTAGGATGACTGCGTTATAAACTGAACTGCTATTTTCTTGTTTTGATTCTTGCAACCAGCGAGTCCAGACACGGGGCGAGGGTTGACCATTTGTACCTGCGAGTCCACACTCGGGGCGAGAGTGATTTGTCTTGAACTGACCTGCGAGTCTACACTCGGGGCAAGGGTTAGTGATTAGTTCAAACCTACTAGTCCACACTCAAGGTGAGGGTTTGGTATCCGTTGATCTCTTATTCACACGTTTCTTCCAGCAGTTCATTTATGCGTAGTTATTCATATATTCGTGTATCACATTTATTTGGTCTTTTTCCTGCTTATATCCTATTTTCTTTTCATGCATGATAAATTATAGAAAGACATATTTTTATGTATCTTACTAGTCCTCTGAGGACCTGATGATCTCTTCAGGTTTAGCCGAGTTTGAGCCACTTGCAGACGAGCAGGTTTAGCCAGCATCAGACCATGGTACTGCTACAGCTGAAGGTGACATTGATAATTATCATAGTTGGATCTTGTCATTTTATTTTTATGTCTCTATTTTTATATCCGTCTACTGGTAATAGATTTGTATCCACTGGATGTGACTTGCATTCTTGAAAACTTGATACTTCATTTTATATTATCATTCATTATTCATTCTCATTTGAGTTAGTTGTACTCTCTAATTTCTGTGGATGAGATATAGATTGCCTCGAATGTTCTAGATTCATGTGACTAGTGTATACTAGACAACGTTCTACCACCGATACTGCGGCGTATGTTGGACTTGGACACAGACTCATATCTCGAAAAGCAGGTGCGGATTGTGACACTAACCCCCAAGGAGGAGGAGTAGAAGATTAGGCTTCGTTGCTAGAGAACCTAGGCAAGTACATCTTGCCAAATTCTTGAACTATATTATTTTGTTGTTATTTTTGTTTTCCTTGGTATTAAATACTTAGAATTGTCCTAAACTAATTTTGTTAAATATTTTTTCCTTGTGATTCTCGTCTATATGCATGTTTCTAAATTTGGTTAGAACTAGGTCTTGATTTTGTTAAAATCTAATATTGACTTAGTAGAAAATACGGTATCAAGAGTGATACTGGTGTTACCATCATGGACCTTGGTCATATATGCATATATGAGGCCCTCGCCTATCTTGTATACCATAGAGTTTGAGTTTAGTAGAAATCGGATCTTGTTTCGGTATCCCGAGAAACAATTTTTGGAGTATTTTGAGGTATTAATATATCAAATATTTTAATTTGTGAAAATTAATACTTCCATGTTGTAGAAAATTTAATTCTATGCAATTTTGACTTTTGAAAATCCAAATTTTGATTTAAAATGAAGTTTTTATGGCCGAAATAAGTTTTGGCAAATTCTGGGATTTCTTTGTCGTCCAGAAAATCGAAATTCCGACGGAATACCAATGTATACTGCCAGTATACCAATTGTCTTCCCAAAAAATTTCTGTCTTTGGCCAAAATACTGCCGGTATACCGTAGTATACCGTCGGTATACCGATTTGGCTATTTTTTCATTTTTTTCCGTTTTTGATATTTTTTTCGACTGTAATGAATTCTTAACATGATTTGATGACCATGTATACTTAGAGAATTATTGTACACCCTATATAAACTTGACACTAGCTTATGTTCATATTCTTATATGCTCACTATGTATTGCTATGTCCTTTCAGATTTATTGTACTTTACAGTCTATGCCATGTCAAATATTTACTAGATAGTGACCCGTTGTGGTGCACTCTTATACATATCTTTTTCTAGCTTGCTTGATAGTGGACTTTCATGGTGCACCCTTGATTCCAGTACATGTCTAGCTCCTTGATAGTGGCTCATCGTAGTGCACTCTTGTCTTGATATTGTCATGTCTTGTTGTGGCTTGTTGTAGTGCACAATCTTGCTTGTCTTGTCTAGTCTCGCATGTCTCATGTTTAGGATAGATTCTGCAGAATGTTACACCCGTAATCCTAAATAAAAATGTTAGAACTATACAACTAGCTTAATTATCTAGATCATTAGGAGGTGAGACTTTTTCGGTTATCTCCACCCTTGTTTTCCTGTCTTATATATATCTACTAGGGATTTGGAGCTATCTATCATAATGAGCACTCTTCCAGCACACTGTCGAGTGGGGCACTTCCTTAGGACATGCGTATCTTACTGCGGAGTGTCTGTTATACTTGTTTTTCTTTTGGATTGTATCATTCGGGTAGTCTGCAGGGCAGGTAACTGGATCAGATTTCTCAAACTTACATATGTTAGTAATTAGGATTGTGACAACCCTAGTTAGCTAAAGTATCAAGCCATACTCATTACTTGGCCGTGATTGATGGATGGAGTCCATTCCTGTCTAGTCTAGTCTTGCTCCAGTTTATCTTATTGTAGTACTTAGTTTCCTGTCATTCCTTATATGCTATTCTTCCTACTACATGCATGGTTTCACTACTTATCCTAGATGCAGCTTCACCACATGTTTACATGTTCCAGTTTCCTAACATGTTCCAGTTATCTTACGTGCTCACGTGTACCATTTCTCTTATATTGTTTAGTTTATCTCACATGTTCACATGCTTTCGCTTAATTCACATGTCCACAGTTTACTTTATGTCACATTTTATTTACTTTATGCTCCATGTTGCTTACTTGTTGTCTTTTTTATTCTCGGGATAAGTGCATTGGTAGTGTACGAGTCTCGATCCATATTTATTTATTTCTGTCTCTATCCATTGCTATGTTAGTTATTGCTAGTTTTAGTTCATAGTTTGGCTTCCTTTGTGGTACTTGTTATTGGGGGTCTAACCCCACTGGTTTTGTTTGGCCAGATATGGTAGAGATACCCGATGATCTTCCGTACCTTCCTCTCAATGGTGATTACCCGGAGCACCAGAGTACCTGAGTGAGTTTTCTATTTTACGCCCACTAGTTATGTACATTATTCTTTTGAGGCTTTTCGCCATCGAGCACTTGTTTAGCTCGTGTTTGGATTTGATATTTAACCTACGGGTTTAGACATGATATGCATATTCTAGACTATAGCTAGAGCTTATCATGCATTACTATTACTCTTACTAGCTCTACATTTTGTATTACTAGCTTCATGATCATGGATATGTGATAGTTTGGGAAGCTTTACTATTTTATATTCCATATGATCATACTTCTTGTACATTGCTTACTGCCTGTGATTGAGATATCTAGGACTTTTGAACTAGGATTGCCTGTTGGATTGTAGTAGTGACCCACATCTATAATCTTATACGTTATTTCGGAGTACTGGAGGACTTCGGTATACGTAGCTGGCCTGATCCGTCCCTACTAGCCAGTATTCTGGTTCTGGGGCATGACAGTTTTCGTCCACGGGGTACGCAAGAAAGGAACACTATCACTACCGATTTAGTCAGGACTGATAGGTCAGAATCGGTTGAATCGGTCGAACGGGAACGATTGAATTAAGATCATTTTCTCGTTATGAAATGGCTTCTCCGGAATCAAGTCTCATTTTCAGCGAATTGTGCCTCGAGGATTGGCTCTGCAGCTGAGTCGGGAGAGACCTCCATTGCTATTTTTTATGCCGTAAATTGATTTGTCTTTGGTTTTCGTGAATGCATTTTTGTGAATATTTTGATGGTTTTTATGGCTTACGTTTTCGAACTTCGCATTCGTATCGAACTCCTTGAATAACACAGTGTTCTAATCAGTTGCTTATGCAATTTCAGGTGATCGCATAGGCGATATCTAAGAACAGCTAACCAATCCCTCGTTGAAGCAAAGACTAAGGTGAGTGGCGGACCTCCTTGGCCTCGACCCTCTGTTTTAAATCAATCATGAAACACAAAATCAATCCTCGTCGCCATAGTGTAGAATCAATGAATTGAGGCACGATTCTTCACGAAACACTTGCTAAAGGAAATTCAAAATAACTGCATCAAATTGAGTAATTTACTCAGTAAATGTAAGTTTCACATCAAAAAAAAAAGATAAGGTTCTAGAAAAGAGATAGAATTATTTCAAGATCTGCAAAAATGGTTATTGGATAACTTGTCGACAAGATGTAGTTTCCTCGAACGGTTGCCTAGGCAAAGAACAATTGGCCCAGAAGGAACGAGTATAGCAAGCGCCAGCAAAAAATCGGTACGGGTGATTCGGAAACTTTCGCATAGGGCTCACTACCCACCGCGAAAGGTCTCCGTCTAACCCAGCTATAGTCCATGATGGTTTGACATTGCATGTGACCTTCACGCCCTTTCACTGCTTGAACTAACGCACATGACACGAGATAATTATGAAAACTACTCAATGTATACAATTTCAAAGCTTGCCTCAAAACATGTTAACATGCAAATCAAACAAGATGGTTAGAAAGATCACCAAATAGCTAACGTGTTTTATAAAACTGCTTGAACCAAATACAGAGCTTGGGTTTAATTAGCCACTCGCCAGTACATGTGATCATACTGACCCTCGCTCTTTGCAGGTGATAGTAATCAAGGAGAACATCAACTGACCAAGGCGACGTTCGTGTTTTGAAGCTTCAATCGTACGTCGAAGACTCCCGTCGCATCAACTTTCGAAGACTCTCTGCAACAGTTTAAAAAACATATCTCGGCATCATTCGCATCCAGGTGGCTGGAATACTTTTGTTGTAAATAAGGGATATATGTCTGGAACGGCTATCTCATCGGCACTCCTTTTGTAATCGATTCATGTTGTAAAGTCCGCACGACATAATTGTAATAAATGATGTCTATTATCAATAAAAAAAATAAAATATCTCAATGTGTTGATCAATTTGTCTGTGCTCTCTTTCTTAGATGTCGTTTCGGATTACCTTATGACTATGCCTTGTGTGATCGCAACCTAGATTCGTACGGCATCACACCCGGGGGACGACTATCGATTCTTCGGAATCAGGGCGTGACAACAACAGCGGCCGCAGTAGCAGCACAGCAGCGACGGCAGTCGCATCCACCGTGAGCCCAAAGATCGACCCCAGACAAACTCCTCCAGGCTGCCACCCTCCTTTCCGACGTGTAACAGTGGCTATTCGTACATTTTGCACGAGATCCCATTGTGACGCACGAGTTTTGAACTCAAGAATTATATTTTGTCACAGCAACTTTGGACACATTTTATGAAGAATTCGACCATTGATTGTCAATCCGATTCTTTCTCTCAATCTCGTATAT
Source organism: Iris pallida (assembly GCA_029216955.1). Taxonomy (NCBI): domain Eukaryota; kingdom Viridiplantae; phylum Streptophyta; class Magnoliopsida; order Asparagales; family Iridaceae; genus Iris; species Iris pallida. Next base: position 42,225,777 of record JANAVB010025196.1, read on the forward strand.
ACCCCTTCACTCACCTAAATTTTCAACTTAATTCGATCTTTTGATAGATCAAAACTGGCACCAACTTGATCGTTTAAATTGCAATATTTTTGGACAGTTTCATGGAGCCAACTTTACGGATTCGTTTCTCTCTCGTTGAAGCTTCGGTTGATGAACCACCAACTTTGTAGCATCAGGATAACCACCTTTGTGCTATAAAAATTTTAGCTTCATAGGATGTCGTTTGGTTGGTTGAAATCGACGCCAAAGTTGGCCTCTCGAAACCGTAATTTCCAACTTGTAAAATTATAATTCTAAACCGGGACTCCGAATTCAATTCTAACGCCACCAGTAGACTCGTGGCATCATTTTGCCTAATTAATATAAAATTTGCTGAGTTTGGAGCAACGTGGCCCCGATATATTTTCGTGCAAACCGGATTCCAACGTCCGGGTCAATGGGTCATTTTGAGATCGGCTCATCGGAATCCAATTTCGAATATACCATTGGGATGTATCATCATTTCGGTCATGTGGACATATAACTTGCAAGGTTTAGTGGACTTTTATCATGACAAATTTTTCAGTACAAGGTGGGTCCAGCGGCTATCACGTCCTTATTCGACAAACCGTCGTCCCCGTTCCCATTATATCGAATCGATCGTCTTCGCTAAGGTGTAATATCGTACGAGTCTGGAGTTGCACTCGTGGAAGGCAAGATTGTTACATTTGATCATTGAAACACCAAGTAGAAACTTCACAAACCATAAAATTGAACATGCAGTTTAGGAAGATAGAAATATGCTTTTCATTGATTGCATGCAACAAAGTGTAAATTATATTATACTGGATATGCCGTTGCGGCTATATTGATTGAAACAAAAGAAATATACTCGACAAGTGCCTAAACGAACGCTTGTCGTTCCATACATTCTCTCTTTTATACATTGAAAGCCTTCGTTGAATTGGCTTCAAAATACTTCAGAATAGGAAGAGCTTCAAAACGCCTCTCCGAACTTCAGCTTTAACTTAGTGTCGTGCACCCTCAGTGTCTTCGTCACCTGTGGGATTGGGATTAGTACACTTGGAAATGCACTAGTGAGCGGACGATCCCACTCGTCTAAACTGACTCTGATTGTTAAGGTATACATGCATTGGAGTTTTCTTTCTATTTAGAACTAAATGAATTTAGTTTATATTGATAGCATTCCATTTGAAACAGTAAAAGCATACAGTGAAATATAAAAATTCTTAATTCTTACCACGATCGTGCTCGTCCCTGCATAAAACAGAGATAATATTTATACCTGCATAAGATAATAGGTGAGCATGCTACTATCTTACATGTGGTCATTGGTGTTACACACCACTTGGGACTTAATCAAATTGGCATGCGGCTACCCTTTCAGTCTAGGTTACAAGCCTTACTGAAGGTCATGCATGCCTCGCGTCGAAGCACGATAAACATTTTCCCTAGGACGATTCGATTCTGATGCCCCGAATACTATTTCGAGGAAAATAAACTTGTGCATAAGTTGTCCATGACCATGCCAATGAAGGAATATATGAGATCGATTGTATAGCACGGACAATATTAAGTAGCATTATCATTTGACTCATGCGAGAGTTTATTTCTCAAAGTTGTACGTTCTGATTTAGCATCCCGTAGGTACCAAATTTTCCAAGGCACCGTATGCCGCAACCAATGTTTCATCATTTCATTTTGCAGATCATGAAATAGTCTCTCTCTTTTCTACAACCTTAAACTTTCTCTTTTCGATGTAAAACTTATATTTTTACAGTAATTTACTCTAAATCGACACATTTTTACTAAGTTCTTGATCTTAGTGGATTGTTATGCATTTAACTTAGCATCGTCGATTTGAATAAGTTTGAGGCAAAAGAATTTCGTTTGCAGGAAGGAGTAAAAAAGAAGGGGCCGAACCACCCACCTAGTATTTAATCGTGCCGAATGTCAAAGCGCTTCGCAATGTTCAAGCTTCAGTTACGCGAGCTCCTGCAATGGCACCAACACTTAGTCAGAATTCCTTCTTTAATCTTTTATTTCGAAATTCGTAGAATGCATTCAGAAATCGATGCGAAAACACATTCATCAAAACCAAGTAGTGAAAACCCAAGAAAACTATACAGCAGTTCGGTCCCGTCGAAGGGACACTTATATAGTGCTCACTCATCGAGATGCAGCCTGCTACATCTAGGACTTATTCCAACAGAAGTTGTTCCATTAGTTGGATCATTATCGTAACATTCGTCCAAATCGATTTGATCGATGCCAATGTGTTATCGTTTACTAAGATCAGCGATCGAGTCAGATGGCCATCTAAGTTTCTGACCGATCTGACTTGGCACAAGCATATTACGAAGTCCGTCGCCTATCGAAAGCAGGGTACTACAACGACGGACCGCATTTTGACTCAAAATTACCATTTTTCTATTGTGTTCAAATTGGACTTATGGATAGGCAATTTTAGCTAATTTGACCATTCGGGACACATTGGTGATGTTTGTTTTATCATTTGACAATGTATGTAGATTTACCTTTATGTATCACCATTATTTATAATTAATTTCTATTTATGTTTGTATTTCAGAATTCGTGCGTCCAAACTATGATCAGTCGATTCCAGTGATCTCACATCGCTGAAATTGACTAGGTGGTCATGTGGATCACCAAGATAAGATTGTTAACCTTACGATTGATCATCTTGTCTCGATTTATGTATCGTAGGTTTCGTTGTACGAATAACGAGGTGCAGACTTGATACTTTAAACCTATATCTTGCCATTCATATTATTGGCAATAATGATTATAGAGACTAGTGTGACCTAGTTCTAGGCAATATAATTACAAGTGTCTTAGTTAACCTAAGGTAATACGCGACTAGAACAACATAAGCTCTCTAGATGGAAGTTATGAGTTATACATGTACTTTAGTGTGTGATATATGTTTGTTTGTGATTAGGGTTGATAGATATTTACAAGGAGTATGGTTCATTGGCCCATAGATAGTGGGATAGACTTTGGTATTGCAGTCTCAGTACAGAATGGACAAACTCTAGGCAAGTATACCTTGCTAACTTGATTACAGTATCTACATGCTTATATTCCTTATCAGTCGTTCACACTGGATATACTGTACATGCTTTACATGTTCATCATCAGTATATTGCCATGATTGTACCAGCTGATACATAGACATGATTTACGAATTTATACTACATGGCATATAGGTGACTCATTTATGATCTATGGACATTTACTTGATAATACATCATGTGTGCACGTTTGACCGAATTTGTGGACTTATCATTTGTTAGAGTCAGGGTGGACGTATCGCGGATGCGACGCGGATAGTATCATTGGGCGGAGAGGGCAGTCACTAGGAGTATGAGCTACTTTTCCATATTGTTACCATTGCCAGTTACCCAGAGCCTCGGATATTCATAGTTGCCATAGTTTCTTACCGGGACTGTAAATTTTTGTAGTTACCGGGGTTTCTTTACCAGAGTTCTGGATTACACCGTGATAGCTCATGCGTATGAATGATGTCCTCAAGTGCATACCACACAGACTAGATATTTTGCTTAATAGCAGAGTTACTTGATCACCTGTGTATTACCCCGATCACATGACTATTTCCTGTATCACATGTTACTACCTACACATGATATCTACTGTACTTCATAGCGGCATGTATATTATGTATCTTGTTACGTCCCGCTGAGGACCTAGTTTTCTTTCAGGTTGGCTGAGTAGGATTGTAGAGCTACTCGCTGGATTATTGTTGGTACTCATTTCATATCAGGTATCCATTCTTTCAGAGTTATATGTTTTATTTTTGCTATTTGTGTCTGCTTAGTAGCCTAATATTTATAGACTCATATTATTCTATTCAAGTCTACTCGAGCGAGTATGATTATTAGGCTGCAGACTAGTTCATATTTTCCCTTTTTATGCTTTTATTATATGGATTGAGTTATAGTGTTGCTATAGTGATATTTGCACCATTTTAAACAGCTTATACATATTCTAGTCGGACTAGAGTCTGGTTGAATTCGTAGTTGGCCTATACCATGTGGCTCGGTCCACGTATTTTGGGACTGGGACGTGACATAATTTTTGGGTAGCCCATGCAGGTCGAGAATAAATCGTTTCGGTTATGTCACTGTACTGGACGAGCCTGCACTAGGTTAGTATATTAGAATCTCATTCCACTGCTAATATTAAAAACTCTCTTGACTTCTACTATCGCCTTTGAATTCTGTATTTGTGTTCAAATTATACCTTCCTTCAATTTTTATTTATGAACTCTCGTCATTCCCTATCTCTGTAGGGCGAACCTTTGTGATTGATCTCCATTTTGATTATATCTTATTATAGATTGTGACTAAGAAAGATATGATATCTCATAGGTGATTATTTAGGATATATAGGAGTTTCGACAGACGCTACTACCAGATGGACCAATAAGAATGTATGGCATTTTTATGAAGATTTAGCTCCTATAGGAAAATCCTTTGATTGAAGAAGAGACCCCTTGACTAGAATATATAGATTGAATTAGAGTTTTTACATATTTAATTGGTATAAGAGATAAATTTTTAATGACGACCAAGGTGACTACAAAATATAATTAGAAAATTGCATAGATTGACGTGGGACTAAATAAAGATAAGAATAGGGTACCTCTACAATAGATTTACCAAATGATGTGAGTTAAGGAAAGGATAATTCCACGAGTCATAAATTAGTTATTTGACTTCAGCCTATAGATTATCTAGAAGGTTTACTTGAAGGGTAGTGACCCATGCTTGGCAGGACTATGTGATTAGCTAAGGTGGTTAGGCTTGTATAGACACCAGCAAGATTGTTGTGGAATATATAGTACAAGGCTTAGCCCTAACAGGAGGCATGAGTGTCATTGGACTAAACCATGCTACCATTGTCTAAACTAGACCAATTTTGAAGAATACAAAGATTCCCTAATC
>JANAVB010025196.1:42276518-42393118 GCA_029216955.1 Iris pallida
GACACAATTCAATTCTGCCACTTACGTGTCCGGCTGTCGGTGAGGGTTTAGGATGTGCTGGACGGCGGAGGAGGCGATGGGGAAGCGACGCTCGGGCGGCGATCGACTCGCCTCAGCGCGAGTCAGTTGATGGTGGTTGGGGCGGTGAAAGTCGTCGGAGAGTCGGGACGGGTTCGTCGGAGTTAGGGTTAGGGTTAGGGTTGTCGGGGCGGTGTGGGTGGCTGGGGGTTGTATTGGTGGTGGTCGAGTTGAGGGGAGTGAGGGGGTTTTTATAGGGGGGTCGAGTCGGTCGGGGGCTGTGTGTTGGCCGGAAATAGCGGGGTCAGTGATTCGACGATCATCGGGCAGTCGGGGGCATCCTGGTCGCGGGGGTGGTAGATTTAGGATTTACAATTAGGTCCTCATAGTTTAGGAAATTACAATTTGGTCCTAACAGTAGGTGGATGCAAAGAGAAATTTGCATTTCGCAATTTAAAACAATGATTAATTACAAACTGCTATCGTAACAATTAAATAAATTGCATAACTATATTAAAATAATTCTAAATATTACAAAATGATATTAAAACGTTTAAATTAATTGCAAAATAATATTTTAGTTTTTAAAACTCATTTAAAAAATTCTAGAAAAATTTCTAAAAATTATAATAATATTTTAAGGCTAAATATGACAATAATAATTAATTAACACTAATTAAATAAATTTTGAAAAACAGGGGCTCACAGATCCAAACTTTAATTTGGGTGGGCTTGATTTAAGAGTATTAGGGTTCAAATCTTAACTCACTCACTTTTTTATGAATATTTTAAGATGTAAATTATATTTTCACATTATAAATATATATATACGTTTACTATATATAACATTGTATGTGAATAAACTAAAAAAAGAAATGGTAAGAAAAGCATCCAATGGAAGGATATATTATTACCTTTCATAGAAATTATGGCACCAAAATAAAGATAATTAAAATGTAAGAAAAATGTTGAAGAATTGTGCAATTTTTCTCTTCCAAGTGTCTACGCTTGTAGGTTGGACATTTTATGCATAACTAGAGGATGCACATGCGTTGCACGTTAAATTATTTTCTTTGTTTCTTTCGAACCTTATTACAAAATAATTTAGTATTTAAACTAAATTTATATTTTGTTGTATATATATTTATATTTTAAATAAATTTTGTAAAAAATTAATCAAATTTTACTTATAATTTGTTATGGATAAATATATTTATGAAATTGTTGAAATAGTTCAAATATATTTGAATTAAAATTTGTTAAACAATTTAAATATTTTCTGATCTTTCTTTATCTTTAATTTTAGTTTTTAAAAAAATTTAAATTTAGTTTTTAAATAGATATTTGTACAGACTAAACGAAAGAAAGTTCTATTTGTAATTTTTTATTCATCTACTTTTTATTTTTTTAACAGGGGAATTACCAATTGGCTTCATCCATCTGGATCTATTCTTGCACAGACACAAAACCAGTTGGATCTGGATGGTTTGAACAATACGTGTCAGATATGGTGCATGACACATGATACAAAAATTTTAAGAATTAATTTATAAAAATTATCAATTTTTTTACCAAACAGAAATTTTTAACTTTTGTTTTTAAAATTATTTTTCACATGGAAGTAACTAAACGCAAAATAAGAATCTATATATCTAGAAATCAATTTTATAACTTCTTCTTAGAAAATTGTTTTAAGAAAACTTATCCAAACGGACCTTTTATATCTTCGATAATTTTAAAAAAATAAAATGGTCCATAATATTCATACGGTTTAGACGGCTCATTTTTGAAACGTTTGGAAAAAATCTAAAACCAAAAACATTCCACCAGACGATCTGGCGGAAATTGAGCATGTTCAATTTCCGCCAGACAGTCTGGCAAAAATTGAGCATTGTGATTTTTTTTGTGTTGGGTAATTGGTTTGGTTGCTTTTACTTTTTTTGATTTTGGTTTGGTTCTTTTCGTTTAGTTGGTTTAGTTAGTTCGGTTTAAATTTTGTAGGTAGATTAGGCCTGTCAATGGTAGACCGAAAATCCGTATTCGATCTGTATTCGAACCGAAAATATCCGAAATTTCGGATACGGATACGGATTCGGATATCATATCGGATATTTATCGGATATCGGATGTGGATACGGTAAATGTCATATCCTAACCAATAATATTTAAATTATTTAATAAATTTAAAATGATATTTACTACAAATTATGTTTTTGAGCCAAAAGTTATTGGAAAGTGTAGATACTTCAAACTATGTTTTTCAGCCACTTTAAGTGGTTTAGATCGGTACCATAGGGTTGAACTTAAATTTCCAGCAACATATATACTACAATATATTTGTCATATCATATCTAAAGAGTTAAAACGTTTGGTTGTCACCTTGCAAGCGGTTGAAAAACATAGTTTGAAGTATCTACCCGATCTAAACTAGCAAGGTGACAACCAAAACATTTTTACTCATTTTTTTCTTCCCTTTTTTTAATATTTTTTAGTAATACTATTGGTTCGGATATTATCTGATATCCGTTAAAATTATTGGTAACGGATATGGTAGCCAAAAATTATATCCGATCGGCTATCGGATAGTTATCGGATATATCCGATAGTTAATGGTTCGGATATGGTAATGGCAATATCCGACCAATAAGCTACCATTGACAGTCCTAATGTAGATGACAAATCGATAATTTTGTATATTTGTTTAATTTAAATTTGATATTATATATAAATTCTTGGATTTAAAATTTTAGTAAAATATTTTTTTATTTGGTATTATTTATACCGTATTTTTTGTGATATCACTAGTAGTATTTTATTATTATTCATAAAAAAATATTTAATCTAAAATTAAATAAATAATTTTATACATACAAATTTTAAAGATATATTATAGAGATAACAAATAGATAATTTGGATAATAACAAAATAACTATAGATAATTTGAATTAAAGAGAGATTTATAATTATTTTGTTATCATCCAAATTATCTATTTGTTATCTATATAATAACTATTCAAATTATGTAGGTATAAAATTATTATTTGATTTCTTCTTAAATCAAATAAATTTGGTGTATGAATAATAATAAATTATCTATTAGGGATATCAAAAAAATACAATATGGATAAAAACTATTAGTAAGTATAGTTATTTTAAATTCAAAATGAAATAAATAATATAAAACTTGTTAGACAATTTAAATATTTAGTTTATGATATTGTTCAAATAGTTATTTTTAAAATTTGTTAAACAATTAAAAAATTTATTATGGATAAATATATTTATGATATTGTTGAAATAGTTCAAATATTTAAATATATTTGATCTAAAATTTGTTATACAATTTAAATATTTTTTGATATTTTTTCTCTTTAAATTTAGTTTTTAAAAAATTTTAAATTTAGTTTTTAAATAGATATTTGTACGGACTAAATGAGAGAAAGTTTTATTTGTAATGTTTTTATTCATCTTTTTTTCATTTTTTTAACAGAGGAATTACCAATTGGCTTCGTCCATCTGGATCTATTCTTGCACAGACACGAAACTAGTTGGATCTAGATGGCTTGAACAATACGTTTCAGATATGGTGGAGGACACACGATACAGAAATTATAAAAATTATTTTTTACAATTTTCAGAATTATTTTATAAAAATTATTTTCTACAAGAGAAACGAGACGATGTGTCCCCTCGACGAGGAGGAGACGATGGCTGTCTTTGAGAAGCTGATGAAGTTTATCGGCGCCAACATCTCTCGTGACCGCCTAGCCGCTACGTATTCCGGCTCCAAAAGAACCGTGTCTACTATGCCTCCGAATCCCTCATCTGTCGCGCCACCAACATCTCCCGCGACCATCTGGCCTCCCTCGGCACCGTCGCCAAGTTCACAAAGGAAGGCTCCTTCCGCCTAACCATCCAATGCATCATCATCAAAAGAGAGGTTCCCTCAAATGAGGTTGCTTTGTTATTGTAGGAGTCTCGATCTGACGACCTCATCATCCCGCAAATGAGGTTCTCTGAGTCATGGTTCTGGAAGGGGATCACAATTATTGTTATATATACGTAGATGCACAAAATATTAAATTGGATGGACGAAAGAAAAAATAAATATTAGTTAATTTAGGGTGTTCATTGAAAAAATTAAAGTGAAGGATGGCCTACACTAGCAAGTTACCAAGAGGTCAAAAGTCAAATTCAGCATTAAATGATGTTCCCTACTCTATTAATAGTCCAAGAAAACATATTTAATCGGAACCATTGGATCAACATCCAATGGTTCAGCTTTGGGATGTATCGATACAAAATTTTCTATTGGATGTATTAAAGAATTTTCCATATATATATATATATATATATATATATATATATATATATATATATATATATATATATATATATATATATATATATATATATATATATATATATATAAAGAAGAGTCTTTATTGATGTATAAGACACAAAATGTTGAAGCCTATACAGGTATATGTGCCACGCATGAGAAGACAGCAACGACAAAAAGAAGCCACAAACACAAAATGATGATCAACACGACACAACGCCATCACGGCGCCATGCCTACGCGGCAGTGGCGTTGAAAGCCTCCCAAAAGCTAGACGGTGAGTGACGGCAACGCCGAGCAGCTTTACGCACTTGTCTGGCGGCCTTCCTGATAAGAAGATCTGAATTGTATTGGCGATCTTCGTATCTCCATTTGTTCTGATTTTTTCACGGACCCAAATACCGGCGGCCACGATGATCTGATGACCATAAGACCTGCACTAGTAGACCAGGAGATCGTTGAAGCTGCCCGGCCGGTGGCTCTGCCGGCATTTGTAGGATAGAAACGTCTACAACTTTGTTGCGAGGTCGCCGACGAGAAGAATGTGCTCCGCGATTTTGACTTGGGGAGTTGAGCAGCAATGGCACCGCGATTCCAGGCTAAAGCCGAAGGAAGTAATGATGTCGTCGGTTGGAAGTTTCCGCCTATGGGCTCTCTATATCAAAATGGACCATTTGAAAGGGATGCACGCCTGCCAGAACGGAGCAGTATAAGGGGCCGGAGTCCCAATGCCTCTAGCCACAATCCTAGTCGAAGCTAAGGAGAAGGTACCGTCGTGGTTGGGCGACCACCGCAAAGTATCCGAGGTATCAACGATCCTTAAGTCCGCAACCACAATGTCGTTGACCGCCTCTACGCCAAGCCGAGTGCGGACCCTGTCCCATCCCTAACCAGAGGCACTGTCCCACAGCTCCCGAATTCATGAGGATGTAAGTGAATCCGAGGCTGCTGGACCACCTCGTCCCCAATCCAACGTTCGTGGAACATCGACGAACGGCCGTCTCCGAGCTTGAGTCGGATGAGGGGTTCATCGAGGCTCCAGCCATGAAGGATGCGCCGCCAAGAAGCTAAAGATCTGGAGTTGGCAACAGCAGACACGGGATGAGAGAGTCTGAAATATCTAGCCATCATGAACCTAGTCCAAAGTGACTTGTCCGATCGCAGCTTCTACCAAAGTTTCATAGAGCAAGAGTCGGCGATATGGTTAAATCTGCAGAATCCCAGAAATCCCTCTTCGGTAGGTTTGGCCATGGAATCCCAACTGGCCCAGTGGTGTTTCTCCTTTCCGTCAGCGTGACCCCAGAAGAAGTTAGCAAATAGGGCTTCAAGGGAGTAAAGGAGTTTTTTCGGCGGGGCACAAACGGCCAGGGTGTATATGGGGATGGAGGATAGAATGTGCTTGATCAGAATCAACTTGCCACCTAGGGATAAGGTCGCGTTGTGCCATCCCTCGATTTTGGATCTTATTTTGCTAACCATATTTACGAAGATGCCTGTATTGGACTTGTCATATACCAATGGACAGCCCAAATAGGAGAATGGAGGATACGCAGTTGCAAATAAAGTCAGGGTGGAGAGCGTTACCGAGTGAGCCCTATCTGCTTTGTGGTGAGTGTAGATGACACTTTTGCTGACGTTGATGCGCTGGCCCGAGCATCTAGCATATTTATCCAGCGTGGTGTGAACCACCTTGACAGATCCGAGATCTCCAGCCGAGAAAATAAGGTCATCAGCATATGCCAGATGCGTGATCAGCGGGCAATCAGTTGTAGTGTGGAAGTGATGGAATCTGGAAGTATTGGCCATGCTTTTGAGGTTTCTGCCGAAGGCTTCTGCCGTAATAATGAAGATTGAAGGGGAGAGTGGGTCACCTTGTCTAACCCCACGGCTGGCAGTGAAGAAATCTGCAGCCTGACCGTTGATGACTGTAAAGAACCATGAGTTGCTGACTGAGCGGAATATGATGTCAATCCAAGCTTCAGAAAAACCGAAAGCCCTAAAGACCCAAATCACAAATTGCCAATCCAAGCGGTCGTATGCTTTCTCCATGTCAATTTTAATGGTGACATTACCCCCTCTGGATGGAAATTTCATACATATTATCATTTCTTGAGCTAGGAGGATGTTGTCAATGATGTTCCGGCCTGGAACAAAACCACTTTGCTCGTCGGAGATAATCTTCGGAAGAAGAGTGGACATACAATTGTTGATGATCTTCGAAATGATTTTGTTGGTGAAAGTGCACAGGCTGATGGGTCTAAAGTCTTTGAAGGTCTCTGGGTTATCTTTTTTGGGTATGAGGATGAGGTTAGCACTGGAGATGGCTTTGGGGTATGTATCCCCTTGAAAGAAAGCGATGGTGGCCTCGAGGAAATCATCTGCGATCAGATCCCAGCACGATCTGAAGAAAATAGCCGAGAAACCATTCGGCCCGGGTGCGCTATTTTCATCGAAATTCCAGACAGCATTCTTGAGTTCCTCGAAAGATGGAGGGGTGAGAAGCAGCTCATTATCCCCATCGGAGATCAAATTGGGGATTTTAGCTAGGAACTCATCATCCTTTGTGATGGCCTCTTTGGAGAATAGTTTGAAGTAGAAGTTGGTGGCCTCCTCTTGAATACGGTTCTGATCCTCTGACCGGTTAGCGTTGATGTTGCTAATTTGGTGAATATGAAGCTTATGCCTGCGACCCTTGACACAAGAGTGAAAATAGCTCGAATTGCGGTCTCCTTCCGAGTCCCATTTTAATCTGGCCTTCTGCTTCCAGAATTTCGTCTCCACCTTCAGACGGGACTTAAGAATGGTTGTGGCCAAGTTGAGTGCGGACCGGGCCTGCGGGGATCTATCCGTGGCAAACTGGATCTCGGCCCTGCTGACGTCATCCTCCGTCGTTCTGACCGCTTGGAAAATGTTACCGAAGGCGGACTTGCTTCACACAGCGAGTGCCTTCCTGGTTGCTTTGAGTCTAGCAGCGATCCGGGTGAGGGGGTCCGGGTCGTCCTTAGAGAGCCACGCCGATGCGACGATGTTTCTGAATTGCGGGTGATGCCTCCAGAAGTCCAGGAACCGGAAAGCTTTTTTGATGGGGTTATTACTGGCGCTGAGTTCAATCAGAAGGGGAGAATGATCTGATTCAGTGGAGTTGAGGTGGGATAGTTTTGGTGATGAGACCCATATCGTTCCACCAAATGTTGGTCAAAGCACGATCTAGGCGAGAGTATTGTCTTCTAGCCCCTTTCTGCTTGTTGCACCAAGTGAAAGCGTTGCCGGTGAAAGGGAGAGTGCTGAGATGGGCGTTAAAGATAAAGTTGTTGAAGTCATTCATGGCCTGCTGTGGTGGCGGACGACCCCCAGACTTCTCTTCGCGGTAAGAGATCGTGTTGAAGTCGCCAATGCACAGCCACGGCAGGTTATTGCTTTGAGGGTAAGTATCCAGCAACGAGGTCCAGAGGATCCTGCATTCCGAGAGGTCACAGCTTCCGTGAACAGCAGAGAGGAGGGAGCGAGTAGGGAGAAGCGGATGTTCCATCCAGCAGGAGAGAGCATGTCTAGTGTCCTGTATAATGTCGAAACTGATATCGACGGCGAAGAGGATCCATATGTCGTTGCAGCCGTAGGCCGCAGCCTAAAATCCAAGCTGGAGTTAGATGTCTTTAATTCTTTTTGTGGGAATTTTTGGTTCAATAATGACTAAAATGTCAATCCTATGCATCTTCTTGAGGCTGATGATTCTATTCAGCATCGGTTTATTGGCCAGCCCTCGAACGTTCCAAGAAAGGATGTTAAGCATTGGAGGGGGAAGGTGGTGGATGGTTGGTGAGTTTTGCGGTGGCCCTCGTGGTCATGGCCGACGTCAGCTCTGTGTTGTGTTTTTTCTTCTTCTTGTGTAGGTTTTTGGGGGCACTCTGAGTGGGATTGGGGGCTTTCCCCTCCGAGGCAAGCGGGCTTAGAGAACGGCAGTCAGAGATCTCCAACCACAGGGAGGGATTTGTTGGGTCTGTTTCTGCCAGGGCACTCAGAGGGTTATTATGATCTAGGAAACCTGCGTCCTTTGCTTGGAGGAATCTGTCCGACTGAGTGTAGTCAAAGCTATGGGCTTCGCAGGGGATGTCGGTGTTGTGAACGGCAATATCTGACGAAGGTTGTCCTGGGGAGCTGATAAGCGCCGATTGTTCCTCCTCCGTACTTACCTGGAGATTTGTGTCATTCTGGCCGTGGACAGCCTCTGAACTCAAGCATAGGGGTAAAGGGCATTCCGAATCTGTAGAGATGGATGCGATGATGGTGAATGGATTGTCGAGGGTTATATTTAGGAGGTTGTAGGGGATGATGGTGCCGTCCTGTGGTCTAATCCGGCCGGGGGGGTGGCGGGCTGCCGTTGTCGGAGGAAGTGTGAAGATTTGGTTGTTGACGGGTTGGGGATGTGGGAGCGGTAGGAGCCTCCTTCATATTTTTAGATTTACGGGTGGCAGCCTTCTTCAGCTCGGGATGAGCTCGAAAATAGTACTGAAGGGCGTGTCCCCTCATTTGGCAGTGTTTGCAAAATTGGATGTTGTTGTCATACTCCAGCGTCTGGTGGTATGTACGGTCCCCTAACTCGAGCAAAATCTGGGTGGGTGGATAGTATGCAAGGTCGAGTTCGACACAAATCATGGCGTAGTTCTCTTTTGAGAGGTTTCTGGTTTCTTCGGCTATCGCCACCAACGTCCCGAAAGAGCTGGCGATACGCTTTAGCGCAGCCGGCACGAAGCATACAAGAGAAAGGTTGGATAATGTAATCCATGCCACAATGATAGTTGAATCGACATTGGTGCTAAAGTCCGGAGACCATTTGACGATTTTAACGATCTGGGATGCAATTTTGGTAGAACCTTTTGCCCAGACCTTGACGAAGTCGGAAGGGGGGGAGAGGTAGAGGTACAGGTGTTTGGGATCTAACGGGACGACCCGGTAAGCTACAGAGCGGCCCCATCCAGCAATCGCCTCCTTGACTATCGCGATTTTAGGGCAACCCGTAGAAATTTTTAGAACGAAAGTCTTCACAAACGAGGAGGAGAGCGAGGTAATTTCGGCTGAGGAGAATGGGATGCGGATGTCTTGACCGTCAATAGGAATTTGGAATTCCACCTCCGGGAGGTCTATCTCCTGCGCTGGGGGGTCAATCTGTCTACCTCGGTCAGGCCGAAGAGCCGCAACATAGGAAGTAGCAGTGGGCATAGCCGTGGGGCGCCGAGGGGGAGGATCTGGCATCCTCGACTGATATGGAAAAAGCGGACCTTGAGGCGATGTGACCTGGCGGGGTCTTCGCGCTGCCACCGTCGCCTCCGGCAGCAGAGAGGGAGCGTGCGTCGGGCGCCAGGGGCATCTCGACCGCTGGCTGGGGACCAGGGATGAAAGAGGGAGAATGCGGGCCCAGACTCCGCTGGAGATGGTCAGACGAAGGCCCCTGGACCGCCTGCAAAAGCGGCAGACCCGAGGGAAGATCGGGCGCACGCCTCATTGAAGAGTGGAAGGACGGTGAGAGATTGCGGTCGCAAGTCCTAAGGTCCTCCGGTTCGTAGGGGCCCGTAGGCGAAGTCCTCCCGCAGCTGGGTTGGTAGGCGGCCCACTGCAGTCCCCAACAAAACAACGACAGCGGCGGCCTCGATCGAGCCATCGACCGGCGACCACCGAAGTGGAGACTCTATGTTCGGGGTGTTGAGTAGGCCGGGAGCCCGCTCGGGGGTCCACCGAAGTTTCGGGGCGAGACCGGGCCCGGAGAGACCGACTAGAGCCAACTGCGCCATAGTCCAAGCCGGAGCGGGACGACGAGAACGCCGATGGGGCGGACGAGGGAGAAAGCGGTGGCGGTGGGGCGATGCAATAGGGGAACTCCAGTGTCATCTGCGTACGAAATGCTTACGGAGCTTGCCTCCGGTCCCAAGCGCCGACGGCGGTCGGCCTAGAGTGGCAACCGGAGCCGGAGATCGATGAGGAAAGCGGGGCAGCGGAAGAAGTGGGGGTGCCGACCGCGGAGGGCAGGAAAGCGAGGAAAGCACGCCTCTGAGAACTGCGCCTGAAGCAGGGAAGGCCATGTGGGCCGGTGCCCCACAACCGATACTGCGCCCAAGGGTGCGTGGCCAGGGAGACCACGGCCATCGAGAGCGCCCGGTTGCCCAGCATCCGCACCAAGGAGTGCGCCAGCAGGTGGCAGAAGCACGTAGATGATATATATATATATATATATAAGGTTAGAAAAATGTACTTTTAGAATATGAAAGTTCCACTAGCCTAGAACTTTTCTATTATATAGACTAGCTACTAGTATATATGCACGTATATTGCACTTATTTAATATATTATTATTATGAACACTAAAAGGCATATGTTTAATTATTCTAATCATTATTAGGACTACTTAGGAAGGCTAAAAAACACTTGTCTTAATTATTCCAAATTTATGATTATATTAGTATCATCATATTATTTTATACTTGCTTATAAGACTATTTAGGAAGACTAAATGACACCTCCCGCAATTACCTAGATGTCCCTATTAAATTTATTGAATAATTTTAGTTAGTAAACATAAACAAGGATATATTTGGAAAAAATATTTTTTACAGTGGAGCTGAACTTTTCTCATTATATAGTAGTATATATATATATACTAATATATATATATATATATATATGCATGCGTTGCACATATTTTATTGGTTATTATTAAAGTGACTAAAAAACAACTGTTACAATAATTTTAATCTTTATTAAGATTACTTAAGAAGGCTAAAAAATCCATAATTGTTTTAAATTTATTTTATATATATATGTTGGTGCTTTCTTTACATGGAGAGAGCTTGCTCTCAACATGCCTTGTAAAATTTTAGTCCCACATCGGAAATGCACCATGAGTTATCTCAACATATATACTTGGTTTTGTTGTTGAGAGATGCACTAAGGAGGGAACCATGTGGGTGATTTTACTAGGAGGTAAGAATAAGGCTCCAAGGATTAAGCATTAATGCATTTGTCATTCTCTTGGATTAATTCCATTTGGAGCTAAGCCCCAAAGGGGCTTAGCGACTCCGACTCGGACTTGGACTCGGGCTCATGGGCTCATGAGGCGTAATGTGGCATTTTGTTGGCGCATTTTGCACTTAGCACGTCAACAGCCATGCGGCTCATGCGACCATGCGGCCCATGCGGTCCATGCGGCTCATACGGCTCATGTGGTCCATACGGCCCATGCGGTCCATACGGTCATGAGGCTCATGCGGCCAAGCTGCTGCTGTCGCATAGAGGGTTTCGCTGACTGTGCAGATTACAAGTCAGTTATGGAAAGACTGATTCAATGCGATTAATTCAGATCCTATCTTTGTAGGATTTGAATTAATTTCGTTGTTATCTTTGAGGGATTTGAATTAATCTCGTTGCTATCTTTTGGGATTTGATTCAATCTTTCCATAACTGAAGAGGCAGCTAGGGTTTCCACCCTCTCTCTATATATACTCTCATCTGGCCTCCTTTGTGGGAACTACAAAAATTATAAGTCAAAAAAGAGAAAGAAAGAAAGAGTTGCTGCCGCCATTGCAAGTCCATCTGAGGAGTCAGAACAGAGGTGACTTTGAGCGTTCCACAAGTTCTTCAAACTTGCTGGTTCCTGGAAGCAGTTCGTGTGGGGTGAATCTTGCTTTGAGCAACGGTGTTTTGACACCCCAGTATTTTGCTTTTTCTCATCTTTCTCTAGATTATTGTACCACGTTCTGTCCCAATTGCAACACGTTTGCAAGGAAGAACAAGAGATCTTTTCTTCTCTATTTTCCTCCTCCATATTGTAATCGGGTTATTTAGTTTTTGTATTATCGTAGATCTCTGTTGCATCTGTTTTACCATCTTTGATCAAGCCCCGGGACTAACAATATCAAAGCAAGATTCTTATAGATGGAAAATATTAATGCTTCGCTCGTCCAATCAGACTACTGCAAGTTGGAAAAGTTCGATGGAGAGCATTATCAAGTCTGTAAGAGAAAGATTTATCTAACTCTTCAACTAAAAGACGTTGATCATGTTCTGTTGGAGGAAGAACCTTCTGTTACAGACACCGAATCTACTGCTGCAATCAATGCGGCTACCAAACTCCAGGCCAAATGGAGAAGGAAAAATAGCATCTGCAGGCTTCTCATCCTGAATGCTATGGAGGATTTCCTGGCAGAATCCTACTCGAAGAAGGAACTTGCCAGAGACATATGGGAGTCTGTAGAAAAACTGTATGAAGAAGACAGGAACAGGAGCAAGATGTTTGTGGTTGAAAAATATCACAAATTGCTCTTTGAGGACGAGAAGTCCATGTTGCCACAGGTGAAGGAATTTCTGAAGCTACGTCAGAAACTGGAAGACGAAGAGATGCCCCTTCCCGACAAGTTTGTCGTTGGAGGGATCGTCTCAAAACTTTCTGCTGGGTAGAGTACCTTCTATACAAGGATACTCAGAAGGAAGCTAGACATTAGCTTGGGAGATCTACTTCAAGAGATCCATATTGAGGACGAGATACGTTTCCAACAGAAGGTGGACACTCTGTCCAAACAGTTGGCTAAATCCAATCTAGTACAGACGAGAGATCCCAAGGGGAAGCAGGCGGCTTCTCATCCCAAGAAGAATGACTTCACTAATCTAAAAGTGAAGGGTCCTTCGTTCAAGCAACAGAAGACTAAGTCCCACGTGACTTGTTACAATTGTGGCAAGAAAGGCCACTACAAGAGTGAATGCAGATCTAAGCCTAAACAATTAGAGAAAGGTGAGCCTAATAAGGTTTCATTGGTTTCTAACTTTGTTGCTATGATCGCACAAGTCACAACTGTGGGGATAGACTCTGACTGGTGGATAGACACTGGTGCGACTTGCCATGTCTGTTCTGGCAAGGAATGGTTCGTTACGTACCAGCCGATATCTGAGAAGGTTGTCATGGCGAACCAGGCCCAAGCTGAAGTTCTGGGGATCGGGACCGTGGAACTGAAACTCACTTCTGGGAACACTCTGACGCTTCAAGGTGTGAAGCATGTTCCGGCAATTGCCAAGAACCTGATCTCTGGGAGCCTGCTCTGCAACGCAGGCTTAAGGATGGACATCAATGCTGGTCAGATGGTGATGTCCAAGAAAGAAACATACTTCGGGAAGGCTTATCAAACCGAAGAAATATTTAGAATTCAGCCTGTCAACCAGTTTGATGACATTAATGCAGTTGCATTTTCTGATTATTCTTTTGAGTTGTGGCATAATAGACTAGGACATGTTCATTGTAAAAAAATTAACAAAATGTCTAGTCTATGACTTATCTCCAAATGTGGGGGTAAGGTAGAGAAGTGTGAAGTGTGTGCTCAGACGAAGATCACAAGAAAACCCTTTCATCGGGTCAATCGAAGCACAGATCTTCTGGAGTTGGTGCACTCCGATATCTGTGACTTCAAACATTTCTCCATGAAGGCCGGGATGAAGTATTTCATAACCTTCATCGACGACTTCTCAAAATACGCGTTTGTCTACTTGCTCAAGTCTAAAGACAAAACCTTCGAGAAGTTTAGAGAGTTCAGGGCCGAAGCTGAACAGCAGACTGGACAACAACTCAAGAGGTTAAGAAGTGATCAAGGTGGGGAGTATAGGTCTCATGAATTCGCATCGTTCTACAAAGAACATGGAATCATATGCGAGACTACTGCTCCATATTCTCCTCAATCCAATGGAGTAGCGGAGAGGAAGAACAGAACGTTGACAGAAATGATGAACTCAATGCTGCTAACCGCGGGTCTTCCTAAATGCTACTGGAAAGAAGCTGCATTGACGGCCACTTTTATTCTAAATAGAGTACCGTATGCAACTTCGGACGTAACTCCTCATGAACTCTGGTTCAAAGTTAGACCAAACTTGAATTTCATTCGAGTGTGGGGGTGTCTGGCGTATGTGAAGCTCCCAGATCTAAAGATTCAGAAGCTAGGGACAAGAACTACGAAGGTGATCTTCTTGGGGTATGCCGAGAAGAGTGATGCTAGGAGATTTCTTGATACTGAGTCAAATTATATCATCGAATCTCGCAATGCTAAATACTTTGAAGACAAGTTTGCAAAAGACAAAAACATTATTCTTTCGGATATTCCGAAAAATGATGTAGGTGCAAATGAGACTAAAATCTCATATGGGCCAGTAGTCCAAGAAGAAGCTGTTGTTGATAAAACAACTCTTGTACCAGAACTCGCAGAGCCGTCAGCTAAGCGAACGAGGAGACCGAAAGACTTCGGAGATGACTTTGTCACCTATCATGTGGAAGCAGATCCGCTTACTTATGAAGAGGCAATAAAGACCAGAGATGCTATCTTCTGGAAGAAGGCAGTGAATGACGAGTTTGACTCTATCACCTCCAATAACACATGGGTGTTGGTAGATCTACCTGAAGGAGAAAAGCCCATCGGATGTAAATGGATCTTCAAGAAGAAGATGAAGGCAGATGGAACTATTGACAAGTTCAAGGTCAGGCTGGTAGCCAAGGGATTTTCTCAGAAACAGGGGATAGACTACTTTGACACGTACGCTCCAGTAGCTCGGATGACCACCATCAGGATGTTAATCGCTCTAGCAGCTATACATAAGTTGGTGATACATCAGATGGATGTAAAAATAGCATTCTTGAATGGGGAGCTAACCGAAAAGATTTACATGCAACAGTCAGATGGATTTGTCGTCAAAGGTCTTGAAGACAAAGTCTGCAACTTGGTGAAATCATTGTATGGTTTGAAGCAAGCTCCCAAGATGTGGCATGAGAAGTTTGACAAAGTTATTAGGTCAAACGGCTACAGAGTCAGCGAGACGGACAAATGTGTTTACACAAAGTTCGCTGATGGAAGAGGATTCATCGTTTGTTTGTACGTGAACGACATGCTAATCCTAGGCACTGACATAGGCTGTGTCACAGAGACAAAGAAGTTCCTCTCAACCAAGTTCAGTATGAAGGACTTGGGGAATGTAGATGTCATCTTGGGCATAAAGATCATCCGGACAGACACTGGAGTAGCGCTGTCACAATCTCACTACATTGAGAAGATGCTCACACGCTATGGGTATAAGGATCTTCCAGGGATCGATACGCCATAAAGGTGTGATCAGAAGCTGAAGCCAAACTCGAGGAAAAGCGTCAGGCAGCTGGAGTATTCTAGCATTATCGGAAGCTTAATGTACGCAACCACTGCCACAAAGGCATGACATAGCTTTCGTCGTGGGAATGCTGAGTCGGTTCACAAGCAACCCAGGGGTTGAGCACTGGAAAGCTGTGAAGCGGGTGATGAGATATCTCAAGAAGACTCAGACATATGCACTGCACTACAATGGATATCCGACAGTAGTAGAAGGCTTCAGTGATGCTAGCTGGTGTTCAGAGGTGGAAAGCGAGAGATCCACAGGTGGATATGTCTTTTCCTTGGGTGGAGCTGTTATATCGTGGAAGTCGAAGAAGTAGACTATACTCTCTCGTTCTTCTATGGAATCTGAATTCTATGCACTTGAAACTGCAGCAGATGCAGCAGAATGGCTTCGGAAGCTCATGTATGATCTTCCAGTGGTTGGGGCTCAGATACCGGCGATACCGATATATTGTGACAACCAGGCGACTGCGACGGTGGCATCAAATGACCTCTTCAACGGGAAGAAGAGAACTGTGCGGTTGAAGCACAGGACAGTACACGATCTTATCAAAAGAGGTGTAATTACAGTGGTTGATGTTCGGAGTCAGAAGAAACTGGCAGATCCGTTCACAAAGGGCCTCAAGCGCCAGTTATTCGATGGCATAGCTTGTAAAATGGGCTTGAAGGCATTCTGATAGTGTGTCTTTGTAATCCTACCATAAAGTTTTATGCTATTAGTTCAAAGAAAAATCTACTTGGCATCTAACTTTTGGTTCAAAGGAGGATCACTGACTGGAAAACTATCAGGTAACAGTAGGTACTTGTTCTTTGGAACATGGAAGGGATACGGACTCATAACCACTGTTGTCTACTATGTATTTTCTGCGAAAAAAAACAGATCCTGTGGAAGGTTGGCTTAAACGCCTTAATGAGTTCTCAGGCAGAGTGAATGCCTGGTGTGCTTTACAGGAAGCACGGTAGAGCAACACTATAAGGAGTGAAACTCCATACTACAGTGGGGTGACTCCACCATGAGGTTCCCAGGTCTGGGGTAATGCCTCGGCTTTGCAAGCCAAGTCATAACGGCGTAGTACCGCAAATAGGCAGGTAGCCTAATGCTGTATGACGTAATTAAAGAGTTGCAGACGGCACTACAAAGGGGAGGATGGCCCCATGTTACAGTGGCACAACACCACGATGAGGTACCCAGGTAGGGATAAAGCTTCGGCCTTGCAAGCCATGTCATTGCGGCATAACACCGCAAGAAAGCCTTAGGCTTCATGCTGAGTAGATTGGCACTACAAAGAGGCTGAGACCTCATGCTACAGTAGTATGACACTACGATGAGGTTCCCAGGTTGGGGTAATGCCTCGGCTTCATGCTATGTCATAGCGGCGTAGCACCACAAGGAAGCGCAAGGCTTCATGCCATATCTCTTTAATAAAGAACTCACCTATAGTGTATGAAAAGAGATATCAGGCCGTCTCTTGAGGGTAAACTTGTAGATGCCCAAAATTATACACTGAAACCAGGCTGGCACAGGGCCTTTAATGTGCAGCCAGAAGCACACGTAACTACACTTTGTGAGTGAAAAGAATTACAATTGTGGTGCATAATTCAAGGCGTAGTCCATTCTTGTATCACATTGTTATTTAACCCATACGGGAAGATTCAAGTCGTCAGTGACATCTATCCTAATACAAAATGGACAGTTACTGTGGAGAACGCTCAACCCTGGACACATATATATGTTGTGATATGTGGAGAATTGTTGGTGCTTTCTTTACATGGAGAGAGCTTGCTCTCAACATGCCTTGTAAAATTTTAGTCCCATATCGAAAATACACCATGAGTTATCTCAACATATATACTTGGTTGTGTTGTTGAGAGATGCATATGGGATGGTGACCCTAAGGAGGGAACCATGTGGGTGATTTTACTAGGAGGTAAGAATAAGGCTCCAAGGATTAAGCATTAATGCTTTTGTCATTCTCTTAGATTAATTCCATTTGGAGCTAAGCCCCAAAGGGGCTTAGCGACTCGGACTCGGGCTCATGAGGCGTAATGTGGTATTTTGTTGGCACACTTTGTACTTAGCACGTCAGCAGTCATACGGCCATGCGGCTCATGTGGTCCATGTGGCTCATGCGGTCCATGCGGCTCATGCGGCCCATCCGGTCCATGCGGTCCATGCGGCTCATGCGGCTCATGTGGTCCATGCGGCCCATGCGGTCCATGCGGCCATGAGGCTCATGCGGCCAGGCTGCTGCTGTCGCATGGAGGGTTCCGCTGACTGTGCATACTACAAGTCAGTTATGGAAAGACTGATTCAATGTGATTAATTCAGATCCTACCTTTGTGGGATTTGAATTAATTTCGTTGCTATCTTTGTAGGATTTGAATTAATCTCGTTGCTATCTTTTGGAATTTGATTCAATCTTTTCATAACTGAAGAGGCGGCTAGGGTTTCCACCCTCTCTCTATATATACTCTCTTCTGGCCCCCTTTGTGGGAACTACGAAAATTATAAGTCAGAAAAAGAGAAAGAGAGAGAGCTGTTGCCGCCATTACAAGTCCATCCGAGGAGTCAGAACAGAGGTGACTTCGAGCGTTCCACAAGTTCTTCAAACTTGCTGGTTCCTGGAAGCAGTTCGTGTGGGGCGAATCTTGCTTTGAGCAACGGTGTTTTGACACCCCAGTATTTTTCTTCTTCTCATCTTTCTCTAGATTATTGTACCACGTTCTGTCCCAATTGCAACACGTTTGCAAGGAAGAACAAGAGATCTTTTTTTCTCTATTTTCCTCCTCCATATTGTAATCGGGTTATTTGGTTTTTGTATTATCGTAGATCTCTGTTGCATCTGTTTTACCATCTTTGATCAAGCCCCGGGACTAACAATATATATATACACACACGTAAACTATTTAGGAATACCAATATAATTATCTAACCGTCCTTATTACTTTAATAAATAGTTTTAATTAATAATATATGCAAGAGTATATTTAAAGAAATAAAAAGTTTTACGGTCAAGCTGAATTATTATTATTATTATATAATAAGTATTAGGGGTGAGTGTCCGTATAATCGGTCGGTATTTGATCGAATTTTTCGATAACTTTTTAATCGGTATTTAAAATATAATACCAATATCGTACCATTTATAATTGGTTTTTTCGGTTTCAGGTTAAATCGATATTCGATATTTTTTGTTCGGTAGCGATATTTTACCAATTAACATATTAATCATTAAATTTCAAAGCCAAGCCCCTACCAATAAACACAATTAATCATTTATTATAACAATATGTAACAAGTCGTGAACACTTACAAATGAGCTTAAAAGATCAAACATGGTCACTAAGTTTAATTCTTAGCATAGTTCAAGTACAGCTAAATTTACTTCAAAATTCTATGAAAACACAATAACATAAGCTCAAAAGATTAAAAACTCAACTTTTAGCGTTCTTAACATAACTTCTAAGTCCACCAAAATTTATTTTAAGTTGCAAGAATCTGATTCTCAAGTTAAGCAAAGATAAAAATATATAAAAATGAGTTGCATAAAGTTATATATATATATATATATATATATATATATATATATATATATATATATATATATATATATATATATATATATATATATATATATAAAAAAATTTAAAAAAAAAACAAAAAAACAAAAAAAAAAAAAATATATATATATATATATATATATATATATATATATATATATATATATATATATATATATATATATATATATATATATATATATATATATATATATATATATATATATCGGTTCAGTATTTTTGGTTTTATATTACAACCAGACCGCTACCACTACAATTATACCATATTTTAGTTGGTTCGACAATTCGGTATCGGTTCATAATTTTGGTTCGATTTTTCGAAATATTTTTAATCGGTATTCGGTCAATTTTTCGATAGCGGTCAGTATTTGGTCACCTCTAGTAAGTATAGATACAAATAAATAGCTCTTTTATAAAATTAAAAAAAAACAAAATAGGTCAGATAAGTAATTCCATACCCATCCAAAGTCGGGATCAGATTCAGATCTTATGACATCTCCGATGCTATTGTGAGTTTGAAAAAATTGTTGCCACATAAGAATAATAAGTTTTTATTGAACAAGTCATTCTCCAATGCAAACGTCAAATAAGCTATGAAGTTGACATGACAAAGACATTTTGTACTTCATAATGTGTTTACCTCCACATTATCAATTATAAATTAAAAAAATATAGAAAGAAAGGAATAAAAGTAAAAGTAGTCTTGGAAGATGAAAATGGTATATTTTATTTTATTTTTAATACTTTGTATTGGAATTTTTTTTAATATTTTATTGTCTTGTATGAATATAATTTTATCACATACTGTTTTGTCTCCTGCTACATATGAATTATATTACATCACAAAACAATAGAGTTGTTGATGCTCTTAGACCCAATGTATAGGCAGCCTAGCTTTGTTTGCTGAGTTGGACCGTGTGTCAATCGAGCAATCAAAAGGACCAACAGAATCACGGAGGATCGAAAATTCTGAACTCGAGGTAACGTGGTCCACTTCAGCGCCACATGCTGCTCTCCAGATGGGAAAAAGGCACTTTTGCAAATTAGTCCCCATATTCTATTGTTTTTTTTTTTTTCCAAAGTTCTAAAACTCCTAAATCATGAGCATTAAATTATAATTATTGTCTTCCGTGTCCCTCCCTTACAACCTCATTTTTAGTTACGTTCAACTAAAAAAAAAATATACGAACCTATTAATCCTTTATTTTCTTCCTGACTTCTACGTTTTTCTAATTGATATGAAGCAGTAACGAAGGTTCAAATTTTGAAAATAATTCCATGGAAAATATATGCTATCAAACACTATAATTGGTGGAAAATTTCTGATGAAAATATTTTCCATGGAAAAAAAGTCCAATCAAACACAGCCTTATAGACTTTTGGATGATATCATTATTTTTTTAATATGTCATGAAAGTTGCTTGATAATAATAATTTACTAAAAAATTTAAAAGTAAAATTTTTTTTTGGAACAAGTTCGTAAAACTGGCGGAAATGTTGCTTTCAAAAGTTACTTCTCTTGCAATTTTTTATATAAAAATACCAATCATATCAAATCAGGTCTTAGAACTTACCAGACCATCATCCTGAGTTGAAGACGCTCATCCTCAGAGAAAAATGTCCTTATATTATTTTTTTTCACAAGAATAAAAGTTTAGGTGGTGTATGGTTGATTGTAAACAGATATACATATCTTCAGTGCATAATTTACACTCCTAAATCCTTCAACTAAAACATTTTTTTTGTAAGTCAAAACAACTGCAACATCTATAATATAAAGCACAGTAAATTTTTGGTCCGACCCATGTGCTTTGGTTCAACGATGATGAAAGGACAAAATTGTCCCTCTCTCTATAAGAGAGGAGGAGGTCCCATGTTGGGTGCGGCATAACCGGTTGTTCCAACGGCACTCCCGTCTCCATCTCCTCTTGCACCGCCCCTCCCTCCGCCGCCTCCGCTCCATCCTCGCCCATGTCGTCGTCGCCGGCCTCTTCCGCAACCCCTTCGTCGCAAGCAGCCTCCTCCATCGCGCCGCCGACACCGACCCTTCCTTCGCCGCCTCCCTCTTCTCCGCCATGACCAATCCTGTAACGCCCCAGAACCAGAATACTGGAGAGCGGGGGCGGACATAGCCAGCTACGTATATTGAAGTGCAACCCACCTCGCTATACTGTCACGCCCCAGAACCAGAATACTGGAGAGCGGGGGAATGACTCAGCCAGCTACGTATTACGGGTAGATGAATACCGTATAATACGATCAATGCTGTCTACAAGACGAGGGGGTGCATACTACATGAAAGTCTCCCTATGGTCACTTTACTTCTATTGTCTCAATCCTTCAAACAAGAAACAGAAATAGAGAACATGTGAGATAAAGCAGTAAGGCATCCCAAACGCTCAGTCAAAATGTTCTTGATATCTGGCTTTACAAAATACAGCCAGATGATGTAGTAAGTATACACAATTATTATCAGCTGCAGCATGACTTAGTTACAATTATGCAAAAGTAGGTACAAGACAATCCGATTAACATGTCGGTGCCAAACGGCAAAGTATAAAGTAGATAACAAAACGAGCGGAGAAGTAAGAAACCCACTCGAGTCCTCCTGCGATCATTCCTCTAGTGTTGACCATCTTGGAGGTAGAAGTAAGCTGGATCCTCGGGGACCGGCTCTAAATCTGGCCATGCAAAACCAGAGAGGTTAAACCTCTAATAGCAAGTACCGCAAGGAAGCACGACATGAGAATTAAAACCAGTGATAAGAGTTAAGGATATAATACATAGGTCTCTGCTTGCTACTGGGATTCACACAACATCACGACACTTCAAACCAACTTCCCAACCAAACAAGGACAGAAGTTGACCTGTCATGTCCTGACATTCTGATCATCTCAGTTAGTAAATAGAGTAGGTACAATACACAAACAAGTCAATTTAAACGGCCATGCAACTACTACGGCTTGCTACTGTGAGTTCCAAGTTACCTTGGAATTATGCAATAAAGGATTTCTCAGTTCTTACTATGCACAAGCAAGGCTAGTTTACCCAGTCAATCAATTACGCCAATCATGAATTAGACGAGTCCCAGCAGGACGTCCGTCATTAATATACAATATTCAATAGATAATATAACCAGATACCGCTCCCTGCCCGTATGGCAGATTTGCAGTATCTGTGGGGACCAACCGGCCTGTCGGACACTACTAGTCCCAAGAGGGCTACCATGTAAGAAATCGGGAATCCATTCTCTCCATGCAATCATTATTTTATTTAACTTAATAGTCTCTACGTTGAGTGAAGTACCATACCGTGGATCATAGTCATTCAGAATGAGTACTTTCGTATGGGGTACGATATGCACAACTCTACAATGATACCAGTGCGGTCAGGTTATAGGTCTTACATAGCGTAATGCAACAATCAAAACTAACCACGGAGTAATCATGCCTTGACCATAAAGTACACATGCTTCTTTGGTAAGATAAATAAATAATAAATGAATTAAAGCCTGCATGTGTCTGTATGCCAATATTCGGGATTAGCCAGTCGATTTCAATAGTTCATAATTAATATGAACGTGTCTCATTCATTCAATTCAAAAGACGACTAGCCAGTCTCTTAGTTCCAACTATGAACGCATGATCAATTGTTAGTCAAGGTCACAATCATTATCAATGGTGACAAGGCATAAAAGTCAACTAGTATTCAGTGGGGTCGAGTCTACAACTCTTAGGGTTTAATTCCAGTCAATCGGGGTATCTATAACTCAATTCACGACACATGGTACATCCCACGTAACAATCTATATTTAACAGAAATATTAACATATCATGATTATATCAAGTTTATGCCAAAAGGCGTAAGGATATTTTAAGAGTGTCATGCATGCCAAAGGGATACACTCAAACAAAGTTGCGCGCGTAAAAAACTCGTTTTATGCCGAGCCAAAAAGTACGCATAAAAGAATATATTTTTATGCAAGAAACACTGTGCGCGTAAAACATTGCATGCATAAAGGTAGCTCGTGTAAAGGGTCAAGTTACGTCCGAAACGCTGTGCGCGTAAAAGAATACGCTAGGTCAAGTAGACCAGCGTAAAAACTAAATATTACGCTGGCATGTACAACATGAGCGTAAAGTCAATAATACGCTGGCATGTACAACGTGAGCGTAAAGTCAATACTACGCTGGCACGTATAACGTGAGCGTAAATTCAATACTACGCTGGCACGTATAACGTGAGCGTAAATTCAATACTACGCTGGCACGTAAAAACGTGAGCGTAAATTCAATACTACGCTGGCACGTATAACGTGAGCGTAAATTCAATACTACGCTGGCACGTATAACGTGAGCGTAAATCTTTCCCCCCCCCCCCCCCGAACTCCCATTTCCATGGGACCTTCGTCCAAGCCAGAACTGGGGTTCCCATGGGTCAAAATGGGGTAGAATGAGAAGCTCTACTACATGAAACTATCTATTTTCGAAAATATGCAAGTTTGGTAGATCGAAACCCATGGACAACCGAAAATACAACACTTAGATCTATAAGAAATGAGCCAAGGAAATCAAAAATGCTAGGTACTAAACTCTCTTAGAATCATGAGAGGAAGAATAATAAACCATAAAAATGGGTTCTCATATGGAGCAAGATGTACTTGCCTACGGTTGGTAGGTGGAGGAAGTAAATGAGGAAGAAGAAGAAGAGTGATGGGGAAGGAAAAGTAATGAAGAGAGAGAGAGAGAGAGAGAGGGGTTGGGGGCTTTAAATGAAAAGGGGGTTGGGTGGAGTTGGTCGGGTTCATGATGAACCAACACAAATCTGAAAATAGACCAACCTAGGCCGGACCTAAAGCAAGGCTAAAGCAGAAAGTAAAAATACAGAAAATTAATTAGCATAAAATTAAAGAAATTTAAATACAGAACAATACATGATAAATATTAAATAAATATATTCGAGCAGTACATGCATTTAAAATACGTATTCTGGGAACGGGGAGTGACATATACGGTCACGGCTGTCTAGATACATGAGGGTTTAACTACAAGCCATCGGTCTCTTATGGTCATGAACAAGCCTATTGTCTCAATCTCAAGCAAGTAATAGCAGTTATAAGATGTCAGAGCACCAAATATACAATAGTAAGGCATCCCATATATTACATATTTGGATGATCATGAAGCTAGTCATACAAAATGTGAAGACTAGTAAGAGTTCAGTCATACATGATCAACCCTAGGATTTGTTAATCATGCTATAGCCCATAGGCAAATAATAAGTAAATGTGCAATCGAGCTAACACGTGCTCGTCGGCTAAACGCCTCAAAAGAATATTTTTACAATAGAGTGGGAGAGCAAAATAAAATCCACTCGTTGCCAGGGTTACGCCTGGTGGTCACCATCTGGCTGGAAGGCAAGGAGATCCTCTGGTGCTACTCCGGTATCTGGTCATGCAAAACCAGCTGGGTCAGATCCCAGAAAGAGCAAGTGCCACAAAGGAGGCTTCACTTAAGAACTAAAATAAGCAATTAGTACAAAACATAGTAATATTGTAATGACCGTAGTTCGTATTACGTATTTTGGAATACGTGTACGTATCTGACTCGTAATTTCATGTCTCCTGGCTTGGTTCGGCTTGTTTGGGTTGGCTTAGTTCGGCTTGGGTTGCTTATTGGTTCATCATGAACCAAGGGGAGAACCCTTACCTACCACCACCATCTCCATTTATTAACCCAACACTCTTTCTCTCTCCTCATTCACTCTTCTTCTTTCTCACCATTACTCTCCACCTACACCCAAGAGCCCTAGGCAAGTGCAACTTGCTTCATGATAGATCTCAAGTTTTATTGTTCCATTCTCTTCTTTACATGATTATAAGCCTCTTTAGAACTTGGAGTTTTTAATTTTTATGGATAGATTCTTCTAGATCTACGTTGTAACTTGGAGTTTCATGAGTTCATGAAGTTTTTCTTGGTTTTGATCTACTAAAACTTGTTATTTTCGAAAATTAATAGTTCCATGAGTAAGAGCACGAAATTTCGTATAAATTTGGTTTTTGATTCACCTTATTTTGAGTTAAAATGAAGTTTTTATGGCCAAAACAAGTTTTCTGAATTTTTCATGTCGGCTGAGTAAAATTTTACGCAGGGAACCCTGAAATTGCGTATTTTACGCTGGATGGCATCCAGAATGTAAACTTTTACGCAGGGAACCCTGAAATTGCGTATTTTACGCTGGATGGCATCCAGAATGTAAGATTTTACGCAGGGAATCCTGAAATTGCGTATTTTACGCTGGATAGCATCAAGAATATAAGATTTTACGCAGGGAACCCTAAATTTGCGTATTTTACGCTGGATGGTACCCAGAATGTGAAATTTTATGCTGAAACCCTCCCATTTTGCGTATTTACGCTGAATTGAATTTTTGGCGTAAAAAGTGCACAGAATGACTGTTTTTGCCTAGTTTAGCTATTTTCTAGCCAGAATTTCGAAAAACTTAAGACATGAAAGTTTTAGATCTTTGTCTTGCCTTTTCGAATATCTCTGGAGAACCTCATTTTGGGTTCGTATGTGGAAGTTATGCCCCGTCTCCCCTGAGTCGCATGATTCCTCCACAACTCTTGTACCCTGTTTATATTTAGTTATTGCATATACGCTTATACCAGGTTAAATGTTAATTTTAAATATGTTCCATGACATAATGGTGACCAGTTGTGGTGCACTTTTGATAAATGACATGACATGATAGTGGCCCGTCGTGGTGCACTCTTGACAATGAATTTGACATGATATATATCTCGAATGCTGTTGCGACGGCTAGCATGTAATGACAGAATTGAATGACCTGGACACCGTGGGCGATTGCGTTTGTATAAATAAACCAGTATTGTCTTGCATCATGTCTAGGATAGGGATCCCTGAGTACCACGGTCAGGGATACCTACAGTATTGACTAAGGCTAATAAATTAGAATAATTCAGTAGACATGAAGAGATTCCCAGTTACAGGCAATCCCGTTATCTGGACGCATTAAGTGGACTTGTAGCCTACCGACGAGTATGGCATATTTCCAGCACACAGTCACGTGTTGCATTCTTCATAAACGGACATTCGACCTGGATAACCTGATGGTCTGCAGGGCTTGTGACTGTTGGGATAATCTCATTGCATCTTGCTAATAACTAGGCCTGTAATAACCCTAGTTAGTTAAAAGTATCAAGCCGTACTTTTGATTGGTCGTGATTGATTGGATGGAATTTATTCCAGCTTAGTCTTATCCTGATCATGTACAAGATTGTGACATGACATGATTATTGATGCTTGCCTTAACAATAACGATCGGGGGTCCAGTTCTGTTCAGGCGAAGGGTTACAACCCCGGTCCTTGTTTGGTTTAAGGGTTGTAACCTGGCTCCCGGAGCAGTTTTATGTCCTCTCTTTATTTATTGTCTTATTGCAATCCCATGCCATGTTCGTCATGTTTTACCTTACCTTAATACCATGATTATTTATACTGGCCTTAGCGATAAAGATCGGGAGTCCAGTTCTGTTCAGGCGAAGGGTTACAACCCCGGTCCTTGTTTAGTTTAAGGGTTGTAACCTGGCTCCCGGAGCAGTTTTGTGTCCTCTTTTCGTTTATTGTCTTCACTGTACCAATAGTATTTGAGACGGGTTTCTATTCAGGTGAAGGGCTGCAACCCCGGTCCTTATTTGGTTTAAGGGTTGTGACCTGGCTACTTGAATGGTTTCCTCGTACTCAGTTTACTGTTGTTATCTCTATTATTATCAATTCTTTATTTATTACCTTTAATATTCTATTGTCATATGCTGGTTTTAGTTCCTAAGTGAAGCCTCCTTTGTGGCACTTGCTCTTTCTGGGGTCTGACCCAGCTGGTTTTGTGTGGCCAGATATCGGAGGAGCACTAGAGGATCCACCTGTCTTCCAGCCAGATGGTGACCACCAGGCGTAACCCTGGCAACGAGTTGGTTTCTTTTTGTCCTCCCACTTTATTGTAAAAATTATTCTTTTGAGGCATTTAGCCGGCGAGCACGTGTTAGCTCGTATTGCACCTTTATTTACTATCCGCCTACAGGCTGTAACATGATTGACAGATCCTAGGGTTGATCATGTATGACTGAACTCTTGCTAGTCTTGACATTTTGTATGACTAGCTTCATGATCATCCAATATGTAATGTATGGGACGCCTTGCTATTATATATTTGGTGCTCTGACATCTTGTAACTATTATTGTTTGCTTGAGATTGAGACAATAGGCTGGTTCATGACCATAGAAGACTGTTGGCTTGTAGTTAAACCCTCATGTATCTAGACAGCCGTGACCGTATAGCGAGGTGGGTTGTACTTCCATATACGTAGCTGGCTATGTACGCCCCCGCTCTCCAGTATTCTGGTTCTGGGGCATTATATGGTTTAAGTGGTGGCCCATGCAGGTCTTATAAATCAAGATATGTGAGGGTTTACCGAATAGAAGTCTCAATCAGCACTCGCCCTTGATCTTTGCTTGTATCTTCTGAATCCCTGTAATCTTGACCTGATCACATGCTTGTATCGTTGATCTGTCCTAATCCTTCCTTATTATTCCCTATGTCGTCTTCTTCAGCGGCATTGTTCCTGGACCTGCCGATCAGCAAGGCGGAGCACCTCCCATGGACCAGTAGCAACCCAGAGATCAAGCCCAATATTCAGGAGTAGCCTCCAGAGTCATGCCTACTGGAGGAGAGCCACCAGTTCAGCCCGTCCAGTTTGCAGAGCCTGATGATGGTACTTTGGTGGGTCTCATCAGGTCACTATTAGCCTCCCAGGATCGTCGAGGAGATGCCTTGCACCAGGCGGTGGCAGACAATTTGATCAGAGGAGGTCATCAGGGTAATAACGCGACCAACAGCTTCAAGCGCTTGAACCCTCCCTTCTTCGACGGCAGTAAAGATGCGATCACTGCAGATGCATGGCTTCAGGATACAGAGGTGATTCTAGAAGCAGCCAGGACTCCAGAGAACGAGAAAGTTGCCGTGGTGCACCTATAGCTATTGGATCTTGCCCGCAGCTGGTGGGCGGCGCAAGCCGTTAGATTACTGGCCCCTATTGCCTGGACAGTATTCGGGGAGAGATTCCAGACCAAGTGTTTTAATGTTGTAGTTCGGTATGATCTACAGACGAGGTTCACCAATCTGAAGCAGATGGGCAGGACGGTCGATGGATATGCGGCCGAGTTCTCCAGGCTTAGTCGGTTTGCTCCCACCTTGGTGGCGACCGAGTCCGATAGAGCCCAGCAATTCTAGCAGGGGCTCCACCTAGAGATTTTGTTGGCGGTGGAGCAGTTTGAGCATCAAACCTTTGATGCAGTACTGAGGGCAGCCCGGAGGCATAAATATACCTCCTAGAGGATCATGGATAGGATCGGAGGTCGGAAGCGATCCCATAGCCAGATGAACCAGTCGTCAGCCCCGGCAGCTAGGGCTTTGACCATTGGAGCTCTGAGACGGGCGGCCTCAGTGACGTCGGTTCAGTATTCCACCCCGACGCACCCTCAGCAGCAGAAGCAGAAGCAGTCTTTCGCAGTAGGATGTTCATATTGCGGAAAGCCAGGGCATGTGGTATCAGAGTGTCACAGAGCACAGGGTTTGTGCTTGGTTTGTGGTGCCCCGGACCACAGGATTGGGAACTGCCCGAACAAGGGGAGTTCATCGGCCTTCTCTAGTCCTTCAGTTAGAGGACCAACACCAGTCCAGCAGCAGCAGCAGCTGCAGTACCCGTTCCCGAGGCCATTGTCGACGCAGGCCCAGGCATTCCAGCAGCAGAGACCGCAGCAGTATGCCCAAGCCCAAGCCCTGATCCAGAGCAGGCAGAGGAATTTTCAGCAGAGGGGACCCGCACCCAGAGGTCATGGTCAAGTGCTGGCCTTGACCATAGGAGAGAAAGGAATAGCACCCGGTGAGGTAGTGGCAGGTACTATTCTCGTCAACACCTTTCCAACTTTAGTATTATTTGATTCTGGTGCCTCGCATTCATTTATGTCTGCACGATTCGCAACACGGATAGGACTGGAGCCCGAGTCGTTATCAGTAAGGCTCAGTATACTTACTGGTAACGATCTTGTGGGAGTAGATAGAGTGTTTTCCTCGTGTCGGGTCGTAGTTAGCGGTAGAGAGTTTTCCGCTAGGTTGATAGAATTCCCGATGGCCGATTATGATGTGGTCTTAGGGGTGGATTGGTTGAGGGACCAGTATGCCAGGATAGATTATCATATTGGCAGGGTTGTTTTTAGCATACCAGGCGAGCCAGAGTTTTCCTTTTCCCGAGGCGAAGTTGAACCTTCTCCTCCCGTATTGCGGATGGCAGTAGCAGCAGTGCAGTTACCCCGGATCGTCGAGGTGTTTCCAGATGTTTTCCCAGAAGAGCTTCCAGGAATGCCGCCAGAGCGAGAGATCGAGTTCACCATAGACTTGATCCCCGGGACCGCACCTGTGTCAGAGAGAGTCTACAGGATGGCGCCGTCATAATTGGAGATATTGTACAAAATAATTGAAGAAATCAGAACCAAGGGATTCATTCGTGCTAGT
The DNA here is from genome assembly GCA_029216955.1 of Iris pallida. Taxonomy (NCBI): domain Eukaryota; kingdom Viridiplantae; phylum Streptophyta; class Magnoliopsida; order Asparagales; family Iridaceae; genus Iris; species Iris pallida. Next base: position 42,306,214 of record JANAVB010025196.1, read on the forward strand.
GGATCGCCTTGGGGAGCTCCGATGCTTCTTGTGAAAAAGAAGAATGGTACGTCCAGATTATGTGTAGATTATCGTACCGTGAACTTAGTGACAATCAAGAACAGATATCCTCTCCCAAGGATAGATGACTTGTTTGATCAACTTAGAGGAGCAACAGTATTCTTGAAGATAGATTTACGGTCATGGTACCACAAGATCAGAGTCAGAGAGCAGGACATCCCGAAGACGGCATTTAGATCTAGATATAGGCATTGGAAGTTTCTTGTTTTGCCAATTGGAGCAACCAATGCGCCGGCTGTATTCATGGACCTCATGAATCGCATCTTTATGCCTTATTTGGATCAGTTCATGATTGTGTTCATAAACGACATCCTGGTCTATAGCAAGAGTGAAGCGGAGCATGAGCAGCATTTCAGAGTTGTCCTCCAGATTCTCTGAGAGCACCAGTTGTATGCCAAGTTCAGTAAATACGAGTTCTGGCTTGATCGTATTTCATATTTGGGTCATATCATCACCAGAGGAGGAGTAGAAGTAGATTCCCAAAAGATCGTGGCTATTAAGACGTGGCCAGTGCCTAGCATAGTTGCAGAAACTCGCAGTTTTCTTGGATTGGCCGGCTACTATCGGCGATTTATTTCGAACTTTGTTCGGATTTCAGCACCACTGACGCAGTTAATCCGCAAGGATGTGCAATTTGCTTGGACAACAGAATGTCATGATTCTTTTGAGAAGCTGAAGCGAGGCTTGATGATGGCACCCATTCTCATACTTCCAGATGGGACCGGAGGATTTTTAGTGTACTGTGATGCTTCAGGCAGAGGTTTAGGATGTATTTTGATGCAGCATGGGAAGGTAATAGCTTATGCGTCACGACAACTTCGTGATCATGAGAGGAATTACCCAACCCACGATTTGGAGCTGGCAGCCATGGTGTTTGCGCTAAAGCTTTGGAGACACTACTTGTATGGAGATAGGGTGGAGATTTTCACCGAGCACAAGAGCCTGAAGTATGTGTTCACTCAGAAGGATCTTAACATGCGTCAGAGAAGATGGCTAGAGCTGCTTGTGGATTATGATGTCAACCTGTAGTATCATCCTGGGAAAGCCAATGTTGTTGCAGATGCATTGAGCAGGAGAGCCGGAGTCTATTTTCTGACAGGACAACCAAAATTATTAGCAGATCTTCAGAAGATGGGTATAGAAGTTGTCCTTCCTACCAGTGTGGCATTGATGGCCAGCATGCAAGTTCAGTCCAGTATAGTTGAGAGAATCAAGATAGCTCAGTCATCAGATTCTAAGCTTCAGCGGCTTAGGACAGAATGTGTAGCAGGGCGAAGACCAGAATTACGCATTCATGAAGACGGTACACTTCGACATGGTAAGCATCTTTGTGTATCCAGTGGAGATATCAGACAGATAGTCATGACCGAAGCTCACAGTTCTCAGTATTCGATTCATCCCGGTGGCACGAAGATGTACCGAGATATCCGTCAGCACTTTTGGTGGAATGGCATGAAGAAGGAGATAGCTCGGTTTGTCTCTCGGTGTTTGGTTTGCCAACAAGTCAAGGCTGAACATCAGAGGCCAGCTGGACTTCTTCAGCCCTTGCCAATTCCAGAATGGAAGTGGGAGCATATAACCATAGATTTTGTGACTGGATTACCTAGGTCCCTGGCCGATAGAGATGTTATTTGGGTTATAGTTGATCGGCTCACGAAGGTGGCTCACTTTCTACCATTAAGAGTTGGTCAGTCGACGGCTCAGCTAGAAGAGATGTACCTCAGGCAGATCGTCCGACTTCACGGTATACCAGTCAGTATTACCTCGGACAGAGATTTAAGATTTACGTCGTATTTTTGGCGTAGTCTGCAAGAGAGTTTGGAAACTCACCTCCAGTTCAGCTCAGCTTATCACCCGCAGACAGATGGTCATTCAGAACGCACGATCCAGACTCTTGAGGATATATTGAGATCTTGTACGCTCGACTTCGGCGCTTCGTGGGAAGATCACCTGCACCTGGTGGAGTTCTCATACAACAACAGTTTCCAAGCTAGCATCCAGATGGCACCGTTCGAGGCACTATATGGTAGAAAGTGCAGATCCCCACTAGCATGGGACGATGTTGGAGAAAGACAGATGCTTGGTCCCGAGTTGATCACTCAGACAGTTGAGGTGGTTAGAAGAGTCAGAGATCATCTTTGCGTTGCCAAGATTGTCAGCGCCATTAGACCGATTCTCATCGGCGCCCCCTTGAATTTTCTGTCGGTGATCATGTATTCCTTAGGATCTCGCCTAACCGTGGCGTCATTCGTTTCGACGTACGGAGAAAGCTTAGTTCTAGGTATATAGGGTCGTTCGATATCCTAGAGCGAGTAGGAGATGTGTCATATCGTCTCGCTCTTCCGCCGCCTCTGAGTGAGGTGCATGACGTGTTCCATGTATCCCAACTACGACGGTATATTCCGAACCCGATCCATATCCTGGATCATTCAAAATTGGTTGTTGGTACCAACCTTTCGTATGAGGAAAGGCCTGTGTCCATATTGGACCGGAGAGAGAAGATACTCAAGAACAAGACTATCAAGTTAGTCCGAGTTGCTTTGGGTCATCACTCTTTGGGTGAGTCAACGTGGGAGCGTGAGGATGATATCCGATCGTGATATCCCGACCTATTTGACTCGTAAGGTATAATTTCTTTCTTATGCCTTACGCTCTAAATTTCTTGCTTGAAATGAATGATTGCATGGTAGATTGCTTGAATATAGCTTGTCCTTACCTCTCTAGCCTCTTAATTAAATTCCGAGGACGAAATTCTTTTAAGGTGAGTAGAGTTGTAATGATCGTAGTTCGTATTACGTATTTTGGAATACGTGTACGTATCTGACTCGTAATTTCATGTCTCCTGGCTTGGTTCGGCTTGGGTTGCTTATTGGTTCATCATGAACCAACGGGAGAACCCTTACCTACCACCACCATCCCCATTTATTAACCCAACACTCTTTCTCTCTCCTCATTCACGCTTCTTCTTCCTCACCATTACTCTCCACCTACACCCAAGAGCCCTAGGCAAGTGCAACTTGCTTCATGATGGATCTTAAGTTTTATTGTTCCATTCTCTTCTTTACATGATTATAAGCCTCTTTAGAACTTGGAGTTTTTAATTTTTATGGATAGATTCTTCTAGATCTATGTGTAACTTGGGGTTTCATGATTTTATGGAGTTTTTTTTGGTTTTGATCTACTAAAACTTGTTATTTTCGAAGACTAATAGTTCCATGAGCAAGAGCATGAAATTTCGTATGAAATTGATTTTTGATTCACCTTATTTCGAGTTAAAATGAAGTTTTTATGGCCAAAACAAGTTTTCTGAATTTTTCATGTCGGCTGAGTAAAATTTTACGCAGGGAACCCTGAAATTGCGTATTTTACGCTGGATGGCATCAAGAATGTAAGATTTTACGTCGGGAACCATGAAATTGCGTATTTTACGCTGGATAGCATCTAGAAAGTAAGATTTTACGCAGGGAACCCTGAAATTGCGTATTTTACGCTTGATAGCATCCATAATGTAAGATTTTACACAGGGAACCCTGAAATTGTGTATTTTAAGCTGGATAGCATCCAGAATGTAAGATTTTACGCAGGGAACCCTAAAATTGCGTATTTTACGCTGGATAACATCCAGAATGTAAGATTTTACATAGGGAACCCTGAATTTGCGTATTTTACGCTGGATGGTACCCAGAATGTGAAATTTTACGCTGGAACCCTCCCCTTTTGCGTATTTTACGCTGAATTGAATTTTTGGCGTAAAAAGTGCACAGAATGACTGTTTTTGCCTAGTTTAGTTATTTTTAGCCAGAATTTCGAAAATCTTAAAACATAAAAGTTTTAGATCTTTGTCTTGCCTTTCCGAATATCTCTGGAGCACCTCATTTTGGGTTCGTATGTGGAAGTTATGCCCTGTCTCCCCTGAGCCGCATGATTCTTCCACAACTCTTACAACCTGTTTATATTTAGTTATTGCATATACGCTTATACCAGGTTAAATGTTAATTTTAAATATGTTCCATGACATAATGGTGACCAGTTGTGGTGTACTTTTGACAAATGACATGACATGATAGTGGCCCGTCGTGGCACACTCTTGACAGTGAATTTGACATAATATATATCTCGAATGCTGTTGCGACGGCTAGCATGTCATGACAGAATTGAATGATCTGGACACCGCGGGCGATTGCGTTTGTACAAATAAACCAGTACTGTCTTGCATCATGTCTAGGATAGGGATCCCTGAGTACCACGGTCAAGGATACCTACAGTAATTAACTAAGGCTAATAAACTAGAATAATTCAATAGACATGAAGAGATTCCCAGGCTACAGGCAATCCCATTATCTGGGTACATTAAGTGGACTTGTAGCCTACCGACGAGTATGGCACATTTTCAGCACACAGTCACGTGTTGCATTCTTCATAAATGGACATTCGACCTGGATAACCTGATGGTCTGCAGGGCTTGTGGCTGTTGGGATAATCTCATTGCATCTTGATAATAACTAGGCCTGTGATAACCCTAGTTAGTTAAAAGTATCAAGCCGTACTCTTGATTGGCCTTGATTGATTGGATGAAGTTTATTCCAGCTTAGTCTTATCCTGATCCTGTGCAAGATTATGACATGACATGATTATTGATGCTTGCCTTAACAATAACGATCGGGGGTCCAGTTCTGTTCAGGCGAAGGGTTACAACCCCGGTCCTTATTTGGTTTAAGGGTTGTAACCTGCCTTCCGGAGTAGTTCTGTGTCCTCTCTTCGTTTATTGTCTTATTGCAACCCCATGCCATGTTCGTCATGTTTTACCTTACCTTAATACCATGATTATTTATACTGACCTTAGCGATAAAGATCGGGGGTCCAGTTCTGTTCAGGCAAAGGGTTATAACCCCGGTCCTTGTTTGGTTTAAGGGTTGTAACCTGGCTCCCGGAGCAGTTCTGTGTCCTCTCTTCATTTATTATCTTCACTGTGCCAATAGTATTTGAGACAGATTTCTATTCAGGTGAAGGGTTGCAACCCCGATCCTTGTTTGGTTTAAGGATTGTGACCTGGCTACTTAAATGGTTTCCTCGTACTCAGTTTACTGTTGTTATCGCTATTATTATCAGTTCTTTATTTATTACCTTTAATATTCTATTGTGATATGCTGGTTTTAGTTCCTAAGTGAAGCCTCCTTTGTGGTACTTGCTCTTTCTGGGGTCTGACCCAGCTGGTTTTGTATGGCCAGATATCGGAGCAGCACCAGAGGATCCACCTGTCTTCCAGCCAGATGGTGACCACCAGGCGTAACCCTGGCAACGAGTGGATTTCTTTTTGTCCTCCCACTTTATTGTATAAATTATTCTTTTGAGGCGTTTAGCCGGCGAGCACGTGTTAGCTCGTATTGCACCTTTATTTACTGTCCGCCTACGGGCTGTAACATGATTGACAGATCCTAGGGTTGATCATGTATGACTGAACTCTTGCTAGTCTTGATATTTTGTATGACTAGCTTCATGATCATCCAATATGTAATGTATGGGACGCCTTGCTATTATATATTTGGTGCTCTGACATCTTGTAACTATTATTGCTTGCTTGAGATTGAGACAATAGGCAGGTTCATGACCATATGAGACTGTTGGCTTGTAGTTAAACCCTTATGTATCTAGACAGCCGTGACCGTATAGCGAGGTGGGTTGCACTTCAATATACGTAGCTGGCTATGTACGCCCCTGCTCTCCAGTATTCTGGTTCTGGGGCGTTACAAATATAATAAGAGAAAACTGGAGATATGGTCAGTCACGATAAGATAACCATGGGACTATTCAGATAACCAAGTTACAACCCTTAAACCAAACAAGGACTGTGGTTGTAACCCTTCATCTGAACGGAACTTAGTTTCCCACTATTTATCGATAAAGTAAAGCACAAGCATTCTGGTCATGTAACAATCTTATACAGGATCAGGACAAGACTAGACTGGTTTAGACTCCATCCAATCAGATCACGGCTAAGCAATGAGTACGGCTTGATACTTTAACTAACTATGGTTATCACAGGCCTAATTACTAACAAGATGCAATAAGATTATTCCACAGCCACAAGCCCTGTAGACCATCCAGGCTATCTGGACGCAAATTAGGGGTTGAATTTATGTGGGTACATTGTCCAAGGAACACATGTACCCTTAGGTAGCTTGAAGGGTGCAACACATGACAGTGTGCTGGAAGTGTGCCCTACTCGATGGCAGACTACAGATCCCATGATGGGACGCCCAGATAACGGGATTACCTGTAGTTGGGAAATCTCTTTATGACTACTGGATTATTCTAGTTATTAGCCTTAATCAGTTTAAGTAGGTACCCCTGGCCGTGGTACTCAGGGTTCACTACCCTAGACATGATGCAAGACCATACTGGTTCACTTGTACAAACACAATCGTCTACGGTGTCCAGGCCATTCATTCTTGTCATGTCATTCTTGTCATGCCATACTAGCCATCGCAACAACTTTCAATAGTTTCCATCATACTTGATTGTCATAACATGTTATGTCATGTCTACTTCAAACCATATCGTGTACAATTATCATTTCAAACATATTAAATAATTCGTGATTATCAAGTTCATGACAAAAGGCGTAAGGATATAAAAGGGTAAAGGTGTACGCCATAGGGACTCAAAGTCTCTACGCGCGTACCACTACGCTAGGCCAAGGGGCCTCAAGCGTAAAGTGGCTTATGCTAGCAAGAGCAATGTAGGATAACTCTACGCGAGCTAGGGTGCATGCGGATGGGGTTTTACGCGAGCTGGGGTTTTACGCTAGCAAGACGTAGGCAAGCGAGGTTCTACGCTAGTGAAACTCTACGCGAGCAAGCTCTACGCGAGAAAACACTCGAGCAAGACTTTACGCACGCGAGAGTCTGCTCGAGCCAGGGTTTTACGCGAGCACGATTTTACGCGAGCGGGAGGGCCCCGAGCGTAAAATTCGAATGAACTCGGCGTAGAACGGAGTACGCTGGCACGCAAATACGTGTGCGTAAAAGGCTGAATAATATGTTGTCACGTAAAACGTGGGCATAAATGCTAAACACTACGCTAACACGTTAGAACGTGTGCGTAAAACTTCTTCTTCTCCCCATGGATAAGACAAGTAGGCGTAAAAGCTCACGAACTCAAGCAAGCCCCATCTCGGTCAAGTCTCGATGAAATCCAACCATTCTAGAGCCAAACTTGTGTGAAATCGAAATCCCTACTACATGGAACTCTCCATTTCGAAAATAACCAAGTTTTAGAAGATCAAAACCATGAAGATCAAAAATGCTAAAACTTAGATCTACATGAAATGAGACATGAAATTCGAAAATGCTAAATACTAAAGTGACTTAGAATCTCATGAGGAAGACAATGGAACAACAAAATCTGAGTTCCTCCATGAAGCAAGTTGCACTTGCCTAAGCCTCTCTCTGGTCGGTGGAGAGAGTTAATGGAGGAAGGAGAAGAGTAAATAAAGAAGTGAATGAAGAGAGAGAATGGGTTGTTGGGATTAATAAATGATAGAGGGTGGTAGGTAGGGGTTTGCATTCCAACCCAAACCGAACCAACCAAGATGAACCCAACCGAACTCAATGCATGCCAGAACCATGAAATGCTAACTAACTCATGCCAATGCAGAACCCAAGGCTAGCCAATCAGGACAAGTCTATATACAGGTCCGAGATTACGTACACGTATAACAAAATACGTAATACGAACTACAAGCATTACAATTCTACCCACCTTAAAAAAATTTTATCCTCGAAATTTAATTAAGAGGCTAGAGAGGCAAGGACAAGCTATATTAATCACAAACAAGCTATACTAAGCAATCAATCCAGCAATCATTCATGCAAGCAAGAAAATCGAGAGTATAAGGCATAAGAAGGACATTATACCTTACGAGTCAAACAGGTCGGGATATCGCGATCGGATATCATCCTAATGCTCCCACATTGACTCACCCAAAGAGTGATGACCCCAAGCAACACGAACTAACTTGATAGTCTTGTTCTTGAGTATCTTCTCTCTTTGGTCCAATATGGTCACGGGTCTCTCCTCATACGAAAGGTTGGTACCAACCACCAATTCCGAATGATCAAGGACATAACTCGGATCCGGGATATACCGTCGCAATTGGGATACATGGAAGACATCATGCACCTCACGTAACGACGGCAGAAGAGCGAGACGATAGGACACATCTCCTACTCGCTCTAGAATGTCAAACGGTCCTATATACCTAGGACTAAGCTTTTCCCGCACGCCAAAACGAATGATGCCACGGGTAGGCGAGATCCTCAGGAATACATGGTCGCCGACAGAAAACTCAAGGGAACACCGATGAGAATCGGCCTAATAACGCTGGCGATCTTGTGCGATACGAAGATGATCTCTAACTTTTCTAACCACCTCAACTGTCTGAGTAATCATTTCTGGACCGAGCATCTGCCTCTCTCCAATATCGTCCCATGCTAGCGGGGATCTGCACTTCCTACCATAAAGTACCTTGAACGGTGCCATCTGGATACTGGCCTGAAAACTATTGTTATACGAGAATTTCACCAGGTGTAGGTGATCCTTCCACGAACCACCGAAGTTGAGTATACAAGATCTCAATATGTCTTCCAAGGTTCGTATAGTACGCTCTGACTGACCATCTGTCTGCGGATGATAAGCTGAGCTGAACTGGAGGCGAGTTCCCAAACTCTCTTACAGACTGCACCAAAAGTGCGACGGATATTATGGTACATCTTCGTACCACCCGGATGAATGGAATACTGCGAACTGTGAGCTTCTGCCATGATCTCCTGTATGATATCACCACTAGGTACACAAAGACGCCTCCCATGTCGAAGTATACCATCTTCATGAATACTCAACTCTGGTCTTCGTCCTGTCTCACACTCGACTCTGAGTCGCTGAAGCTTGGAATCTGTTGACTGCGCCATCCGGATCCTCTCGACTATAGTGGACTGAACTTGCATGCTGGCCATCAATGCCATACTGGTAGGAAGAACCACCTTGATTCCCATCTTCTGAAGATCTACCAATAACTCTGGTTGTGCTGTGAGAAAATAAACTCCGGCTCTCCTGCTCAACGCATCTGCTACTATATTGGCCTTCCCTGGGTGATACTGTAGGTTGACATCATAATCTACAAGTAGTTCTAGCCACCTTCTCTGAAGCATATTGAGATCCTTCTGGGTGAATACATACTTCAGGCTCTTGTGGTCGATAAAAATCTTCACCCTATCTCCGTACAAGTAATGCCTCCACAGCTTAAGCGCAAACACTACTGCTGCCAACTCCAAGTCGTGGGTGGGATAATTCCTCTCATGAAGCTGACGTGACGCATAAGCTATTACCTTCCCATGCTGCATCAAAACACATCCTAAACCTCTACCTGAAGCATCACAATACACTGAAAATCCTCCAGTCCTATCTGGAAGCGTGAGAATGGGTGCCGTCATCAAGCCTCGCTTCAATTTCTTAAAAGATTCCTGACATTCTGTTGTCCAAGCAAACTGTACATCCTTGCGGGTCAACTGGGTCATAGGTGCTGAAATTCGAGCAAAGTCTGAAATAAATCGCCGGTAGTAACAGGCCAAGCCAAGAAAACTGTGAACTTCTACAACTGTGCTAGGTACTGGCCACATCTCAATGGCCACGATCTTCTAGGGATCCACTTCTACTCCACCTCTGGTGATGATATAACCTAAGTATAAAATGCGATCAAGCCAGAACTCGTATTTACTGAACATGGCATACAATTGGTGCTCCCTGAGAATCTGAAGAACTACACGGAGATGTTGCTCATGCTCCGCCTCACTCTTGCTATAGACCAGGATGTCATCTATAAACACAATCACGAACTGATCCAAGTATGGCATAAAAATACGATTCATGAGGTCCATGAATACAGCTGGCGTATTGGTTGCTCCAAATGGCATGACAAGGAACTCCCAATGCCCATACCTCGATCTGAATGCTGTCTTCGGGATGTCCTGCTCTCTGACTCTGATCTGATGGTATCCTGACCGCAAGTCAATCTTCAAAAATACTGCTGCCCCCTTGGGTTGATCAAACAAGTCATCTATCCTCGGGAGAGGGTATCTGTTTTTTATTGTCACTGAGTTCAAGGTACGATAATCTACACATAATCTGGACGTACCATCCTTCTTTTTCACAAGAAGCATCGGGGCTCCCCAAGGCGATCCACTAGAACGAATGAATCCCTTGGTTCTAAGTTCTTCAATCATCTTGTATAAGATCTCCAATTCTGACGGTGCCATCCGGTAGACTCTCTCCGACACTGTTGCTGACCCGGGAATTAAATCTATGGCGAACTCTATTTCTCTTTCTGGTGGCATACCTGGAAGATCATCGGAGAAAATATCGGAAAACTCTTCTACAATTCTGGGAAACTGAACTGCTACTTCCACTGCCATCCGCAACACTGGAGGTGAAGGTTCTACTCCGCCTCGGAAGAATGAAAACTCTGGCTCACCAGGAATACTAAAAATAATCTTGTCGAATGGCAATCTATTCTAGCATACTGGTCCCTCAACCAATCCATCCCTAAGACCATATCATAATCGACCATCGGGAATTCTATCAACCTAGCTGGAAACTCTTTACCGCCAACTATGATCTGACACGAGAAAAATACTCTATCTACTCCCACGAGACCGTTACCAGTAAGTATATTAAGCCTTACTGATAATGACTCGGGCTCTAGTCCTATCCGTGTCGCGAATCGTGCAGACATAAATGAATACGATGCACCAGAATCAAATAATGCTGATGCTGGGAAGGAGTTGACGAGAATAGTACCTGCCATTACCTCACCTGATGCTAACTCCTCCTCCACGGTCAAAGCCATCACTTGACCGTGCCCTCGAGGTGCTGGTCCCCGCTGCTGGAAACCTCTCTGACGGTTCTGGGTCTGAACTTGGACTTGTGCATACTGCTGGAGGTTCTGCTGCTGAAATGCTTGAGCCCGAGGCGGCAAGGGCCTCGGAAACAGGTATTGCTGCTGCTGCTGGACTGGTACTGGGGCTAGTCCCCTAACCGAGGGACTAGAAAAGGTCGAAGAAGTGGAACTCCCATTATTCGGGCAGTTCCCAACCCTGTGGTCTGGTGCACCATAAACCAAGCATAAATCCTGCGCTCTGTGATACTCTGACACCACGTTCCCTGGCTTCCCACAATGAGTGCAACCCATTACGGAAGACGGCTTCTGTTGCTGTTGGGGATACGCCAGGGTCGAATGCTGAACCGTCGTAACAGAAGCTGCCCGCCTCGGAGCTCCAATGGTCAAAGCCCGAACGGCCGGAGCTGGTACTGAAGACTGGTTCATCTGGCCGTGTGACCTCTTCCGACTCCCGGTCCGATCTACAATCCTCTGGGAGGTATACTCGTGCCTCCTCGCTGCTCTCAATACTGTATCAAAAGTCTGATGCTCAAACTGCTCCACTGCCAGTAAAATCTCCAAGTGGAGTCCCTGTTGGAACTGATGAGCTCTGTCAAACTCGGTCGCCAGCAAGGTGGGATCAAACCGACTAAGTCTGGAAAACTCGGCCGCATACCCATCGACCGTCCTGTCCATCTGCTTCAAATTCGTGAACCTCGTCTGTAGATCATACCAAGCTACAACGTCAAAGTACTTGGTCCGAAATCTCTCACGGAATACTGTCCAAGCAATAGGTACCACTAATCTATCGGCCTGCGACGCCCACCAGCTGCGGGCTAGATCCAGTAACTACAGACGCACCACGGCCACCTTCTCGTTCTCTGGGGTCCTTGCTGCTTCTAGAATAACCTCAGTATCCTACAGCCAAGCGTCTGCGGCAATAGCATCTTCGCTACCATCGAAGAAGGGAGGGTTCAAGCGCTTGAAGCTGTTGGCCGCACTGTTACCTGGATGACCACCTCTGTTCAGAGCATCTTGTACTATCTGGTGCAATGCATCACCCCGTCGATCCTGTGATGCAATCAACTCTTGGATGAGTCCAACCAAGACTCCATCATCCTACCTTGCAGGTTGGGCTGGCTGTACTGGGGGCTCTAGACCTCCGGGAAGCATGACTCGGGAAGCTATCCCTGAGTGCTGAGCTTGATCTTCTTATTGCGGGGGTACTCGCGGAGCTCCTTCCGGCTGATTGGCAGGACAAGGAATAATGCCGCTGAAGAAGACGACATAGGAAACAATAAGGAAGGACCATGACAGATCAAAGATACAAGCATATGATCAGGTCAAGATTTTCAGGAATTTAGAGGATACGAGCAGAGAACATGGGCGAGTGCTGATTGAGACATCTATTCGGTAAACCCTCACATATCTTGATTTTCAAGACCTGTATGGGCCACCACTAAAACCATGTAATGCCCCAGAACCAGAATACTGGAGAACGGGGGCGAACATAGCCAGCTACGTATATTGAAATGCAACCTACCTCACTATACGGTCACGGCTGTCTAGATACATGAGGGTTTAACTACAAGCCATCGGTCTCTTATGGTCATGAACAAGCCTATTGTCTCAATCTCAAACAAGTAATAGCAGTTACAAGATGTCAGAGCACCGAATATACAATAGTAAGATGTCCTATACATTACATATTTGGATGATCATGAAGCTAGTCATACAAAATGTGAAGACTAGTAAGAGTTCAGTCATACATGATCAACCCTAGGATTTGTTAATCATGCTACAGCCCGTAGGCAGACAGTAAGTAAAGGTGCAATCGAGCTAACACGTGCTCGTCGGCTAAATGCCTCAAAAGAATATTTTTACAATAGAGTGAGAGAGCAAAATAAAATCCACTCGTTGCCAGGGTTATGTCTGGTGGTCACCATCTGGCTGGAAGGCAGGAAGATCCTCTGGTGCTACTCCGGTATCTGGTCATACAAAACCAGCTGGGTCAGATCCCAGAAAGAGCAAGTGCCACAAAGGAGGCTTTACTTAAGAACTAAAACCAACAATTAGCACAAAACATAGTAATATAATAAAAGAAAACTGGAGATATGGTCAGTCACGATAAGATAACCATAGGACTATTCAGATAACCTAGTTAAAACCCTTAAACCAAATAAGGAACGGGGTTGTAACCCTTCATCTGAACGGAACTTTGTTTTCCACCATTTATCGATAAAGTAAAGCACAAGCATTCAGGTCATGTAACAATATTGTACAGGATCAGGACAAGACTAGACTGGTTTAGACTCTATCCAATCAGACCACGGCTAATCAATGAGTATGACTTGATACTTTAACTAACTAGGGTTATCACAGGCCTAATTACTAACAAGATGCAATGAGATTATTTCACAGCCACAAGTCCTGCAAACCATCCAGACTATCCGGACGCAAATTAGGGGTTAAATTTATGTGGGTACATTGTCCAAGGAACACATGTACCCTTAGGTAGCTTGAAGGGTGCAACACCTGACAGTGCACTGGAAGTGTGCCCTACTCGACGGCAGGCTACAGATCCCATGATGGGGCATCCAGATAACGGGATTGCTTGTAGCTAGAAAATCTCTTTATGACTACTGGATTATTCTAGTTATTAGCCTTAATCAGTTTAAGTAGGTACCCCTGACCGTGGTACTCAGGGTTCCCTGCCCTAGACATGATGCAAGACCATACTGGTTCACTTGTACAAACACAATCGTCCACGATGTCCAGGCCATTCATTCTTGTCATGTCATTCTTGTCATGCCATACTAGCCGTCGCAACAGCTTTCAATAGTTCCCATCATACTTGCTTGTCATAACATGTTATGTCATGTCTACTTCATACCATTTTGTGTACAATTATCATTTCAAACATATTAAATAATTCGTGATTATCAAGTTCATGACAAAAGACGTAAGGATATAAAAGGGTAAAGGTGTACGCCATAGGGACTCAAAGTCTCTACGCGCGTACCACTACGCTAGGCCAAGGGGCCTCAAGCGTAAAGTGGCTTACGCTAGCAAGAGCAAGGTGGGATAGCTCTACGCGAGCAAGGGTGCATGCGGGTGGGGTTTTACGCTAGCAATCCGTAGGCAAGCGAGGTTCTACGCTAGTGAAACTCTACGCGAGCAAGCTCTACGCGAGAAAACACTCGAGCAAGACTTTACGCACGCGAGAGTCTACTCGAGCCAGGGTTTTACGCGAGCACGATTTTACGCGAACGGGAGGGCCCCGAGCGTAAAATTCGAATGAACTCGACGTAGAACGGAGTACGCTGGCACGCAAATGCGTATGCGTAAAAGACTGAATAATACGCTGTCACATAAAACGTGGACGTAAATGCTAAACACTACGCTAACACGTTAGAACGTGTGCGCAAAACTTTATCTTCCCCCTATGGCCAAGACAAGTAGGCGTAAAAGCTCACGAACTCAAGCAAGCCCCATCTCGGTCATGTCTCGATGAAATTCAACCATTCCAGAGCCAAACTTGCGTGAAATCGAAATCCCTACTACATGGAACTCTCCATTTCGGAAACAACCAAGTTTTAGAAGATCAAAACCATGAAGATCAAAAATGCTAAAACTTAGATCTACATGAAATGAGCCATGGAATTCGAAAATGCTAAATACTAAAGTGACTTAGAATCTCATGAGGAAGACAATGGAACAACAAAATCTGAGTTCCTCCATGAAGCAAGTTGCACTTGCCTAAGCCTCTCTCTGGTCGGTGGAGAGAGTTAATGGAGGAAGGAGAAGTGTAAATGAAGAAGTGAATGAAGAGAGAGAATGGGTTGTTGGGATTAATAAATGATGGAGGGTGGTAGGTAGGGGTTTGCATTCCAACCCAAACCGAACCAACCAAGCCGAACCCAACCGAACCCGATGCATGCCAGAACCATGAAATGCTAACTAACTCATGCCAATGCAGAACCCAAGGCTAGCCAATCAGGACAAGTCTATATACAGGTCTGAGATTACGCACACGTATAACAAAATACGTAATACGAACTACAGGCGTTATAAATCCCAACCCCTTCTCCTTCAACACCGCCATCGCCATCTCCGCCGACCCACTCTCCATCTACTCCCAAATGCTCCGTCGTCGCGTCCCTCCCGACTCCCATACCTTCTCTTCCTTGCTCAACACCACCACCGCCACCGCCGCCACCAGGTCGCTCCACGCACACGTCCTCCTCCTCGGATTTTGGCCTGACCCCTTCGTGCAGACCGTCCTGCTCACCGCCTAGTCCCGACGCGGCTCCGCCGACCACGTCCTGCGGGTGTTCGACGAAATGCCGCACAGGGACGTTGTCTCCTGGACCGCCGCCGTCTCGAGTCTCGCCGCCCTCAGACGCCCCGTGACGGTGCTGCGCGTCTTCGCCTCCATGAGGCCCCATGCCGCCCCGAACGTCGCCACCGTGGTCTTTGTCGTGTCCGCCTCCGTTGGGCTCGGCTCTATGGCGTTAGCCCGGTGCATGTACGCCTACGTCAAGAAGGCCGAGTTCGAAGGTCGCGTCTCCGTCCGGAACTCCCTGGCGCTAGCCGGTGCCTGCACGCCTACGTCGAGAAGGTCGAGTTCGTGTCCGTGCCATTATGGCACGGGTTATCCACTAGTATATAATATAAAGCACAGTGGATTTTTGGTCCGACCCATGTGCTTTGGTTCAACGATAATAAAATGACTAAATTGTCCCTCTCTCTATAAGAGAGGAGGAGGTCCCATGTTGGATGCGGAACAACCAGTTGTTCCAACGGCACCCCGCCTTCAGCTCCTCTTGCACCGCCCTTCCCTCCGCCGTCTCCGCTCCATCCTCGCCCACGCCGTCGTTGCTGGCCTCTTCCGCAACCCCTTCGTCGCAAGCAGCCTCCTCCACCGCGCCGCCGACGCCGACCCTTCCTTCGCCGCATCCCTCTTCTCCGCCATGACCAACCCCAACCGCTTCTCCTTCAATATCATCATTGCCATCTCCGCCGACCCACTCTCCATCTACTCCCAAATGCTCCGCCGTCGCGCCCCTCCCGACTCCCACACCTTCTTTTCCTTGCTCAACACCACCACCGTCGCCGTCGCCACCAGGTCGCTCCACGCACACACCCTCCTCCTCGGATTCTGGCCTGACCCCTTCGTGCAGACCGTCCTGCTCACCGCCTACTCCCGACGCGGCTCCGCCGACCATGCCCTGCGGGTGTTCGACGGAATGCCGCACATGGACGTCGTCTCCTGCACCGCCGCCGTCTCGGGCCTCGCCGTCCTCGGACGCCCCGCGACGGTCCTGCGCATCTTCGCCTCCATGAGGCCCCACGCCGTCCCGAACGCCGCCACCGTGGTCTTTGCCGTGTCTGCCTCCGCCGGGCTCGGGTCCCTGGCGCTGGCCCAGTGCCTGCACCCCTACGTCGAGAAGACCAGATTCGGAGGCCGCGTCTCCGTCCGGAACTCCCTGGCGCTGGCCCGGTGCCTGCACGCCTACGTCGAGAAGGCCGAATTCGTGTCCGTGCCATTATGGCACGGGTTATCCACTAGTAACTTATAACAATATTTATTATAATATTTACACTACTTTTTTTTGTTCTTTCATTGAATTCCATTTTCAACAAAACAACATATTTGTACAACCAAGTACTTAGGGTCGGAACATATTAAATAGAGAGAGGAATCAAGAATATAACCACTTATTATCCTAAAAATTTGGAGGAGGGCCATGCCATAGACAGTTGTTTACATGCAACCACAACCACAACGAAAGTAACATCAAACAAAATACACAAGCTACATCAGACAAATACACAACTAAAACATTCTCTCTACTACTTGGGAGTCTAAGGCCATCTCCAATGGGGATTTCTAAAATTGAGTTTCTATTTGGCATTATACTTTATACAAATTTCTATCCTGGTTAATAGAGTTTCTATATAAAATTTGCACATAAAAAAAACACACACTCTCCAATGGTTTTCCATTTCTATTCTCTGTGTCAACAAATAAAAGAATTAGTTTAAAAATGAAAGACCAATATTAATTGATATGAGAGATATAAGAATTTATGCATCTCCAATGAGATTTCTATTGTAGAAATCCACTTTAGAAAAAAAATACCTCCCAATGAAGATTTTTATAACAATTTATATCATATATGGCAGCCATGTAGGATGAAAAGTTTCTATGAGAATTTCTACAGTAGAAACATTTATAGAAAATTTTTGTCTCTCATACCAATTAATATTGGGCCCCATACCATTAAATTTAAATTGAACCTTTCATTTATTGCCACCTAGAATAGAAACGAAGAACCATTGGCGAGTATTTTTTTATGTGTGCAATTTCTATATATAAATTTTACTTTTGATGGAGCTAAAAAGACATCTTGAGATCCAAATTTATAACAAAAAATTAAATAACATTTGTCCATAAATTGTATGGTCAAAAATTAATATGGTAAAAGAATAATATGAAATCTAGAAGCAAGAAATCAGGGCTCCAAATTGAGTCGAGCCTTACTATTCTACAAAATGAGTTCCTATATTCTGAATATAGAAAATTACAAGACCCAAGCTATATCTCATATGGGTGGGTTAGGACCATCATTGAACTCCAATTAAGACTTACTATTCTAAAAAAAAAATGAGCCCTTATTTCTGAAACTAGAAATTGGAATGACCTTACTTTTAATGCTCTAAGATTTGTGGGACTTGCACAAAAAATAAGGAATGTTTAGAGCACAACGGTTAGAGCATCTCCAACCCTATTGTCTTGTTAAGTGTTGTGAGTCTTCGGTGGCTCCTATGTAGCATGAGCCACAAGACAATGTCTTGTTTATGTGGCAAAATTATATCTCAAAAGACAATGAGATAGAAAAATTATCTCCAATGCAAAAGTATTGAAGAGACAATAAAAAGTATTTTTTCCAACTTCCAAGACAACTTTTAAGACAACTACTCATCTTCTTTCTTTTTTCTAATATTTTTTTATTCATAATTGATGACATGGAAGAGAAGACATTGTCAAGTGCATTGTCTAGAACAAGACAATCAACTTCACAATGTCTTCTTTAATTTTTGCCACATAAGCTTCACAATTGATTTGACAATTGCATTGGAGAAGAACTTTTGAATAAAATTTTGTCATTTCTACGTGGCATTAACTTTTTTCTAAAGTCACAATAGGGTTGGAGATGCTCTTATAGACTTGTGGGACTTGCATAAAATAAGGAATATTTAGAGAACTTACATGCAAACCCCCGAAGAAAAATAAAAATCTCTGCTCCTGTGACTGCCACCGCGGCCTGAAAGAGAGCTATTCAAACGGAACTCTCAGCTCGAGCCATTCTTCTCTCTCCCTCCATTACCGCCGCCTCCTCTCTCTCTAGAATTTGTGGCCAGATCCGTCATTCGTGTCCATTTTCTCCTTAAGTTTACACTATTTTTTCTCGATTTCTGACCTTTTCCGCGTCAAAAACCCTAGGTTGGCGGGAAACCATTTGATAGCCACTCATACATATACGGTGCGATATCGGTCATGGTTGGGAGCGCGCTGTACGGATCGGCGGCGATGGATCCGATCGAGAAGGCCGAGCCGCTGCCGGAGGAGCTCGATCCTATGGAGCTCCCGGCGGCTCCGCCTGCAGAGGACGGCTCGGGCGGGAAGAGCACTCGGGAGGTGGTTCTCGGGAGGAACGTGCACACGATGTGCTTCGCGGTGAAGGAGCCGGAGGACGACGACGAGGTCACCGGGGAGAGGGAGGCCTACATGGCCAGCGTGCTCGCCAGGTACCGCAAGTCCCTCCTCGAGAGGACCAAGCACCATTTAGGTAAACGAGATCTCTCTCTCTCTCTCTCTCTCTCTCTCTCTCTCTCTCTCTCTCTTCTTCTTCTTCTTCTTCTTCTTCTTCTTGATTTTGTGTCACTGATTCGGCATTGATTTTTTTTTGGAGTGCCCTAGTTGTATGGAAACCAGTTCTACACGACACGAAACGACTATGGCACGACGTTGACTCTGGTAGTCCTAGTTGCACGGACACCATTGACGATGCACGGCTGCACGGACACGGCACCAACTTTTGGAGTCTCCTTGCTTCTTTTCTGAAGAGTAAGGCTGTGTTTGACTGTTTGGTAGGAAGGATGGAAAAGTGGAAGGAAAGAAAAAAGTAGGATTTATTTTCATTCCTTATGGAAAGGAAAAATTATTTCCTTCCTTTGTGTTTGGTAGCAAGGATGGAAAATATAAGGGATATATTTTCCTTTGTTTGGTATGGAAGAAAAAGTAGAAGGAAAGAAAGTAAAAAAATATAGGGTTTACCAATTCTATCCTCAATTAATATCACTTATTACCATTTGACTTCATGAATAATTTTTAAATAATAGATTTATATGTGGGTATAATTGTTAATTACTACAAGCATCCACTTTTCCTCCCACTTTTGGGAGGATTGGATTTCTTTGGTTATGAAGGAAAAGTAATCCCTCCACTTTTTCTTCCTTCCTATTTTCCTTCCCGAGTTGCCCAAAAGAAGGATCAAGGGAAGAAGAGAAAACAAAATACTCTTTTTGTTTTGCATGTAGGATATCAACTTGTTTTAATTCTTTTGAAGTGAGTGAATACTCAAGGAAGATGGACTAATTGTTGATTAGCTTATCAAAAACGATACATTGGGCAGATCCATCTCAGAACGGGTCCGCGGCCAACAACCCAAAGCCCCCAGCACGAATGAGACCGGAGTAATCCAGTCGCGACTGGACTAGAAATCCGAATTCAGCATCAATTTAGATTCACGTGATATATCAAATGTTTGATTGAATATTTAGTATGATCTCTTTCCTATCAAACTACAACAAGCTTTCCATGTATATACACATATCTGTTCATAGTTATCTTGGCGGATGTGTTTATCCACAAATAGTATGTTGGTTAAGCTACATTAGATATGCTGTCCTATTAGGAGAAGTATCGAGTTCCCGTTGGGGTCGAACAACCCTTACACTGGAAGTGTTGCGGCCATAAGCTTCACATTTATACTGAAAAGCAATAAAAAGATGGGCATCACTTAATCTTGAAGAGCGACAATCAAACCGTCGTGGATGTGATAGTGAGTTTTTATTGCCCTCCAGTATTGAGTTCCTGTTGGGGTAGAACAACCCGTACATTGGAGGTACAACAGCTTTAAGCTTCACATTTATACTGGAGAGCAATCAATTAATCTTGAAGATCGGAAAAAAGTCAGTGGCAAGGCAAGAAGTTCTCGATTGTCAGTGTCATTTTACAAAGGTAGATTGAAAGAAGAGGAAGAAGACGATATTGTCATGGGATTGGCAACATCTTCGGATAATTTTGGACTGGTGACTGCAATTTGTATTTATTGGGAGGGATAGTGAGTTTTTATTTCATGTGTTCTCTTGATCAATTTGGATTGTAGGGATACCTTGGATTTATCCTTGGGTAGGGGATCACAAGAGAACTTTAACTTTGATTAAGTGGAAGAGTGATGCATGGTATTTTACTGTAAGGAGGTTTCCACATAAGTTCTTGTATTTGCATTGTGATTTCTTTCACACTTTGTCTGGTGGTTGGTGGATTCAACCGCATCATGCAAGTCTCAGTAGTGATTCTTAACTAAAGCTACATTCTTATTGCACCTATTTGAAATCTAGGTTTTGGAAGACTCTGGTACTTGTGAATCTAAGCTACATTCATGAGACGACTATTTGATCATGATAAAACTTCACAAAGTTTGCCTTTGTCTACAACTATTAGACATCACTTGGATACGCATTTGAGAATTTACACTAGTCAGAAGAGGTAGAGTTTTTTTTTTTTCTTCGCAACCAGAGATAAATTTCATCAGAACCGAATTAGGTGTAGGGGCTCGAATATCATAGTAACAGGGAACAGAAATTGTAGATGGTGATGGAATGGGCTAAGGTGCGAAGGGGTGTTAGCAATGATGGAGAGGGGATATATTCCAGGTGCGCCCTAACTGGTGCAGAGGGGTCACAATCAACTCAGGGGCCGGATTCACCTCAGGGTCGGAGCAGCGCATGGGGGTGTCGAGATCAGTGCTAGATGGAGATTGAAGCATGCACAACCGTGCAGGGGACGACATAAAGTGGAAACAGCTCCAGTCCCAACCGACCAGAGTTGGAATTGGGAGAATAGTTGTACTCTTTCTCTCAATGGATGGGTTTTTTTTTTTGGTGTTGTATGTGTATGGGCTTTGAGTTTTGACTGCTTGGATAAATTGGGAGGGAACACAATTGTAAGTGGGCTGTACTTTAAGGTGTGACACAGACACTTTATGTTTTGAACTCTCTTTATCTTGGTATGGGTTTTGAGTTACTAAGAGGTTATTTCCTTTTAGACATTGACTAAATTTTTGGGCATCCAACTTCATTTTGGATTAAGAAGGGAGAACACTAAACAAATTGGTTCTTTTTTATACAAGTCCCTTAATTCTTTATTATTTAGAGTTAGGTACCCAAATTCTTGATAATTGTAGAAAAGTTTACTAAATCTCAAACAATGTGAATTAAGAACCTCCTTCCATACCCATCAGCCAAAAATTAACCCATGGGGTTAGTGTTGTGAAACTACTATTTACCCTTCCTCTTCCCTCCCATTGTCCTTTCTCTATCATGAGCTCAAGAAGAACCCATGAGCCTCCATTGCGTACGATGATGAGTTTAAGAGGAACACATGAACTCTAGAACTCATCGCCTACCCATGGACATGTTGCTACATGAGCTTAATAAGAACCCATGATCTCATAGTCTATCATGAGTTCAAGAGGAACCCATGAAACCAAGAAGAAAACATCGGCTACCCATGGACCCATTAATTACCTACCACGAGTTCAATCAAGAAGAACCAATGAACACATAATCTACTATGAGCTCAATAAGAACCCCTGAATCCATTGCCTACCATGAGCTCAAGTCAAGAGAACCCATTATTTGGGACGAGGGAAAAGGAAAACAAAAGACAAAATGTCAAAAAAATAATTTTGCTAAAGTTGACGGAATATTCCTCATCAGATGAGTTATGTTGATTAGAGAGATCTTAACTCAAGTGTTTGGGATTTGGGGAACTTCTCCACAATTACCAAGATTTAGGATGCCCAAATCTAAATGAAAGATTTAAGGAACTTATATTAAAAAAACCCGAGCAAATTTGATACTAGCAGTCGATGAAATGCGGAGACCGATGATTTGCTGTTACCTTCCTGCATAACTATTGATGTTTCACTATTCAACAAGTTCGCACAATTTCATGAGGTAGATGCATACAGAAATGTGTGTGAGCAAACAACATAGAGCAATCTTTGTTAAAAGTCTTTCTTCTTCTAATGATATGAAATAAGGAAGATGAAACTCATGAGACATTTGAAGAAGTGTGTCTAAAATCTAAATGTTGACTTTGATTTTCTTATTCTCATGGTACATGGCATGTCCATGAGATGTTGAAAAGTGAGTCTGAAATGCCTGAGATAGTATTTTGTTAATATGAAGGATGATCTAACGGCCACTCTGCTGCTCTTGTTAAGAGCAGAACTTGAGCATATAAAGTTTGTCCTGATAGATAACTGAGCGAAAATAGGTAGCAACTTATTTGAGCTGGATGTTCAAAGAAAATCTGAAGTCTTGTCCTGATATGAGTTTTAGGGCTGGCAATGTGTTATTACTCTCTAGGAAATCCAACCAGTGAAGTAAATATACCTGTAACTGAGATAATATCTCAAAACCAGAATTTCCTAAAGTGATCAAAGTTGACTAATACATGGCTTGACATATCTTTCAGTGTATGTGCAGGTGTCCTTAGTGTATATAGGATGGATCGCACATTTAGTTTCGTACATTGAAAATTTGAAACTGAACCATAAGTTAGCAATAACTATGTGGCCAACTACCTCAATCACAATACCTAGAAAAATAACATAAAAGACAAACTGGAAAAGGTTAAGTTTGAATTTGAAATCATGTTCGTGACAGGACTGGAGATTGGAAGTATGTCTGTCATTGAAAAAAAAAACCCGGATCCGGAGAGTATCAGAAAAAAAACCAGGCATTCTATTGGGACAATGTGATTGACTACTCTATTATATTTTCTTTTGTATAGAAGTAAAAGATAAGAGAGAGAACTGAACACCCAATGCTGCTTTATTTGTTTGTGCTAGAGGAATTGCATGTGGTGTATGCAAAACGAAAAGAATAATCTCTTCTAACTAATTCTTTTGGCCGTTCATTCATTTGACGTTGTTCTCAAAGGTCATGACCAATTACTTGGAGCATTGTGAGATTTGGATGTCCTCTTTATTAATTTGAAAATGGAATGAAATCATCAACAATGAAGGAACCACCTTGTAGAGTTGTTTAGGAAGTAGCAGAGAAGAAAAACAAAAGATGGCTCTTGCAACTTAAACAGTTAAACTTGCATAGGTTTTTTTTTCTGGTAAATAGGAAGCTGCTTTTATACCAAAGTTCAACAGAACTGATTATGCAATTTTCCAACATATTGAGGACTTAATTTCCTGAAGAGTATAACTATGAATCCCCCTTGATGGTACATGTAGCTGGAATCTCCAACTTCATATCTTCTATTACCTATAAATGAGTATTTGACATAGTACCTTGAGGAAGTCTAAAGTTCAATCAAATCTTGATGCTGAAGGAAACATCAACTGATTCTTCCCTAGGTAAAAGGTCTTTTCACATTTCTTCACATCCACATTTTAGGTGATTCTTTCCCTTCTGATGATATTGCCCGAACTTCTCAAAATTATATGAGAATTATAAGCCTAAGGCTTTCTTTGTTGCCAGTAAAATATAGGGAGTGGTAACTTGCATCATCCCACGGGAGAAGTAAATGCCACTATAATAATCTGTTATGGTTGAGTGGGTTCTTCTTCTTCTAATATCAAAGGCTAGTTGGCAGATAGGTATACCTACCCTGTTTGACCATGAAGCTTAAATAAATGCCACTTAGGACAAACTTTCAAGTTACCCTAGGTCTAGGAAATAATTTAGATGAGAGCGTAAAACAATATAATGTACGAAGGCTAATTATGTATGTAACATAATAAGGAAAAAGCCAAATGGAACCATGATCTAGGTAGCCATGCAAAAATTATTATCTTATTTTGTTTGGAGTGTTAGAGTTAGTGAATATGTAGTCTACTTTAGTGCAGTTTGAATATATATATATATATATATATATATAGAGAGAGAGAGAGAGAGAGAGAGAGAGAGAGAGAGAGAGAGAGAGAGAGAGAGAGAAATGTATGTGTGTGTCCGTGTGCGCTCGCTCAAACCACTATTAATTAGTTATAGCAATGTAGTTTTTCAAAACCTTAATCTTATATGTACGTAATCGAGCTCTCTACCTTCTACTAAAGATAAAATTTCCATCAAAATAAAATCTTATCCAAAATCCTAACCCATCCCCGATTACCAAATCCTTCCAAAATCTTAAGCCTATCTCCTTCCCTAAAACCCATTCTTCAAAACAGTCTATCTTACATCCTATTTCCTAAAAGAATCCTAACCCTATTGCCATCCCTACTCTCTTCTTCCACAAATCCTATCCCAAACCCCTTCCCCAACCCTATTCCTGACACCAACCTAATGGTGATAATCTGTAACCCAATAGTCACATACTATCTAAAATCCTAGCTCAAAAAATCCAAAATCTTGGTCGGTCTTTTGGCAAACTTGTGCAAACAGTAGATCCCCCAAAAAAGAACCTAGTTGATAACTGAAAGTTTAGAAAGTAATTTGGTTTTTTTCTTCTTCTGTATTATTGAATCAAAGAGAACTAGAATATATAGGGAGACATGGTAACAAATCTGTCATTGAATCCCTTGATTCTACTAACAGAAAAAATAACTTAATCAACCTTGATTTTGTTAAAACATATTATGTTTCAATAGTAACATATTCTGTTATTTTGTTACAACAGAAAAGTAACAAAAACATAAAAATATCTGAAACCGTTCTAACTATCTGACACTCCCCCTCAAGTTGGTGCATAAATATCTGTTATGCCCAACTTGTTGACGTGAAACTCCTGGTTATGTTTGAAGAATCCCGTTGTGAGAATATCAACTATCTATTTTGTTGTTGGTACGAATGGCATACAAATAGCTCATGAATCAAACTTCTCCTTTATAAAATGTGTGTTAACTTCAACATGTTTTGTTCTGTCACGTTGGACTAGATTATGTGCAATGCTAATTGTTGCCTTGTTGTCACAGTACAACTTCATAGGCATTGTCATATATCTGTTTAGCTCCTGTAAAACCTCTCTCAGCCACAATAGTTCACATACTCCATGAGCTTATCGATCTGTATTCTGCTTATGGTCTATATCGGACAACTACACTTTCTTTTTTGCTTCTCCGGGTCACTAAGTTTACCCAAACAAAAGTACAGTTTCTTGATGTTGATTTCCAATCTTTATGTAAGCCGGCCAAGTCTGCATCTATATACGCCTCAATACTTTGTCGTTCGTTCTTTTTGAAGAATAGACCATTTCCTGAAGTATTTTTCAAATATCCAGTTAGCTTCAAGGTGTTCTTTATGAGGAGAATGCGTAAACTGGCTTACAAAGGCTTACTACAAATGCGATATCAGGTCGTTTGTGTGACAAGTAGATCTGCTTCCCAACGAACTTTTGGTACCGTAATGTATCCATTGGATTATCTTTGGAATTCCATAGTTTCTGGTTTGGATCAATTGGTGTATTTGCATGATGACATCCACTCAATCCATTTTTTTTGAGAAGATCAATAATATACTTTATTTGTGACACTGATATTCCTATCTTTGATCAAGTTATTTCCATTCCAAGAAAGTACCTTACAGAACCTAGGTCTTTGAATTCAAAATATGAGGCAAGACACATTTTCAATCGTTTTATCTTAGCCAAATCATTTTCTGTCAGAATCTATATAAATTATGAGAATAGCCATCTTTCCATTGGATGAAGTTTTTGTGAACATAGTGTGATATGTATGCCCTTGTACATTGCCATGGCTCTTCACTGAATGTGTACTATTTTTGAACTGGGCCCTTGGTTTATGTTTCAATACATACAAGGATTTCTTTGGGATACAATCCTTCGACCAAAACCTTTTATCAAAGCATGGCGGTGGATCCATGTAAATTTCTTTCTCCAAGTCTCATTAAGGAATGCATTCTTCACATCCTGTTGTTGTAGAGGCAACAAAGGCTAGTCAAGGTTGGTTGCAATTGACAAGAGTACTTTGACTGTGTTTACCTTTCCTACAGTGCAAAGGTTTCAAGGTAATCTATACTGTATATTTGAGTCAAACCTTTAACAACCAAGCGAGCCTTGTATCTTTCCAGTGACCCATCTGACTTGTACTTGGTCGTGAACACCCATTTGCATCCATCTGACTTGTACTTGGTCGTGAACATCTATTTGCATCCAACCATCTTCTTCTCCTCTGGAAGATTCATTATTTTCCATGTTATATTTTTTTTCAAGAGCCCTGATCCCAGAATAGCCTCATTCCACTCATGATTCATGAACCTGTAGAACATCGTGTACATTCATTGGAATTTTCACACAAGATAATTGTAAAGTAAATGCAGAAAAACTAGGAGACATATTTTTGTAAGAGAGTTTGACACGGGATGTTTGATACAAGATTTGGCACCCTTTTAATTAGCAATTGGAACATTAAGGTTAGACATGTTGATTTGACCCAAAATTAGAATGAGTAACTTGAATTTGGTCTGTTTGGAAGTCACATGAAGATTCAATAAAGTTCTGACCCAGATTCTTGATAGTGCTGAGGAGGTCTTATTATCTCAAATATGCTTTCCTCTGTGAGTAGACAAGAAGTTCTCGGGTACCCATTTGTGTCCTACTGTCTGAGCTAGTACGATTATGAGATGGATCCATGAACTTCGGATCAGAGTATCGGGAAACAATTATTATTAATAAATTATTAAGATTTTAGAAAAACATATTTTATATATTTATGCATACTTTTATGTGTTTTGTGTTTTAATTTTTTATAGTAATTTTGGAATAAAATGAAATAGTAATCACCCTTGCCAACGATTGGTTTACCTGTGATAAGAACAACCTTACTATGCTTTTATACTCTTTGCCGAATTGACTGACAAAGATACCCCCATGTCGGTATTGATCAGCATCGGTCAGTATCGGCTAGGAAGATGCCAAACCGGATCGGTATTGGCCGTATCGGTTCTGTATCCGCCGATATTGCAAACTATGCCAAAATCTTGGTCATCTTTTGGCGAACCTGCCCAAGCAATAGATCCCAGAAAAGAACCTAGTTGCTAACCTTTCCAAATCCCTAGATTTCAAAAAAAAAGATCCTGAAACCATAGTGCTATCTAAACCCCCACAACAATGGCAAAAAGCACTTATGCCCAAGTTGTATATGCTTTTCCTATCCAAATTGAGGGGGTTATTGGCCATGTATTTTTTATCAATCTCTATCCGTTTATTACTGACTGCAGTCTTATTTTTGATCTGACGGACTCTACCCTGATATTTTTTGTTGTGAATCATCATGCGTCGATCTTTGCTTTTTCTGGTCTTGCATCCTTGTGTACCAATGTATGCTATTTCAGTGGTGCGTTTGAACTTTGCCTACGCTTGTTGCTCTGTTTGGTTCATGTGTCGACCTTTGCTATATCCAAGGTTGAAACTTGTTGTTCATTATTGATTCTGGACCCTTCCTATGGTAATTATTTCGGAAAAGAGCATCCAGCAGTTTTTTTATTGGTCAATTTTGGTAGTTTTGGTGGTTCGGGCAGTTTCTTAAATCCTTGATACCTTTGTCTATTGATGTTATTTTTACGTATGATAGCGACTCTAGTGATATTATTTTCTGCTTATGATAGTGACTCTGTTGACGTTGATTTTGTGACTTTTGGCTTTTTAGCTATACTAGCGTTTT
This sequence comes from Iris pallida, assembly GCA_029216955.1. Classification (NCBI taxonomy): domain Eukaryota; kingdom Viridiplantae; phylum Streptophyta; class Magnoliopsida; order Asparagales; family Iridaceae; genus Iris; species Iris pallida. The sequence continues at coordinate 42,334,201 of JANAVB010025196.1, forward strand.
CTTTTTCCGGTTACAAGTTGGACATGTTTCACATGCTGTACCGTGAGGGACATTGTTAAAGTTATTATGTACTCTACTTTAGTCTAACAATTAATAGAGTTCTACAACTCTCTCTCTCTCTCTCTCTCTCTATATATATATATATATATATATAGAGAGAGAGAGAGAGAGAGAGAGAGAGAGAGAGAGAGAGAGAGAGAGGTCCATATCCTCTCACCTTTGCATCCCCTCCTTCACGTCCGTTGGATCTTGTATAAGGCATCTAATCTTAACCGTTGATTTTTCAATGGTTAAGATTATATGACTTAAACAAGATCCAATGAGTGTTATCATGGGGATGCAAAAGTGAGGGATGTGAATCCCTCCTCATATATGTGTGTGTGTACTTAAACCACATTAATAAAGTACTCCAATGTAGTTTCTTTAGAGGGCGTCCCATCTTCTTTCTACTGCTACTAATTAGCCAAGTTTTTAGGAGGTGTTTGGTTGCCTTCATATGGAAATACATGCAACTTTTGTTGTACAATTTCCACCAATTTCAAGATTTGACTTGAGTAAATGTGGAATTGGTGCAAAAAAATTATTTCCTCCAACTTCCACAACAAATGTTGCGGCTAAAATGATCACACAACCACTTACGGCACCAATTACATCATTGTGTCACATTCTCTTTCCATTCAATAGTGTAATCACGCCATTGAATGTTGTTTTTACGTATGATAGTGACTCTAGTGATATTATTTTCTGCTTATGATAGTGACTCTGTTGACGTTGATTTTGTGACTTTTGTCTTTTTAGCTATACTAGCGTTTTCTTTTTCCGGTTACAAGTTGGACATGTTTCACATGCTGTACCGTGAGGGACAATGTTAAAGTTATTATGTACTCTACTTTAGTCTAACAATTGATAGAGTTCTACAACTCTCTCTCTCTCTCTCTATATATATATATATATATATATATATATATATATATAGGTCCACATCCCCTCACTTTTGCATCCCCTCTTTCACGTCCGTTGGATCTTGTTTAAGTCATCTAATCTTAACCGTTGATTTTTCAATGGTTAAGATTATATGACTTAAACAAGATCCAACGGGTGTTATCATGAGAATGCAAAAGTGAGGGATGTGAATCCCTCCTCATATATGTGTGTGTACTTAAACCACAAAGTACTCCAATGTAGTTTTCTATAGAGGGCGTCCCATCTTCTTCCTACTGCTACTAATTAGCCAAGTTTTTAGGTGGTGTTTGGTTGCCTTTATATGGAAATACATGCAACTTTTGTTGTACAATTTCCACCAATTTCAAGATTTGATTTTAGTAAATGTGGAATTGGTGCAAAAAAAACCATTTCCTCCAACTTCCACAACAAATGTTGCGGCTAAAATGATCACACAACCACTTACGGCACCAATTACATCATTGTCACATTCTCTTTCCATTCAATAGCGTAATCACGCCACTGAATGTTGTTTTTACGTATGATAGTGACTCTAGTGATATTATTTTCTGCTTATGATAGTGACTATGTTGACGTTGATTTTGTGACTTTTGTCTTTTTAGCTATACTAGCGTTTTCTTTTTCCGGTTACAAGTTGGACATGTTTCACATGCTGTACCGTGAGGGACAATGTTAAAGTTATTATGTACTCTACTTTAGTCTAACAATTGATAGAGTTCTACAACTGTGTGTGTACTTAAACCACATTAATAAGTACTCCAATGTAGTTTTCTATAGAGGGCGTCCCATCTTCTTCCTACTGCTACTAATTAGCCAAGTTTTTAGGAGGTGTTTGGTTGCCTTTATATGGAAATACATGCAACTTTTGTTGTGCAATTTCCACCAATTTCAAGATTTGATTTTAGTAAATGTGGAATTGGTGCAAAAAAAATCATTTCCTCCAACTTCCACAACAAATGTTGCGGCTAAAATGATCACACCACCACTTACGGTAACACCAATTACATCATTGTGTCACATTCTCTTTCCATTCAATGGCGTAATCACGCAACCAAACAATGAGTTTCCATTTACTGCAGTAAAAGTTGCAACCGTACCAATTACATTATTCTAAACAATGGATTTGTAAATACCACAATATCATTTACATGCAACCAAATAATGAATTTGCAACACCACTTACAAACAACAAATGTTACATGCAACATATGTTGTATGAGATTTCTATTTATGTGCAACGAAACAGTCCCCTTAGCGAGATGAATTGAATCTGTCAACATTAAAGTATAACAATGCGGTAAATCCTGTCCAAGGAATGTTTCACATGTAGCCGGCCACTCTATGGTAAAATGTTCTTGTGCCAAAATGGCAAGTATTGTGGTATGTTATTTTCTTGGAGATTCAATTGCTTAAACAAGTAACGTTCTTTGAACGAGACCTTTGCCAATCGTGCAATGTTCTTAGTGCTTCATTTATTCATGTCTTCTTGTGCCATTGTAGGTTACCCATACAATTTGGACTTTGATTATGGTGCTCTGAACCAGTTGCAACATTTCTCAATAAACAACCTTGGTGATCCGTTCATTGAGAGCAACTATGGTGTCCATTCCAGGCAGTTTGAAGTGGGGGTGCTAGATTGGTTTGCTCGTCTTTGGGAATTGGAGGAGAATGAATATTGGGGTTACATAACTAATTGTGGCACTGAAGGAAATTTGCACGGTATTCTTGTTGGGTAGGTAAATCTTATTTCCCTTAGCTCTTTGTTGTAAGAGACTTGTAACCTTTGTAATCTTTACATATAATCTCGCATTAATCTGAGTGCACAATTCCCAGTTTAACAGAGATCTGATTCTGCAACTGGCTGTGCAGGAGAGAGGTTTTTCCGGATGGGATCTTGTATGCCTCAAAGGAATCTCATTACTCCGTCTTTAAAGCAGCAAGAATGTATAGAATGGACTGTGAAAAGGTTGGTACTCTAATCTCTGGTGAGATTGATTGTGCCGACTTCGAAAAGAAACTCATTTTGAATAAGGGGAAACCGGCCATTATCAATGTCAATATTGGTGAGTCATTCTCCCTACTTTGGCACTTCTATGTCCATCTTGTTGTGTAATGACTAACCTTCTAATGTGCTGCAGGAACAACGGTGAAGGGAGCAGTCGACGATCTGGATATGGTTATTGAAACTCTTGAAAAGACCGGATATAAAGATCAGTTCTATATTCACTGCGATGGTGCTCTGTTCGGGCTCATGATGCCTTTTGTTAAACGTGTAAGCCCCTTATGGTTATAACTTGCCACTTGTTATTCAGAAACTTTACTGTTTCTTCAATCTTAATTGTTTTAAATAATTTGTGCCTCCATTCTCCTGGCAATTTCTTTTGAGCTAGATGCTTAAACAAGTCACATTCTTTTTGTTGTACAGGCACCAAAGGTCTCATTCAAAAAGCCTATTGGTAGTGTTAGTGTGTCTGGCCACAAGTTTGTGGGATGTCCTATGCCTTGTGGTGTGCAAATAACAAGATTGAAGCATATCAATGCCCTTTCAAGCAATGTCGAGTATCTTGCTTCTAGGGATGCCACCATCATGGGCAGCCGCAATGGCCATGCCCCAATCTTCCTCTGGTACACCTTGAATCGAAAAGGCTACAGAGGGTTTCAGAAAGAAGTCCAGAAGTGCCTAAGGAATGCTCATTATTTAAAAGATCAACTTCGAGCAGCAGGGATCGGTGCCATGCTGAATGAGCTCAGTAGCACGGTGGTTTTCGAGAGGCCAAAGGACGAGGAGTTTGTCCGTCGCTGGCAGCTTGCCTGCGAGGGGAATATTGCTCATGTCGTTGTCATGCCAAATGTCACCATTGAGAAGCTGGATTATTTCTTGAATGAATTGACACAGCAAAGATTGATCTGGTACCAGGATGGGGAGACCCGGCCTCCATGTCTTGCAGCAGATATTGGTGATGGCTGTTTTTGTGCTCTTCACAAGCAGTAGTGATGTACTAGTCTCACTGCCCTTGTTTGTTTGTTTTTCGTGTTGAACATATGTGATGTCTTGTGGTAGCTGAGCATAACTTTTTCCTGGTCATCTTTGAGACAGAAAGAAACATAGCCTATGATTGAGGTACTTTCATTACAGGTTATCCAATGCCAAAACTATGATAATATGTTTCTTTCCGCTATGGATCCTTTGCCTCTAGGTTGATATTTCGCTGTTGCAAACTGTAGAGCAAACTTGCAGCGATTTTAGTGTCTGTTTCGTAGCAGAAAAATGTTTGTGGTACCTTACTATTTCAGAGGGTAGGTTTTAAGAAGTACAAGTGATAATTAGTCAGCTGCAATGCTTTTTTTCTTTCAGACATATAGAGCATTCAAACTTTATAAAATTGTGTCCAGAGCATTGAAGTTTCACAAATTACAAGAAGAGCATAGAAATGCCTTTTTAAGAGCGTTTTTGAGCAATTGTCCAAAAACGAGCAATTGTTCCAGAAAATTACATAGTACTGAAGTTTCTGAACAATTGTCCAAAAACGCTCCTTTTAAGAACGTTTTTGAGCAAATTTATTATTAATTACTTCCGCGGACTTAAAAGTACTAATACACAATTTGCTCAAAAACTTTTGACAATTGTTCAAAAAAGACGTTTCTATACTCTTCTCGTAATTTACGAAACTTCAATACTCTTGATGTAATTTTACAAAATTTCAATGCTTTATAAGTAATTTTCTGCTTTTTTTTCCTTCTGGCATGCTCACATCATTTAACTCTGCTGTACTGTGTATTTTTTTACTTTTTGTCCCATGTCATAAAGGAGGCTCTAGCCCGTGTAGCCCTTAGGGCTTGTTTGGCAACGGAATTTTACTATTTGGATTTGGATTTGGAAATCCTTCAAATCCAAATCATGGATTATCCAACTCCAAATCCAACTCCAACCAAACATAGGATTTGGTTTTATAAATTATAGTCATGACCAATAATTAAGCTATTAATTAATTAAGATTATATAGTTATTATTATTTATAAAATTAATAATTAACGATTAGTGATTAACGATTAGTAATTAATAATTGACGATTAGTATTATTAATTATAAAATTAATAATTAATAAGTAATGATTAGTTAATTTTTAAATAAATAACGATTAATAATTAAAGATTAATAATTAATAATTAACAATTAATAATTAATAATTAATAACTATAAATTATTAATTAACGATTAATAATTAATAATTAACAATCGATAATTTTTTATTAACGATTAATAATTAAAAATTATAATTATTGATTAATAATTAATAATTAATGATTAATTAACTATAAATTAAATATTTTAAAAATAGTAATTATAAATTATATTATTATGATTAGTAAATTATTAATTAAATTATTATAAAATATGATTATAATAATATTTGTTAATAAAATATGATTATAATAATATTTGTTAATAATAATAATATTATGATTAGTAAATTATTAATTAAATTATTAATTAAATATTTGTTAATAAAATAGTTATTAACAAATTATTAATTAATATTATAATAATACTAATAAATTATTAATATGATTATAACAAAATTAACTAATTAACTAATTTTTTAATTAATAATACTAAACATAGGATATGATTATTAATTAATATTATAATAATACTAATAAATTATTAATAAATATTATTATAATAATACTAGTAAATTATGATTATTAACTAAATAATAAAATATTATTAATTAATATTATAATAATACTAAGAAATTATTAATTATGATTATAACGAAATTAACTAATTAACTAATTTTTTAATTAATAATACTATTTTTTTTAATTAATAATACTAATAAAATCTAATAAAATAGTTTTTATTAATTAACTAATTTTTAAGGAAATTATTAAAGAATAAATATTTTTAACAAAATTATTAAAGATTAACTATTTTTTAATTTAATAATTTTTAACGATAATTTTTTATTAAATAATAATTATTTCTTCTCCAAAATCCAACCAAATTCAAGTTTTGGATTTTGTCATACTTTCCATATCCAAATCCATCTCCAACCAAACATAGGATTCCATGGATTTGTCTCCAAATCCATAAAAATCCAAATTCCACCTACGGTCTACCAAACGGGCCCTTAGAGTAAAGGAGAATAATCCAATCCCAAAAGTTTGAAATAAGGACTTTATTGATGTTTAGACCATCTCCAATGCCTATATGTTAGAATTTAGAATTTTTTTTTTTAGAATTTTTTTCCAATAGTTCCTATCCCAATTTTTATCCTACGTGGCGTTTAAGAATTTCTACGAGAAATTTTTTTTACATGTAGAAATTCTCTTAAATTTTTTTTATCGAATTCCACTTTCAAACTAAATCATAAAAATACTTATTCGATATTCTTCATTTTTTATATTGCAACACCACTTAGGATAGAAATTTTCTTATAGTACAATATCAAAATAAAAACTCAATTTTAGAAATTCCCATTGGAAATGGACTGATACGTCATATTCTTTAAGCAACACTGTTAGAATGGGAAGGACTTACAAATAAAATAGTAGTTTGCCACCCAATAAAAATATGACACGTGGTATTTTAATCTACACGAACCAATTTGTAAGTAGTTTTGTTCACCCATAAAAGTGGTTTTGTGAACATCACACCTAGATTTGATGGATGAACAAAAATAGACTCATAAAAAAAAGATTATTTATAAGGGCACATCAAAAGTTGATCAGGGCTAATCCGGATTGGGGCTAACCCAGTTTTGAGGAAAAATTACTCAGGACATCCCATTTTTTTACTCATTGGGTTGTCCCCATCCCCCCAACCCCAAAATTTTTAGTTTCATTTCAATATTTCACTCTCTTCCAAAACCCTAGTTTTCTTCTTCTTCTTCTTCACCATTTTCTCCCCAAGCTACATCTTCTTCTTCATCTTTCTCCAAGCTCTCATTCCCAATTTCGATGGCACCCAAAGGTTCTCTTCCCAAAATCCTAGTTCCCTCTCATATTCTTCTTGTAATGTTTATTCCTAAAACCCAAGTATATATTATCATGATGGAAAACATACAATATAATATTTATTTCAATTATTTATAAACAATTTCATGATCAAAGTAAACCCTAACAACATTCGGCCAAGTCGACTTTAGGACTGCCATAATTTCTGGCAGTTCTAAATACTGATAGGACTGCCAGAATTTGTTGCAGTCCTGATGTAAAGCAAGTGCATTCCAGGACTGCCACAATTTTTGGCATTCCTAGAAGTATTAAGGACTGCCAGAAATTGTGGCAGTCCTGATGTACAACAAGTACATTTTAGGACTGCCACAATTTCTGGCAGTCTTAGAAGTATTGAGCACTGTCAGAAATTGTGGCAATCCTAAAATAGATTTAAAATTTTGAGTTTTTTAAATATATTTTAAATAGATAGATTTTAAATAAGAGGAGGGATCCACATCCACTCATTTTTTTTGCATCCCCATGTTAACAACCGTTGGATCTTGTTTAAGTCATCTAATCTTACCCGTTGATTTGACAAATCAATGGTTAAGATTAGATGACTTAAACAACATCCAACGGTGAATAGCATGGGGATGCAAAAAATCGGAGATGTGGATCCCTCCTCTTTAAATAAATAGATAGATTTTGAGGTTTTTTTTTAAATAGAGTTTAAACTGAGAGACTTATCTCTAAAATAGGACGGCCAAAATTAGATTTAGATAGATTTAAAATTGATAGATTTATCTATGAAGATTCATTAATGAAGAAAATTAAGAGATTTATCTATAAGATAGATTAAAATTTAGAATTTTTTTTAAACCGAGTAGGTAATTGAGAGACTCTAAAATAGATTTAAAATCGAGAGACTTGTATCTAAAATAGGTTTATTTTAGAATGAACAAAATTGAGACTTATCTCCAAAATTTCTGGCAGTCCTATCAACTACAAGGACTGCCAGAAATTTGGACAGTCCTAGAATGGACTTGTTGTCCAGCAAGTCCATTTTAAGGGCTGCCAAAATTTTTGGCAGTCCTAGAATTATTTTGGACTGCCAGAAATTGTGGCAGTCCTAGTCAACTTGGTCGATCTTAGAACTACCAAAATAGGGTTTTGTCGGTCGGGGAGTTAACCGAGACTGCTTCACAAAGAATGTCGTGTTCACCCACCAATGGGTTTATACATTCACCAATATTAGGGTTTGTATATTATTTGTGAGGAGTCTTTGGATGACATCGAAATTGAGAATGAGAAAGAAATTAGGATTTTGATGGAGATGGTAAGGATAAAAATGGTGGAGGAGAAGAAGAAGATGAGAAGAAAATACATCTCACATTCTTGTTCTTGTTCTTGTTCTTGTTCTTGTTCTTCTTCTTCGTCTTCTTGTTCTTGGATATGTTGAGGAATGAGACAAAAGAAAAAAAAAATTGACTTATATACCTGGAGTTGGACTAGCCCTGAGTAATTTTTTCAATGGCAAATTTGTAAATAAATCCAAGTTAATTTGTGCTAGCCCTGATCAACTTTTGATGTGCCTTTATAAATAATCTAAAAAAATATAGACTTGTCTATCAGTCAATTGGCATCAAGTTCAATGACATTTAAGAAAATGATGAATCAAGTACTTTACTCGAGTCCATTTTTGTTTATCCATCAAATATAGGTGTGATGTTCACAAAACTACTTTTATGGATGAATAAAACTACTTACAAAGTGGTTTGTATGAATTAAAATGTCACGTGTCATATTTTTATTGATTGGAAGGTAAATATTATACTTAATTTTGGTGGATGAACAAAAATATACTCATTTTTTATTATTATGCCGTTTAAGCACGGGCATCCAACAAGAAGAGAGAATACATACAACACGTTACATCAATTGAAAACCTTAAAATGTAGGCTTAATTGCTAATTGCTACCCTCAACTATTACACTTTTTCAAGTTGATACCCTAAACTTTTTTTCGTAACAGATTGATACCTCAACTATTTATTTTTTTCAACTTAATATCTAACATTTTAAAAAATCCCAAAATGCCCTTATCCCTTCCCTCCTTCCCCACCCCCCCCCCCCCACTCCGGCCACCCCCCTGCTAGCTCCGGCCGACCCCCCCCCCCCCCCCCCCCCCCCCCCCCTCCTCGCTTCCGGCCAACCTCCCCCCTCCCCCCTCCCCCCTCTTCGCTTCCGGGCCACCTTCTGCCCCCGCCTCCCGCCCCGCACCCCCCTTCCCAGCCCCCCTCCTCTCGCTGCCGAATCCTAGGGGAGAGGCGGGAGCGGGCGGACGGCCGGAGCGAGAGGGGGGGGGGGATGGCCGGAGCGAGAGGGGGGGGGGGGGGGGGGGGGGGGGGCGAAGCGAGCACGGGGGAGGGGGGTTAGGGGTAGGGGCATTTTTGTCCAAAATAATATCCGGGTATCAAGTTGTTACAAAAAAAAGTTTAGGATACCAAGTTGAAAAATGGTAATAGTTGAGGATAGCAATTAGCAATTAAGCCTAAAATGTATACAATCAGAAGACGTAAAGGTAGCTTCACTTGAACAGAACCTTTAAATAATTTGTCAAGCACATGGACAAAGGCTAAAGTTCTTTTCAGGGAATCAAACACACTCACGAGAAATTATTCTATAGGTAGGACACGCACCGTCCTCTTCGTTGATTGCATGAAGACGTGCCCAAAGGTGTACACTAATTCATATGTCTACAACAACAGTAAAATATTCCATGCTTCTATAACAACAGAAGAATATTCCATGTCTCTATATAGCAGTAACAACAATCAGATTACTCTATTTTATCTTGGTTCTTTTCCCTTAGCATAAGCAATCTCGTATAAATAGAAAGAAAGAATAAGAGTTCAATTTTATTAAGTGTGAAGGTAAAAGAGAGAAAAATCAAAACCATCCACAATGATGAATAGCCTATCTGTCTCGACCGAGCAGATACTGAACAATTACTCAAATAGACGATTTGATGTAATGCACGATATTTTTAATTGGTAAAACCATGCAAGCGAGCCATGCTCCATAAACCATCCAATCCAAAGTTAAGCAAGTATGTATCACCATTCAAATCTCACGATTTCTCGTACAAGTCAAATTCAACCAGCCTATTCAAACCTAAAAGCCAACACAATGCCTCCGCTCACAGCGGGACTTTACACCGATCATATAGATCTTTGAATGATTCATTCACATGAATCCAAGTCCAACCTGGCCCTTCGAGGCAACAAACCAAAACAATGTACTACTGGAAGTGGGCCTTACATGATCGGGCATGGAGTTGGACCTCAAACTGCGAAAAGGCTTTGATGCATTGAAGAATGTCGTGATAGAGGAATCATTCCCATCTTTGTAGGATTACTACAAGCCCTTCGAGGTGTATACCAAAGCATCCAATATTGCCATTGGTGGAGTGCTGGTGCAGGGTGAGCAAACTATCGCATTTGAAAGTTACAAGTTGAATGACATGGAGCAGTGTTAACCGTACAAAAGGAGATGACCATGGTGGGGCAATATTTATGGCCATGGTGGAACCATCTCCTTGGCACATAGTTCATGGTGATGACATGTTGTTTTGGACCACATTGAAGAGCATCATTAGAGCTCGAGACCCACGCTTCATAGGAAAATTCTACATGTAGGTGTTCAAGATTCTAGGGTCGAAAATACATTTCTCAAGTAGTTTTCATTTGCAGATGGACATGCATATCAAGTGAGTCAATTCTCTATATGAGTATTATTTATCGCACTTTCTGAGTGTCAAAGCATTAGGATTGGGTGCATCAATTGGATATTACCCACTTTTGCTATAATCTTCAAAGGAGCGAGTTATCCACAATAGCTCGTTCGAGTTGGTAATGGATCGGTAGTTGTTCACCCCGCACAAACTGTATCATGCAAAATCCCTACAACTCACCATTTTGTCAAGGAGAAAGCAGATATTGCTAAGCATTTTTTGAGAAATCCGAGTGGATGCCATACGAAGGTTTGTCGAGTACATGGAAGGGGATTTGATGATAATCAAGCTTCAATCTTAGCAATTCAAGGTGTTCCGCAAGATGCAAAAGGGAGTGATATGCAAGTACAAAGGTCGATTTTGGTCCTTAAGAAGGTGGGCAAAGTTCTGTGCAAGCTCGAACTCCCCACAAAACTGAAGATCAATCACGTCTTCCATGAGAGTTGCCTCAAGCCTTATCATACAAGCTTGGATGACCATCAAATAGAAGGGATGCACCATCCGCCAACGAGATGTTTTACCGTATGTAGACTACCTTATCAAATGGAAGAATGTCACATGGGGAGCCCACCTGGTAGCGTGCTAACACTTTGCATCAGTTTGAGGACAATATCCATGAGCTTCTTAACGAACGTATGACGAGGGTGTCAACACAATAGGTGGAAGAGAATGTCACGCATAGAATGTTTTGCTCCACCGAGAATAACCCTCTCCAGACTGGATTAAGTTGGAAGACTCTAGAGTTTTTTGGAATGTGGTGGAGTGCTCTTGAAATCTTAGAGACTTTCCTATATTTTTATAAGTTCTATCCTCTTCTTATCATGTAAATATTTTATTAAGAAACCTTATAAATATCTTAGGCAAGAAGCTTCCAACCGTTAGATGTTAAGCAAGTGGCAGTCATGGCCACATTTGTAAGACCCTTGAATCTATAAATAGGGTACAAGCCTCATTTACTCCTCACCACCAAAATTGTAAGTTCTCTTTATATCATAAAGGTTCTTCAAGTGTCCAATACTTTGAGCGTCCACTCTTCAAATGTCCACTCTTCTCTTCTCATTTCTTGTCATTTTGCTCATGAAACTTCAAGAGGAACACACACAGGTAGCGTAGACAAAATCACGCGAGTCCATGACACTATGCTAAATCATAATAACAATGATAATAACTACAACAAAAACCTTAATTAACATCGAACCTAACATCAGAATCACAATGTCTGTATCCTCAGCTAAGTATAAAGAGCAAATAATGAACGGAAAAAGAAGAAGCAAAACAAACAATTACAAAAGGAAACCAAAACCCCGACACTCTTACGCCAGAGGTGTCCAAGTTCTTACCAATTAACTCCATCTTCCACAACTACGTCCACCAACGATTCATACCGAGAAATTCAAATGGCGCAAAATTATAGATAAATCTTCTAATGGAAGTCAGATTTTAAAGCAGTATATATAAATACAAAGCACCACGCTATTGTTTTCCACATATTGTCATATTTTTGCTTCTAACACATGCATCCACTTTTGGAACTAAACCACCTTCTACACTGGAATTTACAGTTACATATCTTCCACTATCCAGTCATTTACAGCGCTGAAGTCTACTAAGCTGATATCGTCCCTTCGGTCCCTGTTGGATGGAGGCTGCCACAAACAGAGATTATTGCGGACAAACTCCATATTTGCGAACCTCTGTTGCTCGATAGAATTCTGTGCTTTAGCATGCAACTGTTCAGAGACGCACGTCCTGAGCTTATGCCTCAAGTTACAACTACAAACTTGGTTCAAGATTCTGATGGCGAGCTTTTGCGATTCAGGACAATGCGATCCATGCAAGGACCACCAAAACACTGCAAATTACGTTTGAACAAGAAATTCAGGTACGCATCAAGAGAGTAATCATGCTGTCCTCGTTGATAACAAATTAAATGAACATGGAAATGACCATGAAGCTTAGAATTTGGTAGAGCTGCATAGGTCTCTCCTAAACATTCCTGGGGGGAGAGGTTGATCTCCCTCCAGAGTTGCCAACAAATCCCAACAACCTTATTGTTGCAAACAAATCCCAAATACAAGTCCAAACTTTGGCATCTTTATATATTTTTATTGTTGTCCTTCTTGCTACAATGGCAACTTTTCATCTGTTAACCTAAATCTTAATTTGTTCATCGAAATGCTCCCAATGTTGTACGAACAGGAATATGGCTTGACCTATGTCCTTAGAATCTTACGATACACGGTACGTATCTTATGATACGATATGGTACAATATACTACATTTCGTTACATATTTGTTGATCCGATATGATACATGTAGGCTGATCCGATATGATACATGTAGGCTGATAGGTAGTATCGGGTTTTTTTATTTGAGTCATGTAATAAGAATCTGGATTATGGAACTACATAGACGTATAAAGATGAAACAAAAAAAAAAATATGAGAAAATTATATAAAATCATGTTTCTATATGGACTTAGAAGGATAGGCGCCTAAACTCCTAGAGTTATTCTATCATACGATTTAGATGAGATATGGATTTAGAAGGATAGGCCTAAACTTCTAGAGTTATTTTATCATACGATTTACACAAGATATGATACGCAAACAGAGCTACATTATGTGTATTGCGAGTTGACAAACCTAGGAGATGAGATGATAAGGACACCATGATATAGACACTTCAGTAGTTTTCATATATTTTGGAGTATTTATGTGTCCGATACTTAGACAAGACATAAACATGGGACCATTCGGCTTTGGAAAACCAAAAAAAATACAAAATGCAAAAAACTAGAAAACTATTTGATACATGGCAGGTTGATCTTCAGCACAACCGAATCACTGTGTCAACAATGTTTTCTTCCGTGCTTCTCTCTTTTTAATTTTAATATTTTCTTGTTGGATTGATAGGAAAAGTGCCCCAATGTCGGTACTGGTCATATCGAGTACCAAACACTATCAGATCAGACACACATTGACGAAAACTATATAATAATTTTTGGAAAGTTAAGGTCCTAACGAACAAAATGTAGGCCAATTTCAAATACAGTTGTGGCCCATTCCGCGAGCCAAAATGAACATAAAACAGCCAAGACTCGATATATGTTTTCCAAATTATAGCCATCTATTCATGGTTTTGGGGTACCGATATTTGGCAATCTAGGATCAGGTCTGCTTAAATCATATCCTTATAAACTATACATGTTGGTACTAACTGAATTTTAAAACCTTGGACCATACCTTGTTCACTTTATGCCAAAAATTCCTCGTCTTAGAAAGGGCACATAATGGAAAAAACAAGGCCCTGCGTCCATTGCACAAGAGAGTCGGAAAGTGAAGCCATCTTGCCATTAGAGTATCCTACGAAGTACAAGAAGGGGCACAAATCAGTAATGAAGCAACAGAGCAAGCAGTAGATCATTGATATACTGGTAGGTTAGATCTATCCGTAGGCAGACAGGGTCTGCTTCAGTAGACCCAACCATAAGCTTGGTCCACCAACTGGGTAGCAACATTCAGTTGCTCATTTGACCGCACATCATCCAGGCCGGGCAGAATGCAGACCTTTCAAGTTCTAGTACAGATCTGATATTAACAGGTTACTTTTTGAGGTCATTTTTATAAGGTTTTTGGAGAAACCTCTGTTATCAATGGTGAATCGAGGCACAGTCAAGGCACCTGGCCATGGTGCAAGGTGCGACGCCCATTGAGGTGCACACCTCAGCGACCTGGTGTGAGGCATGCATGGCGCATCGAGGCAGCATCTTGAAATCCAACATAAAATTGCAGGTTTTATTTTATTTTATTTTATTTTATCTCAATGCTAAAGCCATAACATGTAACTACTTTAACATAGTGACAAATACATTATTCTAACACATTGGCACATGATCACAAATTCCTGCTTTACTTTCCCTTCACCCTCTTTATTTCTCGACCCTCTCCCAATTCTTCAACAATACTTGTTGACCCTATGTTGGACGAGTACCAATTGTTGACCCTCTATGTTGCACGAGTATGGACATGGATACAGATTAGAACACGAAACCGCCCGGACAAAGGATACGTACATTTTCAAATATGTATAGCATCATCACCTTTGTTGCACGAATATGGGTGTACAAACATGATACATATATACGGGCACCACTTTCCCGTGTCCATGCAACATAGTTGACCTTCCTCCCTTGATTTTCGACAACCTCTTGTCAGCTGAAGGGTTCATGTTATTTTCTCAATTTGCAATTTTCTATTTTTCTGGTCTCTTTCTTTCTATTTTATATTTTCAATTTAGTTTTTGCAGCGGCTTTACTGAAGCAATGAAACTCTACAACCAAAGTCTAATATTTTGCTGAGAGCAGGGTGGAACTTGTATAAGAACTTTTGAGTTGGAGAGAAAGATCAGAGGATGTTTTCTACGTCAGTTTTAATAGTTTCTTGTTCAATCGTTCCTCATGAAATCATACATTCAAACAACTTCATCTTCCCTGTCTCCTCTATTCAAGCATATTGTGTCGTCTAACTGAATAGTTGTCTGCCTAGGAAGTGTTCATGGAACTCAGCCTAGAAAAATTGTGATGTGAAGGGGAAAAATTGTAATGTGAAGGGGAATGAGGTGCAAAACAGAACGCCAAATCGCACATGAAGTCTAGTGTAGTGGCAGGGACTTTTAACCTGGTGTCGAGGTTCAAATCCCGTCTAACACTCATTTTAAGCAGATTTTGTAAGAAAACATATGGTGTGTGAATCCAGCTCTTAAACAAAATGTGCATTCGATCTACAGTGTCATATTGAAATAATATAAATATTTAACCCTCACAAGTGTCTGCCTATGTTTTATGTCATGACCGTAGATACCTCGACTAATTTGGCACCAACATATAGGGTTGTCGTTGGGTGGATATCCGGTCATAAAAACTTTTCAAATCTTTTATGGAGCTTTCTTATGCTCCACAACCGACCCCATTCTGATGGTCACCACAACTTTGGAGTAAAGGTAAAGTTTTAATCCTTTTTTATCACTCCTAAAGCTAGTTTCTTCTTAGCAGTTAAAACTGGAATGCAAAATAATAATAAATAAAAAAAGTGCCGTCAAAATTATGCATGATTAATAATTTCCTCTATTCTGGTCATATTTCTTTGTTTTGTTTAGGACTCGGAGTTTCAAGAGATCTTTCAGAATATTTTGCTACTATTTAGGATCAATGTAAAAGGAAAGAGTTGTCTTCTTTAACAGATCAAGTATTATGGGTCTAGCATTCCTTGTCTTTTTGGTGTCGTGAGATTTTAGAGATGTGGCCGTTTACTCTTTGATCAAGGTGGGAGGTGTCATGAGAAGATAACTATGTTAAAAGCTGATAACATTTGACACAAAGCAAAGTTATATTGTCGGAGAGAGATCTCAAGATGCTTAAAGAGTAAGGAAAAGCATGTAACTTGCAGGAAGTTCTTGAATCTTCCGACAATTATATTCAAAAAAATTAAATGGGATGAACTTGCTAAAATCGTCAAAATTATTACACGCATACTTTGCTTAGTGACTAAAGACATTAAGTACAATCACTTACTGGAAGAATGATCAGCTTGAAGCACATTAAAATAGAAGCAGCATGATTATTTCATGACTAATTAGTCGAAGAAACACTGATTGAAGTATCGAGAGACTGCTATGTCACTATGTTGCTCATGGGAAAGAATGTTACACGACATGGTAATTGGGTTATAAAGAGAAGTTAGAGAGGGCAACAAGCTTAATATGGTTTGATAGGAGGATTGGCGCATCTATGAGCCATATATTGTACTCCACGATATAACATAGGTTAAACCTGTACAATTTCCATATATACTCCATGATACACCTCAGCCAGAAATCAAATGAGTTTCTAGAGAAAATATTCTGTTCATATGATTGTTTGATAGTTGTTCAATGATATAACCTCAGACAGAAAGATAAACAAACAAAAAGAAGGAACCGTTTAGCTCTCTGACCTGGTGGAACTTGTGATATGTGATCGAGTGCCATCTCCTCTGAGAACCCTCCAAGAGTAGCTCTATAGGATTTGAGTTGCACAGACATCAAGTCTTGCTTGCCTCTGATTTTCTGACATCCGCACTATGCATTCTATGGCACCATTTGTAACCTCGGAATCCATGAAGAATGGATTCAGATAGTAAGCAGCAGAATGGAGATGGCTATGAAGATAGTTGTTCCATATTTTATCTATAATGTCCCAATAAGGCATATATGTATCTTTTCACCTCCTAGGTTCTTCCCTGTTTCCTCCTCGCTTCATATAAGAACCGCATTGGAGATGCATCACTTTCATTTATCATACGCAATGCGGAGATGCATCACTTTCATTTATCATATGCAAAACACTAGGAACCCATAACCAACTCACAAATTCTTTCACCCTTAGTTTTAGTACTCCAAGGGGACGTGCTCCATGCTTCGGAGGTGAATATTCTCACCAGATTCTCTCTCGGACTTCGGAGGTGAACATTCTCACCAGATTCTCTACCATATTCTCCAGTGTGATAAACGGTACTACTGACTTCAGCATTGAGCTCCTCACAAGCTCTCGTCCTACAATATGTTTCCTCATCAGTTCTAGAAGTAGTTCATCACTATATAGGTTTTGGCCTCATCTAGGACCATTTTCACACGATCCTGGGAGCAATCTACAAGAAAACCAATCCAGCTCATGCTCGCTTTGGTCGGTCGAAATATCCAACAAGATGGTACATCCAGTTTGTCCCCAGTACCGCTTAACATCTCCTACTCGCTCATGGACTTCTTCGAAATCCTCCTGCAGGATCAATCCTCTGAGTTCATTGTACTTGGGACCTTGAATCATGTACCACATTTTTAAGTCACAGACAATTTCTGAAGCTGTAGCAGTAAAAAGGAGCAGAGGTTACACAAAATGCCATGTAACTCGACACACACACATATATAGAAGAAGTAACAAAATGCTGAAAAGGAATAATAAAGAACATAAATCTTTTCATGAGCAAAAACTACGTGCATAATCAAATCACAAAGGCTTCCCCGGACTCCCAAACCAAACTTCTAGGAGCTAATGATTTATGGTATTCCCCCCTTCTGAAGCTAAAAGGCTGACATGATGACAAACCATGTTGCATAGACACAAATTCAAATATGAATACGATACAAATTAGAGAATGACACTTCCAGAAAATTTAGGATAAAGACATGGGGTGGTTATGGTCATATACACATAAATTCATATCTATATACATATTTTATACACTAGACTTATATATATATATATATATATATATATATATATATATATATATATATATATATATATATATATATATATATATATTCTAGAAAGTAACTAGGTTACAAAATGTTCTAGAGGGGATTCACTGCAAAGAAAATGTTACTTTGCCGTACCGCACTTATGTTAGTCGTGATCATGACTATGTCAAGTAACTTTCATCCATGTATCGAGTCTTTGGAACATAGCCATAGGCAAGCTAACTCATATGTAGAGTAAGTATCATGTCGGATACGTGTCAAATACGGACACGAATACGGACCTATAGAGGAGTACACCTAGATGACAAATAGTCCTGCAATTTAGTCAATCTTCCACAGGCCATTCCCACTTTAGAGTTGCATCTAATAGCCAACACCATTTTGAAGAAAAAAAGCTCTTGACAACATTTTTAGTTTTCAAGTAAATGTCTAAACTAGCATATCTTGCAACAGAACTTTGTTTCCAAAGATGAAAAGAAAAAAACTTGTGACCTATGTTGCGTAGACACGACATAGGATACAGGACACGACATGACACGGACACGGCAACATATATTTTCTAAAACACTAGCTAGGATACGACACGTTAATATATATATATATATATTTGATCCCTGCATTTTTGCATCTCCATGATTACAACCGTTGGATCATATTTAAGTCATTTAATCTTAACCGTTGGTTTGAACAAAACAACTATTAAGATTAGATGGCTTAAACAAGATCCAACCGTTGTGACATGGAAAATTTTGAGGATACATAAGAGTCAGGGGCGGCCCGGGCCCAGGGCAGGCCGGGCGACGGCCCAGGGCCCCCTGACGAAAGGGGGGCACCAACATGGAACTATCTAAAATAGAACTAATATGTATCATGTGCTTTTTTAAATGAAAAATATTGTAGTGTAGTGGTTATAATGCTAGACTTATATTAAGAGGTCCTTGGTTCAAATCTTGGCTACAACAATTTTTGTTTTATTTATACTTTTTTTTACATTATGTATGGGGGCCCATTTTGGAACTTTCGCCTCGGACCCCCATCAGCTCAGGGCCGGCCCTGATAAGAGTGGTGATCATGATCCCTTATATATATATATATATATATATATATATATATATATATATATATATAACCATTAAGTGCTTGATAATTGAATATTTATATCATTAAAAATAGGTAGTTGTCCGTGGGTTGTGGCCTAGTGGTAGCAACGGGAGGGCCGACGCGGAAGGTGCAGGCTATGTTATATTTAGCGTGAGGCGAGGCGAGGCGACGAAGATGGCGCCTCGCTTAAGCAGCGCTTAGTTAGCACTTCACCCATTTTTACCTATGGAGCCTCCTATATGTAAAATAATCTGTATACACATAAATTTCAATATTTTTCATACAGTCCTATTAGTATATGCATGAATAACAATATCAATTATCAATCAAACAAAGTAACAATATAAATACTATAATCAAAATGCGAAGTTATCAAAATAGTCATCAAAATACCATGGTCAAAATAGTCAACAAGCTACACAATGTATACATACTACATATACATCAAAATACCATAAAACATAAAAGCTAAGTCTCCATAGTTCCTATTTTTTCAGGGTCAATTTGTTTGGTTCAGTTTTTTTATCTAAGGCATTTTTTCCGGCGCCTAACACTAAGTGAGGCACTATTAAGCGCCGTCTAAGCGCGCCTAAGCGACGATTGATATTCTGGAGCGAGATTTCCCTAAGCGAGGCGTCCAAATTCAAATTTTTACGCTTTTCACAACATAAGGCACAGGTTCGAATCCTCCCTTGGCATTTGCCAAGCCGGAGAAAAGGACACCTAAAAAAAAGTTAGTTGAAATTAAAATGCAACAACAAAATGTTTCAAGTTTTACCATTTATAATTAATTTTTATCCTTAATTCAAATAAAAATACTATTAAAAAAATGTGACACGCCTTAGACGAAGAGTATTTGTGCCATAATTTAAAATAAGGGTTATTTATACTGACACCCCTTATGTTTTATGTTTATTACGCGGACGTCCCCTAGTTTAAAAATAGATACACTGACGCACCCCATGATTTGTGTTAAATACACGGACTACCCCAATTTTTATAATTTATGTAAAGGATTTTACACTGACCACCCCTACTTTGAAAAATATATAAAGGGCAGGGGGTGTCGGAGTATTTATTTTCATACCATGGGAGGTTCGCTTAATAAACACTAGGGAGTGTCAGTGTAAATAACCCTTAAAATAAAAATATGAGGACAGGTAAGGACATGTGTCGTTATTCGGAGAGTGTTCGTACCTGATTTCAAATGAAAATATCATGAGACATAAAAATGAGCGTCCAAAATGTGTCTGAAGGCTGTCTGAGAGTGCCGGTGTCCGACACGAGAGACATTACTTAGATGAGAATGCATGTGCTACATAGATTGAGTCATCAAAATCATTCAAGATTCCTCCCATCATAATGGTACAATATCGCACAAGAAAACTCCACCAAAGTCATGGCATAAATCTGATCAGAGGGGGCATGCAATTACATTGTCATTACAAAATATTGTGCGTCGTGGCAACATGACGATGTGGTCGCGAGAGCTTTGCAATGCGTTGTTGAAGCACTACAGTAGTCTCGCAACACTATTATAATTCCTGTTTGAGGAAGTATATATGGAACCGCCAAGCCACAGTTAGACCCTTGGATAAGGAACAGTTGTTTGAGGAAGTTGGAAGGAACAATTGTGACGTGTTGCCATAAGTGATTGTAAGAGAGAGATGTGAAAAGTTTAGAGGTAGCACAAGATCTAACCACTTTGCTTAGTATCTTGCGAAATATTTTTCTTGCATAGGCCTATACTAAGTATTTGTTTTTTAAAATCTAGTGAGGGGCAAACAAGTTTGAGAGGGCATCCTCTCTTGCACAAAATATTGATTAAGTCATTCAACCTGATGTCAACCCTACATTCGGTTGAAATTCCTAGGTAAAGTAGCTATGAGAAAAAGAGTGTTGAACTAAAGATAACACGTAATGACACCAAAGACAATAATAACAAATACAATGATTTAATCTGATTCAGCAACAGCCTCCCTCCACAACCAAACTGCAAAACTTGATTTACATTTATCATAATAGGGTAATAAAGCCAACTCTCGAACCTCTCAATCAACCTTGTATTTGCAACTTTAAATCATTTTCTACACTTTTATATCCCATTAACTTAGTTTTGCACCTCTACAACCAAATTGCAGAAGGTTACTTTATCAGAATAGGGTCACAAGGCAAAAACTCCTAAATCTCCCAATCAACCTTGTGGTTTCAACTTTATAATTTATTTTCAATATTTTTATATGTCATTAAAGCGGAAACTAGTTTCCATCCAAATGGATTGAAATTCATAAGTAATTATGACCCAACTATTTATTACTCTCTTTTTTTACTTTTTCAAAATCAAACAACCACTTGTATCATTCCATATAAATTATTTTTTTAATTATCGTGTGCCATCATTCATGACAAGTTTCCACTTATACTTTCTAGCAAACAAACAAGGTTTTAATTGGAAACCAAAAAAAAAAAAAAAATCCCTTAGTTTCATAGAATTTTTACTTGTCTAACACGTCCTAACTTTCCATCTACCAAATAGGCACTTAAATTCGTAACTTGAGCACAATGGCTCACTTTTGAGACTAGGGTGGGCTCGGTCAAACCAGGACCCCTACCTAGGACAAGTTTGATTCATCTCTGAATTGGAGCATTTGCCTTTTTCTTAACAACTCGGCCAAAACAACAATAGTTTCGTACCCATTTGAAATAGATAAAGATCCATTTCAAATGATTAAAAAAAAGGTGTACTCGATGCGTTTGCCATTGCAGTCATTTTTTGTATAGTCAAAACAGCAAGTTGTGGAAACCAAACATATTACATTTGTGTTTTGGACCAAAATGGTCCATTTTAGACGGAACGGAACTAGCTCCTAGTCTTATTTAGTCAATCAATCTATCTATATATACCTTATATGCAAACTGATGCTAATATAAAGTGGATCCAAGCTACACATAAAATGATAGTGTGTTTTGCAAATTACAAACGATCAACAAGGAGTACATTTTGGATGACCAAAGATCATGTGACTTGTATAGCTTTCATGTTTATAATAATAAATATTTTCATGTTTATAATACTAATTATTTTCTTTCTATTTGCCTCGCCTGGGAATAATCAGGTCATTGGGGCTTTTGTGTATATTGTTGCGTGGAAGGTTCAATTAATTGGGATGTTTTAGGAAACTCCAATTTTTTCTTCTCTCTCTTCTTAGTCGCGAGGTGAACTTCTGTTGTTGGTGCGGCACGCACATCAAACTCATTTTGATACGATTTACACTATGTTTGGGAAGGAGGGAAAATAGAGGAAGGGAAAAAATTGAGAGAAAATGGAGTAAAAATTAGAAAGTATGTTATTTGGAAAGGGGGAAAGAAAGTAGAGAGGAATCTGCGGAGAAAATTTTGGTAGGTCCAACCAAAAAAAAATTCATCCAAAACCGGAAGGAAAATGAACGTACGTGAGGGAATTGGGTAAAATTTACCCAGTTACCCCTCAATTAATTCTTTTTCTTTTCCTATTGTCTGTTTATATTCATATATATTTGTTTTTCTTCCGGTAGTCTATATAATAAACCAACTACATATTATGACGGTTGCATATCAGGTAAATCTAACCATCTTCATCTCATTTATTTTGTTCTATTAAGATTAACCAAAGAGATTTTTCCTTTATCTTTTTTGGAAGTAATAGATTTTTTCCTTTACCAAGATTAGCCAAATGACTCTCTCTCTCTCTCTCTCTCTCTCTCTCTCTCTCTCTCTCTATATATATATATATATATATATATAGAGAGAGAGAGAGAGAGAGTCATTTGGCTAATCTTGGTAAAGGAAAAAATCTATTACTTCCAAAAAAGATAAAGGAAAAATCTATATATATAATTTAGATCAATCAAATGAGTCTATAAAATAGAGAAAGAAAGATAAGTACGAGTTCATGTGTGTAACAACATAATTTTTCTAACGTGATTAAGGAGTTTGTTATAGATATACACGTAGGTAGGAAAAAATACATAGGAAAAAATATGTTAAATTTGGTTCTATCAAGATTAACCAAATAGGATTTTTTTTCCTCTATCTTTTTTTTGGAAGTAATAGATTTTTCCTTTATCAAGATTAGCCAAATGACTTTGTATATATTAAAAATAAATCAACCAAATGACTCTCTATAAAATAGAGAAAGACTGATAAGTACGAGTTCCTATGTCTAGCAATGTGAATTTTATATACATTATTGTATTATCTCTAACAATAAAAACATAAATATAAACAAAAAGTTAATTTTTCTATACAACGTGATTAATTTGATTATTTTAAAGATAATGTGTCAATATTTAAATCTTAGTTAAAATATAAGATTTTGTATTTTGATTTATTTATTAGTTAAATTCCTATACATTATTGTATTATCTCTAACAACAAAAACATAAATATAAACAAAAAGTTAATTTTTAAATCCTAAGCTAATATTGATGTAATCTAAAACTCACGTATGGACATCTCAAATATAAAAACTCATTGTATGGGTTTAACTGCTATTAATTTGATTATTCTAAAGATAATGTTTCATTATTTAAATCTTAATTCTAATATAAGATTTTGTATTTTAATTTATTTATTAGGCTATGTTTGATTGGACTTTTTTTCCATGGAAAATATTTCTATCACAAATTTTCCACCAATTGTAGTATTTGATAGCTTATATTTTCCACGGAATTATTTTCCAAAAAACTATCATTTTCCATATTTTCTTCCAAAATGGTAGAGAATGAAACTTGCCCAACCGTTAGGAAAATATCATATTCCATGAAAGTAACTATTTTTGTGGAAAATGATGACAATCAAACACCCAAGTTAAGTTTTCCATGGAAAATTTTTAAAATTCCATGAAATTAATTTCTTTTCCACATACTTTCCACCTTGCAATCAAACACACCCTTAGTTCAATTCCTATACATCATTGTATTATCTCTAACAATAAATACATAAATATAAAGAAAAAGTTAACTTTTAAATCCTAAGTAAATGTTAATCTACAACTCATGTATGAGACATCTCATAAAAAAAACTTACAAATGAGTTTAACTCCTATTAATTTGCTTAGTTTAAATATCATTAGAAAATCAAGGACAAATTAGTATTTTTATCTATGTCCCACCAAAAAAAATTAATTTTTCACTTTTCCTCTCCCTATTTTTTGGTCATCCAAACATTGAGAGGTAAAGTTAATTTTTCTCCCCCTCCATTTTCTTTCCTCTCAAATTTTCCTCTCCCTCCCCCACAAAGTTCCCAAACATAGTGTTAAAATTTCATACCAGCGTAAAAGATAAAGAAACAATCTTCTAAAATCAATTTACAATATTCACCAAAATCTACTAAATCAACTTACATCACATTATGGACTAAATCTACTAAATAAATCTTGAAGATCATAGAAACTAATCCTAAATTAATCTTAAAGTACACCAAATTGGTGTTGAACCAATATTCTATTCTCACCATTGTTCTGGTATGTCGATAACTGATCTAAATTTATGGTCATCTACAAACCATATTCTTCTATAAAACCTATATGGTTGCACGCAGTGTTATAAATTTCAGTAGGCGGATTCGGTGAGCCGAAGGGGCGCCTAGCGCCTAGGCTGCCTAGGCGGCCGCACAGAAAAAAAATTTAGTTTTGGGTTTCGACTTTTGAAATTTTTTGAAATCTTTTTGAATTTTTTTGAAATTTAAATTTTTATTGATTTAATGAATTTTTTATTATTATTTTAAAAAATCCGAATTTTTTTTGAATTTTCATATCTGAAATTTCAAAATTCAAAAATTTGAATTTTCCACATTGGCCAAACAGGGGCCGACTTGGCCGAACAGGCACCTATGAGGCCGATTTGGGGGTTTTCGGTGCGGCAGGCGGACGCCTAGGCCGATTTTTAGAACACTGTTGCACACATGGATCTCAGTCCAAAACATGGGCATTCGACAAACAAGGTCACACTAGAATAATATAATGCCATGGCAGGGACTCGACTTTAATACATTTGATACCCATCCATACCGATCCCGGTCAATACCAAAATTGTGCATCCTATCCTAGTCAACTTAGAAAAGAATTCTTTTAAGAAAAATAAAGAACTAAAAGAAAACAATGTCTTTTGCAATGCTAAGACACCTTAATATTATTCCATTCAAAACTGTCTATTGTTGGATACTTTCCTAATAAATAAAATAAACAAAAAATATTATTTACGGGTAGATAATTCAATAATGCTCAATATTACTTCTACGGGAAACAAATTATACCTAGATATAAAAACATTTTTTTAGTTTTTTAAATAATTTATAAAAGAAATTGGCTTTCCGAAAAAACTTCTTCGAAACTCCAATCCGAAACCATGGAAATTGATACTCATAAGAATAGTTTAAAACTGACTATGATACCGAGGACCTTGATTTATACCTGAATAAATCTAGTGCATGCAAGCTTTAGATTAAATCCAACTCGAATATAAGGACTTAAATTAAACCAAATCCAAAGGAGCCAAACAGGGGTCTCAAAGTTGAAGGCAACAAGTCAGAGAGTAGGTAGACCTACCATTTTGGTCGTGCAACAGGTTACTAATTTTGCACAACCCCAAAATTAGAAGTTAGACCAAAGGAGCCAAACAGGGGTCTCAAAGTTGATCGTCGATCTAAGGAGTGATCCAAACACCGGTATTTTTCTTGAGATCATTTTGGACACTGCTCGAAAAAGAAAATATCATCTTTATCAAAGACTTCTCCCATCTAAACGACATCGGCTACGGAGAACAAGAAAACTCCACAAAAGGACAGACAAGACAAATATAAGGTATTGTCACGTAGAAAACTATATGGTCAGTTAGATAGTAGGTAGATCTACCATTTTCTGAGTCGTACAACAACTTATTAATTTTGGGCAAACACCAAAAATAGGAGGTTGTGGCCGCATGGAAACAAATAGTGGTTGCAAACGTCGTTATCAACATAAACAGTCACCAAATAAATGACATGCAAAACATATTTCTAAACCAAAAAAGGAAAGAAAAACACCATGATACCTACCAACAAGCACATTTTCTTCAAGTAATCATTATATTAGATATAAATTAAGAACAGATGTAGCGTGGATATACGTATGGAACTGGTACGAGGAGTATGGAGCACAGACTCTTCTAGCAATAGAAAAGAGAGTAAAAGGAGATGACAAAAAAGAGGCATCATGTGACCATTTTGGTGGTATGCGCACAAGTTACTAGTGTCGGGCAACCCCAAGATTAGAAGTTACCGTTGAGGATCTAAATAGGGGCTCCAAGGTTGACCATCAACCTAAAGAGTACTTTTGTTTTCCGAAAATGACATGCAAATCATTATGACCACCGATTGGGGAGGAAAACGTCAACATCATCCACAGCCCTCTCCCATTAGAACCCAATAGGGAACGTTGCACAAGAAAGCGCTCCACCGAAGAACTGACCATACGTTTAACCGATCTTAAGCCGCAACCCCATTGTTTGGGGTCAAATTCCTAGCCAAGCAAGGTACCACGGACCAAGAGAGGGTCCCTCTCACGCTCCTACCGCTTTTTGCAGTATACAAGTTGCTTAAAGAAGCACCCAAAAAAGGAATGCAAAATATTTTTGTGCACCGATTGGAAAGGAAAATACCACTAAGATGATATCAACCAACCACATTTTCTTGCAAATAAATGATTACAGAAGTGATAAAATAAGAGATGGAAAGGAGGAATAGTGGGTATATACCTAACGGCATGATCTGATCTGAGCACTTACGAGAACAGTCTTTTGGTGATGGAGAACATGGAGAGGGTTAGGGTTAGGGGTGGCGGTGTGTGTGGTGGATTGGGGGGGGGGGGGGGGGGGGGGGGGGGGGGGGGCGGCGGCGGTGAGGGGGGCGGCGGTGTTCCCAACAAATCACTACATCCCCAAGGAAAGAAAATTTCATGTGTTGCCCTACATTTTTGCTTCTATTTATCCTGTATAGATATATTGGACTAGGGCTGGACTTGGGCCTACTAAACCCGTGATGAGCTATGTCCGTCCCCTTTTCTTTTTTTTGAGGTATCCTTTTCTCCGACCTGGCAATTGTTAAGGGAGAATTCGAACATGCGTCTTCCGTGCTGTGACCCCCTAGAATTTTTGTTTCCATGTGTGTGGTGGAGGAGGGTGGGGCGGGGGTGGCGTGTGTGTGGGGGGTGGGGGCGGGGGGTGTGTGGCAGGGGAGGGCTACATTCCCAAGGAATTTTTGTTTCCATGTATTGTCCTACATATTTTGCTTCTATTTATCCTCTATAGACATTTCAGGCTAGGCCTGGACTTTGGCCTACTAAACCAGTACTGAGCTATATCTGCACGTTTAAATATCATTATTTGTAGTTTTTCTTGGGGGGAGGGGTGTGGTGGTGGTGGTGGTGGTGGTGGTGGCTATTTTTTTTCATGTGTTGCCCTACATGTTTTGCTTCTATTTATCCTCTATAGACATTTTGGGCTAGGCCTGGACTTGGGCCTACTAAACCAGTGCTGAGCTATGTCCGCACGTTCAAATATCATTATTTGTAGATCTTCTTGGGGGGAGGGGTGTGGTGGTGATGGTTGGGGGGTGTTATATTCCCAATAATTTTTTTCATGTGTTGCCCTACATGTTTTGCTTCTATTTATCCTCTATTGACATTTTGGGCTAGGCCTGGACTTGGGCCTACTAAACCAGTGCTGAGCTATGTCCGCCCGTTCAAATATCATTATTTGTAGATTTTCTTGCTGGTTTTCTTTTACTTGATTGTTTAGCAAAATAAAATAGTTTAAGAAATTTGTTGAACCCATCCCGAATGTAAAAACTAGCTATCATTTTACTTTCCATCCAAATCATGAAAACTCGTAGTGAACAATTATGATTCAATTATTTAATAATATTTATTTTTTTAAAATAAAACACCCATTTGTAAACCTACATATAAATTATTTTTCTTGTTATTGCATGTCATTATTAATAACAATGTATTTTTTTCTAGAATATAAACAATATTTGTACTTAGAAGCTCATTTTTTGTATTTTTCCTATGATACTCGAAAGAAAGAAATTATGCTTTTAACTTTCCTAAACTTTCTATTTGCCAAACAGTTTAGTGAATGAAAAGATGAAAGAAATGGACATTAATGAAAAATTGTATTGGTTTTTATTACTTACATGTTTGGCAAAAGAAAGTCTATTATGAATTTGTAGCACCCGACATTAAAGAGGAAACTAGTTTCCATAAAAATGGATAGAAATTCATATAGAATAATTATGACCCAATTATTTATTACTTTTTTTATTTTTCAAAATCAAACATACACTTTTTACCTTCTATATGAATTAATTTTTTTTAATTATCACATATCATCATTCATGACAAGTTTCTACTTATATTTTATAGCAAATAAACAACAATATC
This sequence comes from Iris pallida, assembly GCA_029216955.1. Lineage (NCBI taxonomy): Eukaryota > Viridiplantae > Streptophyta > Magnoliopsida > Asparagales > Iridaceae > Iris > Iris pallida. The sequence goes on from JANAVB010025196.1 coordinate 42,362,756, forward strand.
TTTAATTGGAAACCAAAAAAAGTTTCTACTAGTCTTTAGGAAGTAGGATTGTAGGAGAAGAGATTGTAGGAAGCATGGTTTGCATGAAGAGAGGTTGCATGAAGCACGACTCGCTGGAAGAAGCTTCATGTGGACAGTTATGCTAGTGAACATTCTACATGTTGAAAAACAATGATTTGACAGCTAAATAACTACATGTTTTGAAATCTGCAAGATTCTTGTCGTCTGTCCATTGGGTTCAGCACACACGGAACATAAATACGATTTGACTATTTTGTGAAGAGAGAGCTTTCACCAAAAAGCATTCTGGCAGGGGAAGTCACTTTGCTAGAAGGACGTATGGCAGAGATAACTTTGCCATGGTACTCTCTGCTTCCGCGAAGGGTCATTCTTGCGACTCAGTGTCCCCAAATGATCTAATAATCATGACTTTTTTATGCTTTATAGTAGCAAAAAATACATAATATGCATGACAAATGAATATAGTAGTAACTGCCAAATATAACAGGAATGGCTGCTACTTCCTAACAAACCTACACGAAATGCATTTGAGAATAATAATTAGAAAATGATTGCCAAGTAAGGTCACGCAAGTAAAACTCAGTATCAAGCCTCCGTTATTTGTACCATGTCTCAATAGGAGCCTATGGCCTATAAACAATATCTATAACGTCCTTACTATTGCTCTGGTCCATAGTACATCTACCATTCTATTAGCGATTATGTCGAGAGGAATGGTAGTGAGACATCCAAAAATTGTTCTTCCCGTCCAATGACTTATACCACACATGTCAAGTCAACTAAAGTACGATCGATAAATGAGAAACCATAATCAACCATGCAAGTACTATCTATAAATCCAAAGCAAGTACTACAGTGATATGTATATGACTATAAATAATTCTATAATATACTCCATTGCTGATAAATCGGATATAAACACTCATAGCATGAAATGCAACGTGAATACTAACGTGTCCACAGGTATAACAGAATAATTAACAAAAAAATTATATAAAATTAAAGAAGCTGGTATAAAAATAGAAAATAAGTAAATAAACACATGTAAGAATATAACGGATGGGCAAGGTATACTTTCCTGCTATTTCGTCCAATTTACTGAGGCTCCAGTTTTCACTTTTTGCTCAAGCCTAGATAATCAAATGTTTTTTAATAAGACTATAGTATTACTACTAGTAATATCAAATTAGGTTATACCTATAAGTTCTCGCTATATATTTCCTATTATCAATTAATCTATTTATTTACGTTAGTTCTAAACCATCATTTAAGTCCTTATTGTTACTATTTAATATCTGTGTTTAATAACTTAGTTTGTATGTTTATTTATAGTGTAATTTCTACCAATACCTTTATTAGTCGGGGGAGAGGGGGAGCCCAGAAGGGAAACGACCGGCGGAGGAGGGAGAAGCGAGAGGGGAAGGGAAAAGGGGAGGGAACCGGGAAGCGGGGAGAGAGAGAGGAGAGAGAGAGAGAGAGAGAGAGAGAGAGAGAGAGGAGAGAGAGAGAGAGGGAACCGGGAACCGGGAAGCGGGAACCGGAAGCGGGAGAGAGAGAGAGAGAGAGAGAGAGAGGGGGAACCGGGAACCGGGAACCGGGAAGCGGGAGAGAGAGAGAGAGATAGAGAGAGAGAGAGAGAGAGAGAGAGGAAAGAAGAGAGGAGAGAGAGAGGAGAAGAGGAGAGAGAGAGAGGAGAGAGAGAGAGAGAGAGATAGAGAGTAGGAAGAAGAGAGAGAGAGAGAGAGATGGAGAGAGAGAGAGTATAGATAGATAGAGAGAGAGAGATATAGAGAGGAGGGAAGAGAGAGATATAGAGATATATAGAGAGATATAGATATATTAGAGAGATATATTTATAGATATAGAGATATAGATAGATATATATATATATGTGAAATACACACGTCTCAGACGGCTTAATTGGAGCTATTTTGAAGCCATATATATAGATATATATATATATATATATATATATATATATATATATATATTTTTTTTTTTTTTTTTTTTTCCATATATATATATATATATATATATATATGGAAACTGGTGTACCGCTCTGTACAGTAACGACTAGTTTTCTAGTCGTCGGATGAATTTAATGCACCAAAAATCTGCCCAGACGGTATATTGTGGTATACGTGTCTGATGGTTTTTGGCCCATCCTAAGGTTCTGTCTGAAAACTGGGTTTTACTAGTTTGCCACTGATATACCGGTAAGAAGATTTTGGTTGAAGATACTAGTTTGTCTCCCAGTTTTAAACAATGGGTCCTTTGGGTATCTTTTGGATTGGTATTTCCAATGCCAACTTTCTACCGAGTCTACCTATTCCTACGCACTTATAACAAGACCATAAACTAAGGGTGTCAACGGATGCTTATCGATACGGATAGAACAATATCCATATCCGTATCCGAATTTTTTATATATAATATCTGAATTCGATCCGATATCCGAACGGATATTTGTTTTGACACTTTGAATTCATATTCGTTTAGTTTAACGGATATCGGATAAAATTCGATTCGATCCGATAAGCTAAAGATATTCGAATCTACCTAGTCTCTCGTTATTATCTGAATATCCGAAATCCGAAATATTAAAAATTTAGTTATTATTCGAATATCCGAATATCCAGAAAATTAAAATTTTAGTTATTTCTAGTCCAACTACAATGTCTTCTGGGAGTTGTATTTGGTTGCAGCTTGCAAAATTTGAAGAAAAAACATAGCTTAACATATGGTAGAGAATCACCGATATTTGGTTTCAATATAGGTTGTAAGCATTTTGAATAGTGATCCCTGGTTTCACAGTTTCTTCAGGAACCAATTGTTTATATTCATTCTCAACAATTTTACAACTAGTAATCAAACAATAGATAATAAATTGAACAAATAAAGACCAGGTAAAACATTCTTGAAAAGAATGGTAGGTAAATACATTTGACAAGTAAAGAATGGTAGGTATAAACATTTGAAAGACCTAGCCTCCTGCAGCAATAACAGCTGTATGATGCATCTAACGCAAGGCTTTTTGCTTCGATTGTTGCCAATATCTTGCTGCGCAGGAACTATTATATTCTAAGAATTACAAATGATCAAGACCATCACCGGTGACGAAGTGAAGAAATCGAAGCCTCGACCTCTGCCGCAGTCGAAGCTCTGGTGCTCGTGCCCTCCCTCCTCTTCCACGCGTAAAGGACAAGGTTCCAAGTGCTGCTACCATCGTAGTTTGGACGCTCTTCACTCGAAGAAGAAGGCACTTGGTTGTTCATCAACGTCGTCGCCATCTTTTCTTTCGACTCCTTTTGCTATTGATACTGGGAAGAGATCAGCTTAGAAGGACCAGCCCGTGGGATAACTATTTGCATAGGAAGAACCAGCTCTTGGGGCTCAGCAGATTGCCGTTGCTTCCTGCAGGCCTTTCACCTTCTCATAGAGTCATAGACCCATGGAGTTGGAACTTGGAGTTTTGGACTTGGAAAAGAGAATGGAGTTGGAACTTAAACTTAGAGAGTAATAAAGATTTTTTAATCACCCAGCATTTGGCCGACCCTTTCATTTGTCAATTACAATCAATATACATAATTACATGTCTAGGAAGTAAGAAGCAATGAAAGAATGGATGACGTGGCCATGGGCTCTTCTTTAGCTTATTCATTACAAATACAACTCCATGGCCAGAAGGATTTTTTCAGCCAAATTCAACTATTAATTACAAATGCAACTTGCATGTGAAACATGCATATCACAACTGTACACCATTCATATATATAATATTATAATTATAATATAGAGGTAAAAAGAAATAGTAGATGAAAAGTCCCACTCAAAATGAATCATAGATAAATACATTGAAAATAAAACCTTTCATCTCTTGCAATATATAAAAAACCCCTCATTCTCAGCCATCCATTTAATGTTAATGTTAATATTAATGTTAATATTTATTTTTATTTTATATATATGTGCATTTGCTTTTGCAATAATAAGAAAACAAGAGGTTTACGTATAGAATTTTCTTACTAGGTTTTTTGGCATGGTTTGAAGCTGAGGTTGTGGCAGAGCTTCATCTTCTCCAACCAGAGGGTCAGCCAGGTAATAAGCTCGACGAGGTGGTGGTCGAACAAATAGATGTTTTGTAGGTAACCTCGGAAGGAGGGTGAATAGGGTTTTATAAAAATTGAGACAAATAATGAATACAAAGAGCATTTTAAATAAGTGCAAGAGATCAAACACTCGATGTATGCTGATCTCCTTCACGAAGACAATACAGGTAACGGAATTGTCTCTCACTTTAATCCACTATTAAATGAATAGCATACAACACGAGCTTTGATCCAAAGACTTGTCAACATCTTACACTTGAGCTTTGATCCAAGAGCACAACTACTTCAAACATTAGATGACATAATTGATCTTTTATACACTTGAAGGTCGCAAGTTACAACTCATTAACACTCTAGCACAATGGTAGTTGGCAATGAAGGCTAGGTCTATTGGAGCTTTGGTTTTTGGTGGTTGAAAAACTTTACGGCGGGAAGGAGATCGTTATGAATGAGGCTCACAAAAACTAACAGATAGTGTCCGTCAAAAGGGTGACAATTAATGCACTAATAGTTGTGCATGCGGTATACCACTGGTGTACCGCTCTGTACAGTAACGACTAGTTTTCTAGTCGTCGTAATGCACCAAAAATCTGCCCAGACGGTATATTGTGGTATACCTGTCTGATGGTTTTTGGTCCATCCTAAGGTTCTGTTTGAAAATTGGGTTTTACCGGTATACCACTGATATACCGGTAAGAAGATTTTGGTTGAAGAAACTAGTCTGACTCCCAGTTTCAAACAATGGGTCTTTGGGTATCTTTTGGATTGATATTTCCAATGCCAACTTTCTACTGAGTCTACCTATTCCTACGCACTTATAACAAGACCATAAACTGCCACATTTAAAAGAAAGATAGCCAATACGGTGAGATTTTAATGATGGATGCAGTAGTAATACAAGTAGAAGGAAATTTCTATATTTAGACAAACATATGATTAATTTCAATGATGGATGAGATTTGAAATTAGTGTGATTAAGATTTAATTGAATGATGGAAAATTTCTAAAATGATAAGAAAGACCCCTCGAAAGCTGCAAGGTTAGAATTATGGCCTCGCATCTCTTTCTTCCCTTTAACCATTCTCTGGAATAGAAGAAGAAGAATCCAGAAGATGTGGTAAATTTTAATTAATTAATTAGTTATGAGAATTATGCATACAAGAACGGCCTAAGATGTGATGAGTATTCCTAATCTTGCGGGATTCCAGTAGCGTGCTAGCATTTCCTTATCAAATGGAAGAAAATGTCACATGGGAGTCCACCTAGTAGCATGCTAACACTTTGCATCAGTTTGAGGACAATAACGGACGTAAGACGAGGGTGTCAACACAATAGGTGGAGAAGAATGTCACGCATAGAATTTTTTGCTCTACCGAGAATGCTCAGAATACCCCTCTCCATACCGGGTTAAGTTGGAAGGCTCTAGAGATTTTTTGGAATGTTGTGGAGTGCTCTTGAAATCTGATGAGACTTTCCTATATTTTTTGAAGTTCTATACTCTTCTTATCATGTAAATAATTTATAAGAAACCTTATAAATATCTTAGGCATAAAAGCTTCGTTAGATGTTAAGCAACTGGCAGAGTGATGGTCACATTTGTAAGGCCCTTGAATCTATAAATAGGGTACGAGTCTCGTTTACTCACCACAAAAAATTGTAAGTTCTCTACATATAGTAAAAGTTCTTCAAGTGTCCAATACGTGTCCACTCTTCTCTTCTCTTCTCATTTCTTGTCATTTTGCTCATGAAACTTCAAGAGGAACACACACAGGTAGTGTAGACAAAATCACGCGAGTCCATGACACTATGCTAAATCATAATAACAATGATAAAAACTACAACAAAAACCTTACTTAACATCAAACCTATCATCAGAATCACAATGTCTATATCTTCAGCCAAGTATTCCAATGCCATGTCATCAGCTTTCATCTCAAGAGAAAAATGAAATGAAAGTATAAAGAGCAAATAATGAATGGAAAAAGAAAAAAAAGCAAAACAAACAAATACAAAAGGAAACCAAAACCCCGACTCTGTAAGTCTGTGAGGTGTCCAAGTTGTTACCAATTAACTTAAATGGCAAACAATAGCCAGACCACTCCATCTTCCATGACACCTCCACCAACGATTTCATATCCAGAAATTCAAATGGTGCAAAATTATAGATAAATCTTCTCATGGTAGTCAGATTCTAAAGCAGTCTATATAAATAAAAGCGCCCATAAGCTATTTACATAAAGAAACTTGCCCAATACAAAGCACCACACTATTGTTTTCCACATATTGTCATATTTTTGCTTCTGATACATGCATCCACTTTTGGAACTAAACCACCTTCTACACTGGAATTTACAGTGAAATTACATATCTTCCACTATCCAGTCATTTACAGTGCTGAAGTCTACTAAGTGATATCGTCCCTTCGGTCCCTGTTGGATGGAGGCTGCCACAAACAGAGATTATTGCGGACAAACTCCATATTTGCGAACCTCTGTTGCTCGATAGAATTCTGTACTTTAGCATGCAACTGTTCAGAGACGCACGTCCTGAGCTTATGCCTCAAGTTACAACTACAAACTTGGTTCAAGATTCTGATGGCGAGCTTTTGCGATTCAGGACAATGCGATCCATGCAAGGACCACCAAAACACTGCAAATTACGTTTGAACAAGAAATTCAGGTAAGCATCAAGAGAATAATCATGCTGTCCTCGTTGATGACAAATTAAATGAACATGGAAATGACCATGAAGCTTAGAATTTGGAAGAGCTGCATAGGTCTTCCTAAACATTCCTGGGGGAGAGGTGGATCTCCCTCCAGAATTGCCAACAAATCCCAACAACCTTATTGCTCATAATAGTCGGCAAAAGGGTAAGATTCATAGTTGTGATCCATCATACAGGCCACTCTACATTCATGCCACAAGAGGATATAGATCTCCGTCAATTAGTTGACAAAAGATCCATACAATCTTATATTTGAACACAATAGGAAAAAAATGTCAAATTACCAAGTCCCTTTATTGTTTGGTTTTCTTCACGACCTTTAAGCATGTTGCAAAGACACAGACATAGACACAGACTCAGAATGGACATAACACGAATTTGAAATACGACTTAAAAAAAATTAAGATACGGGTTTGGGATGGATATGATCATAAACACACATGAAAGTATATTTGTCTACATATTTTATACTTCACATCAAACCCTATCTATATTTATGCATGTTTTGGATAGTAAGTAGGTCCCAAGAAGTTTAGAATGGTTCCGTTAATGCAAAGAGATGTTACTTTCTAATATCTAAATTATGTTTGGCATGATAAAATCATCCAAACTACTTTCAAGTTTCAACATTTTGGGTCCCTTTGAGGCCCAGATACGAGTTGGCCTTATCCAACACTCGTGTCTGAGGTAGTATTGTCTCTCATGTCTATATGAGTTGAAAATGGATACGGATATGCAGATAGATTTTCTAGATTACCAACCTAGCTCTTAAGTGACCTCTATCTGCTTCATTTAAACTCATTTTCGCAGGTACATCTGTCACCATAATGAGATGCTATTACATTGACACATTACAGAGAGACTACTTTGATAAAATCCTATTAGGACAAGCCGAAACTATGGCATCTTTAGATTTTCTATTGTTGTCCATCTTGCTACAATGGCAACTTTTCATCTGTTAACCTAAATCTTAATTTGTTCATCGAAATGCTCCCAATGTTGTATGAACAGGAATATGGCTTGACCTATGTTCTTAGTATCTTACGATCTTATGATACGATATGGTACAATATACTACATTTCGTTACATATTTGGTGATCCGATATGATACATGTAGGCTGATAGGTAGTATCGGGTTTTTATTTGAGTCATGTAATAAGAATCTGGATTATGGAACTACATAGACCTATAAACATGAAACAAATAAAAAAATTATATAAAATCATGTTTCTATATGGATTTAGAAGGATAGGCCTAAACTCCTAGAGTTAATCTATCATAAGATTTACACGAGATATGATACGCAAACAAAGCTACATTATGTGTATTGCGAGTTGACAACCTTGGAGATGACATGATAAGGACACGATATAGACACTTCAGTATTTGATGTATTTGGAGTATTTATGTGTCTGATACGTAGACACGACATAAACATGGGACCATTCGGCTTTGGAAAACCAAAAAATACAAAATGCAAAAACTTAGAAAACTATTTGATACATGGCAGGTGATCTTCAGCACAACCGAATCATGTTGTCAACAAGTTTTCTTCCGTACTTCTTCTTTTTTATTTAATATTTCTTGTTGGATTGATAGGAAAAGTGCCCAATATCGGTACCGGTCATATCGAGTATCAAACACTATCAGATCAGACAACACATTGACGAAAATATAATAATTTTTGGAAAGTTAAGGTCCTAAGGAAAACAAATGTAGGCCAATTCAATACAGTGTGGCCCATTCCGCGAGCCAAAATGACCATAAAACAGCCAAGACTCGATAAATGTTTTCCAATATTTAGCCATCTATCATGGTTTTGCTGGGTTACCGATATTTGGCAATCTAGGATCAGGTCTGCTGAAATCATATCCTTATAAACTATACATGTTGGTACTAACTGAATTTTAAAACCTTAGACCATACCTTGTTCACTTTATGCCGAAAATTCTTGTCTTAGAAAGAGTACATAATGCAAAAAAAAGGCCCTGCGTCCATTGCACAAGAGAGTTGGAAAGTGAAGTCATCTTGCCATTAGAGTATCTTAAGAAGTACAAGAAGGGGCACAAATCAGTAATGAAGCAACAGAGCAAACAGTAGATCATTGATATACTGGTAGGTTAGATCTATCCGTAGGTAGACAGGGTCTGCTTCAGTAGACAGGGTCTGCTTCAGTAGACCCAACCATAAGCTTGGTCCGCCAACTGGGTAGCAACATTCCGTTGCTCATTTGACTGCACATCATCCAGACCGGGCAGAATGCAGACCTTTCAAGTTCTAGTACAGATCTGATTTTAACAGGTTACTTTTTGAGGTCATTTTTATAAAGTTTTGAGAGAAACCTCTGTTATCAATGGTGCATCGAGGCACCTGATACAGGCATGAGGTGCAATCAAGGCACCTGGCCATGGTGCAAGGTGCGACGCTCATTGAGGTGCACACCTCAGCGACCTGGTGTGAGGCATGCATGGCGCATCAAGGCAGCATCATGAATTCCAACATAAAATTGCAGGTTTTATTTTATTTTATCTCAATGCTAAAGCCATAACATGTAACTTACTTTAACATAGTGACAAATACATTATTCTAACACATTGGCACATGATCACAAATTTCTGCTTTACCAATTTTCCCTTCACCCTCTTTATTTCTTGACCCTCTCCCAATTCTTCAACAATACTTGTTGACCCTCAATGTTGCACGTGTACCTATTGTTGACCCTCTATGTAGCACGAGTATGGACACAGATACAGATAAGAACACGAAACCGCCCGCACAAAGGATACATACATTTTCTGTTGGAATATTTAGTATGTTGGAATATTTAGTAGATTATATTTGTATAAAGGATATTGGAATATCCTACAGACATATTTGGTATGCCAGAATATGCCACATGAAATTCCATCATTGTAATATTGACTGTAAGGCTATATAATTTGTTTGTAGGTATGCCAGAATATGCCACATGATATTCCTAGCCGCTACCCCCCCTTTTCCCACACGCGGCCAGAGCCTCTGCGGCCCCCACGTGCCCCGCGACTACTGCTGCGGTGCTATTGCACGCGCGCCGGGCGCCCCCCCCCCCAAGACGCGCACAGCTCCTGCGACTGTTGCCGACACTGACGCACGTGACGGCACTTGCGTCACCGTTGTTTGGATCGTTTCGAAAGTAGACACCGAAGACCTATATCTGATAAAAAACATGTTCGGATCTAGAAGCGACGACGAGGACGAGCGTGAGTAGTGTGACGGGTGTGACGTGATCATCGAAGAGGAGGATCGATGGAGGAGATCATCAAAAAGCTGGATCCTGCGGAGGTTGCGACGTTGACGAAGCTGATGAAGATGTCTGCTGGTGAGAGCACAACATGAACGTCGACGAGATTGGAGCTTCCCTCCATCGATATGAAGCTGGATGGACCAGCTACCTATCTGAGTTGGTCACGACGGGTGAGGCAAACCCTCGCAGGAAAGAACCTGGAGAGGTTCCTGTCGGACGAGAAAACAGAGCCGGACGAGGGCTCGACATGATATGACGAGTAAAAGTTCACTCATATGGTGATCTACATATGGCTTCTCAACTCCTTAGTCCAGTCTATTGCCGCCATAGTAGATGGCATTGAGATGGTGAAGGATGTGTAGGAGAAGTTGAGACGGACCTATGATGGTGTGGAAAATAACTTACGGGTCTTCCAGATCAAGGGGGGATCAACGACACTGTGGAGAGAGGACAGTGCAGGAGTATGTCACGGAGTTGGAGCGTCAGTGGCTGGATTACGATCACACCTCAAATCGGACAAACTGCAGGAACCCGAAGTGTAAAGAGAGACAGGTATGTCTACACGATGAAATTCCTCAAAGAGCTGACTGCAGCATTCGCTCAGAGGATGGCCCTACTTCTCGCCCAACCGAAGATCCCCACTCTTGAGGAGGCTATCTCAGCCATGATCCAGCACGCATCAGACTGCAGGCGGGAACAGGTGGTCCTTCTGAAGCAAAGTCAGCACTGACGGCCACCAGCTCGGACGACACAGGGCCTAAGGGAGAGGCCTGGCAGCACAACCGGCAGTGCTACAACTGCGGGGAGATGGACCACCATCGGTATGCTTGCACCAAACCACCTAAGAAGAGAGATTCAAGTGGTGGACGGGGACAACTCGGTGGACGAGGACATTTTGGAGGACGTGACTGTGGTCGTGGGGGTCGACGAGGTGGTCGAAGAGGTTATCGGACGAACCTGCTGGTAGCAGAAGGAGATGGAGGAGATGGCTGCACCTTTATCGAGGAGGATCAGACACTGGTAGACATGCTGGAGATGCTCAGGAGGAAGCAACGAATGTCAAATGATTAAGACAAGAGGGGTGCAACAGAGGAGGCATCCACCTCATTATTCACTGGAGGCAACGCCGCCATGTATGCCAATCATCAGAATGTACTGACAACTCACTTGCTCTTGCATCCATTGCTTTCCTTAAATCGTCAGACTGGATTATCGACTCGGGAGCATCTCGGCATGTGACGAAAAATGCTAGTGAGTTCTCCTACACTCACCTAGCATCAGCAAATAGCATTCAGACAGCTAATGGCACTTTCCAGCCAGTGGTCGGTAAGGGTACTGTTAATTGTAAAAATTCAGTAAAATTATCCAATATTTTACATGCTCCATCCTTTCCAGTCAGTCTCTTGTCCATTAGTTCTATAATCCTTAAACTTAAATGCATTGTTTCTTTTGATATCCCTAAGGTGATCTTCCAGAAGAAAAAAACGGAACGAAGACTTGGAACTGTCACTTGGCATAAGGGACTGTGGTACCTGGATCGAGAAGGACTGGACTCAGCACTAATGTCTATGGCAGAGAAGGCTGGTATAGAAGGACTGCAGATGAGGGCCGAGGATACTTTGATACTCCATTATAGGTGGTTGGGACATTCCTCCTTTGACACTTTAAGTAAATTGTATCCAAATATTTATGAAAAATCAAATAAAGAGAAACTAGTATGTGATGCATGCGAGTTAGCAAACTTACTAGGAGTTCATATTTGGTACGGATCATAGGAGCTATTCTGTTTTTGAGGTAGTACACTCTGATGTTTGGGGTCCATATGCCACTAATACTATGAATGATTATAAGTACTTTGTTTCCTTCATTGATTGTGCTTCTCGTGTCACCTGGTTGTACTTGATTAAAAATAAGAATGATGTACCTACTTGTTTTAGGGATTTTCACAAACATGTCCAGACTCAGTATGGGGCAATTGTGAAGGTACTAAGGTCTGACAATGGAACGGAGTATACAAACAGAACACTTGCAGAATACTTGTCAGCACACGGGATACAGTATCAGACCACATGTGCATACACACCTGCACAAAATGGCGTAGCAGAAAGGAAGAACACACTTCTGGAGGTTGCAAGAAGCATGATGATCGAGATGAATGTACCACAGAGTCTGTGGGGGCATGCAGTGTTGACAGCAGCTCAACTAATCAACAGAATGCCTTCGAAGGTCCTGGGATGGAAGTTCTCATGTGAAATATTGCAAGGCAATAATAGTAGGATACTTCCACTGAAGGTGTTTGGGTGCGTATGTTTTGTGAAGGACAACAGGCCGTCAGTTGAAGCTTGATCCTAGAGCAGTCAAGTGCATCTTCGTGGGCTACTCGACAACTCAGAAGGGGTACGTGTGCTGGAGTCCAATGTAAAAGAAGAAGTTTGTAAGTATGGATGTCCACTTCCGGGAGCATGAGCCATACTACCGTCAGGAGGGAACTTCAAACCACATGCCTAATACTGTCAGTATGAGACGAGAAGGGGAGAAGGAGAGCTCGGTGGTGACCGATTTAGGAGTTTGGCATAGAGGCACGGTTGAGGAGGAGCAGGAAGGTGAAGAGGAACATGAGGAGAAGATGAGAGGTGTTAGGCCTACGGCTCAGGGGAGCTACTTACCTACAGCAAGAAAGGAAAGCAAACTGCAGGATCAACACCTACAGTGCCAGTGCCAGTGCCAGTGCCAAGTCCCTTGCCTGCGTCCGTCTCGACTCCTGAGACACCTACACTACCACCACCATCCCCTTCAGGTGATATCATTCTCTCTACTCCTCCCACACCATTATCCGTACGGAGGACCACTCGCAGCAATGCGGAAAAATCCTCCGAACAAATATGGTTGGGACCTTGCTTAATTTGTTTCTTATGACCATATCTCTTCTCATGGAGCATTTATTGCATCTTTGGATAGTATTACTGTAACTAACAATTGGCAGGTTGCCAAGAACGATCCAAAGTGGAAAATGGCAATGCTCAAGGAGTTAGGAGCTCTTGAGAAGAACCACACTTGGGAGCTAGTGAGACTGCCAGAGGGAAGAATGCAGTTGGATACAAGTGGATCTTTACTGTGAAGCAGAACCCAGATGGACAGGTTGAGAGCTACAAAGCTCGACTGGTGGCAAAAGGATATAGTCAGACGTACGACATCGACTATGACGTAACCTTTGTACCAGTCGCAAAGATGAGTACTGTCAGGACCCTAATTTCTTTGGCAGCGAATGGTGGATGGAAGCTACACCAACTGGATGTGAAGAATGCATTTCTTCATGGGGATCTGGTGGAGGAGGTATACATGGAGATACCACCAGGATTCGGTACCAACCAGACAGTGGCAAGGTCTGCAGGTTGAAAAAACCCTCTATGGACTAAAGCAGTCTCCTCGGACGTGGTTTTACAGATTCAGGAGGGCAATGATAGGGATGGAATATCAGCAGATCAATGTTGATCATACTGTATTCTTCAGACGGAGTGAAGGCCACATCACCATGCTTGCGATATATGTGGACGACATGATTATCATAGGAGATGATGAGCAGGAGATCGCCTGACTCAAGGGAAAGCTTGGCAGGAAATTTGAGGTGAAGGACCTTGGTCTTCTTTGCTACTTTTTGGGATAGAGATCGCTCGAGACGCAGAGGGGATTGTTCTTTCTCAGAGGAAGTATGCACTGGACCTTCTTACAGAGACAGGGATGTTGGGGTGCAAACCTGCAGCAACACCAATAGACCAGAGGTTCATGTTAAAGGCCGAGGCTGAAGACCCAGTTGATCGAGACAGATACCAGAGACTGATAGACAAGTTGATCTATCTGAGCCACACACGACCTGATATCTGCTTTGCAGTGAGTATGATGAGCCGGTACATGCACGACCCACGGAAGGGTCATATGGATGCAGTGTACCAGATCCTGAGGTACTTGAAGGGTGCCCCTGGGAAGGGGCTGATATTCAAGAAGAACAATTACGTGAACATTGAAAGCTACTGTGATTCTGACTGGGCTAGCTGTGCCGATGACAGAAGGTCTACCTCAGGATATTGCATATTCGTATGAGGCAACATAGTCTCCTGGAGGAGTAAGAAGCAGTCTGTGGTGGCCAGATCAACAGCGGAAGCAAAGTACAGAGTTATGGTCCTGGGAGTTGCAGAACTGCTATGGTTGAAGAACATGCTGGTAGAACTGAAGCTGGATCAAGGAGCTAAGATGAAGTTGTGGTGTGACAACCAAGCAGCTATTAGTATCACCAACAATCCAGTACAGCATGACATGACCAAACACATCGAGATTGATAAGTTTTTCATCAAAGAGAAGTTGGATAGGGGATTGTTGGAGCTTGGCCACGTTTCGACCAGGATCAGATAGCAGACGGACTAACCAAGGGACTTACCTCTGTGAGCATGATTAGAGGATGTGACAAGATGGACTTAGTGAATATCTTTCACTCATCTTGAGGAAAAGTGTTGGAATATTTAGTATGTTGGAATATTTAGTAGATTGTATTAGCATAAAGGATATTGGAATATCCTGCGGATATATTTGATATGCCAGAATAAGCCACAAGATATTCCATCATTGTAATATTGACCGTAAGGCTATATAAAGCCAAGAGGACTATCAATAAAATAATCAATCAATTACAACATTTTCAAATATGTATAGCATCATCACCTTTGTTGCACAAATATGGGTGTACAAACATGATACATATACGGGCACCACTTTCCCGTGTCCATGCAACATAGTTGACCGCCCTCCCTTGATTTTTACCTCTTGTCAGCTGAAGGGTTCATGTTATTTTCTCAATTTGCAATTTTCTATTTTTCTGGTCTTTTTCTTTCTATTTTATATTTTCAATTTAGTTTTTGCAGCGGCTTTACTGAAGCGATGAAACTCTACAACCAAAGTCTAATAACCTTTCTTAAGTGGTTTCTTTCATTTTGCAGTTTTACTTTGAATTAAATTACAATTATTTTTGCTTTTTCCACTCACTAGATCAAATTGTGCACTGTCGGCACCACCACCAATCTTCCTATATGGACAACTACCATTGTTGAAGTCCAGCAACACTCATACGAGAGATTTAAATTTTGCAATTTTTCTAATTCTTTTCTAAATTTGTTCTCTTAAGTTATCTACACAATAAATTGTTGATAATGATGATGTTGTCGATTTATTGTAATTTGTAAAATTTTAAATCAACAAATGTGCACCTCGCTTCAACAAGGCAAGTGTCACGCCATATGCCTTGCCCTCGAGCACCATGTGTACCTTGCACCTCGTTATGCGACTTGTGATGTGACAAGGCTGACCCGTATAAGCTCATTTATGTTAGGGATAGTTTAAATTAAGTATCTACCAGAAAAGGTTTCAGGGCATTGGGAGGGCTGAGAGCAGGGTGGATCTTGTATAAGAACTTTTGAGTTGGAGAGAAAGGTCAGAGGATGTTTTCTACGTTAGTTTTAATAGTTTCTTGTTCAATCGTTCCTCGTGAAATCATACATTCAAACAACTTCATCTTCCCTGTCTCCTCTATTCAAGCATATTGTGTCGTCTAACTGAGTAGTTGTCTGCCTAGGAAGTGTTCATGGAAGTCAGCCTAGAAAAATTGTGATGTGAAGGGAAATTGTAATGTGAAGGGGAATGAGGTGCAAAACAGATCGCACATGCAGTCTAGTGCAGTGGCAGGGACTTTTAACCTGGTGTTGAGGTTCAAATCTTGTCTAACACTCATTTTAAGCAGATTTTGTAAGACAACATATGGTGTGTGAATCCAGCTCTTAAACAAAATGTGCATTCGATCTGCAGTGTCATATTGAAATAATATAAATATTTAACCCTCACAAGTGTATGCCTATGTTTTATGTCATGACCGTAGCTACCTCGACTAGGAATTTGGCACCAACATATAGGGTTGTCGTTGGGCGGATATCCGGTCATAAAATCTTTTCAAATCTTTTATCGAGCTTTCTTATGCTCCACAACCGACCGCACTCTCATGGTCACCACAACGGAGTAAAGGTAAAGTTTCATCTTTTTTTAATCACTCCTAATGCTAGTTTCTTCTTAGTAGTTAAAACTAGAATGCAAAATAATAATAATAATTAATTAAAAAAAAGTGCCCTCAAAATTATGCATGATTAGTAATTTCCTCTATTCTGGTCATATTTCTTTGTTTTGTTTAGGACTGGGAGTTTCAAGAGATCTTTCAGAATATTTTGCTACTGTTTAGGATCAATGTAAATGGAAAGAGTTGTCTTCTTTAACAGATCAAGTATTATGGGTCTAGCATTCCTTGTCTTTTTAGTGTCGTGAGATTTAGAGATGTGGCCTTTTACTCTTTGATCAAGGTGGGAGGTGTCATAAGAAGATAACTATGTTAAAAGCTGATAACATATGACACAAAGCAAAGTTATATTGTCAGACAGAGATCTCAAGATGCTTAAAGAGTAAGGAAAAGCATGTAACTTGCAGGAAGTTCTTGAATCTTCCCACAATTATATTCAAAAAATTAAATGGGATGAACTTGCTAAAATCGTCAAAATTATTACATGCATACTTTGCTTAGTGACTAAAGACATTAAGTACAATCACTTACTGGCAGAATGATCAGCTTGAAGCACATTAAAATAGAAGCAGCATGATTATTTCATGACTAATTAGTCAAAGAAACACTGATTGAAGTATCGAGAGAATGCTATGACACTATGTTGCTCATGGGAAAAAAATGTTACACGACATGGTAATTGGGTTATAAAGAGAAGTCACAGAGGGCAAAAAGCTTAATATGGTTTGATAGGAGGATTGGTGCATCTATAAGCCATATATTGTACTCCACGATATAACATAGGTTATACCTGTACAATTTTCATATATACTCCATGATACACCTCAGCTAGAAACCAAATGAGTTAGATAGAGAAACTATTCTTTCATATGATTGTTTGATAGTTGTTCAATGATATAACCTCAGACAGAAAGATAAACAAACAAAAAGAAGGAACAGTGTAGCTCTCTGACCTGGTGGAACTTGTGATATGTGATCGAGTGCCATCTCCTCTGAGAACCCTCCAAGAGCAGCTCTATAGGATTCAAGTTGCACAGACATCAACTCTTGCTTACCTATGATTTTCTGACATCTGCACTATGCATTCTATGGCACCATTTGTAACCTCGGAATCCATGAAGAAGCCATTCGAGTAAAATAAAAATGGATTCAGATAGTAAGCAACAGCATGGAGATGGCTATGAAGATAGTTGTTCCATATTTTTATCTATAATGTCCCAATAAGGCATATATGAATCTTTTTCACCTCCTAGGTTCTTCCCGATTTCCTCCTTTGTCATATTCATTGCTTCATATAAGAACCCCATTGGAGATGCATCACTTTCATTTATCATACGCAAAACTCCAACCACCGGGATTGTGATTTTCAAAATACGCAAAACTCCAACCACCGGGATTGTGATTTTCAAAATACCAATCGCTGCAGCCCAAAAGGAGGAACCCATAACCAAGTCACAAATCCTTTCACCCTTAGTTTTTGTACTCCAAGGGGACGTGCTCCATGCTTCGGAGGTGAATTTTCACCAGATTCTCTCTCGGACACCATATTCTCCAGTGTGATAAAGGGTACTACTGACTTCAGCATTGAGCTCCTGCAGGATCCATCCTCTGAGTTCATTGTACTTGGGTAACTTGAATCATGTACCACATTTAGCGGCAGCATCCAACATCTTCTGGAAAGAGGGCATCTTGACAGTAGTAGGATAAATACCTACTTCGTAGAAGGCATGCCACCACGTCGGTTCCCACACCACCCAGGTGGTGTTCGAGACGGTTGAATCTTTTGCTACACTTTTCCCATTCGACATTTTAAGTCACAGACAATTTCTGAAGCTGTATCAGTAAAAGGAGCAGAGGTTCACCTAAAATGCCATGTAACTCAACATACACAGACACGTATATATAGCAGAAGTAACAAAATGCTGAAAAGGAATAATAAGAACATAAATCTTTTCATGAGCAAAACCTATGTGCATAATAAAATCACAAAGGCTTCCCCGGACTCCCGAACCAAACTTCTAGGATCTAATGATTTATGGTATTTCCCCCTCCTGAAGCTAAAAGGTTGACATGATGACAAACTAGATTGCATAAACACGGATTCAAATAGGAAAATTCGAGAATGACACTTCCAGAAAATTTTAGGATAAGGACATGGCGTGGTTATGGTCATATACACATAAATTCATATCTAATATAATATATATATATATAATATATATAATATATATATATAAAAGCATATTCTAGAAAGTAACTAGGTTACAAAATGTTCTAGAGGGGATTCACTGCAAAGAAATGTTACTTTCTCATACCTCACTTATGTTAGTCGTGATCATTATGGCAGGTAACTTTCATCCATGTATTGAGTACCTTTGGAACATAGCCATAGGCAAGCTACCTCATGTGTAGTGTAAGTATCATGTCGGATACGTGTCAAATATGGATACGAATACGGTCCTATAGAGGAGTACACCTAGATGACAAATAGTCCTGCAATTTAGTCAATCTTCCACATGCCATTTCCAATTTAGAGTTGCATCTAATAGCCAACACCATTTTGAAGAAAAAAGCTCTTGACAATATTTTCAGTTTTCAAGTAAATGTCTAAACGAGCGTATCTTGCAACAAAACTTTTGTTTTCAAAGATGAAAAGAAAGAAAAAACTTGTGACCTATGTTGCATAGACACGACACAGGATACAGGACACGACACGGACACGACAACATATATTTTCTAAAACACTAGCTAGGATATGACACGTTTATATATATGTGTATGTGCGCGCGCGTGTGGAGAGGTCGGGTTCCCTACATTTTTGCATCCCCATGATTACAATCGTAGGATTCTGTTTAAGTCATTTAATCTTAACCGTTAGTTTAAACAAATCAATTGTTAAGATTAGATGACTTAAACAAGATCCAACCGTTGTGATCATGGGAAAATTTGGGGATACATAAGAGTGGTGATCATGATCCCTCATATATATATATATATATATATATATATAACCACTAAATATATATATATATATATATATATATATATATATATATATATATATATATATATATATATATATATAACCACTAAGTGTTAGATAATTGAATATTTGCATCTATAAAAATAGGTAGTTGTCCGTGGGTTATGGTCTAGTGGTAGCAAAGGAAGGGGGGCGGGGGGGGGGGGGGGGGGGGACGGCGCATGTTCGAAACCCCCCTTGGCATTTGCCAAGCCGGAGAAAAGGACACCTCGTTGAAATTAAAATGCAACATCAAAATGTTTCACGTTTACCCTTTATATTTGATTTTTATCCTTATTTCAAATAAAAACACTACAAAAAAATGTGACACGTCCTTATTCGGAGAGTATTTGTGCCCAATTTAAAATAAGGGTTATTTACACTGATACCCCTTATGTTTTATGTTTATTACGCGGACATCCCCTAGTTTAAAAATAAATACACTAATGCACCCTTTGTTTTGTGTTAAATACACGGACCACGCCAAAGTTTTATAATTTATGTAAAGGATTTTACACTGACCAACCCTACTTTAAAAAATATATAAAGGACAGGGGGTGTCAGTATATTTATTTTTAAATTAGGGGAGGTCCGCTTAGTAAACACAAAACATAGGAGGGTATCAGCGTAAATAACCCTTAAAATAAAAAATTGAGGACAGGTAAGGACGTGTCCTTATTTGGAGAGTGTTCGTACCTGATTTCAAATGAAAATATGATAAGACGTAAAAATGAGCGTCCAAAACGTGTCTGAAGACTGTCTGAGAGTGCTGGTGTCTGACACAAGAGACATTACTTAGAAAATTAGGGGAGGTTCACTTAGTAAACACAAAACATAGGGAGTGTCAGTGTAAATAATCCTTAGAATAAAAATATGAGGGCAAGTAAGGACATGTGTCCTTATTTGGAGAGTGTTCGTAACTTATTTCAAATGAAAATATGATAAGACGTAAAACTGAGCGTCCAAAACGTGTGAAGACTGTCTGAGAGTGCTAGTGTCCGACACGAGTGACATTACTTAGATGAGAGTGCCTCTGCTACATAGATTGAGAGTCATCAAAATCATTCAAGATTCCTCCCATCATAATGGTACACGGAAATATCGCACAAGAAAGCTCCACCAAAGTCATGGCATAAATCTGATCAGAGGGGACATGCAATTACATTGTCATACAACAATATTGTGCGTTGTGGCAAAATATGACAATGTGGTCGTGAGAGCATTGCAATGCGTTGTTGAAGCACTACAGTAATCTCACAACACTATTATGATTCCTGTTTGAGGAAGTATATATGGAACCGCCAAGCCACAGTTAGGCCCTTGGATAAGGAACAGTTGTTTAAGGAAGTTGGAAGGAAAGTATTGTGACGTGTTGCCATAAGTGATTGTAAGAGAGAGACATGAAAAGTTTAAAGGTAGCACAAGACCAAACCACTTTGCTTAGTATCTTGCGAAATATTTTTCTTGCATAGGCCTATACTAAGTATTTGTTTTTTAAAAACTAGTGAGGGGCACACAAGTTTGAGAGGGCATCCTCTCTTGCACAAAATACTAATAAGTCATTCAACCTGATGTCAACCCTATATTCGGTTGAAATTTGTAGCTAAGGTAGCTAGGAGAAAAGAGTGTAGAACTAAAGATAACATGTAATGACACCAAAGACAATAACAACAAATATAACTATTTAATCTGATTCGACAAGACGGCAACAGCCTCCCTCCACAACCAAACTGCAAAACTTGATTTACATTTATCATAATAGGGTTATAAAGCCAACTCTCGAACCTCTCAATCAACCTTGTATTTGCAACTTTAAATCGTTTTCTATACTTTTATATTCCGTTAACTTAGTTTTGCACCTCTACAACCAAATTGCAGAAGGTTACTTTATCAGAATAGGTCACAAGGCAAAAACTCCTAAATCTCCCAATCAACCGTGTGGTTTCAACTTATAATTTATTTTCCATATTTTATATGCCCTTAACTCTAATGTGCACCTCTATTTATACCTAAATAAACCTAGTACATCTAAGCTTTAGATTACCCCTAATTCAAATAGATTTAGATTAAATATCAACCGGATAGATTTTTGGCAGATTTAGATAATACAAAATCAATATACATTTAGATTAAATCTAATACGGATATATAAGATTTTTAAAATTACATAATTGGTTTTCCTAAATATAAGACATAAAGCTAACACTCTACATTGATTTGTATTCCAAATAGCCACCTTGACTTGTACTCCGAAAAATCATCATGTTATGTTTAAATGTGTACTTATAGCTCCATGATACTTATTACAATCCCTCACCGAGGGTTGTGTAAAGTCTTCATCATTGTACAAATCTAATGAACTCCAAACAAGACGAACTTTTTTCTAGGGATCAAATTGTCAACGTATACGTTAGATATGTGTGTTTATCTTTAATAGACGAAACCTTCTTTCACTTAACACCCTCTTATTTTGTGATACCTGACTTCAATACGATTTGTTCTTTGGTGATATACTTGACCCTTTGTTAACTTATTACCTGACTTCACTAACGAACTACCATTTTGGTGGTACGAGCACAAGTTACTAATGTCGAGCAACCCCTAACTTAGAAGTTACCGTTGAGGAGCGAAATATGGGCTCTAAAGTTGATCATCAACCTAAGGAGCTAAATAGGGACTCTAAAGTTGATCATCAACCTAAAGAGAATCCGAAAGGCAATATTTTTGTCGTCTTTCGAAAATGACATGCAAATCATTATGGATACCGATGGAGGAAAACGTCAACAACATCCAAGCCCTCTCCCATTGGAACCCAATAGGGACGTAGCACAAGAAAGATTCACCAAAGAATTGACCATACACTTAACCAATAGTAAGCCTCGACCCATTATTTGGTGTCAAATTCCCAGCCAAGCTAGCTACCACCAAGAGATCGTCTTTGTCACACTCCTACGACTTTTTGTAGTATAAAGTTACTTAAACTTGGACCGACAACCTAAAGAATTGCCCGAAAATAGAATGCAAAATATTTTGTGCACCCATGAGAAAGGAAAATACCCCTAACATGATATCAACCAACCAACCAACCACATTAGCTTGCAAATAAATGTTCATATAAGTGATAAAATAAGAAATGAGAGGAAGAATGGGTATGTAACCTAGACATGGTCTCAGGACTTTGGAGAACAGTCTTTTGGTGATTGAGAGCACAGAGAGGGTTAGGGGGGAGTCTCCCAATAACTCACTACATTCCCAAGGAAACTCATTGTGAGCAATTATGATTCAATTATTTAATAATATTTATTAAAAACAAAACAAAATGGCCATTTAACCTACATATAAATTATTGTTATTGTTATTATATGTCATTATTAATAACTGTTTTTATTTTAGGCTTAATTGCTAATTGCTACCCTCAACTATCACACTTTTTCAAGTTGATACCCTAAACTTTTTTTCGTAACAGATTGATACCTCAACTATTTTTTTTTCAACTTAATACCTAACATTTTAAAAAACCCTAAAATGCCCTTATCCTTCCCCCCCCACCCCCCCCCCACTCCGGCCCCCCCCCCACCCCCCCCCCTGCTAGCTCCGGCCGAGGAGGGCGGCGCGGGTGGCGAGGACGAAGCCGGCGGGGGTTCCTGGAGGCTGAAGCGGACGACGGCGAGGGAGAACGCGGCGGCGACGTGGGAGCCCAGCGCCGCTCGCGCCATCAGAGCCGCGCCGGAGCTAGCAGAGGGGGGGTGCAGGCGAGGGCGGCGGAGGGGGATGGTGCAGGCGAGGCAGGGCGGGGGGGGGGGAGGGGGGGTGCGAAGGGGAGAGGGGGGGGTGGCCTGGAGTAGAGGGGGGGGGGGTGAGTGGTAGTTTTAAAATTTGGGTAAGGGCATTATTGTCCAAAAAATTATCTGGGTATCAAGTTGTTACAAAAAAAAGTTTAGGGTATCAACTTGAAAAAGCGTAATAGTTGAGGGTATCAAGTACATTAAGCCTTTATTTTATATAAAACAAACAATATTTGTACTTAGAAACTCATTTTTTGTAATTTTCTTATGGTTATTCGACTCCGTAGAAATTATGCTTTTAAGTTTCCATAACTTTCCATTAGCAAAACAGAGTATGTTGAGCGAGTGGAAAGTTGAAAAAAAGTTAGAAAATTAGTGGAAACTAGTGTTGGTTTTTATTTACTTGCATCTTTGGCAAAAAAAAAGTATTATGAATTTGTCATTAAAGCGGAAACTAGTTTCCATCCAAATGGATTGAAATTCATAAGGACTAATTATGACCCGACTATTTATTACTTTTTTACTTTTTCAAAATCAAACCACCACTTTTATCCTTCCATATAAATTATTTTTTTAATTATCGCATGCCATCATTCATGACAAGTTTCCACTTATACTTTTTAGCAAAGAAACAAGGTTTTAATTGGAAACCAAAAAAATAAAAAAACTTTCCTTAGTTTCATAATATATTTACTTGCCTAACACAACCTAACTTCCCATCTACCAAATGGGCTCTTAAATTTGTAACTTGAGCACAATGGCTCACTTTTGAGCCTAGGGTGGGCTCGGTCAAACCAAGATCCCTACCTAGGAGAAGTTTGATTCATCTCTGAATTGGAGCATTTGTCGTTTTTTCTCAACAACTCGGCCAAAACAACAATAGTTCGGTACCCATTTGAAATGGAGAAAGATCCATTTCAAATCATAAAAAAAGTATACTCGATGCGTTCGTCATTTGCAGTCATTTTTTGTATAAAAACAGCAAGTTGTGGGAACCAAACATATTACATTTGTGTTTTTGGCCAAAAAATTTAGACAGAACGAAACTAGCTCCAAGTCTTATTTAGTCATCAATCTATCTAATATACCTTGCAAACCGATGTTTATACAAAGTGGATCCAAGCTACACATAAAATGATATTGTGTTTTGCAAATTATAAACAATCAACAAGGAGTGCATTTTGGATGACCAAAGATCATGTGATGCCACTCCACGTGTATAGCTTTCATGTTTATAATACTAAATATTTTCATGTTTATAATACTAACTATTTTTGTTCTATTTGGCTCACCTGGGAATAATCAGGTCATTGGGGCTTTTGTGTATGTTGTTGCGTGGAAGGTTCAATTAATTGGGATGTTTAGGAAACTTCGATTTTTTTTCTTCTTTCTTCTTAGTCCCAAGGTGAACTTTGTTGGTGCGGCACGCACATCAAACTCGTTTTGATACCACTCAAAATTTCATACTAGCGTAAAAGATAAAGAAACAATCTTCTAAAAAATCAATTTACAATATTCACCAAAATCTACTAAATCAACTTACATCACATGATGGACTAAATCTATTAAATAAATCTTGAAGATCATAGAAACTAATCCTAAAATAATCTTGAAGTACACCAAAATTGGTGTTCAAGCAATATTCTAATCTCACCATTGTTCTGGTATGTCCATAACTGATCTGAATTTATGGTCATCTACAAACCATATTCTTCTATAAAACCTATATGGTTGCACGCATGGATCTCAGTCCATAAAATGGGCATTCGACAAACAAGGTCACACTAGAATAATATAATGCCATGGCAGGGACTCGACTTTAATACATTTGATACCCACCCATACCGATCTCGGTCAATACCAAAATTGTGCGTCCTATCCTAGTCAACTTAGTAAAGAATTCCTTAAAGAAAATACAGAACTAAAACAAAACAAAAAATGTCTTTTGTAATGCTAAGATACCTTAATATTATTCCATTCAAAACTGTCTATTGTTGGATACTTTCTTAGTAAGTAAAATAAACAAAAAATATATCATTTACGGGTAGTTAATTCAGTAATATTCAATATTACTTCTTCCACGGGAAACAAATTATACCTAGATATAAAAACATTTTTTCAGTTTTTTAAATAATTTCTAAAAGAAATTGGCTTTCTGAAGAAAAGAAAAAACAACTTCGAAACTCCAATATGAAACCATGGAAATTAATACTCATAAGAATAGTTTAAAACCGACTCTGGTACCAAGGACCTTGATTTATACCTGAATAAATCTAGTGCATGCAAGCTTTAGATTAAATCCAACTTGAATATAAGATAGACTTATTAAACCAAATCCAAATATATTTAAATAAAATGAAATCCTAGTAGATTCAATATAATCTAACCCAAACATATTTATATTTTTGAAACTATATAATTGGTTTTCCTAAATACAAGACATAAACCAAACAGAGAGGGTCTTGTCACACAAAAACCTTGAAGACCACGAGTTAGAGAGTAGGTAGACCTACCATTTTGGTCGTACAACAGGTTACTAATTTTGGACAACCCCAAAATTAGAAGTTAGACCAAATGAGCCAATCTAAGGAGTGATCCAAACACCGATATTTTCTTCTTGAGATCATTTTGGACACCGATCGAAAAAGAAAATATCATCTTTATCAAAGACTTCTCCCATCTAAACCACATCGGCTACGGAGAACAAGAAAACTCCACAAAAGGACAGACAAGACAAATATAGGGTATTATCACGATGAAAACTATATGGTCAGGTAGCGTAGGTAGATCTACCATTTTTTGAGTCGTACAACAACTTATTAATTTTGGGCAAACACCAAAAATAGGAGGTTGCAGACGCATGGAAACAAATAGTGGTTGCAAAAGTCGTTATCAACATAAATAAGTCGTACAACAACTTATTAATTTTGGGCAAACACCAAAAATAGGAGGTTGCGGCCACATGGAAACAAATAGTGGTTGCAAAGATCGTTATCAACATAAACAGCCACCAAATAAATGATATGCAAAACATATTTCCTAACCAAAAAAGGAAAGAAAACACCATGATACCTACCATCAACCACATTTTCTTCCAAGTAAATCATTATATTAGATATAAATTAAGAATGGATGTAGCGTGGGTATACCTATGAAACTGGTATGAGGAGTTTGAAGGACGGACTCTTCTAGTGATAGAAAAGACAGTAAAAGGAGATGACAAAAAAGAGGCAACATATGACCAAATATTTTATGTATTTTTAAAATCAAGTCTCCCACAAAGACTACATTCATGTTCAGTATCACGGAGCCAGCGTGTTGCATGTGCATGCAACCAAAGACGAAATATTTTTCATATATACCCTTAAAAAATTGAATTTGCTTGTATTTTCCTATAAAAAAATTATTGTAGGTAATTAATGTGTCGGCTACCCACGAACCTGGACCAGCTTGTCCGATCAAAACCAACAAGGACCAACTTTTATACCCTTTAATAATCAAATATTGTCTTCATCTTCTCTTCGGACCGATTCAACACACACCTTTACTAATAGTTCTTTATATCATCGAGTATAAATTTTTGACTCTTTGTCCTTTCATAACCACCATTGCACCTTTTGAATTTTTTGTGGATTATATGGAGGGCCAGCCAAAGGGTTTGGGTTATCCCCCTTATTGTAGGCCAATCTTGGAGAGTCACCCATGACCCCGACGTCTATTGGGATCACGCTGAGCCTGGGGGTTGCCCCTTAACCCTTATTATAGGCCGATCCTGGAGGGTCACCCGTGACCCCGACGTATATTAGGATCACGCAGAGCCTTAGGGTTGCCCTAAGCGCGCGCGCGGGGGGGGGGGGGGGGGGGGGGGGGGGGGGTTGCCCAAGCTCGACGTCATGTTTGGGTTATTCTTGGGCCGGCCCTGACTATATGCCAACAATAATGTACAACCTGATGGATCAAGTGCTAATGATACCAAATTGTTCTTCAAATTCAAAATATACCTAATATCGATGGAAGTACTTATCATACAACCAACATATTATGTTTAAAGAGTCAATCTAATGATTTTACATAAAGTACTATTTCCTTTGGAAGATTACCTAATATCGACGTGAGAAGTAGAAGTGTCTTGTCTTCATGTTCCAATTCTACGTCAATGCAAAGCAATTTAATGATTGTCTTATTTAAGTATGGAGATGGTTTATAATTGCCGTGCCTTATTTCATGCATAACCCATATAACTGTTTATTATAAATATTTATGTTTTGAAAGACTCTTGGTTCTATACAGAATTTCAAGCTTCAAGCATAAACTTTACTGCAAATGTTTGATTCATAACCTCGTATATGACTTATTAGTTAAACAATACTCCAACGTGCCCGATGCCCTTAGATACAGGTCTTCCTTCCCAATCAGTATTGGACATGTCTTTAGGTTTCCTCGCTCGTCCATGCAATGGCATATGGAGATTGGAGACCTTCATTCACTAGATCCCTTTAACCCTTCTTTGTCGTAACAAGAAATTCCTTACTCCATCAAACTTCTCCACCTCGAAACCATAAATTTACAACCTCTCGCCTAACCTTTCAACAAACCAGATGTTTTGATATGTATTCGTAATAAAAAAATCATAAAATATAATGGTAGAGATTGAGAGAATCACAAAACAAAGATGTAGTGTGGTTCAACAAGCGCCTAAATCCAGAATCGGGGCCTCCGCCACCACAGCATTGCATCGTAGGTGAGGTACCTCATGGCAGTATTCATTTTGACCACCTCCAAGGATGAAGGCAATTGCAAGTCTGGTTTGACGTCAAGGTCCTAAAGATAATTTGGTTTGTCACTCAGAAACCTAGAAGGCCACGAGTTAAGCTTAAAGCGCGGTAGAACTACCATTTTGGTGGTATGCGCACAAGTTACTAGTGTCGGGCAACCCCAAGATTAGAATTTACCATTGAGGATCTAACTAGGGGCTCCAAGATTGACCATCAACTAAAGAGTAATTTCGTTTTCCGAAAATGACATGCAAATCATTATGACCACCGATTGGGAAGGAAAACATCAACATCATCCAAACCCTCTCCCATTAGAACCCAATAGGGAACGTTGCACAAGAAAGCGCTCCACCGAAGAACTGACCATACGTTTAACCGATCTTAAGCCGCAACCCCATTGTTTGGGGTCAAATTCCTAGCCAAGCAAGGTACCACGGACCAAGAGAGGGTCTCTCTCTCCCTCTTCTCTCACGCTCCTACCGCTCATACGAGTTGCTTAAAGAACACCCAAAAATGGAATGCAAAATATTTTGTGCACCGATTGGAAAGGAAAATACCACTAAGATGATATCAACCAACCACATTTTCTTGCAAATAAACGATTACAGAAGTGATAAAATAAGAGATGGAAAGGAGGAATAGTGGGTATATACCTAACGGCATGATCTGATCTGAGCACTTACGAGAACATTTTGGTGATGGAGAACATGGAGAGGGTTACGGTTAGGGGTGGCGGTGTGTGGTAGAGGGGGGGGGGCGGGGCGGCGTGTGTGTGGGGGGTGGGGGCGGGGTGTGTGTGGCAGGGGAGGGCTACATTCCCAAGGAATTTTTGTTTCCATGTGTTGCCCTACTATTTGCTTTATATTATCCTCTATAGACATTTCGGGTTAGGCCTGGACTTTGGCCTACTAAACCAGTACTGCCGCACGTTCAAATATCATTATTTGTAGATTTTCTTGGGGGGAGTGGTGGTGGTGGTGGGTGGGTGGGGGGGGCTATTTTTTCATGTGTTGTCCTACATGTTTACTTCTATTTATCCTCTATAGACATTTTGGGCTAGGCCTGGACTTGGGCCTACTAAACCAGTGTTGAACTATGTCCGCACGATCAAATATCATTATTTGTAGATTTCTTGGGGGGGGGTGTGGTGGGGGGGGGGGGGGGGGGGGTGCTATATTCCCAAGAAATTTTTTTCATGTGTTGACCTACATGTTTTGCTTCTATTTATCCTCTATAGACATTTTGGGCTAGGCCTGGACTTGGGCCTACTAAACCAGTGTTGAGCTATGTCCGCCCGTTCAAATATCATTATTTGTAGATTTTCTTGCTGGTTTTCTTTACTTGATTGTTTAGCAAAAATAAAATAGTTTAAGATATTTGTTGAACCCATCCCGAATGTAAAAACTAGCTATCATTTTACTTTCCATCAAAATCATGAAAACTCGTAGTGAGCAATTATGATTCAATTATTTAATAATATTATTTTTTAAAATAAAACACCTATTTGTAAACCTACATATAAATTTCTGTTATTGCATGTCATTATTAATAACAATGTATTTTTCTAGAATATAAACAATATTTGTACTTAGAAGCTCATTTTTTGTATTTTTCCTATGATACTCGAAAGGAAATAAATTATGCTTTAACTTTCCTATACTTTCTATTTGCCAAACAGTTTAGTGAATGAAATGATGAAAGAAATGGACATTAATGAAAAATTGTGTTGGTTTTTATTTACTTACATGTTTGCAAAAGAAAGTCTATTATGAATTTGTAGCATCCGACATTAAAAAGGAAACTAGTTTCCATCAAAATGGATAGAAATTCATATAGAATAATTATGACCCAATTATTTATTACTTTTTTATTTTTCAAAATCAAACATACACTTTTACCTTCTATATGAATTAATTTTTTTAATTATCACATATCATCATTCATGACAAGTTTCTACTTATATTTTATAGCAAATAAACAAACAAGATCTTTAATTGGAAAAAAAGTTTCTACTAGTCTTTAGGAAGTAGGTATTGTAGGAGACAAAGATTGTAGGCAGTTTGTATGAAGCACGACTCGCTGGAAGAAGCTTCATGTGGACAGTTATGCTACGTGACCATTCTACATGTTGAAAAACAATGATTTGACAGCTAAATAACTACATGTTTTGAAATCTGCAAGATTCTTGTCGTCTGTCTCATCGGGTTCAGCACACACGGCACATTAAATACGAAATGAATTTGAGAATAATAATTAGACAAATGATTGCCAAGTAAGGTCACGCAAGTAGTAACTCAGTATCAAGCCTCCGTATTTAGTACTATGTCTCAATAGTGAGCCTATGGCCTATAAAACTATCTATAACGTTCCTTACTATTGAGTCTATGGTCCATAGTACCTATCTACCATTCAATTAGCAAGCGTATGTTCGAGAGGAATGGTAGTTAGACATCCAAAAATTGTTCTTCGTCCAATGAATTTATACCACACATGTCAAGTCAACTCAAGTACGACCGATTAATGAGAAACCATA
>JANAVB010025196.1:42393131-42674908 GCA_029216955.1 Iris pallida
TAGATTTTCTAGATTACCCAACCTAGCTCTTAAGTGACCTCTATCTGCTTCATTTAAACTCATTTTCGCAGGTACATCTGTCACCATAATGAGATGCTATTACATTGACACATTACAGAGAGACTACTTTGATAAAATCCTATTAGGACAAGCCGAAACTATGGCATCTTTAGATTTTCTATTGTTGTCCATCTTGCTACAATGGCAACTTTTCATCTGTTAACCTAAATCTTAATTTGTTCATCGAAATGCTCCCAATGTTGTATGAACAGGAATATGGCTTGACCTATGTTCTTAGTATCTTACGATCTTATGATACGATATGGTACAATATACTACATTTCGTTACATATTTGGTGATCCGATATGATACATGTAGGCTGATAGGTAGTATCGGGTTTTTATTTGAGTCATGTAATAAGAATCTGGATTATGGAACTACATAGACCTATAAACATGAAACAAATAAAAAAATTATATAAAATCATGTTTCTATATGGATTTAGAAGGATAGGCCTAAACTCCTAGAGTTAATCTATCATAAGATTTACACGAGATATGATACGCAAACAAAGCTACATTATGTGTATTGCGAGTTGACAACCTTGGAGATGACATGATAAGGACACGATATAGACACTTCAGTAGTTTTGATGTATTTTGGAGTATTTATGTGTCTGATACGTAGACACGACATAAACATGGGACCATTCGGCTTTGGAAAACCAAAAAAATACAAAATGCAAAAACTTAGAAAACTATTTGATACATGGCAGGTTGATCTTCAGCACAACCGAATCATTGTGTCAACAATGTTTTCTTCCGTACTTCTCTCTTTTTAATTTTAATATTTTCTTGTTGGATTGATAGGAAAAGTGCCCCAATATCGGTACCGGTCATATCGAGTATCAAACACTATCAGATCAGACACACATTGACGAAAACTATATAATAATTTTTGGAAAGTTAAGGTCCTAAGGAACAAAATGTAGGCCAATTTCAATACAGTTGTGGCCCATTCCGCGAGCCAAAATGACCATAAAACAGCCAAGACTCGATAAATGTTTTCCAAATTATAGCCATCTATTCATGGTTTTGGGGTACCGATATTTGGCAATCTAGGATCAGGTCTGCTGAAATCATATCCTTATAAACTATACATGTTGGTACTAACTGAATTTTAAAACCTTAGACCATACCTTGTTCACTTTATGCCGAAAATTCTTGTCTTAGAAAGAGTACATAATGCAAAAAAAAGGCCCTGCGTCCATTGCACAAGAGAGTTGGAAAGTGAAGTCATCTTGCCATTAGAGTATCTTAAGAAGTACAAGAAGGGGCACAAATCAGTAATGAAGCAACAGAGCAAACAGTAGATCATTGATATACTGGTAGGTTAGATCTATCCGTAGGTAGACAGGGTCTGCTTCAGTAGACAGGGTCTGCTTCAGTAGACCCAACCATAAGCTTGGTCCGCCAACTGGGTAGCAACATTCCGTTGCTCATTTGACTGCACATCATCCAGACCGGGCAGAATGCAGACCTTTCAAGTTCTAGTACAGATCTGATTTTAACAGGTTACTTTTTGAGGTCATTTTTATAAAGTTTTGAGAGAAACCTCTGTTATCAATGGTGCATCGAGGCACCTGATACAGGCATGAGGTGCAATCAAGGCACCTGGCCATGGTGCAAGGTGCGACGCTCATTGAGGTGCACACCTCAGCGACCTGGTGTGAGGCATGCATGGCGCATCAAGGCAGCATCATGAATTCCAACATAAAATTGCAGGTTTTATTTATTTTATCTCAATGCTAAAGCCATAACATGTAACTTACTTTAACATAGTGACAAATACATTATTCTAACACATTGGCACATGATCACAAATTTCTGCTTTACCAATTTTCCCTTCACCCTCTTTATTTCTTGACCCTCTCCCAATTCTTCAACAATACTTGTTGACCCTCAATGTTGCACGTGTACCTATTGTTGACCCTCTATGTAGCACGAGTATGGACACAGATACAGATAAGAACACGAAACCGCCCGCACAAAGGATACATACATTTTCTGTTGGAATATTTAGTATGTTGGAATATTTAGTAGATTATATTTGTATAAAGGATATTGGAATATCCTACAGACATATTTGGTATGCCAGAATATGCCACATGAAATTCCATCATTGTAATATTGACTGTAAGGCTATATAATTTGTTTGTAGGTATGCCAGAATATGCCACATGATATTCCTAGCCGCTACCCCCCCTTTTCCCACACGCGGCCAGAGCCTCTGCGGCCCCCACGTGCCCCGCGACTACTGCTGCGGTGCTATTGCACGCGCGCCGGGCGCCCCCCCCCCCCAAGACGCGCACAGCTCCTGCGACTGTTGCCGACACTGACGCACGTGACGGCACTTGCGTCACCGTTGTTTGGATCGTTTCGAAAGTAGACACCGAAGACCTATATCTGATAAAAAACATGTTCGGATCTAGAAGCGAACGACGAGGACGAGCGTGAGTAGTGTGACGGGTGTGACGTGATCATCGAAGAGGAGGATCGATGGAGGAGATCATCAAAAAGCTGGATCCTGCGGAGGTTGCGACGTTGACGAAGCTGATGAAGATGTCTGCTGGTGAGAGCACAACATGAACGTCGACGAGATTGGAGCTTCCCTCCATCGATATGAAGCTGGATGGACCAGCTACCTATCTGAGTTGGTCACGACGGGTGAGGCAAACCCTCGCAGGAAAGAACCTGGAGAGGTTCCTGTCGGACGAGAAAACAGAGCCGGACGAGGGCTCGACATGATATGACGAGTAAAAGTTCACTCATATGGTGATCTACATATGGCTTCTCAACTCCTTAGTCCAGTCTATTGCCGCCATAGTAGATGGCATTGAGATGGTGAAGGATGTGTAGGAGAAGTTGAGACGGACCTATGATGGTGTGGAAAATAACTTACGGGTCTTCCAGATCAAGGGGGGATCAACGACACTGTGGAGAGAGGACAGTGCAGGAGTATGTCACGGAGTTGGAGCGTCAGTGGCTGGATTACGATCACACCTCAAATCGGACAAACTGCAGGAACCCGAAGTGTAAAGAGAGACAGGTATGTCTACACGATGAAATTCCTCAAAGAGCTGACTGCAGCATTCGCTCAGAGGATGGCCCTACTTCTCGCCCAACCGAAGATCCCCACTCTTGAGGAGGCTATCTCAGCCATGATCCAGCACGCATCAGACTGCAGGCGGGAACAGGTGGTCCTTCTGAAGCAAAGTCAGCACTGACGGCCACCAGCTCGGACGACACAGGGCCTAAGGGAGAGGCCTGGCAGCACAACCGGCAGTGCTACAACTGCGGGGAGATGGACCACCATCGGTATGCTTGCACCAAACCACCTAAGAAGAGAGATTCAAGTGGTGGACGGGGACAACTCGGTGGACGAGGACATTTTGGAGGACGTGACTGTGGTCGTGGGGGTCGACGAGGTGGTCGAAGAGGTTATCGGACGAACCTGCTGGTAGCAGAAGGAGATGGAGGAGCTGGCTGCACCTTTATCGAGGAGGATCAGACACTGGTAGACATGCTGGAGATGCTCAGGAGGAAGCAACGAATGTCAAATGATTAAGACAAGAGGGGTGCAACAGAGGAGGCATCCACCTCATTATTCACTGGAGGCAACGCCGCCATGTATGCCAATCCATCAGAATGTACTGACAACTCACTTGCTCTTGCATCCATTGCTTTCCTTAAATCGTCAGACTGGATTATCGACTCGGGAGCATCTCGGCATGTGACGAAAAATGCTAGTGAGTTCTCCTACACTCACCTAGCATCAGCAAATAGCATTCAGACAGCTAATGGCACTTTCCAGCCAGTGGTCGGTAAGGGTACTGTTAATTGTAAAAATTCAGTAAAATTATCCAATATTTTACATGCTCCATCCTTTCCAGTCAGTCTCTTGTCCATTAGTTCTATAATCCTTAAACTTAAATGCATTGTTTCTTTTGATATCCCTAAGGTGATCTTCCAGAAGAAAAAAACGGAACGAAGACTTGGAACTGTCACTTGGCATAAGGGACTGTGGTACCTGGATCGAGAAGGACTGGACTCAGCACTAATGTCTATGGCAGAGAAGGCTGGTATAGAAGGACTGCAGATGAGGGCCGAGGATACTTTGATACTCCATTATAGGTGGTTGGGACATTCCTCCTTTGACACTTTAAGTAAATTGTATCCAAATATTTATGAAAAATCAAATAAAGAGAAACTAGTATGTGATGCATGCGAGTTAGCAAACTTACTAGGAGTTCATATATTGGTACGGATCATAGGAGCTATTCTGTTTTTGAGGTAGTACACTCTGATGTTTGGGGTCCATATGCCACTAATACTATGAATGATTATAAGTACTTTGTTTCCTTCATTGATTGTGCTTCTCGTGTCACCTGGTTGTACTTGATTAAAAATAAGAATGATGTACCTACTTGTTTTAGGGATTTTCACAAACATGTCCAGACTCAGTATGGGGCAATTGTGAAGGTACTAAGGTCTGACAATGGAACGGAGTATACAAACAGAACACTTGCAGAATACTTGTCAGCACACGGGATACAGTATCAGACCACATGTGCATACACACCTGCACAAAATGGCGTAGCAGAAAGGAAGAACACACTTCTGGAGGTTGCAAGAAGCATGATGATCGAGATGAATGTACCACAGAGTCTGTGGGGGCATGCAGTGTTGACAGCAGCTCAACTAATCAACAGAATGCCTTCGAAGGTCCTGGGATGGAAGTTCTCATGTGAAATATTGCAAGGCAATAATAGTAGGATACTTCCACTGAAGGTGTTTGGGTGCGTATGTTTTGTGAAGGACAACAGGCCGTCAGTTGAAGCTTGATCCTAGAGCAGTCAAGTGCATCTTCGTGGGCTACTCGACAACTCAGAAGGGGTACGTGTGCTGGAGTCCAATGTAAAAGAAGAAGTTTGTAAGTATGGATGTCCACTTCCGGGAGCATGAGCCATACTACCGTCAGGAGGGAACTTCAAACCACATGCCTAATACTGTCAGTATGAGACGAGAAGGGGAGAAGGAGAGCTCGGTGGTGACCGATTTAGGAGTTTGGCATAGAGGCACGGTTGAGGAGGAGCAGGAAGGTGAAGAGGAACATGAGGAGAAGATGAGAGGTGTTAGGCCTACGGCTCAGGGGGAGCTACTTACCTACAGCAAGAAAGGAAAGCAAACTGCAGGATCAACACCTACAGTGCCAGTGCCAGTGCCAGTGCCAGTGCCAAGTCCCTTGCCTGCGTCCGTCTCGACTCCTGAGACACCTACACTACCACCACCATCCCCTTCAGGTGATATCATTCTCTCTACTCCTCCCACACCATTATCCGTACGGAGGACCACTCGCAGCAATGCGGAAAAATCCTCCGAACAAATATGGTTGGGACCTTGCTTAATTTGTTTCTTATGACCATATCTCTTCTCATGGAGCATTTATTGCATCTTTGGATAGTATTACTGTAACTAACAATTGGCAGGTTGCCAAGAACGATCCAAAGTGAAAAATGGCAATGCTCAAGGAGTTAGGAGCTCTTGAGAAGAACCACACTTGGGAGCTAGTGAGACTGCCAGAGGGGAAGAATGCAGTTGGATACAAGTGGATCTTTACTGTGAAGCAGAACCCAGATGGACAGGTTGAGAGCTACAAAGCTCGACTGGTGGCAAAAGGATATAGTCAGACGTACGACATCGACTATGACGTAACCTTTGTACCAGTCGCAAAGATGAGTACTGTCAGGACCCTAATTTCTTTGGCAGCGAATGGTGGATGGAAGCTACACCAACTGGATGTGAAGAATGCATTTCTTCATGGGGATCTGGTGGAGGAGGTATACATGGAGATACCACCAGGATTCGGTACCAACCAGACAGTGGCAAGGTCTGCAGGTTGAAAAAAACCCTCTATGGACTAAAGCAGTCTCCTCGGACGTGGTTTTACAGATTCAGGAGGGCAATGATAGGGATGGAATATCAGCAGATCAATGTTGATCATACTGTATTCTTCAGACGGAGTGAAGGCCACATCACCATGCTTGCGATATATGTGGACGACATGATTATCATAGGAGATGATGAGCAGGAGATCGCCTGACTCAAGGGAAAGCTTGGCAGGAAATTTGAGGTGAAGGACCTTGGTCTTCTTTGCTACTTTCTTGGGATAGAGATCGCTCGAGACGCAGAGGGGATTGTTCTTTCTCAGAGGAAGTATGCACTGGACCTTCTTACAGAGACAGGGATGTTGGGGTGCAAACCTGCAGCAACACCAATAGACCAGAGGTTCATGTTAAAGGCCGAGGCTGAAGACCCAGTTGATCGAGACAGATACCAGAGACTGATAGACAAGTTGATCTATCTGAGCCACACACGACCTGATATCTGCTTTGCAGTGAGTATGATGAGCCGGTACATGCACGACCCACGGAAGGGTCATATGGATGCAGTGTACCAGATCCTGAGGTACTTGAAGGGTGCCCCTGGGAAGGGGCTGATATTCAAGAAGAACAATTACGTGAACATTGAAAGCTACTGTGATTCTGACTGGGCTAGCTGTGCCGATGACAGAAGGTCTACCTCAGGATATTGCATATTCGTATGAGGCAACATAGTCTCCTGGAGGAGTAAGAAGCAGTCTGTGGTGGCCAGATCAACAGCGGAAGCAAAGTACAGAGTTATGGTCCTGGGAGTTGCAGAACTGCTATGGTTGAAGAACATGCTGGTAGAACTGAAGCTGGATCAAGGAGCTAAGATGAAGTTGTGGTGTGACAACCAAGCAGCTATTAGTATCACCAACAATCCAGTACAGCATGACATGACCAAACACATCGAGATTGATAAGTTTTTCATCAAAGAGAAGTTGGATAGGGGATTGTTGGAGCTTGGCCACGTTTCGACCAGGGATCAGATAGCAGACGGACTAACCAAGGGACTTACCTCTGTGAGCATGATTAGAGGATGTGACAAGATGGACTTAGTGAATATCTTTCACTCATCTTGAGGAAAAGTGTTGGAATATTTAGTATGTTGGAATATTTAGTAGATTGTATTAGCATAAAGGATATTGGAATATCCTGCGGATATATTTGATATGCCAGAATAAGCCACAAGATATTCCATCATTGTAATATTGACCGTAAGGCTATATAAAGCCAAGAGGACTATCAATAAAATAATCAATCAATTACAACATTTTCAAATATGTATAGCATCATCACCTTTGTTGCACAAATATGGGTGTACAAACATGATACATATACGGGCACCACTTTCCCGTGTCCATGCAACATAGTTGACCGCCCTCCCTTGATTTTTACCTCTTGTCAGCTGAAGGGTTCATGTTATTTTCTCAATTTGCAATTTTCTATTTTTCTGGTCTTTTTCTTTCTATTTTATATTTTCAATTTAGTTTTTGCAGCGGCTTTACTGAAGCGATGAAACTCTACAACCAAAGTCTAATAACCTTTCTTAAGTGGTTTCTTTCATTTTGCAGTTTTACTTTGAATTAAATTACAATTATTTTTGCTTTTTCCACTCACTAGATCAAATTGTGCACTGTCGGCACCACCACCAATCTTCCTATATGGACAACTACCATTGTTGAAGTCCAGCAACACTCATACGAGAGATTTAAATTTTGCAATTTTTCTAATTCTTTTCTAAATTTGTTCTCTTAAGTTATCTACACAATAAATTGTTGATAATGATGATGTTGTCGATTTATTGTAATTTGTAAAATTTTAAATCAACAAATGTGCACCTCGCTTCAACAAGGCAAGTGTCACGCCATATGCCTTGCCCTCGAGCACCATGTGTACCTTGCACCTCGTTATGCGACTTGTGATGTGACAAGGCTGACCCGTATAAGCTCATTTATGTTAGGGATAGTTTAAATTAAGTATCTACCAGAAAAGGTTTCAGGGCATTGGGAGGGCTGAGAGCAGGGTGGATCTTGTATAAGAACTTTTGAGTTGGAGAGAAAGGTCAGAGGATGTTTTCTACGTTAGTTTTAATAGTTTCTTGTTCAATCGTTCCTCGTGAAATCATACATTCAAACAACTTCATCTTCCCTGTCTCCTCTATTCAAGCATATTGTGTCGTCTAACTGAGTAGTTGTCTGCCTAGGAAGTGTTCATGGAAGTCAGCCTAGAAAAATTGTGATGTGAAGGGAAATTGTAATGTGAAGGGGAATGAGGTGCAAAACAGATCGCACATGCAGTCTAGTGCAGTGGCAGGGACTTTTAACCTGGTGTTGAGGTTCAAATCTTGTCTAACACTCATTTTAAGCAGATTTTGTAAGACAACATATGGTGTGTGAATCCAGCTCTTAAACAAAATGTGCATTCGATCTGCAGTGTCATATTGAAATAATATAAATATTTAACCCTCACAAGTGTATGCCTATGTTTTATGTCATGACCGTAGCTACCTCGACTAGGAATTTGGCACCAACATATAGGGTTGTCGTTGGGCGGATATCCGGTCATAAAATCTTTTCAAATCTTTTATCGAGCTTTCTTATGCTCCACAACCGACCGCACTCTCATGGTCACCACAACGGAGTAAAGGTAAAGTTTCATCTTTTTTAATCACTCCTAATGCTAGTTTCTTCTTAGTAGTTAAAACTAGAATGCAAAATAATAATAATAATTAATTAAAAAAAAGTGCCCTCAAAATTATGCATGATTAGTAATTTCCTCTATTCTGGTCATATTTCTTTGTTTTGTTTAGGACTGGGAGTTTCAAGAGATCTTTCAGAATATTTTGCTACTGTTTAGGATCAATGTAAATGGAAAGAGTTGTCTTCTTTAACAGATCAAGTATTATGGGTCTAGCATTCCTTGTCTTTTTAGTGTCGTGAGATTTAGAGATGTGGCCTTTTACTCTTTGATCAAGGTGGGAGGTGTCATAAGAAGATAACTATGTTAAAAGCTGATAACATATGACACAAAGCAAAGTTATATTGTCAGACAGAGATCTCAAGATGCTTAAAGAGTAAGGAAAAGCATGTAACTTGCAGGAAGTTCTTGAATCTTCCCACAATTATATTCAAAAAATTAAATGGGATGAACTTGCTAAAATCGTCAAAATTATTACATGCATACTTTGCTTAGTGACTAAAGACATTAAGTACAATCACTTACTGGCAGAATGATCAGCTTGAAGCACATTAAAATAGAAGCAGCATGATTATTTCATGACTAATTAGTCAAAGAAACACTGATTGAAGTATCGAGAGAATGCTATGACACTATGTTGCTCATGGGAAAAAAATGTTACACGACATGGTAATTGGGTTATAAAGAGAAGTCACAGAGGGCAAAAAGCTTAATATGGTTTGATAGGAGGATTGGTGCATCTATAAGCCATATATTGTACTCCACGATATAACATAGGTTATACCTGTACAATTTTCATATATACTCCATGATACACCTCAGCTAGAAACCAAATGAGTTTAGATAGAGAAACTATTCTTTCATATGATTGTTTGATAGTTGTTCAATGATATAACCTCAGACAGAAAGATAAACAAACAAAAAGAAGGAACAGTGTAGCTCTCTGACCTGGTGGAACTTGTGATATGTGATCGAGTGCCATCTCCTCTGAGAACCCTCCAAGAGCAGCTCTATAGGATTCAAGTTGCACAGACATCAACTCTTGCTTACCTATGATTTTCTGACATCTGCACTATGCATTCTATGGCACCATTTGTAACCTCGGAATCCATGAAGAAGCCATTCGAGTAAAATAAAAATGGATTCAGATAGTAAGCAACAGCATGGAGATGGCTATGAAGATAGTTGTTCCATATTTTTATCTATAATGTCCCAATAAGGCATATATGAATCTTTTTCACCTCCTAGGTTCTTCCCGATTTCCTCCTTTGTCATATTCATTGCTTCATATAAGAACCCCATTGGAGATGCATCACTTTCATTTATCATACGCAAAACTCCAACCACCGGGATTGTGATTTTCAAAATACGCAAAACTCCAACCACCGGGATTGTGATTTTCAAAATACCAATCGCTGCAGCCCAAAAGGAGGAACCCATAACCAAGTCACAAATCCTTTCACCCTTAGTTTTTGTACTCCAAGGGGACGTGCTCCATGCTTCGGAGGTGAATTTTCACCAGATTCTCTCTCGGACACCATATTCTCCAGTGTGATAAAGGGTACTACTGACTTCAGCATTGAGCTCCTGCAGGATCCATCCTCTGAGTTCATTGTACTTGGGTAACTTGAATCATGTACCACATTTAGCGGCAGCATCCAACATCTTCTGGAAAGAGGGCATCTTGACAGTAGTAGGATAAATACCTACTTCGTAGAAGGCATGCCACCACGTCGGTTCCCACACCACCCAGGTGGTGTTCGAGACGGTTGAATCTTTTGCTACACTTTTCCCATTCGACATTTTAAGTCACAGACAATTTCTGAAGCTGTATCAGTAAAAGGAGCAGAGGTTCACCTAAAATGCCATGTAACTCAACATACACAGACACGTATATATAGCAGAAGTAACAAAATGCTGAAAAGGAATAATAAGAACATAAATCTTTTCATGAGCAAAACCTATGTGCATAATAAAATCACAAAGGCTTCCCCGGACTCCCGAACCAAACTTCTAGGATCTAATGATTTATGGTATTTCCCCCTCCTGAAGCTAAAAGGTTGACATGATGACAAACTAGATTGCATAAACACGGATTCAAATAGGAAAATTCGAGAATGACACTTCCAGAAAATTTAGGATAAGGACATGGCGTGGTTATGGTCATATACACATAAATTCATATCTAATATATATATATATATATATATATATATATATATATATATATAAAAGCATATTCTAGAAAGTAACTAGGTTACAAAATGTTCTAGAGGGGATTCACTGCAAAGAAATGTTACTTTCTCATACCTCACTTATGTTAGTCGTGATCATTATGGCAGGTAACTTTCATCCATGTATTGAGTACCTTTGGAACATAGCCATAGGCAAGCTACCTCATGTGTAGTGTAAGTATCATGTCGGATACGTGTCAAATATGGATACGAATACGGTCCTATAGAGGAGTACACCTAGATGACAAATAGTCCTGCAATTTAGTCAATCTTCCACATGCCATTTCCAATTTAGAGTTGCATCTAATAGCCAACACCATTTTGAAGAAAAAAGCTCTTGACAATATTTTCAGTTTTCAAGTAAATGTCTAAACGAGCGTATCTTGCAACAAAACTTTTGTTTTCAAAGATGAAAAGAAAGAAAAAACTTGTGACCTATGTTGCATAGACACGACACAGGATACAGGACACGACACGGACACGACAACATATATTTTCTAAAACACTAGCTAGGATATGACACGTTTATATATATGTGTATGTGCGCGCGCGTGTGGAGAGGTCGGGTTCCCTACATTTTTGCATCCCCATGATTACAATCGTAGGATTCTGTTTAAGTCATTTAATCTTAACCGTTAGTTTAAACAAATCAATTGTTAAGATTAGATGACTTAAACAAGATCCAACCGTTGTGATCATGGGAAAATTTGGGGATACATAAGAGTGGTGATCATGATCCCTCATATATATATATATATATATATATATAACCACTAAAATATATATATATATATATATATATATATATATATATATATATATATATATATATATATATATATATATATAACCACTAAGTGTTAGATAATTGAATATTTGCATCTATAAAAATAGGTAGTTGTCCGTGGGTTATGGTCTAGTGGTAGCAAAGGAAGGGGGGCGGGGGGCGGGGGGGGGGGGGGGGGGGGGACGGCGCATGTTCGAAACCCCCCTTGGCATTTGCCAAGCCGGAGAAAAGGACACCTCGTTGAAATTAAAATGCAACATCAAAATGTTTCACGTTTACCCTTTATATTTGATTTTTATCCTTATTTCAAATAAAAACACTACAAAAAAATGTGACACGTCCTTATTCGGAGAGTATTTGTGCCCAATTTAAAATAAGGGTTATTTACACTGATACCCCTTATGTTTTATGTTTATTACGCGGACATCCCCTAGTTTAAAAATAAATACACTAATGCACCCTTTGTTTTGTGTTAAATACACGGACCACGCCAAAGTTTTATAATTTATGTAAAGGATTTTACACTGACCAACCCTACTTTAAAAAATATATAAAGGACAGGGGGTGTCAGTATATTTATTTTTAAATTAGGGGAGGTCCGCTTAGTAAACACAAAACATAGGAGGGTATCAGCGTAAATAACCCTTAAAATAAAAAATTGAGGACAGGTAAGGACGTGTCCTTATTTGGAGAGTGTTCGTACCTGATTTCAAATGAAAATATGATAAGACGTAAAAATGAGCGTCCAAAACGTGTCTGAAGACTGTCTGAGAGTGCTGGTGTCTGACACAAGAGACATTACTTAGAAAATTAGGGGAGGTTCACTTAGTAAACACAAAACATAGGGAGTGTCAGTGTAAATAATCCTTAGAATAAAAATATGAGGGCAAGTAAGGACATGTGTCCTTATTTGGAGAGTGTTCGTAACTTATTTCAAATGAAAATATGATAAGACGTAAAACTGAGCGTCCAAAACGTGTGAAGACTGTCTGAGAGTGCTAGTGTCCGACACGAGTGACATTACTTAGATGAGAGTGCCTCTGCTACATAGATTGAGAGTCATCAAAA
This sequence comes from Iris pallida, assembly GCA_029216955.1. Lineage (NCBI taxonomy): Eukaryota > Viridiplantae > Streptophyta > Magnoliopsida > Asparagales > Iridaceae > Iris > Iris pallida. The sequence goes on from JANAVB010025196.1 coordinate 42,405,905, forward strand.
TCATTCAAGATTCCTCCCATCATAATGGTACACGGAAATATCGCACAAGAAAGCTCCACCAAAGTCATGGCATAAATCTGATCAGAGGGGACATGCAATTACATTGTCATACAACAATATTGTGCGTTGTGGCAAAATATGACAATGTGGTCGTGAGAGCATTGCAATGCGTTGTTGAAGCACTACAGTAATCTCACAACACTATTATGATTCCTGTTTGAGGAAGTATATATGGAACCGCCAAGCCACAGTTAGGCCCTTGGATAAGGAACAGTTGTTTAAGGAAGTTGGAAGGAAAGTATTGTGACGTGTTGCCATAAGTGATTGTAAGAGAGAGACATGAAAAGTTTAAAGGTAGCACAAGACCAAACCACTTTGCTTAGTATCTTGCGAAATATTTTTCTTGCATAGGCCTATACTAAGTATTTGTTTTTTAAAAACTAGTGAGGGGCACACAAGTTTGAGAGGGCATCCTCTCTTGCACAAAATACTAATAAGTCATTCAACCTGATGTCAACCCTATATTCGGTTGAAATTTGTAGCTAAGGTAGCTAGGAGAAAAGAGTGTAGAACTAAAGATAACATGTAATGACACCAAAGACAATAACAACAAATATAACTATTTAATCTGATTCGACAAGACGGCAACAGCCTCCCTCCACAACCAAACTGCAAAACTTGATTTACATTTATCATAATAGGGTTATAAAGCCAACTCTCGAACCTCTCAATCAACCTTGTATTTGCAACTTTAAATCGTTTTCTATACTTTTATATTCCGTTAACTTAGTTTTGCACCTCTACAACCAAATTGCAGAAGGTTACTTTATCAGAATAGGTCACAAGGCAAAAACTCCTAAATCTCCCAATCAACCGTGTGGTTTCAACTTTATAATTTATTTTCCATATTTTTATATGCCCTTAACTCTAATGTGCACCTCTATTTATACCTAAATAAACCTAGTACATCTAAGCTTTAGATTACCCCTAATTCAAATAGATTTAGATTAAATATCAACCGGATAGATTTTTGGCAGATTTAGATAATACAAAATCAATATACATTTAGATTAAATCTAATACGGATATATAAGATTTTTAAAATTACATAATTGGTTTTCCTAAATATAAGACATAAAGCTAACACTCTACATTGATTTGTATTCCAAATAGCCACCTTGACTTGTACTCCGAAAAATCATCATGTTATGTTTAAATGTGTACTTATAGCTCCATGATACTTATTACAATCCCTCACCGAGGGTTGTGTAAAGTCTTCATCATTGTACAAATCTAATGAACTCCAAACAAGACGAACTTTTTTCTAGGGATCAAATTGTCAACGTATACGTTAGATATGTGTGTTTATCTTTAATAGACGAAACCTTCTTTCACTTAACACCCTCTTATTTTGTGATACCTGACTTCAATACGATTTGTTCTTTGGTGATATACTTGACCCTTTGTTAACTTATTACCTGACTTCACTAACGAACTACCATTTTGGTGGTACGAGCACAAGTTACTAATGTCGAGCAACCCCTAACTTAGAAGTTACCGTTGAGGAGCGAAATATGGGCTCTAAAGTTGATCATCAACCTAAGGAGCTAAATAGGGACTCTAAAGTTGATCATCAACCTAAAGAGAATCCGAAAGGCAATATTTTTGTCGTCTTTCGAAAATGACATGCAAATCATTATGGATACCGATGGAGGAAAACGTCAACAACATCCAAGCCCTCTCCCATTGGAACCCAATAGGGACGTAGCACAAGAAAGATTCACCAAAGAATTGACCATACACTTAACCAATAGTAAGCCTCGACCCATTATTTGGTGTCAAATTCCCAGCCAAGCTAGCTACCACCAAGAGATCGTCTTTGTCACACTCCTACGACTTTTTGTAGTATAAAGTTACTTAAACTTGGACCGACAACCTAAAGAATTGCCCGAAAATAGAATGCAAAATATTTTTGTGCACCCATGAGAAAGGAAAATACCCCTAACATGATATCAACCAACCAACCAACCACATTAGCTTGCAAATAAATGTTCATATAAGTGATAAAATAAGAAATGAGAGGAAGAATGGGTATGTAACCTAGACATGGTCTCAGGACTTTGGAGAACAGTCTTTTGGTGATTGAGAGCACAGAGAGGGTTAGGGGGGAGTCTCCCAATAACTCACTACATTCCCAAGGAAACTCATTGTGAGCAATTATGATTCAATTATTTAATAATATTTATTAAAAACAAAACAAAATGGCCATTTAACCTACATATAAATTATTGTTATTGTTATTATATGTCATTATTAATAACTGTTTTTATTTTAGGCTTAATTGCTAATTGCTACCCTCAACTATCACACTTTTTCAAGTTGATACCCTAAACTTTTTTTCGTAACAGATTGATACCTCAACTATTTTTTTTTTCAACTTAATACCTAACATTTTAAAAAACCCTAAAATGCCCTTATCCTTCCCCCCCCCCCCACCCCCCCCCCACTCCGGCCCCCCCCCCACCCCCCCCCCTGCTAGCTCCGGCCGAGGAGGGCGGCGCGGGTGGCGAGGACGAAGCCGGCGCGGGGGTTCCTGGAGGCTGAAGCGGACGACGGCGAGGGAGAACGCGGCGGCGACGTGGGAGCCCAGCGCCGCTCGCGCCATCAGAGCCGCGCCGGAGCTAGCAGAGGGGGGGGTGCAGGCGAGGGCGGCGGAGGGGGATGGTGCAGGCGAGGCAGGGCGGGGGGGGGGGAGGGGGGGTGCGAAGGGGAGAGGGGGGGGGTGGCCTGGAGTAGAGGGGGGGGGGGTGAGTGGTAGTTTTAAAATTTGGGTAAGGGCATTATTGTCCAAAAAATTATCTGGGTATCAAGTTGTTACAAAAAAAAGTTTAGGGTATCAACTTGAAAAAGCGTAATAGTTGAGGGTATCAAGTAACAGTTAAGCCTTTATTTTATATAAAACAAACAATATTTGTACTTAGAAACTCATTTTTTGTAATTTTCTTATGGTTATTCGACTCCGTAGAAATTATGCTTTTAAGTTTCCATAACTTTCCATTAGCAAAACAGAGTATGTTGAGCGAGTGGAAAGTTGAAAAAAAGTTAGAAAATTAGTGGAAACTAGTGTTGGTTTTTATTTACTTGCATCTTTGGCAAAAAAAAAAGTATTATGAATTTGTCATTAAAGCGGAAACTAGTTTCCATCCAAATGGATTGAAATTCATAAGGACTAATTATGACCCGACTATTTATTACTTTTTTACTTTTTCAAAATCAAACCACCACTTTTATCCTTCCATATAAATTATTTTTTTAATTATCGCATGCCATCATTCATGACAAGTTTCCACTTATACTTTTTAGCAAAGAAACAAGGTTTTAATTGGAAACCAAAAAAATAAAAAAACTTTCCTTAGTTTCATAATATATTTACTTGCCTAACACAACCTAACTTCCCATCTACCAAATGGGCTCTTAAATTTGTAACTTGAGCACAATGGCTCACTTTTGAGCCTAGGGTGGGCTCGGTCAAACCAAGATCCCTACCTAGGAGAAGTTTGATTCATCTCTGAATTGGAGCATTTGTCGTTTTTTCTCAACAACTCGGCCAAAACAACAATAGTTCGGTACCCATTTGAAATGGAGAAAGATCCATTTCAAATCATAAAAAAAGTATACTCGATGCGTTCGTCATTTGCAGTCATTTTTTGTATAGTCAAAACAGCAAGTTGTGGGAACCAAACATATTACATTTGTGTTTTTGGCCAAAAAATTTAGACAGAACGAAACTAGCTCCAAGTCTTATTTAGTCATCAATCTATCTATATATACCTTGCAAACCGATGTTTATACAAAGTGGATCCAAGCTACACATAAAATGATATTGTGTTTTGCAAATTATAAACAATCAACAAGGAGTGCATTTTGGATGACCAAAGATCATGTGATGCCACTCCACGTGTATAGCTTTCATGTTTATAATACTAAATATTTTCATGTTTATAATACTAACTATTTTTGTTCTATTTGGCTCACCTGGGAATAATCAGGTCATTGGGGCTTTTGTGTATGTTGTTGCGTGGAAGGTTCAATTAATTGGGATGTTTTAGGAAACTTCGATTTTTTTTTCTTCTTTCTCTTCTTAGTCCCAAGGTGAACTTTGTTGGTGCGGCACGCACATCAAACTCGTTTTGATACCACTCAAAATTTCATACTAGCGTAAAAGATAAAGAAACAATCTTCTAAAAAATCAATTTACAATATTCACCAAAATCTACTAAATCAACTTACATCACATGATGGACTAAATCTATTAAATAAATCTTGAAGATCATAGAAACTAATCCTAAAATAATCTTGAAGTACACCAAAATTGGTGTTCAAGCAATATTCTAATCTCACCATTGTTCTGGTATGTCCATAACTGATCTGAATTTATGGTCATCTACAAACCACATTCTTCTATAAAACCTATATGGTTGCACGCATGGATCTCAGTCCATAAAATGGGCATTCGACAAACAAGGTCACACTAGAATAATATAATGCCATGGCAGGGACTCGACTTTAATACATTTGATACCCACCCATACCGATCTCGGTCAATACCAAAATTGTGCGTCCTATCCTAGTCAACTTAGTAAAGAATTCCTTAAAGAAAATACAGAACTAAAACAAAACAAAAAATGTCTTTTGTAATGCTAAGATACCTTAATATTATTCCATTCAAAACTGTCTATTGTTGGATACTTTCTTAGTAAGTAAAATAAACAAAAAATATATCATTTACGGGTAGTTAATTCAGTAATATTCAATATTACTTCTTCCACGGGAAACAAATTATACCTAGATATAAAAACATTTTTTCAGTTTTTTAAATAATTTCTAAAAGAAATTGGCTTTCTGAAGAAAAGAAAAAACAACTTCGAAACTCCAATATGAAACCATGGAAATTAATACTCATAAGAATAGTTTAAAACCGACTCTGGTACCAAGGACCTTGATTTATACCTGAATAAATCTAGTGCATGCAAGCTTTAGATTAAATCCAACTTGAATATAAGATAGACTTATTAAACCAAATCCAAATATATTTAAATAAAATGAAATCCTAGTAGATTCAATATAATCTAACCCAAACATATTTATATTTTTGAAACTATATAATTGGTTTTCCTAAATACAAGACATAAACCAAACAGAGAGGGTCTTGTCACACAAAAACCTTGAAGACCACGAGTTAGAGAGTAGGTAGACCTACCATTTTGGTCGTACAACAGGTTACTAATTTTGGACAACCCCAAAATTAGAAGTTAGACCAAATGAGCCAATCTAAGGAGTGATCCAAACACCGATATTTTTCTTCTTGAGATCATTTTGGACACCGATCGAAAAAGAAAATATCATCTTTATCAAAGACTTCTCCCATCTAAACCACATCGGCTACGGAGAACAAGAAAACTCCACAAAAGGACAGACAAGACAAATATAGGGTATTATCACGATGAAAACTATATGGTCAGGTAGCTAGTAGGTAGATCTACCATTTTTTGAGTCGTACAACAACTTATTAATTTTGGGCAAACACCAAAAATAGGAGGTTGCAGACGCATGGAAACAAATAGTGGTTGCAAAAGTCGTTATCAACATAAATAAGTCGTACAACAACTTATTAATTTTGGGCAAACACCAAAAATAGGAGGTTGCGGCCACATGGAAACAAATAGTGGTTGCAAAGATCGTTATCAACATAAACAGCCACCAAATAAATGATATGCAAAACATATTTCCTAACCAAAAAAGGAAAGAAAACACCATGATACCTACCATCAACCACATTTTCTTCCAAGTAAATCATTATATTAGATATAAATTAAGAATGGATGTAGCGTGGGTATACCTATGAAACTGGTATGAGGAGTTTGAAGGACGGACTCTTCTAGTGATAGAAAAGACAGTAAAAGGAGATGACAAAAAAGAGGCAACATATGACCAAATATTTTATGTATTTTTAAAATCAAGTCTCCCACAAAGACTACATTCATGTTCAGTATCACGGAGCCAGCGTGTTGCATGTGCATGCAACCAAAGACGAAATATTTTTCATATATACCCTTAAAAAATTGAATTTGCTTGTATTTTCCTATATAAAAAATTATTTGTAGGTAATTAATGTGTCGGCTACCCACGAACCTGGACCAGCTTGTCCGATCAAAACCAACAAGGACCAACTTTTATACCCTTTAATAATCAAATATTGTCTTCATCTTCTCTTCGGACCGATTCAACACACACCTTTACTAATAGTTCTTTATATCATCGAGTATAAATTTTTGACTCTTTGTCCTTTCATAACCACCATTGCACCTTTTGAATTTTTTGTGGATTATATGGAGGGCCAGCCAAAGGGTTTGGGTTATCCCCCTTATTGTAGGCCAATCTTGGAGAGTCACCCATGACCCCGACGTCTATTGGGATCACGCTGAGCCTGGGGGTTGCCCCTTAACCCTTATTATAGGCCGATCCTGGAGGGTCACCCGTGACCCCGACGTATATTAGGATCACGCAGAGCCTTAGGGTTGCCCTAAGCGCGCGCGCGCGGGGGGGGGGGGGGGGGGGGGGGGGGGGTTGCCCAAGCTCGACGTCATGTTTGGGTTATTCTTGGGCCGGCCCTGACTATATGCCAACAATAATGTACAACCTGATGGATCAAGTGCTAATGATACCAAATTTGTTCTTCAAATTCAAAATATACCTAATATCGATGGAAGTACTTATCATACAACCAACATATTATGTTTAAAGAGTCAATCTAATGATTTTACATAAAGTACTATTTTCCTTTGGAAGATTACCTAATATCGACGTGAGAAGTAGAAGTGTCTTGTCTTCATGTTCCAATTCTACGTCAATGCAAAGCAATTTAATGATTGTCTTATTTAAGTATGGAGATGGTTTATAATTGCCGTGCCTTATTTCATGCATAACCCATATAACTGTTTATTTATAAATATTTATGTTTTGAAAGACTCTTGGTTCTATACAGAATTTCAAGCTTCAAGCATAAACTTTACTGCAAATGTTTGATTCATAACCTCGTATATGACTTTATTAGTTAAACAATACTCCAACGTGCCCGATGCCCTTAGATACAGGTCTTCCTTCCCAATCAGTATTGGACATGTCTTTAGGTTTCCTCGCTCGTCCATGCAATGGCATATGGAGATTGGAGACCTTCATTCACTAGATCCCTTTAACCCTTCTTTGTCGTAACAAGAAATTCCTTACTCCATCAAACTTCTCCACCTCGAAACCATAAATTTACAACCTCTCGCCTAACCTTTCAACAAACCAGATGTTTTGATATGTATTCGTTAATAAAAAAATCATAAAATATAATGGTAGAGATTGAGAGAATCACAAAACAAAGATGTAGTGTGGTTCAACAAGCGCCTAAATCCAGAATCGGGGCCTCCGCCACCACAGCATTGCATCGTAGGTGAGGTACCTCATGGCAGTATTCATTTTGACCACCTCCAAGGATGAAGGCAATTGCAAGTCTGGTTTGACGTCAAGGTCCTAAAGATAATTTGGTTTGTCACTCAGAAACCTAGAAGGCCACGAGTTAAGCTTAAAGCGCGGTAGAACTACCATTTTGGTGGTATGCGCACAAGTTACTAGTGTCGGGCAACCCCAAGATTAGAATTTACCATTGAGGATCTAACTAGGGGCTCCAAGATTGACCATCAACCTAAAGAGTAATTTCGTTTTCCGAAAATGACATGCAAATCATTATGACCACCGATTGGGAAGGAAAACATCAACATCATCCAAACCCTCTCCCATTAGAACCCAATAGGGAACGTTGCACAAGAAAGCGCTCCACCGAAGAACTGACCATACGTTTAACCGATCTTAAGCCGCAACCCCATTGTTTGGGGTCAAATTCCTAGCCAAGCAAGGTACCACGGACCAAGAGAGGGTCTCTCTCTCTCCCTCTCTCTCTCACGCTCCTACCGCTCATACGAGTTGCTTAAAGAACACCCAAAAATGGAATGCAAAATATTTTTGTGCACCGATTGGAAAGGAAAATACCACTAAGATGATATCAACCAACCACATTTTCTTGCAAATAAACGATTACAGAAGTGATAAAATAAGAGATGGAAAGGAGGAATAGTGGGTATATACCTAACGGCATGATCTGATCTGAGCACTTACGAGAACAGTCTTTTGGTGATGGAGAACATGGAGAGGGTTACGGTTAGGGGTGGCGGTGTGTGGTAGAGGGGGGTGGGGCGGGGCGGCGTGTGTGTGGGGGGTGGGGGCGGGGTGTGTGTGGCAGGGGAGGGCTACATTCCCAAGGAATTTTTGTTTCCATGTGTTGCCCTACATATTTTGCTTCTATTTATCCTCTATAGACATTTCGGGTTAGGCCTGGACTTTGGCCTACTAAACCAGTACTGCCGCACGTTCAAATATCATTATTTGTAGATTTTCTTGGGGGGAGTGGTGGTGGTGGTGGGTGGGTGGGGGGGGGCTATTTTTTTCATGTGTTGTCCTACATGTTTTACTTCTATTTATCCTCTATAGACATTTTGGGCTAGGCCTGGACTTGGGCCTACTAAACCAGTGTTGAACTATGTCCGCACGATCAAATATCATTATTTGTAGATTTTCTTGGGGGGAGGGGTGTGGTGGAGGGGGGGGGGGGGGGGGGTGCTATATTCCCAAGAAATTTTTTTTCATGTGTTGACCTACATGTTTTGCTTCTATTTATCCTCTATAGACATTTTGGGCTAGGCCTGGACTTGGGCCTACTAAACCAGTGTTGAGCTATGTCCGCCCGTTCAAATATCATTATTTGTAGATTTTCTTGCTGGTTTTCTTTTACTTGATTGTTTAGCAAAAATAAAATAGTTTAAGATATTTGTTGAACCCATCCCGAATGTAAAAACTAGCTATCATTTTACTTTCCATCAAAATCATGAAAACTCGTAGTGAGCAATTATGATTCAATTATTTAATAATATTTATTTTTTAAAATAAAACACCTATTTGTAAACCTACATATAAATTATTTTTCTTGTTATTGCATGTCATTATTAATAACAATGTATTTTTTCTAGAATATAAACAATATTTGTACTTAGAAGCTCATTTTTTGTATTTTTCCTATGATACTCGAAAGGAAATAAATTATGCTTTTAACTTTCCTATACTTTCTATTTGCCAAACAGTTTAGTGAATGAAATGATGAAAGAAATGGACATTAATGAAAAATTGTGTTGGTTTTTATTTACTTACATGTTTGCAAAAGAAAGTCTATTATGAATTTGTAGCATCCGACATTAAAAAGGAAACTAGTTTCCATCAAAATGGATAGAAATTCATATAGAATAATTATGACCCAATTATTTATTACTTTTTTATTTTTCAAAATCAAACATACACTTTTTACCTTCTATATGAATTAATTTTTTTAATTATCACATATCATCATTCATGACAAGTTTCTACTTATATTTTATAGCAAATAAACAAACAAGATCTTTAATTGGAAAAAAAGTTTCTACTAGTCTTTAGGAAGTAGGTATTGTAGGAGACAAAGATTGTAGGAAGCATGGTTTGTATGAAGCACGACTCGCTGGAAGAAGCTTCATGTGGACAGTTATGCTACGTGACCATTCTACATGTTGAAAAACAATGATTTGACAGCTAAATAACTACATGTTTTGAAATCTGCAAGATTCTTTGTCGTCTGTCTCATCGGGTTCAGCACACACGGCACATTAAATACGAAATGAATTTGAGAATAATAATTAGACAAATGATTGCCAAGTAAGGTCACGCAAGTAGTAACTCAGTATCAAGCCTCCGTTATTTAGTACTATGTCTCAATAGTGAGCCTATGGCCTATAACAACTATCTATAACGTTCCTTACTATTGAGTCTATGGTCCATAGTACCTATCTACCATTCAATTAGCAAGCGTATGTTCGAGAGGAATGGTAGTTAGACATCCAAAAATTGTTCTTCCCGTCCAATGAATTATACCACACATGTCAAGTCAACTCAAGTACGACCGATTAATGAGAAACCATAATCAACCATGCAAGTATTATTTATAAATCCAAAGCAAGTACTATAATGATATGTATATGACTATATAAACAATTCTATAATATACTCCATGTGTTGATAAATCGGATATTAAACACTCATAGCATGAAATGCAACGTGAATACTATGTGTCCACAGGTATAACAGAACAATTAACAAAAAATTATATAAAGTAAAAGAAGCTGGTATAAACATACAAAATAAATAAATAAACACATGTAAGAACTATAACGGATGGACAAGGTATACTTTCCTAGTATTTCGTCCAGTTTTACTGAGGCTCCAGTTTTCCACTTTTTGCTCAAGCCTAGATAATCAATTTTTTTGATAAGACTATAGTATTACTTACTAGTAATATCAAATTAGGTTATACCTATGAGTTCTTGCGATATATTTTCTATTATGCATTAATCTATTTATTTACTTTAGTTTCTAAACCATCTATTTACCCTTTAATTAAGCCATATATACTAATATAAGTCCTTATTGTTACTATTTAATATCTTTGTTTATTAACTTAGTTTGTATGTTTATATTTTTAATATAATTTCTACCACTTACTTACTATTATTATTTATTTAGTTAGGTTATATGTTTATCCCATAATTTAAACTATCTACTTATTGTTTATTAAGCTATATTTATAAGTTAAAATTTCATTTAATATTTAATATTTAATATATATATATCAAAAAGGCTCCAAATTAAGCTGTCTAAGTCGTGTGTATTTCATCAACCATTTGGTTCTAAAAATTGAAAAAAATTAAGTCCCGTAGTCGTAGTTATTTTCTCAAGTAGTTTAAAGCAAAATTAAAACCTAAAATCCTCCTAACTGTATGAATATGTATAAATACTAAAATATTTTAGAATTTAAGTTATATTTAAACTAACTAAATGATATTATCTAACTAATCACATATTCAAAAGTTTAAAAATATATTTATAATAAATTATAACTACAATATATCCAAATTATATTTTGTGACGCCCCAGAACCAGAATACTGGAGAGCGGGGGCGGACATAGCCAGCTACGTATATTGAAATGGAATCCACCTCGCTATACGGTCACGGTTGTCTAGTTATATGAGGGTTTAACTACAAGCCAACGGTCTCTTAAGGTCAAGCCTATTGTCTCAATCTCAAGCAAGTAATATAGTTACAAGATGTTAGACCTCCAAATATACAATAAAAGGCGTCCCAAATATTACATATTGGATGATTATGAAGCTAGTCGTACAAAATGTCAAGACTAGCAAGAGTTCAGTCATACATGATCAACCCTAGGATTTGTTAATCATGTTACAGCCCGTAGGCAGACAGTAAGTAAATGTGCATGAGCTAACAGGTGCTCGTCGGCTAAACGCCTCAAAAGAATAATTTTACAATGTAGTGAGCGAGACAAAATGAAAAATCCACTCGTAGTCCGGGTTCCTTCTAGTCGCCACCATCGGGCTGGAGGTTCGGTCGATCTTTGGGAGCTGCTCCGAAATCTGGCCACACAAAACCAGTTGGGTCAAACCCCAGAAAGAGCAAGTGCCACAAAGGAGGCCACGAATAAGAACAAAAACCAGCATAATCAGGACATAATGAATAAAAAGAAGGTACAAGTAATAAAGAGTACAGCAGGACAATAAACGACTAGGGACGTGGAACCATTCCAGAAGCCAGGTTACAACCCTTAAACCAAACAAGGACCGGGGTTGTAACCCTTCGCCTGAATAGCACTCAGTCTCTAACCAATTATTGTTAAGGAAAAGTAAAAGGAACACAAGCACAGGGCAAGACAAGTACTGGAGCTAGACCAGACTTAGACAAGGCTGGACACCATCCATCAACACGCGGCCAAGCAAAGACTACGGCTTGATACTTTAACTAACTAGGGTTATCACAAGCCTAATTACTAACAAGATGTAATGAGAATCCCAGGTCCCAAGCCCTGCAGACCATCCAGTTATCCTTCCGCGGGTTGAGAGTATAGGTGGGTACATCGCCCGGGAGACAAATGTACCCTTAGGTGACTTAGAGGTGCAACACATGACAGTGTGCTGGAAATGTGCTCTACTCGCCGGCAAGCTACAAGTCCATTAAAGCGCCCAGATAACGAGATTGCTTGCGACTGAGAATTCTCCATGTTCTAGTTTGATCTAATCATTAGCCTAATCCAATTTAGTGCGAGTCCCTGGCCGTGGTACCCAGGGAGTCACGTCCTAGACATGATGCAAGACAAGACAAGTAAATTTGTACAAAGCAACAAGAAAGAACACCCACGGTGTCAGGGCAAGTCAAGTACGACCAGTTATCAAGTCAAGTCAAGAGTGCGCCACGGCGGCCGCTATCAAGATATCAAGTTACAGGGGATTAATTACAGGTTGCAGGTTACAAGTTAAAAGCCACAAGTTACAAAGTACCACATCGAGTTACTGCCAAGATCAGAGAATGTTAGCCATAAATTAAAAACACAGAAAATTGTGTCAAGACATGTCGGGTCAAGTCAAGTCGTGTTGTGGGCATCAAGATCTCAGAAAGCAAAATCAGCAAGAGAAAAACCGAGGACCAAGGGGAACACCAAGGGTCAGGAGGTGAAGCCATGGCACAGGGTGTGCCAGGCAAGGGGCTCGGGCAAGCGGCGCCAAGAGACGCGCTCGGGAACGGTCGCAGCGCGCCAAGGGGCGCGAGCGGGGTCAACAGGGTCAACTGCGCGCGGGGCATGCGGGGGGGGGGGGGGGGGGTCAGCAGGGCACGCTCGGGCGCGGGCTAGCAAGGCGCGCTGGGGCGCGGGGCACAAGGCAGCCAGGCGCGCGGGAGCGCAAGGCAGCCAGGCGCGCGGAGCGCAAGGCAGCCAGGCGCGCGGAGCGCAAGGCGGCCAGGCGCGCGGGGCAGCGCGATCAGCAAGGCGCGCTGGGCAGCGCGGTCAGCGGGGTCGCGCAGGAGCGCAAGGCAGCGAGCGCGGAGCACAGCATGCGCGGTCGGGGCATCATCGTGCTAAAGAGCGCGCACGCCAGCGGGTCAGCGGCCAGCGCTAAAGAGCGCGACACGGGGGAGCAGCCCGGCTCTAAACAGCGCGGCTGGGAGGGGTCTTCTTCTTCCTCATGCTGAGAGGAAGAACACCAATGGCCTCAAAACTTTGGAACATCACCACTCGATCCATAAAACGCGAAATTCGGAATTACAAGAGTCTAACTTGTGTAAAATTCGATTCTCCACAACATAGAAGCATCAAAACAAGCAAAAATCCAAGTTTGGTAGATCAAACCCAAGAAATTCCGAAAATGGTAAAAACTTAGATCTAGGAGAATCCAAGCTCCAAATCCAAAAATGTCAAGTTCTAATGTTGTTCCAAATCATCTACTTAAACTAATAGGCAAATAAAATTTGGTCTTCATGTGATGGCAAGATGCACTTGCCTATGGGTGGGGTGTTGTGTGGAAGAAGGAAGAAGAAGGAGTTAGAAATTAATAAAGGAAGTAATGAGGAGAGAGAATGGTTGGTGGGGATTTTAATGAGGGTGGGTTGTGGTGGAATGAGGGTGGAGTATAGTTTAAGGTGTTCCATTGGGTTTAAAATCAAACCAAACCAAACCAAACCAAACCAAACCAACTAAACCAAGCCGAGCCGAAACTCAAAATACGAAAAAACCCAAAATTCTGCAAGTCGAGAAAAATAAAATACATGCCAAAATCCAACTATGAGTATAAATACGAAATACGGGAAATGAGGGTGACAACTCTACCCACCTTAAAAGAATTCCGTCCTCGAAATTTAATCAAGGAGCTAGAGATTGCCATGGCAAGCTACACTAAGCACCAACAACTACACTAAGCAGTTCAATCATACAATCATACATGCAATCAAGGGATGAAAAGCATAAGGCATAAGGGAGACATTATACCTTACGAGTCAAACAGGTAGGGATATCGCGATCGGATGTCGTCCTCACGCTCCCACGTTGACTCACCGAGAGAGTGATGACCCCAAGCAACGCGGACTAAGTTAATAGTCTTGTTCTTGAGCGTCTTCTCCCTCCGGTCCAATATAGACACGGGCCTCTCCTCATACGAAAGGTTGGTACCAACAACCAACTCCGAATGGTCCAGGATATGGCTCGGGTCCGGGATGTACCGTCGTAATTGGGACACATGGAATACATCATGCACCTCACTTAGCGACGACGGAAGTGCGAGGCGATAGGATACATCTCCTACTCGCTCCAGGATGTCGAACGGCCCTATATACCTAGGACTAAGCTTTCCCCGTACGCCAAAGCGAATGACGCCGCGGTTAGGCGAGATCCTAAGGAATACATGGTCGCCGACAGCAAACTCTAAGGGACGTCGATGAGCATCGGCCCAATGCCGCTGGCGATCTTGGGCCACTCGAAGACGATCTCTGATCCTTCTGACCACTTCAACTGTCTGGGCAATCATCTCTGGACCAAGCATCTGCCTCTCTCCAATATCATCCCATGCTAGCGGGGATCTGCATTTCCTACCATACAGTGTCTCGAACGGAGCCATCTGAATACTGGCCTGAAAACTATTGTTGTACGAGAATTCTACCAGGTGCAGATGATCCTCCCACGAACCACCGAAGTCAAGGGTACAAGATCTCAACATATCTTCAAGGGTCTGGATCGTGCGTTCCGACTGGCCATCTGTCTGCGGGTGATAAGCTGAGCTAAACTGAAGGTGAGTTCCCAAGCTCTCTTGCAGGCTGCGCCAAAAGTGTGACGTAAACCTTGAATCTCGGTCTGAGGTGATACTGACGGGCACACCGTGAAGCCTGACAATCTGCCTGAGGTACATCTCTGCTAGCTGAGCCGTAGACTGTCCAACTCTGAATGGGAGAAAATGAGCCACCTTCGTGAGCATGTCAATTATAACCCAAATAACGTCTCGACCAGCTGGGGATCTAGGCAATCCAGTCACAAAATCCATGGTCACATGCTCCCACTTCCATTCTGAAATCGGCAAGGGCTGAAAAAGTCCAGCGGGCCTCTGATGTTCAGCTTTAACCTGCTGGCAAACCAAACACCGAGAGACAAACCGGTCTATCTCCCTCTTCATGCCATTCCACAAAAAATGCTGACGAATATCACGGTACATCTTCGTGCCACCGGGATGAATAGAATACTGTGAACTGTGAGCTTCTGCCATGACCTCCTGTCTGATATCTCCACTGGGTACACAAAGACGAGTGCCATGTCGAAGTGTACCATCTTCATGGATACATAACTCTGGCCTTCTTCCTGCCTCACACTCTGCTCTGAGTCGCTGAAGCTTGGAATCTGCTGACTGCGCTCTCCGGATCCTCTCAACTATGCTGGACTGAACCTGTAGACTGGCCACCAACGTCACGTTGGTAGGAAGAACCACTTCAATTCCCATATTCTGAAGATCTGTCAATAATTCTGGTTGTGCCGCTAGGAAATAAACTCCGGCTCTCCGGCTCAACGTATCTGCTACAACGTTGGCCTTCCCTGGGTGATACTGCAAATCCACATCGTAGTCCACCAGTAGCTCGAGCCATCTTCTCTGCCGCATATTAAGGTCCTTCTGGGTGAAAACATACTTCAGGCCCTTGTGATCAGTAAATATCTCCACTCTATCTCCGTACAAGTAGTGCCGCCAAAGCTTAAGTGCAAACACTACTGCTGCCAGTTCCAAGTCGTGGGTCGGGTAATTCTTCTCATGATCAAGAAGTTGACGTGATGCATAAGATATTACCTTTCCATGCTGCATCAAGACACACCCCAAACCTCTGCCTGAAGCGTCGCAATAAACTGTGAATCCTCCGGTCCCATCTGGAAGTGCGAGAATGGGAGCCGTTATCAATCTCGCTTCAACTTCTCAAATGATTCCTGACACTCTGCTGTCCAAGCAAACAGCACATCCTTGCGGGTCAACTGGGTCATCGGCGCCGAAATCCTTGCAAAATCTGAAACGAATCGCCGGTAGTAGCCGGCTAATCCAAGGAAGCTGCGAACCTCTGCCACCGAGCTAGGTACTGGCCATTACTCGATAGCCACAACCTTCTGGAGATCTACTTCTACTCCTCCTCGGGTAATGATGTGACCCAAGTACGAAATATGATCGAGCCAGAACTCACATTTACTGAACTTGGCGTACAACTGGTGCTCCCTAAGCTTCTGAAGGACGATTCTGAGATGCTGCTCATGCTCTGCTTCACTCTTGCTGTAGACCAGGATATCATCTAGGAACACGATCATGAACTAATCCAAGTAAGGCATAAAAATGTGATTCATGAGGTCCATGAATACGGCCGGCGCATTGGTCGCTCCAAAGGGCATAACAAGGAACTCCCAATGCCCATACCTCGATCTAAACGCTGTCTTTGGAATGTCCTGATCTCTGACTCTGATCTGATGGTATCCTGGCCGCAAGTCTATCTTCGAAAACACTGAAGCCCCCTTGAGTTGATCAAACAAGTCATCTATCCTCGGGAGAGGGTATCTGTTCTTGATTGTCATCGAGTTCAAGGTACGATAATCTACACATAACCTGGACATACCATCCTTCTTCTTCACAAGAAGCATCGGGGCTCCCCAAAGCGACCCACTTACACGAATGAATCCCTTGGTCCTCAGTTCTTCAATCATCTTGTACAAAATCTCCAACTCTGAAGGCGCCATCCTGTAGACTCGCTCTGATACTGGTGCTGTTCCGGGGATCAAGTCTATAGTGAACTCGATCTCCCTCTCTGGCGGCATCCCTGGAAGTTCCTCTGGGAAGACATCTGGAAACACTTCCACTATCCGGGGCAACTGTACTGCTGCTACTGCCATCCGCAATACCGGAGGAGAAGGCTCCACTGCGCCTCTGGAAAATAAAAACTCTGGCTCGCCTGGAATACTAAAGATAACCATTCCAACGTGGCAGTCTATCCTAGCATACTGGTTCCTCAACCAATCCATGCCTAAGACTACATCATAGTCTGTCATAGGGAACTCTATAAATCTAGCGGGGAACTCTCTACCGTTAACCACGATCCGACACGAGGAAAACACTCGATCTACTCCCACAAGACCATTACCAGTAAGTATATTGAGCCTCACTGATAATGACTCGGGCTCCAATCCTATCCGTGTCGCGAATCGTGCAGACATGAATGAATGCGATGCACCAGAATCAAATAATACCGATGTTGGAGAGGAGTTGACGAGAATAGTACCTGCCACTACCTCACCTGGTGCAACTTCTTCTTCCATAGTCATCATCATAGCCTGGCCTTGTCCTCTGGCTGCAAGTCCCCTCTGCTGGAAACCTCTCTGTCTGTTCTGCACTTGGGCTTGGGTATACTGCTGCTGGTTCTGCTGATGAAACGCTTGGGCCTGAGGCAACAATGGCCTCGGGTACTGCTGCTGCTGCATAGGTGCTGGTCCCCTAACCGAGGGACTGGTTAGGTTGGAAGAGGACAAACTACCCCTATTCGGGCAGGCTCCTATCTTGTGATCTGCCGCTCCATAAGCTAGGCACAATCCCTGCGCCCTGCGATAATCTGCCACCACGTGCCCTGGCTTCCCGCAATGAGAACATCCCATCGCGGAAGTCTGTTTCTGCTTCTGCTGCTGTGGGTACGTCGGGTTGAATGTTGAACCGACGTTACTGAGGTCGCTCGCCTCGGAGTTCCAATGGTCAAACTCCTAGCTGCCGGGGCTGGAGCTGATGATTGGTGCATCTGATTGTGGGATCGCTTCCTACCTCCGGTCCTATCCACGATCCTCTGGAAGGTGTACTCATGCCTCCTAGCTGCTCTCAATACTGCATCGAACTTCTGGTGCTCGAACTGCTCAACTGCCAGCAAGATCTCCAAATGCAGTCCCTGCTGGAACCGCTGGGCCCTATCAAACTCGGTCGCCACCAAGGTGGGGGCAAACCTACTGAGTCTAGAAAACTCAGATGCATAACCGTCGACCGTTCTGCCTCCTTGCTTCAAGTTGGTAAACCTCGTCTGCAGGTCGTACCGAGCTACAACATCGAAATACTTTGTCTGGAATCTATCTCTAAATACTGCCCAAGCAATGGGTGCCACTAATCCCATGGCCTGCGCCGCCCACCAACTGCGAGCTAAGTCTAGCAACTGTAGGCGTACCACCACCACCTTCTCATTCTCAGGTGTCCTAGCTGCTTCTAGGACCACCTCGGTTTCCTGAAGCCAAGTGTCCGCGGCAATCGCATCTTCGCTGCCGTCGAAGAATGGAGGATTCAAGCGCTTGAAGCTGTTGGCCGTGCTGTTCCCTGGATGACCGCCTCTGGTCAAAGCATCTGCCACTGCCTGGTGCAAGGCGTCTCCTCTACGATCCTGGGCAGCTATCAAGGTCCTGATGAGACCTACCAAGGTGCCATCATCAGGCTCGGCAGGTCGAACGGGCTGAACTGGGGGCTCCCCTCCAGTAGGTACAACTCTGAAGGCTACTCCGGAATGCTGGGCTTGATCTCCGGGTTGCTGCTGGTCCACGGGAAGTGCTCCACCTTGCTGATCGATGGGGTCGGGTACAGTGCCGCTGAAGAAGACGACACAGGGAAACAATAAGAAAGGACCAGGACAGATCAACGATACAAGCACATGATCAGGGCAAGAATCCAGAGATTCAGAGGATATGAACGGAGATCAAGGACGAGTACTGATTGAGACATCTATTTGGTAAACCCTCATATTCTTGAATGCCAGGACCTGCATGGGCCACCACTTAAACCATGTGACGCCCCAGAACCAGAATACTGGAGAGCGGGGGCGGACATAGCCAGCTACGTATATTGAAATGGAATCCACCTCGCTATACGGTCACGGCTGTCTAATTATATGAGAGTTTAACTACAAGCCAACGGTCTCTTAAGGTCAAGCCTATTGTCTCAATCTCAAGCAAGTAATATAGTTACAAGATGTTAGACCTCCAAATATACAATAAAAGGCGTCCCAAATATTACATATTGGATGATCATGAAGCTAGTCGTACAAAATGTCAAGACTAGCAAGAGTTCAGTCATACATGATCAACCCTAGGATTTGTTAATCATGTTACAGCCCGTAGGCAGACAATAAGTAAATGTGCATCGAGCTAACAGGTGCTCGTCGGCTAAACACCTCAAAAGAATAATTTTACAATGTAGTGAGCGAGACAAAATAGAAAACCCACTCGTAGCCCGGGTTCCTTCTAGTCGCCACCATCGGGCCGGAGGTTCGGTAGATCTTCGGGAGCTGCTACGAAATCTGGCCACACAAAACCAGCTGGGTCAAACCCCAGAAAGAGCAAGTGCCACAAAGGAGGCCACGAATAAGAACAAAAACCAGCATAATCAGGACATAATGAATAAAAAGAAGGTACAAGTAATAAAGAGTACAACAGGACAATAAATGACTAGGGACATGGAACCATTCCGGAAGCCAGGTTACAACCCTTAAACCAAAAAAGGACCGGGGTTGTAATCCTTCGCCTGAATAGCACTCAGTCTCTAACCAATTATTGTTAAGGAAAAGTAAAAGGAACACAAGCACAGGGCAAGACAAGTACTGGAGCTAGACCAGACTTAGACAAGGCTGGATACCATCCATCAACACGCGGCCAAGCAAAGACTACGGCTTGATACTTTAACTAACTAGGGTTATCACAAGCCTAATTACTAACAAGATGTAATGAGAATCTCAGGTCCCAAGCCCTGCAGACCATCCAGTTATCCTTCCGCGGGTTGAGAGTATAGGTGGGTACATCGCCCGGAAGACAAATGTACCCTTAGGTGACTTAGAGGTACAACACATGACAGTGTGCTGGAAAATGTGCTCTACTCGTCGGCAAGCTACAAGTCCATTAAAGCGCCCAGATAACGAGATTGCTTGTGACTGGGAATTCTCCATGTTCTAGTTTGATCTAATCATTAGCCTAATCCAATTTAGTGCGAGTCCCTGGCCGTGGTACCCAGGGAGTCACGTCCTAGACATGATGCAAGACAAGACAAGTAAATTTGCACAAAGCAACAAGAAAGAACACCCACGGTGTCAGGGCAAGTCAAGTACGACCAGTTATCAAGTCAAGTCAAGAGTGCGCCACGGCGGCCGCTATCAAGATATCAAGTTACAGGGGATTAATTACAGGTTGCAGGTTACAAGTTAAAAGCCACAAGTTACAAAGTACCACATCGAGTTACTGCCAAGATCAGAGAATGTTAGCCATAAATTAAAAACACAGAAAATCGTGTCAAGACATGTCGGGTCAAGTCAAGTCGTGCTGTGGGCATCAAGATCTCAGAAAGCAAAATCAGCAAGAGAAAAATCGAGGACCAAGGAGAACACAAAGGGTCAGGAGGGGAAGCCATGGCACAGGGTGTGCCAGGCAAGGGGCTCGGGCAAGCGGCGCCAAGAGACATGCTCGGGAACGGTCGCAGCGCGCCAAGGGGCGCGAGCGGGGTCAACAGGGTCAACTGTGCGCGGGGCATGCGGGGGGGAAGGGGTCAGCAGGGCGCGCTCGGGCGCGGGCTAGAAAGGCGCGCTGGGGCGCGGGGCGCAAGGCAGCCAGGCGCGCAGGAGAGCAAGGCAGCCAGGCGCGCGGGAGCACAAGACAGCCAGGCGCGCGGGGCAGCGCGGTCAGCAAGGCCCGCTGGGTAGCGCGGTCAGCTGGGGCGCGCAGGAGCGCAAGACAGCGAGCGCGGGGCACAGCGTGCGCGGTCGGGGCATCAGCGTGCTAAAGAGCGCGCGCGCCAGCGGGTCAGCGGCCAGCGCTAAAGAGCGCGGCGTGGGGGAACAGCCCGGCGCTAAACAGCGCGACTGGGAGGGGTCTTCTTCCTCATGCTGAGAGGAAGAACACCAATGGCCTCAAAACTTTAGAACATCACCACTCGATCCATAAAACGCGAAATCCGGAATTACAAGAGTCTAACTTGTGTAAAATTCGATTCTCCACAACATAGAAGCATCAAAACAAGCAAAAAATCCAAGTTTGGTAGATCAAACCCAAGAAATTCCAAAAATGGTAAAAACTTAGATCTAGGAGAATCCAAGCTCCAAATCCAAAAATGTCAAGTTCTAATGTTGTTCCAAATCATCTACTTAAACTAATAGGCAAATAAAATTTGGTCTTCATGTGATGGCAAGATGCACTTGCCTATGGGTGGGGTGTTGTGTGGAAGAAAGAAGAAGAAGGAGTTAGAAATTAATGAGGGAAGTAATGATGAGAGAGAATGGTTGGTGGGAATTTTAATGAGGGTGGGTTGTGGTGGAATGAGGGTGGAGTATAGGTTAAGGTGTTTCATTGGGTTTAAAATCAAACCAAACCAAACCAACTAAACCAAGCCGAGCCGAAACCCAAAATACGAGAAAACCCAAAATTTCGCAAGTCGAGAAAAATAAAATACATGCCAAAATCCAACTATGAGTATAAATACGAAATACGGAAAATGAGGGTGACATATTTAAAATATTCTAACATAATTTAAATTTTTATATTTCAATCAATTTATACTAAAACTAACTAAATGATATTATCTAACTAAACACGTAATCAAAAGTTTAAAAATATATTTATAATAAAACATAACTAAAATATATTCAAATTATATTCAAATTATATTAAAAATATTCTAACATAATTTAAAATTTTATATTTAAATTATTATTATTTTAACGTGCAACGCATGTGAAAGTAGCTAGTATATATATGTGTTTTTGCTTTTGCAAATAATAAGAAAACAAGAGGCTTACGTATAGAATTTTCTTACTAGGTTTTTTTTTGGCATGGTTTGAAGCTGAGGGTGTGGCAGAGCTTCATCTTCTCCAACCAGAGGGTCAGCCAGGTAGTGAGCTCGATGAGGAGGTGGTCGAACAAATAGATGTTCTGTAGGTAACCTCGGAAGGGAGGTGAATAGGATTTTATAAAAAATGAGACAAATAATGAATACAAAGAGCATTTTAAATAAGTGCAAGAGATCAAACGCTCGATGTATGCTGCTCTCCTTCATGAAGACAATACAGTCTCAGAATTCTCTCCCACTTTAATCCAGTATTGAATGAATAGCATACAATACGAACTTTGATCCAAAGACTTGTCAACATCTTACACTTGAGCTTTGATCCAAAGAGCACAACTACTTCAAACATAAGATGACATAATTGATCTTTTATACACTTGAAGGTCGAAAGTAACAACTCATTAACACTCTAGCACAATGGTAGTTGGCAATGAAGGCTAGATGTATTGGAGATTGGGTTTTTGGTGGTTGAAAAACTTTATGGCTAAAGGGTGACAATTAATGCACTAATAGTTGTTACAAAAACTAACAAATAGTGTACTTCAAAAGGGTGACAATTAATGCACTAATAGTTGTGCAGGCGGTATACCACTGGTGTATCGCTCTGTACAGTAACGACTAGTTTTCTAATCGTTGGATGCATTTAATGTACCAAAAATCTGCCTAGACGGTATATTGCGGTATACCTGTCTGATGGTTTTAGACCCATGCTAAGCTTCTGTTTGAAAACTGATTTTTACCAGTATACCACTGATATACCGGTAAGAAGATTTTGGTTGAAGATACTAGTCTGACTCCCAGTTTCAAACAATGGGTCCTTTGGGTATCTTTTGGATTGGTATTTCCAATGTCAACTTTCTACTGAGTTTACCTATTCCTACGCACTTATAACAAGACCATAAACTGCCACATTTAAAAGAAAGATGGCAACAAGGTGAGATTTGAAGGATGGATGCAGTAAATACAAGTAGAAGGAAATTTCTATATTTAGATAAACATATGATTAATTTCAATGATGGATGAGATTTGAAATTAGTGTGATTAAGATTTAATTGAGTGATGGAAAAATTCTAAAATGATAAGAAAGACCGCTTGAAAGTTGCAAGGTTAGAATTATGGCCTCGCATCTCTTTCTTCCCTTTAACCATTCTCTGGAATAGAAGAAGAAGAATTCAGGAGATGTGGTAAATTTTAACTAATTAATTAGTTATGAGAATTATGCATACAAGAACGGCCTAAGATGTGACGAGTATTTCTATTCTTGCGGGATTGAAGTAGCGTGCTAACATTTTCTTATCAAATGGAAGGAAATGTCACATGGGGAGTACATCTGGTAGCGTGCTAACACTTTGCATCAGTTTGAGGACAATAACGGACGTACGACGAGGGTGTCAACACAATAGGTGGAGAAGAATGTCACGCATAGAATTTTTTGCTCCACCGAGAATGCTCAGATTAATCCTCTCCAGACCAGGTTAAGTTGGAAGGCTCTAGAGTTTTTTGGAATGTACGTGGAGTGCTCTTGAAATTTGATGAGACTTTCCTGTATTTTTAGAAAGTTCTATACTCTTCATATGATGTAAATATTTTATTAAGAAACCTTATAAATATCTTAGGCATAAAAGCTTCCAACCGTTAGATGTTAAGCAAGTGGCAGAGTCATGGCCACATTAGTAAGGCCCTTGAATCTATAAATAGGGTACGAGTCTCATTTACTCCTCACCACCAAAATTGTAAGTTCTCTTCATATCGTAAAAGTTCTTCAAGTGTCCAATAAGTGTCCACTCTTCAAATGTCCACTCTACTCTTCTCATTTCTTGTCATTTTGCTCATGAAACTTCAAGTGGAACACGCACAGGTAGTGTAGACAAAATCACACGAGTCCATGACACTATGCTAAATCATAATAACAATGATAATAACTACAACAAAAACCTTGATTAACATCAAACCTAACATCAGAATCACAATGTCTATATCTTCAGCTAAGTATTCCAATGCCATGTCATCAGCTTTCATCTCAAGAGAAAATGAAATGAGAGTATAAAGAGCAAGTAATGAAAACCCCAACTCTCTTTAAGTCTGTGAGGTGTCCAAGTTCTTACCAGACCACTCCATCTCCCACGACACCTCCACCAACGATTTCATATCCAGAAATTCAAATTGTGCAAAACTATAAATAGATCTTCTCATGGTAGTCAGATTCGAAAGTAGTCTATAAAAATAAAAGCACCCATAAGCTATTTACATAAAGAAGTTACATGCATCCACTTTTGTTTTCCACATACTGTCATATTTTTGCTTCTGATACATGCATCCACTTTTGGAACTGAACCACCTTCTAACTGGAAGTTACAGTGAAATTACATATCTTCCACTATCCAGTCATTTACAGCAGTGAAGACTACTAAGCTGATATCTTCCCTTTGGTCCCTGTTGGATGGAGGCTGCCACAAACACAGATTATTGCGGACAAACTCCATAATTGTGAACCTCTGTTGCTCGATAGAATTCTGTGCTTTAGCATGCAACTGTTCAGAGACGCACGCCCTGAGCTTATGCCACAAGTTACAACTACAAACTTGGTTCAAGATTCTGATGGCGACCTTTTGCGATTCAGGACAATGCTATCCATGCAAGGACCACCAAAACACTGCAAATTACGTTTGAAAAAGAAATTCAGGTAAGTATGAAGAGAATAATCATGCTGTCCTCGTTGATAACAAATTAAATGAACATGGAAATGACCATGAAGCTTAGAATTTGGAAGAGCTGCATAGGTCTCTCCTAAACATTCCTGGGGGAGAGGTGATCTCCCTCCAGAGTTGCCAACAAATCCCAACAACCTTATTGCTCATAATAGTCGGCAAAAGGGTAAGATTCATAGTTGTGATCCATCATACAGGCCACTCCTCTACATTCATGCCACGAGAGGATATAGATCTCCGTCAATTAGTTGACAAAAGATCCATACAATCTTATATTTGAACACAATAGGAAAAAATGTCAAATTACCAAGTCCCTTTATTTGTTTGGTTTTCTTCACGACCCTTAAGCATGTTGCAAAGACACAGACACAGAGTCAGAATGGACATAACACGAATTTGAAATACGCATAAAAAAATAAGATACGGGTTTGGGATGGATATGATCATAAACACACATGAAAGTATATTTGTCTACATATTTTATACTTCACATCAAACCCTATCTATATTTATGCATGTTTTGGATAGTAAGTAGGTCCCAAGAAGTTCTAGAATGGTTCCGTTAATGCAAAGAGATGTTACTTTCTAATATCTAAATTATGTTTGGCATGATAACAATCGTCCAAACTACTTTCAAGTTTCAACATTGTTTGGATCCCTTTGAGGCCCAGATACGAGTTGCCCTTATCCAACACTCGTGTCTGAGGTAGTATTGTCTCTCATGTCGTATATGAGTTGGAAATGGATACGGATATGCGGATAGATTTTCTAGATGAGTATCCAACCTAGCTCTTAAGTGACCTCTATCTGCTTCATTTAAACTCATTTTCACAGGTACATCTGTCACCATAATGAGATGCTATTACATTGGCACATTACAGAGAGACTACTTTGATAAAATCCTATTAGGACAAGCCGAAACTATGGCATCTTTAGATTTTTTATTGTTGTCCATCTTGCTACAATGGCAACTTTTCATCTGTTAACCTAAATCTTAATTTGTTCATCGAAATGCTCCCAATGTTGTATGAACAGGAATATGGCTTGACCTATGTTCTTAGTATCTTACGATCTTATGATACGATATGGTACAATATACTACATTTCGTTACATATTTGGTGATTCGATATGATACATGTAGGCTGATAGGTAGTATCGGGTTTTTATTTGAGTCATGTAATAAGAATCTGGATTATGGAACTACATAGACCTATAAAGATGAAACAAATAAAAAAATATGTGAAAATTATATAAAATCATGTTTCTATATGGATTTAGAAGGATAGGCTTAAACACCTAGAGTTATTCTATCATAAGATTTACACGAGATATGATACGCAAACAAAGCTACATTATGTGTATTACGAGTTGACAACCTAGGAGATGAGATGATAAGGACACCATGATATAGACACTTCAGTAGTTTTGATGTATTTTGGAGTATTTATGTGTCCGATATGTAGACACGACATAAACATGGGACCATTCGGCTTTGGAGAACCAAAAAAATACAAAAAACTAGAAAACTATTGATACATGGCAGGTTGATCTTCTGCACAACCGAATCATTGTGTTAACAATGTTTTCTTCCGTACTTCTCTCTTTTTAATTTTAATATTTTCTTGTTGGATTGATAGGAAAAGTGCCCCAATGTCGGTACTGGTCATATCGAGGTGTGGAAAAGTGCCCCAATGTCGTGAGATTTGGAGATGTGGCCTTTTACTCTTTGATCAAGGAGGGAGGTGTCATGAGAAGATAACTATGTTAAAAGCTGATAACATTTGACACAAAGCAAAGTTATATTGTCAGAGAGAGATCTCAAGATGCTTAAAGAGTAAGGAAAAGCATGTAACTTGCAGGAAGTTCTTGAATCTTCCGACAACTAAATTCAAAAAAAAAAAAAATGGGATGAACTTGCTAAAATCGTCAAAATTATTACATGCATACTTTGCTTAGTGACTAAAGACATTAAGTACATTCACTTACTCGAAGAATGATCAGCTTGAAGCACATTAAAATAGAAGCAGCATGATTATTTCATGACTAATTAGTCGAAGAAACACTGATTGAAGTATCGAGAGAATGCTATGTCACTATGTTGCTCATGGGAAAAAATGTTACACGACATGGTAATTGGGTTATAAAGAGAAGTCAGTGAGGGCAACAAGCTTGATATGGTTTAATAGGAGGATTGGCGCATCTACAAGCCATATATTGTACTCCACGATATAACATAGGTTATACCTGTACAATTTCCATATATACTCCATGATACACCTCAGCCAGAAACCAAATGAGTTTAGCTAGAGAAAATATTCTGTTCATATGATTGTTTGATAGTCGTTCAATGATATAACCTCAGACAGAAAGATAAACAAACAAAAAGAAGGAACCGTTTAGCTCTCTGACCTGGTGGAACGTGTGATAATGTGATCGAGTGCCATCTCCTCTGAGAACCCTCCAAGAGCAGCTCTATAGGATTCGAGTTGCACAGCCATCAACTCTTGCTTGCATCTGATTTTCTGACATCCGCACTATGCATTCTATGGCACCATTGTAACCTCGGAATCCATGAAGAAGCCATTCGAGTAAAATAAAAATGGATTCAGATAGCAAGTGGCTATGAAGATAGTTGTTCCATATTTTATCTAATGTCCCAATAAGGCATATATGTATATTTTTCACCTCCTAGGTTCTTCCCTATTTCCTCCTCGCTTCATATAAAAACCCCATTGGAGATGCATCACTTTCATTTATCATACGCAAAACACCAATCACTCACCGGGATTGTGATTTTCAAAATACCAATCGCTGCAGCCCAAAAGGAGGAACCCATAACCAAGTCACAAATCTTTCACCCTTAGGTTTAGTACTCCAAGGGGGACATGCTCCATGTTTCAGAGGTGAACATTCTCACCAGATGCTCTCTCTCAGAGACCAAAGGGTACTACTGACTTCAGCATTGAGCTCCTCACAAGCTCTCGTCATACAATATGCTTCCTCATCAGTTCTAGAACTAGTTCATCACTATATAGGAACCTTGTTATGGTTTTGGCCTCATCTAGGACCATTTTCACATGATCCATGGATTCAAGTATTTCCAAAATCAGATTGATGCAGTAATCTGCACACACTGTCCAGAATATATATACCAATGCATCTGTATCCCCAATTGCATGGGAGGCATCAACTGATTTTAGGAGAACCGTGTCCTGGGAGCAATCTACGAGAAAACCAATCCAGCTCCTTCCCGCCTTGGTCGGTCGAAATATCCAACAAGATGGTACATCCAGTTTGTCCCCAGTACCGCTTAACATCTTCTACTCGCTCATGAACTTCTTCGAAATTCTCCTGCATCATAAATCCTCTGAGTTCATTACTTGGGGACCTTGAATCATGTACCACATTTAAGTCACACTTTCTGAAGCTGTAGCAGTAAAAAGGAGCAGAGGTTAACACAAAATGCCATGTAACTCAACACACATATATATAGCAGAAGTAACAAAATGCTGAAAAGGAATAATAAGAACATAAATCTTTTCATCAACAAAAACTACGTGCATAATCCAATCAAGAAGGCTTCCCTGGACTCCCAAACCAAACTTCTAGGATCTAATGATTTATGGTATTCCCCCCTTCTGAAGCTAAAAGGTTGACATGATGACAAACTATGTTGCATAGAGACAGATTCAAATATGAATACGATACAAATTCGAGAATGACACTTCCAGAAAATTGAGGATAAGGACATGGCGTGGTTATGGTCATATACACATAAATTCATATCTATATACATATTTTATACATTAGATCTTAAAAAAATATATATGTAAGCATATTCTAGAAAAATAACTAGGTTACGAAATGTTCTAGAGGGGATTCACTGCAAAGAAATGTTACTTTCTCGTACCTCACTTATGTTAGTCGTGATCATGACTATGTCAAGTAACTTTCATCCATGTATTGAGTACCTTTGGAACATAGCCATAGGCAATCTATCTCATATGCAGAGTAAGTATCATGTCGGATATGTGTCAAATACGGACACGAATATGGTCCTATAGCGAAGTCCACCTAGATGACAAATAGTCCTGCAATTTAGTCAATCTTCCACAGGCCATTCCCAATTTAGAGTTGCATCTAATAGCCAACACCATTTTGAAGAAAAAAGCTCTTGACAATATTTTTAGTTTTCAAGTAAATGTCTAAACGAGCGTATCTTGCAACAGAACTTTTGTTTTCAAAGATGAAAAGAAAAAAAAACTTGTGACCTATGTTGCGTAGACACGACACAGGATACAGAACACGATACGGACACGGCAACATACATTTTCTAAAACACTAGCTAGGATACAACACAATAATATATATATATATATATATATATATATATATATATATATATATATATATATATATATATATAACCATTAAGTGTTAGATAATTGAATATTTACATCTTTAAAAAATAGGTAGTTGTCCGTGGGTTGTGGCCTAGTGGTAGCAACGGGAGACCCGGCGCGGAAGGCGCAGGTTCGAATCCCTCTTGGCATTTGCCAAACACCTCAAAAAAAAGGTAGTTGAAATTAAAATGCAACAACAAAATGTTTCAAGTTTTACCTTTTATATTTGATTTTTATCCTTATTTCAAATAAAAATACTATAAAAAATGTGACACGTCCTTACTCGGAGAGTATTTGTGCCCAATTTAAAATAAGGGTTATTTAAACTGACACCTCTTATGTTTTATGTTTATTACGCGGACCTCCCCTAGTTTGAAAAATAACTACACTGACGCAGCACCCTATGTTTTGTGTTAAAAATACACGAACCACCCCGAAGTTTTATAATTTATGTAAAGGATTTTACACTGACCACCCCTACTTTAAAAAATATATAAAGGACAAGGGGTGTCGTATTTATTTTTAAACCATAGGAGGTCCGCTCAATAAACACAAAACAGAGGGGATGTCAGTGTAAATAACCCTTAAAATAAAACTATGAGGACAGGTAAGGACATGTGTCCTTATTTGGAGAGTGTTCATACTTGATTTCAAATGAAAATATGATAAGACGTAAAAATGAGCATCCAAAACGTATCTGAAGACTGTCTGAGAGTGCCGGTGTCCGACACGAGAGACATTACTTAGATGAGAGTGCATGTGCTACATAGATTGAGAGTCATCAAAATCATTCAAGATTCCTCCTATCATAACGGTACAATATCGCACAAGAAAGCTCCACCAAAGTCATGGCATAAATCTGATCAGAGGGGGCATGCAATTACATTGTCATTACAGCAATATTTTGCATTGTGGCAACATGATGATGTGGTCGTGAGAACATTGCAATGTGTTGTTGAAGCACTACAGTAGTCTCGCAACACTATTATGATTCCTGTTTGAGGAAGTATATATGGAACCGCCAAGCCACAGTTAGACCCTTGGATAAGGAACAATTGTTTGAGGAAGTTGGAAGAAAAATATTGTGACGTGTTGCCATAAGTGATTGTAAGAGAGAGAGAGAGAGAGAGAGAGAGACGTGAAAAGTTTAAAGCTAGCACAAGATCTAACCACTTTGCTTAGTATCTTGCGAAATATTTTTCTTGCATAGGCCTATACTAAGTATTTGTTTTTTTAAAATCTAGTGAGGGGCACACAAGTTTGAGAGGGCATCCTCTCTTGAACAAAGTACTGATAAGTCATTCAACCTGATGTCAACCCTATATTTGATTGAAATTCGTAGCTAAGGTAGCTAGGAGCAAAAGTGTTGAACTAAAGATAACATGTAATGACACCAAAGACAATAATAACAAATACAATGATTTAATCTGATTCGGCAACAGCCTCCCTCCACAACCAAAATGCAAACTTGATTTACATTTATCATAATAGGGTTATAAAGCCAACTCTCGAACCTCTCAAACAACCTTGTATTTGCAACTTTAAATCGTTTTCTATACTTTTATATCCCGTTAACTTAGTTTTGCACCTCTACAACCAAATTGCATAAGGTTACTTTATCAGAATAGGGTCACAAGGCAAAAACTCATAAATCTCCCAATCAACCGTGTGGTTTCAACTTTATAATTTATTTTCCATATTTTTATATGCCCTTAACTCTAATGTGCACCTCTATTTATACATGAATAAACCTAGTACATCTAAGCTTTAGATTACCCCTAATTCAAATAGATTTAGATTAAATATCAACCGGATAGATTTTTGACAGATTTAGATAATACCAAATCAAGATACATTTGGATAAAATCTAATACGGATATATATAAGATTTTTAAAATTACATAATTGGTTTTCCTAAATATAAGACATGAAGCTAACACTCTCTACATTGATTTGTACTCCAAATAGTCACCTTGACTTGTACTCCCAAAAATCATCATGTTATGTTTAAATGTGTACTAGCTCCATGATACCTATCACAATAAAAATTAATCCTTTAATAAAAGTAGAAAACTAAAACAAAACAAAAAATGTCTTTCGCAATACTAAGATACCTTAAAATTATTCCATTCAAAACTGTCTATTGTTGGATACTTTCTTAGTAAGTAAAATAAACAAAAAAAATATCATTTACAGGTAGATAATTCAATAATATTCAATATTACTTCTACGGGAAACAAATTATACCTAGATATAAAAACATATTTTAGTTTTTTAAATAATTTCTAAAAGAAATTGGCTTTCCGGAAAAAAACAACTTCGAAACTCCAATCTAAAACCATGAAAATTAATACTCATAAGAATAGTTTAAAACCGACTCTGATATCGAGGACCTTGATTCTGAATAAATCTAGTGCATGCAAGCTTTAGACTAAATCCAACTCGAATATAAGGACTTAAATTAAACCAAATCCAAATATATTTAAATAAAATGAAATCCTAGTAGATTCAATATAATCTATTATCTAACCCAAATATATTTATATTTTTGAAACTATATAATTGGTTTTCCTAAATACAAGACATAAAGACATAAACCACATAGAGGGGGTCTTGTCACACAAAAACCTAGAAGGCCACGAGTTTGAGAGTAGGTAGACCTACCATTACCATTTTGGTCGTGCAACAGGTTACTAATTTTGGACAACCCCAAAATTAGAAGTTAGATCAAAGGAGCCAAACAAGGGTCCAAAGTTGATCGCCGATCTAAGGAGTGATCCAAACACCGATATTTTTCTTCTTGAAATCATTTTGGACACCGATAAAAAAAATATCATCTTTATCAAAGAGTTCTCCCATCTAAACCACATCGGGTACGGAGAACATGAAAAGTCCACAAAAAGACAGACAAGACAAATATAGGGTATTGTCACGAAGAAAACTATATCGCCAGTTAGCTAGTAGGTAGATCTACCATTTTTTGAGTCGTACAATAACTTATTAATTTTGGGCAAACACCAAAAATAGGAGGTTGCGGCCGCATGGAAACAAATAGTAGTTGCAAAAGTCGTTATCAACATAAATAAGTTGTACGACAACTTATTAATTTTGGACAAAAACCAAAAAAGGAGGTTGCGACGCATGGAAACAAATAGTGGTTGCAAAGGTCGTTATCAATATAAATAGTCACCAAATAAATGACATGCAAAACATATTTCTAAACCAAAAAAAAAGAAAAACACCATGATACCTTCCATCAACCACTTTTCTTCCAAGTAAATCATTATATTAGATATAAATTAAGAACGGATGTAGCGTGAGTATACGTATGGAACTGGTACGAGGAGTATGAAGCACAGACTCTTCTGATAATAGAAAAGAGAGTAAAAGGAGATGACAAAAAAGAGGCATCATGTGACCATTTTGGTGGTATGCGCACAAGTTACCAGTGTCGGGCAACCCCAAAATTAGAAGTTACCATTGAGGATCTAAATAGGGGCTCCAAGGTTGACCATCAACCTAAAGAGTACTTTCGTTTTCCTAAAATGACATGCAAATCATTATGACCACCGATTGGGGAGGAAAACGTCAACATCATCCAAGCCCTCTCCCATTATAACCCAATTGGGAACGTTGCACAAGAAAGCGCTCCACCGAAGAACTGACCATACGTTTAACCGATCTTAAGCCGCAACCCCATTGTTTGGGGTCAAATTCCTAGCCAAGCAAGGTACCACGGACAAAGAGAGGGTCTCTCTCTCTCTCTCTCTCTCTCTCTCTCTCTCTCTCTCTCTCTCTCTCACGCTCCTACCACTTTCTGCAGTATACAAGTTGCTTAAAGAAGCACCCAAAAATGGAATGCAAAATATTTTTGTGCACCGATTGGAAAGGAAAATACCACTAAGATGATATCAACCAACCACATTTTCTTGCAAATAAACGATTACAGAAGTGAGAAAATAAGAGATGGAAAGGAGGAATAGTGGGTATATACCTAATGGCATGATCTGATCTGAGCACTTACGAGAACAGTCTTTTGGTGATGGAGAACATGGAGAGGGTTAGGGTTAGAGGTGGCGGTGTGTGTGGTGGAGGGGGAGGGGGGGGGGGGGGGGGAAGGCGTGTGTGTGGGGGGTGGGGGCGGGGTGTGTGCGGAAGGGGGGCTACATTCCCCAGGAATTTCTTTTTCATGTATTGCCCTACATGTTCTGCTTCTATTTATCTTCTATAGACATTTCGGGCTAAGCCTGAACTTTGGCCTACTAAAACAATGCTGAGCTATGTCTGCCCTTTCAAATACCGTTATTTGTAGATTTTCTTGTTGGTTTTCTTTTACTTACTTATTTAGCAAAAATGAAATAGGTTAATGAATTTGTTGAACCCTCACCAATAAAAACTAGCTCTCATTTTACTTTCCATCCAAATCATGGTAGTAAACAATTATAATTCAATTATTTAATAATATTTATTTTTTAAAATAAAACACCCATTTGTAAACCTACACCCATTTGGTTTGTCACTCAGAAACCTAGAAGGCCACGAGTTAAGCTTAAAGCGCGGTAGAACTACCATTTTGGTGGTATGCGCACAAGTTACTAGTGTCGGGCAACCCCAAGATTAGAAGTTACCATTGAGGATCTAACTAGGGGCTCCAAGATTGACCATCAACCTAAAGAGTAATTTCGTTTTCCGAAAATGACATGCAAATCATTATGACCACCGATTGGGGAGGAAAACGTCAACATCATCCAAGCCCTCTCCCATTAGAACCCAATAGGGAACGTTGCACAAGAAAGCGCTCCACCGAAGAACTGACCATACGTTTAACCGATCTTAAGCCGCAACCCCATTGTTTGGGGTCAAATTCCTAGCCAAGCAAGGTACCACGGACCAAGAGAGGGTCTCTCTCTCCCTCTCTCTCTCTCTCACGCTCCTACCGCTCATACGAGTTGCTTAAAGAAGCACCCAAAAATGGAATGCAAAATATTTTTGTGCACCGATTGGAAAGGAAAATACCACTAAGATGATATCAACCAACCACGTTTTCTTGCAAATAAACGATTACAGAAGTGATAAAATAAGAGATGGAAAGGAGGAATAGTGGGTATATACCTAACGGCATGATCTGATCTGAGCACATACGAGAACAGTCTTTTGGTGATGGAGAACATGGAGAGGGTTAGGGTTAGGGGTGGCGGTGTGTGTGGTGTGGGGGGGGGTGGGGGGGGTTAGGGGGGCGGCGGTGTTCCCAACAAATCACTACATCCCCAAGGAAAGAAAATTTCATGTGTTGCCCTACATTTTTGCTTCTATTTATAGATATATTGGACTAGGGCTGGACTTGGGCCTACTAAACCCGTGATAAGCTATGTCCGTCCCCTTTTCTTTTTTTGAGGTATCCTTTTCTCCGACCTGGCAATTGTTAAGGGAGAATTCGAACATGCGTCTTCCATGCTGGAACCCCTACCACTAGGCCACAACCCAAGGAATTTTTGTTTCCATGTGTGTGGTGGAGGGGGGTGGGGGCGGGGTGGCGTGTGTGGAGGGGGTGGGGGCGGGGGGTGTGTGGCAGGGGAGGGCTACATTCCCAAGAAATTTTTGTTTCCATGTGTTGTCCTACATATTTTGCTTCTATTTATCCTCTATAGACATTTCAGGCTAGGCCTGGACTTTGGCCTACTAAACCAGTACTGAGCTATATCCGCACGTTCAAATATCATTATTTGTAGATTTTCTTGGGGGGAGGGGTGTGGTGGTGGTGGTGGCTATTTTTTTCATGTGTTGCCCTACATGTTTTGCTTCTATTTATCCTCTATAGACATTTTGGGCTAGGCCTGGACTTGGGCCTACTAAACCAGTGCTGAGCTATGTCCGCACGTTCAAATATCATTATTTGTAGATTTTCTTGGGGGGAGGGGTGTGGTGGTGATGGGGGTGGGGGGGGGGGGGGGGGGGGGGGGGGGGGTGAGGGGGGCGGCGGTGTTCCCAACAAATCACTACATCCCCAAGGAAAGAAAATTCCATGTGTTGCCCTACATTTTTGCTTCTATTTATCCTCTATAGACATTTTGGGCTAGGCCTGGACTTGGGCCTACTAAACCAGTGTTGAGCTATGTCCGCCCGTTCAAATATCATTAATTGTAGATTTTCTTGCTGGTTTTCTTTTACTTGATTGTTTAGCAAAAATAAAATAGTTTAAGAAATTTGTTGAACCCATCCCGAATGTAAAAACGAGCTATCATTTTACTTTCCATCCAAATCATGAAAACTCGTAGTGAGCAATTATGATTCAATTATTTAATAATATTTATTTTTTTAAAATAAAACACCCATTTGTAAACCTACATATAAATTATTTTTCTTGTTATTGCATGTCATTATTAATAACAATGTATTTTTTTCTAGAATATAAACAATATTTGTACTTAGAAGCTCATTTTTTATGGCCTCGCATCTCTTTCTTCCCTTTAACCATTCTCTGGAATAGAAGAAGAAGAATTCAGGAGATGTGGTAAAATTTTAACTAATTAATTAGTTATGAGAATTATGCATACAAGAACGGCCTAAGATGTGATGAGTATTTCTATTCTTGCGGGATTGCAGTAGCGTGCTAACATTTCCTTATCAAATGGAAGGAAATGTCACATGGGGAGTCCATCTGGTAGCGTGCTAACACTTTGCATCAGTTTGAGGACAATAACGGACGTACGACGAGGGTGTCAACACAATAGGTGGAGAAGAATGTCACGCATAGAATTTTTTGCTCCACCGACAATGCTCAGATTAATCCTCTCCAGACCGGGTTAAGTTGGAAGGCTCTAGAGTTTTTTGGAATGTACGTTTTTTGGAATGTACGTGGAGTGCTCTTGAAATTTGATGAGACTTTCATGTATTTTTAGAAGTTCTATACTCTTCTTATCATGTAAATATTTTATTAAGAAACCTTATAAATATCTTAGGCATAAAAGCTTCCAACCGTTAGATGTTAAGCAAGTGGCAGAGTCATGGCCACATTGTAAGGCCCTTGAATCTATAAATAGGGTACGAGTCTCATTTACTCCTCATCACCAAAAATTGTAAGTTCTCTTCATATCGTAAAAATTCTTCAAGTGTCCAATAAGTGTCCACTCTTCAAATGTCCACTCTACTCCTCTTCTCATTTCTTGTAATTTTGCTCATGAAACTTCAAGTGGAACACGCACAGGTAGCGTAGACAAAATCACACGAGTCCATGACACTATGCTAAATCATAATAACAATGATAATAACTACAACAAAAACCTTGATTAACATCAAACCTAACATCAGAATCACAATGTCTATATCTTCAGCTAAGTATTCCAATGCCATGGAATCAGCTTTCATCTCAAGAGTAAATGAAATGAGAGTATAAAGAGCAAATAATGAATGGAACAAAAAAAAAAAAGCAAAACAAACAAATACAAAAGGAAACCAAAACCCCAACTCTCTTTAAGTCTGTGAGGTGTCCAAGTTCTTACCAGACCACTCCATCTCCCACGACACCTCCACCAACGATTTCATATCCAGAAATTCAAATTGTGCAAAACTATAAATAGATCTTCTCATGGTAGTCAGATTCGAAAGTAGTCTATAAAAATAAAAGCACCCATAAGCTATTTACATAAAGAAGTTACATGCATCCACTTTTGTTTTCCACATACTGTCATATTTTTGCTTCTGATACATGCATCCACTTTTGGAACTGAACCACCTTCTAACTGGAAGTTACAGTGAAATTACATATCTTCCACTATCCAGTCATTTACAGCAGTGAAGACTACTAAGCTGATATCTTCCCTTTGGTCCCTGTTGGATGCAAGCTGCCACAAACAGAGATTATTGCGGACAAACTCCATAATTGCGAACCTCTGTTGCTCGATAGAATTCTGTGGTTTAGCATGCAACTGTTCAGAGACGCACGCCCTGAGCTTATGCCACAAGTTACAACTACAAACTTGGTTCAAGATTCTGATGGCGACCTTTTGCGATTCAGGACAATGCTATCCATGCAAGGACCACCAAAACACTGCAAATTACGTTTGAAAAAGAAATTCAGGCAAGTATGAAGAGAATAATCATGCTGTCCTCGTTGATAACAAACTAAATGAACATGGAAATGACCATGAAGCTTAGAATTTGGAAGAGCTGCATAGGTCTCTCCTAAACATTCCTGGGGGAGAGGTGGATCTCCCTCCACAGTTGCCAACAAATCCCAACAACCTTATTGCTCATAATAGTCGGCAAAAGGGTAAGATTCAAAGTTGTGATCCATCATACAGGCCACTCCTCTACATTCATGCCACGAGAGGATATAGATCTCCGTCAATTAGTTGACAAAAGATCCATACAATCTTATATTTGAACACAATAGGAAAAAATGTCAAATTACCAAGACCCTTTATTTGTTTGGTTTTCTTCACGACCCTTAAGCATGTTGCAAAGACACAGACACAGAGTCAGAATGGACATAACACGAATTTGAAATACGCATAAAAAAAAAAGATACGGGTTTGGGATGGATATGATCATAAACACACATGAAAGTATATTTGTCTACATATTTTATACTTCACATCAAACCCTATCTATATTTATGCATGTTTTGGATAGTAAGTAGGTCCCAAGAAGTTCTAGAATGGTTCCGTTAATGCAAAGAGATGTTACTTTCTAATATCTAAATTATGTTTGGCATGATAACAATCGTCCAAACTACTTTCAAGTTTCAACATTGTTTGGGTCCCTTTGAGGCCCAGATACGAGTTGCCCTTATCCAACACTCGTGTCTGAGGTAGTATTGTCTCTCATGTCGTATATGAGTTGGAAATGGATACGGATATGCGGATAGATTTTCTAGATTACCCAACCTAGCTCTTAAGTGACCTCTATCTGCTTCATTTAAACTCATTTTCACAGGTACATCTGTCACCATAATGAGATGCTATTACATTGGCACATTACAGAGAGACTACTTTGATAAAATCCTATTAGGACAAGCCGAAACTATGGCATCTTTAGATTTTTTTTATTGTTGTCCATCTTGCTACAATGGCAACTTTTCATCTGTTAACCTAAATCTTAATTTCTTCATCGAAATGCTCCCAATGTTGTATGAACAGGAATATGGCTTGACCTATGTTCTTAGTGTCTTACGATACACGATACGTATCTTATGATACAATATGGTACAATATACTACATTTCGTTACATATTTGTT
This sequence comes from Iris pallida, assembly GCA_029216955.1. Taxonomy (NCBI): domain Eukaryota; kingdom Viridiplantae; phylum Streptophyta; class Magnoliopsida; order Asparagales; family Iridaceae; genus Iris; species Iris pallida. The sequence continues at coordinate 42,444,133 of JANAVB010025196.1, forward strand.
GATCCGACATGTAGGCTGACAGGTAGTATTGGGTTTTTATTTGAGTCATGTAATAAGAATCTGGATTATGGAACTACATAGACCTATAAAGATGAAACAAATAAAAAAATTATGAGAAAATTATATAAAATCATGTTTCTATATGGATTTAGAAGGATAGGCTTAAACTCCTAGAGTTATTCTATCATAAGATTTACACGAGATATGATACGCAAACAAAGCTACATTATGTGTATTGCGAGTTTACAACCTAGGAGATGAGATGATAAGGACACCATAATATAGACACTTCAGTAGTTTTGATGTATTTTGGAGTATTTATGTGTCCGATATGTAGACACGACATAAACATGGGACCATTCGGCTTTGGAGAACCAAAAAAATACAAAATGCAAAAAACTAGAAAACTATTTGATACATGGCAGGTTGATCTTCAGCACAACCGAATCATTGTGTCAACAATGTTTTCTTCCGTACTTCTCTCTTTTTAATTTTAATATTTTCTTGTTGGATTGATAGGAAAAGTGCCCCAATGTCGGTACTGGTCATATCGAGGTGTGGAAAAGTGCCCCAATGTCGTGAGATTTGGAGATGTGGCCTTTTACTCTATGATCAAGGTGGGAGGTGTCATGAGAAGATAACTATGTTAAAAGCTGATAACATTTGACACAAAGCAAAGTTATATTGTCAGAGAGAGATCTCAAGATGCTTAAAGAGTAAGGAAAAGCATGTAACTTGCAGGAAGTTCTTGAATCTTCCGACAACTATATTCAAAAAAAAATTAAATGGGATGAACTTGCTAAAATCGTCAAAATTATTACATGCATACTTTGCTTAGTGACTAAAGACATTAAGTACATTAACTTACTCGAAGAATGATCAGCTTGAAGCACATTAAAATAGAAGCAGCATGATTATTTCATGACTAATTAGTTGAAGAAACACTGATTGAAGTATCGAGAGAATGCTATGTCACTATGTTGCTCATGGGAAAAAATGTTACACGACATGGTAATTGGGTTATAAAGAGAAGTCAGTGAGGGCAACAAGCTTAATATGGTTTGATAGGAGGATTGGCGCATCTACCAGCCATATATTGTACTCCACGATATAACATAGGTTATACCTGTACAATTTCCATATATACTCCATGATACACCTCAGCCAGAAACCAAATGAGTTTAGCTAGAGAAAATATTCTGTTCATATGATTGTTTGATAGTCGTTCAATGATATAACCTCAGACAGAAAGATAAACAAACAAAAAGTAGGAACCGTTTAGCTCTCTGACCTGGTGAAACGTGTGATATGTGATCGAGTGCCATCTCCTCTGAGAACCCTCCAAGAGCAGCTCTATAGGATTCGAGTTGCACAGACATCAACTCTTGCTTGCATCTGATTTTCTGACATCCGCACTATGCATTCTATGGCACCGTTGTAACCTCGGAATCCATGAAGAAGCCATTCGAGTAAAATAAAAATGGATTCAGATAGCAAGCAGCAGAATGGAGATGGCTATGAAGATAGTTGTTCCATATTTTTTCACCTCCTAGGTTCTTCCCTATTTCCTCCTCGCTTCATATAAAAACCCCATTGGAGATGCATCACTTTCATTTATCATACGCAAAACACCAATCACTCACCGGGATTGTGATGTTCAAAATACCAATCGCCGCAGCCCAAAAGGAGGAACCCATAACCAAGTCACAAATCTTTCACCCTTAGTTTTAGTACTCCAAGGGGGACATGCTCCATGCTTCGGAGGTGAACATTCTCACCAGATTCTCTCTCGGAGACCATACTCTCAAGTGTGATAAAAGGGTACTACTAACTTCAGCATTGAGCTCCTCACAAGCCCTCGTCATACAATATGCTTCCTCATCAGTTCTAGAAGTAGTTCATCACTATATAGGAACCTTGTTATGGTTTTGGCCTCATCTAGGACCATTTTCACATGATCCATGGATTCAAGTATTTCCAAAATCAGATTGATGCAGTAATCTGCACACACCGTCCAGAATATATATACCAATGCATCTGTATCCCCAATTGCATGGGAGGCATCAACTGATTTTAGGAGAACCGTGTCCTGGGAGCAATCTACGAGAAACCGCCTTGGTCGGTCGAAATATCCAACAAGATGGTACATCCAGTTTGTCCCCAGTACCGCTTAACATCTTCTACTCGCTCATGAACTTCTTCGAAATTCTCCTGCATCATAAATCCTCTGAGTTCATTACTTGGGGACCTTGAATCATGTACCACATTTAAGTCACACTTTCTGAAGCTGTAGCAGTAAAAAGGAGCAGAGGTTAACACAAAATGCCATGTAACTCAACACACACATATATATAGCAGAAGTAACAAAATGCTGAAAAGGAATAATAAGAACATAAATCTTTTCATGAGCAAAAACTACGTGCATAATCCAATCAAGAAGGCTTCCCTGGACTCCCAAACCAAACTTCTAGGATCTAACGATTTATGGTATTCCCCCCTTCTGAAGCTAAAAGGTTGACATGATGACAAACTATGTTGCATAGACACAGATTCAAATATGAATATGATACAAATTCGAGAATGACACTTCCAGAAAATTGAGGATAAGGACATGGCGTGGTTATGGTCATATACGCATAAATTCATATCTATATACATATTTTATACATTAGATCTTAAAAATATATATATGTAAGCATATTCTAGAAAAATAAGTAGGTTACGAAATGTTCTAGAGGGGATTCACTGCAAAGAAATGTTACTTTCTCGTACCTCACTTATGTTAGTCGTGATCATGACTATGTGAAGTAACTTTCATCCATGTATTGAGTACCTTTGGAACATAGCCATAGGCAAGCTATCTCATATGCAGAGTAAGTATCATGTCGGATATGTGTCAAATACAGACACGAATATGGTCCTATTGAGAAGTACACCTAGATGACAAATAGTCCTGCAATTTAGTCAATCTTCCATAGGCCATTCCCAATTTAGAGTTGCATCTAATAGCCAACACCATTTTGAAAAAAAAAGCTCTTGACAATATTTTTAGTTTTCAAGTAAATGTCTAAACGAGCGTATCTTGCAACAGAACTTTTGTTTTCAAAGATGAAAAGAAAAAAAAAACTTGTGACCTATGTTGCGTAGACACAACACAGGATACAGAACACGATACGGGCACGGCAACATACATATTCTAAAACACTAGCTAGGATACGACACGATAATATATATATATAACCATTAAGTGTTAGATAATTGAATATTTACATCTTTAAAAAATAGGTAGTTGTCCGTGGGTTGTGGCCTAGTGGTAGCAACAGGAGGCTCGGCGAGGAAGGCGCAGGTTCGAATACCCCTTGGCATTTGCCAAACACCTCAAAAAAAATGTAGTTGAAATTAAAATGCAACAACAAAATGTTTCAAGTTTTACCTTTTATATTTGATTTTTATCCTTATTTCAAATAAAAATACTATAAAAAATGTGACACGTCCTTACTCGGAGAGTATTTGTGCCCAATTTAAAATAAGGGTTATTTACACTGACACCTCTTATGTTTTATGTTTATTACGCGGACCTCCCCTAGTTTGAAAAATAACTACACTGACGCAGCACCCTATGTTTTGTGTTAAAAATACACGAACCACCCCGAAGTTTTATAATTTATGTAAAGGATTTTACACTGACCACCCCTACTTTAAAAAATATATAAAGGACAAGGGGTGTCGTTGTATTTATTTTTAAACCGTGGGAGGTCCGCTCAATAAACACAAAACATAGGGGATGTCAGTGTAAATAACCCTTAAAATAAAAATATGTGGACAGGTAAGGACATGTGTCCTTATTTGGAGAGTGTTCATACTTGATTTCAAATGAAAATATGATAAGACGTAAAAATGAGCATCCAAAACGCATCTGAAGACTGTCTGAGAGTGCCGGTGTCCGACACGAGAGACATTACTTAGATGAGAGTGCATGTGCTACATAGATTGAGAGTCATCAAAATCATTCAAGATTCCTCCTATCATAACGGTACAATATCGCACAAGAAAGCTCCACCAAAGTCATGGCATAAATCTGATCAGAGGGGGCATGCAATTACATTGTCATTACCAACATATTTTGCATTGTGGCAACATGACGATGTGGTCGTGAGAACATTGCAATGTGTTGTTGAAGCACTACAGTAGTCTCGCAACACTATTATGATTCCTGTTTGAGGAAGTATATATGGAACCGCCAAGCCATAGTTAGACCCTTGGATAAGGAACAGTTGTTTGAGGAAGTTGGAAGGAAAATATTGTGACGTGTTGCCATAAGTGATTGTAAGAGAGAGAGAGAGAGAGACGCGAAAAGTTTAAAGTAGCACAATATCTAACCACTTTGCTTTGTATCTTGCAAAATATTTTTCTTGCATAGGCCTATACTAAGTATTTGTTTTTTTAAAATCTAGTGAGGGGCACACAAGTTTGAGAGGGCATCCTCTCTTGAACAAAATACTGATAAGTCATTCAACCTGATGTCAACCCTATATTCGATTGAAATTCGTAGCTAAGGTAGCTAGGAGCAAAAGAGTGTTGAACTAAAGATAACATGTAATGACACCAAAGACAATAATAACAAATACAATGATTTAATCTGATTCGGCAACAGCCTCCCTCCACAACCAAAATGCAAACTTGATTTACATTTATCATAATAGGGTTATAAAGCCAACTCTCGAACCTCTCAAACAACCTTGTATTTGCAACTTTAAATCGTTTTCTATACTTTTATATCCCGTTAACTTAGTTTTGCACCTCTACAACCAAATTGCATAAGGTTACTTTATCAGAATAGGGTCACAAGGCAAAAACTCATAAATCTCCCAATCAACCGCGTGGTTTCAACTTTATAATTTATTTTCCATATTTTTATATGCCCTTAACTCTAATGTGCACCTCTATTTATACATGAATAAACCTAGTACATCTAAGCTTTAGATTACCCCTAATTCAAATAGATTTAGATTAAATATCAACCGGATATATTTTTGACAGATTTAGATAATACCAAATCAAGATACATTTGGATAAAATCTAATACGGATATATATAAGATTTTTAAAATTACATAATTGGTTTTCCTAAATATAAGACATGAAGCTAACACTCTCTACATTGATTTGTACTCCAAATTGCCACCTTGACTTGTACTCCCAAAAATCATCATGTTATGTTTAAATGTGTACTAGCTCCATGATACCTATCACAATAAAAATTATTCCTTTAATAAAAATAGAAAACTAAAACAAAACAAAAAATGTCTTTCGCAATACTAAGATACCTTAAAATTATTCCATTCAAAACTGTCTATTGTTGGATACTTTCTTAGTAAGTAAAATAAACAAAAAATATCATTTACGGGTAGATAATACAATAATGTTCAATATTACTTCTACGGGAAACAAATTATACCTAGATATAAAAACATATTTTAGTTTTTTAAATAATTTCTAAAAGAAATTGGCTTTCCGAAAAAACAACTTCGACACTCCAATCTAAAACCATGGAAATTAATACTCATAAGAATAGTTTAAAACCGACTCTGATACCGAGGACCTTGATTCTGAATAAATCTAGTGCATGCAAGCTTTAGACCAAATCCAACTCGAATATAAGGACTTAAATTAAACCAAATCCAAATATATTTAAATAAAATGAAATCCTAGTAGAATCAATATAATCTATTATCTAACCCAAATATATTTATATTTTTGAAACTATATAATTGGTTTTCCTAAATACAAGACATAAAGACATAAACCACATAGAGGGGGTCTTGTCACACAAAAACCTAGAAGGCCACGAGTTTGAGAGTAGGTAGACCTACCATTACCATTTTGGTCGTGCAACAGGTTACTAATTTTGGACAACCCCAAAATTAGAAGTTAGATCAAAGGAGCCAAACAAGGGTCCAAAGTTGATCGCCGATCTAAGGAGTGATCCAAACACCGATATTTTTCTTCTTGAAATCATTTTGGACACCGATCAAAAAAAATAATATCATCTTTATCAAAGAGTTCTCCCATCTAAACCACATCGGGTACGGAGAACAAGAACAGTCCACAAAAAGACAGACAAGACAAATATAGGGTATTGTCACGAAGAAAACTATACCGCCAGTTAGCTAGTAGGTAGATCTACCATTTTTTGAGTCGTACAATAACTTATTAATTTTGGGCAAACACCAAAAATAGGAGGTTGCGGCCGCATGGAAACAAATAATAGTTGCAAAAGTCGTTATCAACATAAATAAGTTGTACGACAACTTATTAATTTTGGACAAAAACCAAAAAAGGAGGTTGCGACCGCATGGAAACAAATAGTGGTTACAAAGGTCGTTATCAACATAAACAGTCACCAAATAAATGACATGTAAAACATATTTCTAAACCAAAAAAGGAAAGAAAAACACCATGATACCTACCATCAACCACTTTTCTTCCAAGTAAATCATTATATTAGATATAAATTAAGAACGGATGTAGCGTGAGTATACGTATGGAACTGGTACGAGGAGTATGAAGCACAGACTCTTTTGGTAATAGAAAAGAGAGTAAAAGGAGATGACAAAAAAGAGGCATCATGTGACCATTTTGGTGGTATGCGCACAAGTTACTAGTGTCGGGCAACCCCAAAATTAGAAGTTACCATTGAGGATCTAAATAGGGGCTCCAAGGTTGACCATCAACCTAAAGAGTACTTTCGTTTTCCTAAAATGACATGCAAATCATTATGACCACCGATTGGGGAGGAAAACGTCAACATCATCCAAGCCCTCTCCCATTAGAACCCAATTGGGAACGTTGCACAAGAAAGCGCTCCACCGAAGAACTGACCATACGTTTAACCGATCTTAAGCCGCAACCCCATTGTTTGGGGTCAAATTCCTAGCCAAGCAAGGTACCACGGACCAAGAGAGGGTCTCTCTCTCTCTCTCTCTCTCTCACGCTCCTACCACTTTTTGCAGTATACAAGTTGCTTAAAGAAGCACCCAAAAATGGAATGCAAAATATTTTTGTGCGCCGATTGGAAAGGAAAATACCACTAAGATGATATCAACCAACCACATTTTCTTGCAAATAAACGATTACAGAAGTGAGAAAATAAGAGATGGAAAGGAGGAATAGTGGGTATATACCTAACGGCATGATCTGATCTGAGCACTTACGAGAACAGTCTTTTGGTGATGGAGAACATGGAGAGGGTTAGGGTTAGGGGTGGCGGTGTGTGTGGTGGAGGGGGGTGGGGCGGGGTTGCGTGTGTGGGGGGTGGGGGCGGGGGGTGTGTGGTAGGGGAGGGCTACGTTCCCAACAAATTTTTTTTATGTGTTGTCCTATATATTTTGCTTCTATTTATCCTCTATAGTCATTTCGGTCTAGGCCTGGACTTTGGCCTACCAAAACCAATTATGAGCTATGTTCGCCCGTTCAAATATACACATTTTACCTTCTATATGAATTAATTTTTTTAATTATCACATATCATCATTCATGACAAGTTTCTACTTATATTTTATAGCAAATAAACAAACAATATCTTTAATTGGAAACCAAAAAATGTTTCTACTAGTATTTAGGAAGTAGGTATTGTAGGAGACAGAGACTGTAGGAAGCATGGTCTGCATGAAGCAGAGGTTACATGAAGCACAACTCGCTGGAAGAAGCTTCATGTGGACACTTATGCTACATGACCATTCTACATGCTGAAAAATAATGATTTGACAGCTAAATAACTACATGTTTTGAAATCTGCAAGATTCTCTGTCGTCTATCTCATCGGGTTCAGCACACACAACACATTAAATACGATTTGACTATTTTGTGAAGAGAGCTTTCACCAAAAAGCATTTCTGGCAGGGGAAGTCACTTCGCTAAAAGGACGTTATGGCAGAGATAACTTTGCCATGGTACTCTCTGCTTCACGCAAAGGGCCATTCCTGCGACTCAGCGTCCCGCAAATGATCTAATAATCATGACTTTTGTTATGCTTCTATAGTAGCAAAATACATAATATGCATGCCAAATGAATATAGTAGTAACATGCCAAAATATAACAGGTAATGGCTACTACTCCTAACCAACCTACACGAAATGCATTTGAGAATAATAATTAGACGAATGATTACCAAGTAAGGTCACGCAAGTAGTAACTCAGTATCAAGCCTCTGTTATTTAGTACCATGTCTCAATTGTGAGCCTATGTCCTATAACAACTATCTATAATGTTCCTTACTACTGAGTCTATGGTCCATATTACCTATCTACCATTCTATTAGCGAGCGTATGTTCGAGAGGAATGGTAGTTAGACATCCAAAAATTGTTCTTCCCATCCAATGAATTATACCACACATGTCAAGTCAACTCCCGATAAATGAGAAACCATAATCACCATGCAAGTACCATTTATAAATCCAAAGCAAGTACTACAATGATATCTATATGACTATATAAAAAATTCTATAATATACTCCATGTGTTGATAAATCGGATATTAAACACTCATACATGAAATGCAACGTGAATACTATGTGTCCACTGGTATAACATAACAATTAACAAAAAATTATATAAAGTAAAAGAATCTGGTATAAACATACAAAATAAATAAATAAACACATGTAAGAACTATAACAGATGGACAAGGTATACTTTCCTAGTATTTCGTCCAATTTTACTGTCACTCCCGTTTTCCGTTATACGTAATTCCAGTGTATGTATACGGATTTCGACCCGTATTTTATTTACTATATTTTCGTATTTCTTTATGGCTTGCCTTGATGTATGTTGACTAGGGTTGGGTTGGTCCAACTTGACTTGCTTTGGATGGCTTGGTTTAGTTTATTTTAATGGTTGGCTCAACATGTTGAACCATCCACTCTCTTTATAAAACCCAACTACCCCTTTCTCTCTTTTCATTACTTCCATTTATTTATTCTCCTTCTTCTCCATTACTCTCCCACCAACCTAGAGAGCCTAGGCAAGTGCAACTTGCTTCATGGAGAAACCTAATTCTATTTGTTTCATTGTCTTTCTTACATGATTCTATGATACTTTAGTACTTAGCACTTTTGATTTTGGTGGATATTTTCTTGTAGATCTAAGTTTATGTTATTTTCGGTTTTCCTTGGTTTTGATCTATCAAACTTGCTTGTTTTCAAAATCTAGTTGTTCCATGTGGTAGAGAATTTCATTTTACCCAAATTTGACATTTGAAAAGTTAGATTTCGTGTTGTTTTGGCCGAGTTATGCAAGTTTAAAGTTCATGGGTTCCATGGCCATCGTTCTCGGATTCACTTGGCCAAGTGAATTTTTGGTATACAAGTACCCCTTTACATGAACACGATATGATAACATGGCTTTACATGATAAATAGTGACCCGTCGTGGTGCACTCTTGACAAGCAACTTGACATGAATAATTTTGATAGTGGCCCGCTGCGGCGCACTCTTGACAAGTAATCTTGATAAGTAGCCTAACATGATAATCTTGATATGCTGTTGCGACGGCTATCTTGACTTGCTAAGTAACTCTCGTCTTGACACCATAGGTCTTTGTGCTTGTGTAAGCTACATGTCTCGTCTTGCATCATGTCTAGGACATGGATTCCTGGTTACCACGGTCAGGGATTCATACTGAATCTGACTAGATTAATGACTAGATTGATCAAAATAGCTCATATAGAGAGATGTTTCCAGTTACAGGCGATCCCGTTATCCCGGTGCCACCTGGTGGAGTTGTAGCTTGCCGACGAGTATGGCACATTTCCAGCCCACTGTCATGTGGGGCACTTCTTGAAACAAGTAATATGCACACAGTCATGTGTTGTACCCCAAGTCACCTAATAATTCTTGATAACTCTTACATGAACCTCGCTTGGATAACATGGATAGCTGCAGGGCTTGTGACTGCCGGAACATCTCATTGCATCTTGCTAGTAACTAGGCTTGTGATAACCCTAGTTAGTTAAAGTATCAAGTCGTACTCTTTGCTTGACCGTGAATGTTGGATGGAGTCCAATCCTGTCTAGTCTTGTCTAGATCCAGTACATGGCTATCTCAGGACATGCTTGCTTACGCTTTACTCTTAGTAATAAATGGCTAGAGACCCGGTTCTGTTCAGGCGAAGGGTTACAACCCCAGTCCTTGTTTGGTTTAAGGATTGTAACCTGGCTTCCGGAATAGTTCCTCGTCCTCTCGTCATTTGTTGCCTTATTTACATTTCATGTTTTCCTATTATTATCCTTGTTTATGTTCTGACATGCTGGTTTTAGTTCTTAAGTGAAGCCTCCCTTGTGACACTTGCTCTTTCTGGGGTCTAACCTAGCTGGTTTTGTATGGCCAGATTTCGGAGCAGCACCCGAGGATCTCCCAGCCTTCCAGCTAGATGGTGAACACTAGACGTAACCCTGGCAACGAGTGGGTTTTATTTTGCTCTCCCACTCTATTGTAAATTATTCTTTTGAGACGTTTAGCCGCCGAGCAAGTGTTAGCTCGTGTTGAATACTTATATTTCTTGTCTGCCTAAGGGTTGTAACATGATTGACAAATCCTAGGGTTGATCATGTATGACTGAAACTCTTTCTAGTCCTTACATTTTGTACGACTAGCTTCATGATCATCTGTATATAAAATGTATGGGACACCTTACTATTGAATATCTGATGGTCTAACATCTTCTAACTATTATTACTTGCTTGAGATTGAGACACTAGGCTTGTTCTTGACCATAAGAGACTGATGGCTTGTAGATAAACCCTCATACATCTAGACAGCCGTGACCGTATATCGAGGTTGATTACACTTCTATATACGTAGCTGGCTGTGTCTGTCCCCCGCTCTCCAGTATTCTGGTTCTGGGGCGTGACACGGTTTAAGTGGCGGCCCATGCAGGTCTTGTAAATCAAGATGTGTGAGGGTTTCACTGAATAGATGTCTCAATCAGCACTCGCCCTTGATCTCTACTCGTGTCTTCTAATCTTTCTGAAATATTGACTTGATCACATGCTTATATCCTCGATCTATCTTGGTCCTTCCTTATTGTTTTTCATGTTATTTCTTCAGTGGCATTGCTCCTGGTCATGCCGATGAGCAAGGTGGAGCACCTCCAGTGAACCAGCAGCAACCTGGAGACCAAGCCCAGCACTCTGGAGCAGCTTTTCGAGTCATGTATTCTAGGAATCCAGAGCCGCCAGTTCAGCCAGCTTAGCCTGCAGAGCCTGACAATGGAGTCTTGGTAGGACTCATCCGAGAATTGCTCGCCTCTCAAGATCGTCGGGACGATGCCCTGCAACGGACAGTAGAGTTAGCCATAGGCAGAGTGGGTTACCAAGGTAACAGTGCAGCCAACAATTTCAAGCGCCTGAACCCTCCTTTCTTTGACGGCAGCGAGGACACGGTTGCAGCTGATGCTTGGCTCCAGGATATCAAAATTATCTTAGAAGCAGCCAAGACTCTAGCGGAAGAGAAGGTGGCTGTAGTGTGCCTATAGTTATTGGACTTAGCCCGCACTTGGTGGGCAATGTTAGCAGTTGGTTTGGCAACGCCTGTTCCATGGGCGGTATTCGGCGACAAGTTTCAAATCAAGTACTTTGATACAGTGGCTCGATTTGATCTGCAGACGAGATTCACCAATTTGAAGCAGATGAGCAGGACGATCAATGGGTATGCGGCCGAGTTTTCAAGACTGAGTCGATTTGCTCCTACCTTGGTGGCAACCAAGTTGGATTGAGTGCAGCGGTTTCAGCAGGGACTCCACATAGAAATTATTCTAGCTGTGGAGCAGTTCGAACATCGGACTTTTGATGCTGTCTTGAGGGCAGCTAGGAGGCACGAGTATACCTGGCAGAGGATCATGGACCGAACCAAAAGCAGGAAGAGGTCCCATGTGCAGATGAGTCTGTCCTCAGCACCAGCCCCGGCAGCTAGGGCTTTGTCGATTGGAGTTCCCCGAAGGGCGAATTCAGTTACGTCGGTTCAACATTCAACACCGACGTACCCTCAGCAACATAAGCGAAGGTAGTCTTCTGCAATGGGCTGCACTCATTGTGGGAAGCCAGGACATGTTGTTTCGGAGTGTCACAGAGCACAGGAATTATGCTTGGCTTGTGGGGCACCAGACCACATGATAGGGTCCTGCCCGAATAAAGCCAGTTCATTATCGTCGAACCTAACTAGTCCATCGGTTAGGGGACCAGCCCCAGCACCAGTGCATCAGCAGCAGCAGTACCAGCCTCCGAGGCTATTGTCGCCTCAGGCACAAGCCTTCCAGCAGTATGCCCAGACCCAAGCTCAGATGCAGAACCGGCAGAGAGGTTTCCAGCAGAGGGGACCAGCACCCAGAGGGCAAGGTCAGGCTATGGTTCTGACCATGGAGGAAGAGTTAGCTTTAGGTGAGGTGGTGGCAGGTACCATTCTCGCCAACTCTTTTCCAGCATCAGTATTATTTGATTTGGGTGCATCGCATTCATTTATGTCTACACGATTCGCTACACGGATAGGACTGGAGCCCGAGTCATTATCAGTAAGGCTCAATATACTTACTGATAACGGTTTTGTGGGAGTAGATAGAGTATTTTCTTCGTGTCGAATTGTAGTTAGCAGTAGAGAGTTTTTCGCTAGATTGATAGAATTTTTGATGGCTGACTATGATGTAATCCTAGGAATGAATTGGTTGAAGGATCAATATACAAGAATAGACTGGCATCTTGGCAGGATTATTTTTGGTATTCCCGACGAAGAAAAGTTTTCATTTTCCAGAGGCAAAGTAGAACCTTCTCTTCCAGTCTTTCGGATGGCAGTAGCAGACGCAGTTCAGTTTCCTGGAGTCATTGAAGAGTTCCGAAACGTGTTCCCCGGAGAGCTTCCAGGCATGCCACCGGAGAGAGAGATAGAGTTCACTATTGATTTGCTTCCAGGGACGGCACCGGCATCAGAGAGAGTCTACAGGATGGCACCTTCAGAGTTGGAGATTTTGTACAAAATGATTGAAGAACTCAGAACCAAGGGATTCATTCGTGCTAGCGGATCGCCTTGGGGAGCCCCGATGCTTCTTATGAAAAAAAAGGATGGTACGTCAAGATTATGTGTTGATTATCGTTCCTTGAACTCTGTAACAATCAAGAACAAATATCATCTACCAAGGATAGATGACTTATTTGATCAGCTCAGGGGAGCGGTAGTATTCTTGAAGATTGACTTGCGATCAGGATACCATCAGATCAGAGTTAGAGAGCAAGACATCCTGAAGACAGCATTCAGATCAAGATATGGACATTGGGAGTTCCTTGTTATGCCATTTGGAGCGACTAATGTGCCAACCGTATTCATGGATCTCATGAATCGCATCTTTATGCCTTACTTGGACTAGTTCGTGATAGTGTTCATAGACGACATCGTAGTCCATAGTAAGAGTGAGGCGGAGCATGAGCAGCATCTCCGTGTAGTTCTTCAGATTCTCAGGGAACACCAGAAGATAGTACCTATAAAGACATGGCTAGTTCCCAGCACCGTCGCAGAAGTTCGAAGTTTCCTAGGATTGGCCGGCTATTACCGGCTGTTCGTATCAGATTTTGCTCGGATTTCAACGCCCATGACACGGTTGACCAGTAAGGATGTGCAGTTTGCTTGGACAGCAGAGTATCAGAGTTTATTTGAGAAGTTGAAGCAAGGATTAATGACGACCCCCATTCTCACTCTTCCAGATGGGACTGGAGGATTTTCAGTTTATTGTGACGCCTTCGACAAAGGATTGGGGTACGTATTGATGCAACATAGTAAGGTAGTAGCTTATGCGTCATGCCAGCTTCGTGACCATGAGAGAAATTATCCTACCCATGACTTGGAGTTAGCAGTAGTAGTTTTTGCATTGAAGCTTTGGAGGCATTATTTATATGGAGATCGGGTGGAGATTTTCACCGACCACAAGAGTCTTAAGTATGTGTTTACTCAGAAGGATCTTAATATGCGTCAGCGAAGATGGCTAAAGCTACTGGTAGATTATGACATCAACCTGCATTATCATCCGGGAAAGGCCAACGTAGTTGCAGATGCATTGAGCAGAAGAGCAGAAGCTTACTTCTTAACAGCGTAACCAAAATTGTTAGCCGATCTTCAGAAGATGGGGATAGAGATAGTTCTTGTCACGACCCGCACCCTAGAGTAAGGGCACGAGAAGTGGGTACGTCCAGCCTACGCCGCAGTGTTGGCGGTAGAACGCTGTCCTAGGTCAATCATCTAACAATATAAGGTACCTGTACAGTTCATACTCTCCGAATGGAGGTAACATCACAACATACAGTCTCAATCACATCTAAGGTAGAAGAATGAAAGACAGAAGATAGATAGTAACTCAAAGAAAACCATAGCATAGATGAAATAAGTCTAAGTGTCTAGGATACATAACATCCAGAATGTCAACTCATAATACAAGACTAAGAGTCTATACATAACTCAACATCTCAAAATACAACTCAGATGTGAGACAAAAGTAAATATAGAAAAGACTGCCTAGGCTAAACTGGTCTAGACTACTGGAACAACATCCTCAGCTGCAGGTAGATCCTGCTGAGGGTCCACAACATAAGTATCATCTAGTCCTGCTCCATAATAGGTAGACACCAGGGCCTCCTCCTCATCCTCTGTAATATTTTCAACAGGTCCAATCAGGACGGGAACGAGCACAATACATCTCACGCAGTGCATAGAATGATAGGAGATATAAAGCATGCAATAGAGTAAAATACAGGAACTGCTGAAGGAAGATACATGTAGCAAAAGAGATAGCTGTAAAGGAAATATCTACTGTATATAGAGAACTAGCAGTGTCTAGTGAGTCAGAGTAAAATATAGACATGTGAAATGGCATAGGAGATTCATGATTACAGCTAGAAGTGATTCATGACTACAGCTACTGGGGTAATATCCACATGACTATTTCCACTCCCCCATCCCCAATCAATACACAAGGATCCGTTCAAGTTATGTTAAGATTCGTGATAAGCCCATAATTGGGTGATACGTGAGTGATTCATGAAGATTCATGGAGGCTCGGTAATCATGAGAGTACATGAGTCACTAGCTGATACATGAAGATACATGAAAATAGAAGCATGAGATACATGATGTAAGTGAAACACACATGACAAAAGTACCTGATGCTCCCGAGGGGGATAACATCTCATGAAAAGATCCATATAGTACCAATCCGTGATAACAATCGTGTCAGCATCAAGTAAAGTAAGCTAGAGCAAGAATATAAATCCTGGCAAATATGAAACGGTCAGAGAATGTACTCGCCTGATAACTGAATGTCTGAAGAAGATATACTGTCTGAGGAGAGGTGTATGGCTCCTAATCAGAGCAATACAAGTCACAATGTATCCACAATGGTAAAAATAAAGTATACAATGCATACTACATGATTCTAGGTCAATCTGGTCAAAAGTCAACTCTTGGTCAACTCAATAGTCAAACTGGTCACAGGAAGTCATACTAGGTCACAGGGGATCAAACTGAGTCAAATAAAGTCAAACAAGGTCAAACAAGTCAAAGTTAGTCAAATCTAGGTTAAAGTCAGCTCTTGGTCAACATTCTAATCAAACTAGTCAAATACTAGTCAACATGATCAATCTGGATCAAGTCTAGGTCAAACTTAGACCAACTAAGGTTTTGGGTCAAACAAAGACCAGTCAGTAAGGTAGTTAGGTCAGACTAGTTAAACTAGTCATTTTAGGTTAGTCCTAGTCAAATCTAGGTCAATTAGGTCAACTTTGACCTAAGGTTGACTTTGGTCAACCCTTAGTCAACAAGGGTTAACAAGTTGGGTTTTGGGCCATTAGGTCAAATTGAGTTAGCCCCCAAGCCATAGGCTAGTAGCCTAGGCCATAGGCTATTCTTAGGGTTCCATAGGCTAGTGATTATAGGTTTCTATATAAACCTAGACTTAGCAAGTTATACATATATATATATCTATATATATAATATATATACACATCAATCTACTATCTATATACCTATATGGGAATACCATATATACCATACCCAAAAACCTACATACATATGATACACTATATATGTGACCTAAAATAAATATATATATATATATCAATATATATATACATATATATATATCTATATATATAAAACTTATATATATACTATACATATATAAAGAGAGGAAAGTGAGGGACATAGAGAGAGAGACTGAGAATGAGAGAGAGACAGTGAGAGGGAGAGTCACTGCTGGACAGTAGGGAAGGGGGGTTTCAGTATTCTGGAACCAAGAATACAGTCCCAAACACACACACAGCCTACATATATACATACATATGTATATATATACAACTACCTATTCACTCACCCAAATACCCTCAAAATTCACCCACACTCACACATACATATATACTACATAATTATATACTAAAAACATATAAATACATGTATATATCAGATCAAAAATAGGTTTGAAATTCATTTCTGAAAACTGGGAAAAATCCAAAACTGAAAACTGTGCACTGTGTATCGAAACTAGGTAATCCTATTTTCTCAAACAAAACCGAGCTAAGGCTCGAAACTCTAGGTTGGTAACTGAGCCCCTAGGTGTCCTCTAGTGTTTAGGGAGCCTGACACTACACCATGACACGACACAACGTGTCCAAACACAAAAGAACCCAAACGGGTAAATCACAGTGTCACAGCGTCGTGCACGCGTGCACTTAGCTCTAGAACACGACACACGTGTCTAAGAGTCTCGTGCTCGCGCGTGTGGGTTCGCCTAGGGTCAGGCTAGGTGTCCCAGTGTCTGTCTCGTGTCCAAGTGTCGCACAGTGTCGACACGAGGGCCGTATCAGTCGTGAAAATACGACTGATACGCGTGTTTTGTACTGCGTCGTGCAGTGAGTCACACGCCTCGTGGACACGACACGGGCCACGTGGGGCCTCGTGGTCATGTCCACGTGTAGCCCACGTGTTGGGCTACACAATCGTGTCACCACGAGGTGTCCACGACTCGTGTCCGTGCGACACGAGTCGCGTGTCAGTGTAGAAAATGTGCGCGTGCACTGTCAGCCCGTGTCCAGTGCGAGTGAGTTTTCTCACTCGACACGACACGAGGCGACACCAAATTTTAGGGGCATGTGCGCAGACATTGCCCCCTCGTGTCCACCAATTTTCTCGTATCCTAGTGTCTTGTGCAGGGAGAACCAAGGGGGTGGTAGCAGGGCACATTTACAGTGTACTGTGCACTGTGTCCAGTGTGTGAAACTGAGAGCTTCGTGTCCAGATTTTGGACACGATACAACCCAATTTGTGCTCAGTATTTTAGGGTTAGGTTTAGGGTTACCTAGGCTAGGTTTTGGTTCAAAAAGTTTTGGAAAACAGTGTGTATTTACACTATGACAGTGAACAAAAACAGTGAGCATAATTAGGGTTTTTATATGTAGGATACGTGTCCGATACGACACCAAACAATTTCTAGATTTCACCAAACCTTACCCACAGCTAGGTTATAACTATATGCATGCAATAATGAAGAAAAAACAGTATATTAACTAGGTTTAGATATATTTACCTCTATGTGTGCAAGGTCTTGAATTTCCACTAAATGAGGGTGTACATCCAATAGCCCCAACTTGTCCTTCCTTGGTGAAACTTAAGTAGCTCACTTCCCTAGGCTCCCTTAGATTGTAGGTGACCTAATGGAGAAAACTAGAGGTTCAAAGCTTGAGAAATGAGAAAGTTATGGTCAAAAGAGTGGAAGGGTTCTTGGGTTTTTCTTAGTTTTGATTTTTCATGAAACCATGGGAATGTGAACTAAGTGTTAGCTATATAGGAGAGAGGGGGGGGCAAGGGGGTGTCATGGGGTGTCTTGGCCGGCCACAAGCATGGGGGGGGGGGGGGTTCAAAGCTTCATGGCTAAGCTAAAGACTTTTGTAAAGGGTTTAAGATATTTTGCATAAATCAAGCAAAATATCAATAAGTAAATATCTAGATATTTGTATAGCTTTGACCCAATGATAATATCTAATCCCTAGTCATTCTAGGTTAGGAACTAACCTCTAGATTAGGGTAACTAGGTTAGGGATTATCAAGTCACTAATCAAAAGTCCATGAATAGTAAAATCTCACTAATCCTACTTAATTCCTAGAAAATTACCAAAATACCCCTTAGGCTAAAAATCACTAAAATGATATTCTAAGCCTATGGTCAAGTTCTCATGGTCATGGCAACTTCTAGGTTAGAGAAAACTAGGGTTTACACTAAGTTATACTAACCAAAATCACAAAGTCATAAGTCATGACTTAGCATGACTTAGAAAATGGTTTAATCTAACTAAAATCACCAGAAAATCATACCATGACTAAAATACCACTAATAAATAATAAAAATAATAAATTTTCAAAAATCTCCAATTTCAGAAAACAGGGTGTTACAGTTCTCCCTACCAATGTGGCACTGATGGCCAGCATGCAAGTTCAGTCCAGCATAATTGAAAGGATCAAGATGGCACAAACAGCATATTTCAAGCTTCAGCGGCTCAGAGCAGAGTGTAAAGCAGGACGAAGACAAGAGTTATGTATTCACGAAGATGGTACTCTCCGACATGTGAGACGTCTTTGTGTATCCAGTGGTGATATCAGACAAGAGATCATGGCAAAGGCTCACAGTTCTCAGTATTCAATTCATTCCGGTGGCATGAAGATGTACCGAGACATCCGTTAGAATTTCTGGTAGAATGACATGAAGAGGGAGATAGCCCGGTTTGTCTCCCAATGTTTAGTTTACCAACAAGTTAAAGCTGAACATCAGAGACCAGCTGGACTTCTTCAACCTTTACCGGTCCCAGAATGGAAGTGGGAGCATATCACTATAGATTTTGTAACTGGGTTACCTAAATCCCCAGCTAGGAGAGATGCTATATGGGTTATAGTTGACAGACTCACGAAGGTAGCTTATTTTCTTTCTTTCAGAATTGGTCAGTCGATGGAACAGCTTGCAGAGATGTATCTCAGGCAGATAGTCAGATTGCATGGAGTGCCAGTCAGTATCATATCCGACAGAGATTCAAGATTTACATCGCACTTTTGGCGGAGTCTTCAGAAGAGTTTGGGGACTCGTCCCAAGTTCAGTTCAGCTTATCATCCGCAGACAGATGGTCAGTCAACGTATAATTCAAACTCTCGAAGATATGTTACATCATGTACACTCGACTTCGGTTGTCACGCCCCAGAACCAGAATACTGGAGAGCGGGGGAATGACTCAGCCAACTACGTATTACGGGTAGATGAATACCGTATAATATGATCAATGCTGTCTAAAAAACGAGGGGTGCATCCTACATGAAAGTCTCACTATGGTCACTTCACATCTATTGTCTCAATCATTCAAACAAGGAACAGAAATAGAGAACATATAAGATAAAGCAGTAAGGCGTCCCAAACGCTCAGTCAAAATGTTCTTGATATCTGGCTTTACAAAATATAGCCAGATGATGTAGCAAAGTATACACAATTGTTATCAGCTGCAGTCTGACTTAATTATAATTATGTAAAAGTAAGTACAAGACAATTCGACTAACATGTCGGTGCCAAACGGCAAGGTATTAAGTAAATAACAAAACGAGTGGGGAAGTAAGGAACCCACTCGAGTCCTCCTGCGATCATCCCTCTAGTATTGACCATCTTGGAGGTGGAAGTAAGCTGAGTCCTCGGAAACCGGCTCTAGATCTGACCATGCAAAACCAGATAGGTTAGACCTCTAATAGCAAGTATCGCAAGGAAGCACGATATGAAGAATTAAAACCAGTAATAAGAGAATATGATATATAGATCTCTGCTTGCTACTAGGATTCACATAATGTCACGACACTTCGAACCAACCTTCCAACCAAACAAGGACAGAAGTTGGCACGTCATGTCCTGTCATTTTGATCATCTCAGTTAGTTAACAGAGTAGGCACAGTACACAAACAAATCAATTTAAATGGCCATGCAACTACTACGGCTTGCTATTGTGAGTTCCAAGTTATCCTGGAATTTATGCAATAAGGATTCCTCAGTTCTTACTATGTACGAGCAAGGCTAGTCTACCCAATCAATCAATTACGCCAATCATGAATTAGACAAGTCCCAGCGGGATGTCCGTCATCAATATACAATATACAATAAATAATATAAGCATATACCGCTCCCTGCCCGTGTGGTAGATTTGTAGTATCTGTGGAAACCAGCCGGCATATCGGGCACTTAATAGTCCCAAAGAGGGCTGCCATGTAAGAACTCGGGAATCCATTCTCTCCATGCAATCATTATTTTATTTAACTTAATAGCCCCTATGTTGATTGAAATTCCATGCCGTGGATCATGGTCATTCAGAATGAGTACTTCCGTACAGAGTACGATATGCCCAACTCTACAACGATACCCGTACGGTTATATTGTAGGTCTTACATAGCGTAATGCAACAATCAAAACTAACCACGGAATAACCATGCCTTGACCATAAAGTACACATGCTGCTTTGTAGAAAAATAAATAAATTGAAGCCTGTACATGCCAGTATGCCAATATTCAGGATCGGCCATTCGATTACAATAGTTCATAGTTAATATGAACGTGTCCCATTCATTCAATTTAATAAGACGACTAGCCAGTCTCTTAGTTCCAACTAGGAACACATGATCAATTATTAGTCAAAGTAACAGTCGGGATCAATTCGTGACAAGGCATAAAAGTCAAACTAGTATTAAGCATGGTCGAGTCTATAACTAGCATAAAATAGTTGGTAACATATTCTTGAAGCCAAGAAAAAGATTTACAACTTTCATGTTGGGAGTTAGAAGAAATTTTGGCCATAATTCAGTCAAAATAGGACATATAACAGTCAGAAACAACCAAAATAGGCATTATGCGGCCTATTCTGCGACATGCATGCGGACCAACTGCGACATGCAGCTCATGCGGCCTATGCGGCCCAACTGCGACACCATATGCGGCCTACTGCGACATGCAACTCATGCGGCCCAACTGCGACACCATATGCGGCCTACTGCGACATGCAGCTCATGCGGCCCAACTGCAACACCATATGCGACCTACTGCGACATGTGCCTTATGCGGCCCATTCGCGACACCATATGCGGCCAACTGCGACATGTGCCTTATACGGCCCATTCGCGACACCATATGCGGCCAACTACGACATGTGCCTTATGTGGCCCATTTGCGACACCATATGCGGCTCAACTGTGACATGCGGCTCATGCGGCCCAACCGCGACATCTATGCGGCTCAACTGCGACATGCGGCTCATGATGCAGATGAACATAGAAATGATCAAAAATACTTTTGGCCATAACTTCCTCAAATTAAGTCGAAATCTAACTTTCCAAAAGCCAAACTTTGGTAGAATTGAATTCTCTACAACATGGAACCACTTATTTTCGAAAACAAAAAAGTTTGATAGATCAAAATCACAAAATCTACATGAAAAACCAAAACTTTAAAACTTAGATCTACACCCAACCATCCATAGAAATCAAGAACTTCAAGACCTAAACTTGTAGAGGAAAAGAAGATGAACAACATAGACTAAAAATAAATGGGGATACATGAAATTCCTCATGGTGTGCAAGATGTACTTGCCTCTCCAAATGGGTGGGTGGGAGAGTAATGGAGGAAGAAGAAGAGTAATGGTGAAGTAAATGAAGAGAGAGAAAGGGAATGAGGCCTTAAATGAAGGAGTGGTGGTAGGTGGGGGTTTGTTTCGGTTCATGATGAACCAACATAATTAAAACCAATCCAAAGCCGAATCCCAAAGCAAAGCTAAAGCAGAGTATAAAAGCAGAAAGTAAAATGCAGAAATAAAATTGCAGGAAATTAATTAACATAAAATTAAAGGAATTTAAATACAGAACAATACATGATAAATATTAAATAAATATATTTAAACAGTACATGCATTTACAATACGTATTCTGGGAACGGGAAGTGACATCTCTACCCTCCTTGGAAAAATTCCGTCCTCGGAATTTCAAATCCAAGCAGGATAGGAACATCAAAGCTAAACTAATCTAAGCATAAGCAATTAAGCAAGCAATCATTTTACAATGTCAACAGTAAGTGACATATCTATGTTTAACTATCGACGACACCAAGCAATTCTACTCATAAGGTGACGAGCATGAGGAGTTAAAACAATCAAGGTATATAGAAAGAGATATACCTTGTGAGTCAAACAGGTACGGATACCGTGATCGGATATCATCCTCACATTCCAACGTTGACTCCCCTAAAGAGTGATGACCGCAAGCAACCCGGACAAGGCTAATTGTTCGGTTCTTGAGTATCTTCTCTCTTCGGTCCAAAATGGACACCGGCTGCTCCTCGTAAGACAAGTTGGTACCAACAACCAGCTCAGAATGATCAAGGATATGGCTTGGGTCCGACACATACCTTCGCAGCTGAGATACATGAAATACGTCATGCACCTCTCGTAACGAAGGTGGAAGAGATAAATGATAAGCAACATCGCCTATCCTATCAAGGATAGCAAATGGGCCCACGTATCGCGGACTCAATTTGCCGCGAACGCCAAATCTAATGACCCCACGGGTAGGTGAGATCCGTAAGAATACATGGTCCCCAACGAAAAACTCTAGCGGCCTATGATGCTGGTCCGCCCAATGACGATGTCGATCCTGCGCAACTCGAAGTCGCTCTCTAATTCCCTTAACCACTTCAACGATCTGGACAATCATTTCTGGGCCTAGCATCTTCCTCTCCCCGATATCATCCCATGATAGTGGCGACCTACACTTCTTACCATATAGTGCTTCAAATGGCACCATTTGGATACTGGCTTGATAAATGTTGTTGTATGAGAACTCGACTAGGTGCAGGTGGCTCTCCCAAGACCCTCCAAAATCCAGAGTGCATGCTCGTAACATATCTTCTAAAGTCTGAATTGTTCTTTCTGATTGCTCGTCCGTCTGTGGATGGTAAGCCGTGCTAAATTTTAACTTGGTACCCAGATTATGATGTAAGCTCTTCCAGAAATATGATGTAAAACGGGTATCTCTATCTGACACAATACTGACAGGGACTCCATGCTGCCTGACTATCTGTTGTATATACAACTCTGCCAACTTTTCTGTAGATTGCCCTACTCTGAAAGGAAGAAAGTGTGCCACCTTTGTAAGCCGATCTACTATCACCCAAATAGCATCTTTACCACTTGGTGATCTCGGTAAACCGGTTACAAAGTCCATTGTGATGTGTTCCCATTTTCATTCCGGAACAGGAAGCGGTTGCAATAACCCAGCTGGCCTCTGCTGTTCTGCCTTCACTTGCTGACATACCAAGCAACGGGAAACAAATCTAGCTATCTCCCTCTTTATCCAGTTCCACCAGAAGTGCTGCTTGATATCTTGGTACATCTTGGTCCCTCCAGGGTGTACATAATACTGGGAACTGTGAGCTTCTGCCATAACCTCCTGTCTGATATCTCCACTAGGCACACATAGACGTGACCCAAACCTAAGTGTACCATCTTTATGAATTTGCATCTCCTTTCTGAGTCCTGATTCACATTCTTTCCTAAGCTTCTGAATCCTTGGGTCCTGTGCCTGAGCTGCCTTGATCCTGTCTACCAAGTCGGATTAAACTTGTAGACTCGCCAGAATTCCTATATCACTAGGAAGTATAACTTCGATGCCCATCTCCTGAAGGTCTTCTAAAATGTGCTTCTGTGTTGTCAACATAAATGTGCCGTCTCTCCTGCTAAGAGCATCTGCTACCACATTAGCCTTGCCTGGGTGATACTGAAGCTCCACGTCGTAATCCTTGATCAACTCCAACTATCTTCTCTGTCTCATGTTCAGCTCCTTCTGAGTAAAAATGTGCTTCAGACTTTTATGATCTGTGTACATGTCCACTCGATCACCATATAAGTAATACCTCCATAGCTTCAAGGCAAATACTACTGCCGCCAACTCCAAGTCGTGAGTTGGATAATTCTTCTTGTGGTCTCGAAGTTGCCTAGATGCGTACGCTATCACCTTCCCATGTTGCATGAGGACGCACCCAAGTCCTTTACCTGACGCATCACAATATACAGTAAAACCTTCGGGTCCAACTGGCAATATAAGAATAGGTGCTGATATCAACTTCTGCTTCAAAGTCTCAAATGATGTCTGACATTCTGCCGACCAAACGAATGGCACATCCTTCCGTGTCAAGCGGGTCATGGGTGCTGAAAGCCTTGCAAAGTCTGACACGAACCTTCTGTAATATCCTGCCAATCCCAAGAAACTTCGTACATCAGCTACGGTCTTGGGTACTGGCCAACTCTCTACTGCTTCTACCTTCTTGGGATCCACTGCTACTCCAGCTCCTGATATGATGTGACCCAAAAATGAAATGTGATCCGTCCAGAACTCACACTTGCTGAGCTTGGCATACAACTGGTTCTCTCTCAGAACCTGTAACACTTTCCTGAGGTGGTCTTCATGCTCCTCTTCACTAGCAGAGTATACAAGAATGTCGTCGAGAAATATCACGACAAACTAATCTAAGTACGGCATAAAGATGCGGTTCATCAAATCTATAAATATTGCTGGAGCATTGGTCAAACCAAACGGCATTACTAAGAATTCATAATGTCCATACTTTGACCTGAATGATGTCATGGGAATATCCTCCTTCCGAACCCTCACTTGATGATACCCTGAACAAAGATCTATCTTGGAGAAAACTCTAGCCCTGCTCAACTGATCAAATAAGTCGTCGATCCTGGGTAATGGGTACTTGTTCTTTACTGTTGCCGCGTTAAGCTTCATGTAGTCAATGCACAATCTGGATGACCCATCCTTCTTCTCCGCAAGTACCACTGGTGCTGCCCACGGTGATACGCTAGCTTGGATGAACTTCTTCTCCTTCAGTTCCTCTATGTGCTGATATACCTTGGCCTGCTCTGAATCTGCTATTCTGTAAACTCGATCTGATATCGGTTTAGTTCCAGGTGCCAATTCTATACTGAACTCAATATCTCTAATCGATGGTAGACCTGGAAGTTCTTCAGGAAATACGTCTAGAAACTCTTCAACTACCTTCGGAACTTGAACTTCTTCCATTGTCGTCACTACTTCCTGCTCTGGTTGAGCTGCCACTGATCTGACTAAGGTGAATCTCTTCATGCCTGGAATATCAAAAGATACACTCCCTTTACGATAATCTATCGTCGTATGACTGTCTTTCAACCAGTCCATGCCTAAGATAACGTCGAAATTTCCAACATAAAATTCTATCAACCTGGCGGGTAAGGAATGCCCGCAAACTACAATACTACACGCTAGAATAACTCTACTAACTCCTACGAGCCCATTACCAGTGAGTATATTCAACCTCCCTGGCAATGCCTCGAACTCCATTCCTAGTCGTGTCATAAATTATGCAGATATAAATAAGTGTGATGCTCCCGAATCAAACAATACTACTGCGGGATATGAGGCGACGAGAATGTTACCTGCCACAACATCTCCCGATACTAATGCCTCTTCCAAGGACAGAGTGAATGCCTGCCCTCGACCTCCTTGTTGGTTCCCATGCTGCGGCATAGCCTGGTGCTGCTGCTGGCCCCTGCCTTGATAATGCTGGGGTGGTCTATGCTGTTGCTGCTGGATCGACGGTCCCTGCTGCCAAAACATCTGAGCCTGTGTCATGAATAGGCGCTGTGCCAACGGTCTCACTGCTACCGCTGGTCCTCGATACTGTCCTGCCCCTGGTGCTGGCAGAGCAGAAAATTATTGCACCGGTCCTCCTGACCTTGAATTCATGGGACAGGTGGTAACCCGATGATCTGGATTTCCACATATCAAACACTGTCCGTTCAATGTCTGACACACATCTCTAGTGTGTCCTACCTTCCCATAATAAGTGCAGCCCGCTGGGGGTTGCTGGTTCTTTCTCTGTTGCTGTTGTTGCTTCCTTGGTGGTGCTGGCCCTCGCATCGCCACATCATGAATGCGGGCGCCAAGAGACGGTACTGTTGTTCGGGACGCTACTCCCCCTCCTCCTTCAATCTGACTGTGGGATCTCTTCTGACCCCCGGTCCTTGCCGTGATCCTCTGAATGGTGATCTCATGCCTTCGGGTTGCCGTCAATACTTCGTCAAAAGTCTGATAATTGTGTCCCTCTATCAATTGCAAGAGCTCAAGATGAAACCTTTGCTGAAATCTCATAGCCCTCTGGCTCTCTGTCGCTACCATCTCTGGGGCGAACCTACTCAATCTGCAGAACTCCGCTGCATAAGCATCTACCGTCTTGCCGGCCTGCTTGAGGTTGATAAATTTCTGTTGTAGCTCGAACTGCGCCACAACTCCATAGTACTTGGTCTTGAATCTTGCTGTAAAATTGCCCCAAGCCACAGGACGTCTGATGCCTACCTCCTCTGATTCCCACCAATCACGTGCGAGATCCTGAAGTAACAACTTCACTAGATCCACACGTTCTTCTGCCGGCACCTTAGCTGCTGTCAAAATAGCCTCAATATCCTTAAGCCATGCATCTGCTGAGATGGCATCCTCCGTGCCTTCGAAACGGCGGGGGTTGTACTTACAAAACCTGGCTGACGCTCCTGAATCTGGCCTTGCCCCTCTTTCCAATGCCGTCTGCAACCCTTGGTTGAGTAGTACATTCTGCTCTTGCAACTGAGCGTGCATGCGCTGCTGGGCTAACATCTGATGTTGC
The DNA here is from genome assembly GCA_029216955.1 of Iris pallida. Taxonomy (NCBI): domain Eukaryota; kingdom Viridiplantae; phylum Streptophyta; class Magnoliopsida; order Asparagales; family Iridaceae; genus Iris; species Iris pallida. The sequence goes on from JANAVB010025196.1 coordinate 42,470,920, forward strand.
TGAGTAGCCATCATCCCTCTCATGATCTCCAGAAGGGCTGGTGTGTCTACTTCCACAGGGGTGGGTGGAACTATTGGTTGTGTTGGAACCTCCGGATACTGCGGTCCAGCTGCTGGTTCCACTATCACTTCTTCTTGGATAGTCTCTTGAGGTAGTTCCGGCCCTTATTGCTGACCAACCTGGTCAGGTTGCCAATGTTGCCCTTGTTGTTGCTGTCCAGTCCTGACAGATGCGGGCGAAGTGCCCCTAAGAAAAGGGACAAGAGAACAATCAAACGATCGGACAGGAAAGATCAATAAAGTCAAAGGATACCGAAATGTCAAGCTAGAGTCGAGAGTAACGAATCAGGAGATCAAGGAAGAACATGTGTGATTGAGACATCCTATAAATTAAAATACCCTACAAGTCTGGAATCAGACCTGCATGGGCCACCACTAAAACCTTGTCACGTCCCAGAACCAGAATACTGGAGAGCGGGGGAATGACTCAGCCAGCTACGTATTACGGGTAGATGAATACCGTATAATACGATCAATGCTGTCTAAAAGACGAGGGGGTACATACTACATGAAAGTTTCACTATGGTCACTTCACATCTATTGTCTCAATCATTCAAACAAGGAACAGAAATAGAGAACATGTAAGATAAAGCAGTAAGGCGTCCCAAACGCTCAGTCAAAATGTTCTTGATATCTAGCTTTACAAAATATAGCTAGATGATGTAGCAAAGTATACACAATTGTTATTAGCTGCAGTCTGACTTAATTACAATTATGTAAAAGTAAGTACAAGACAATCCGACTAACATGTCGGTGCCAAACGGCAAGATATTAAGTAAATAACAAAACGAGTGGGGAAGTAAGGAACCCACTCGAGTCCTCCTACGATCATCCCTCTAGTATTGACCATCTTGGAGGTGGAAGTAAGCTGAGTCCTCGGGAACCGGCTCTAGATCTGGCCATGCAAAACCAGAGAGGTTAGACCTCTAATAGCAAGTACCGCAAGGAAGCACGATATGAAGAATTAAAACCAGTAATAAGAGAATATGATATATAGATCTCTGCTTGCTACTAGGATTCATATAATGTCATGACACTTCGAACCAACCTCCCAACCAAACAAGGACGGAAGTTGGCACGTCATGTCCTGTCATTTTGATCATCTCAGTTAGTTAACAGAGTAGGCACAGTACACAAACAAATCAATTTAAACGGCCATGCAACTACTACGGCTTGCTATTGTGAGTTCCAAGTTATCCTAGAATTTATGCAATAAGGATTCCTCAGTTCTTACTATGTACGAGCAAGACTAGTCTACCCAATCAATCAATTGTGCCAATCATGAATTAGACGAGTCCCAGCGGGACGTCCGTCATCAATATACAATATACAATAAATAATATAAGCAGATACCGCTCCCTGCCCGTGTGGCAGATTTGTAGTATCTGTGGGAACCAGCCGGCCTGTCGGGCACTTAATAGTTCCAAAGAGGGCTGCCATGTAAGAACTCGGGAATCCATTCTCTCCATGCAATCATTATTTTATTTAACTTAATAGCCCCTATGTTGATTGAAATCCCATGCCGTGGATCATGGTCATTCAGAATAAGTACTTCCGTACAGAGTACGATATGCCCAACTCTACAACGATACCCGTGCGGTTATATTGTAGGTCCTACATAGCGTAATGCAACAATCAAAACTAACCACGGAATAACCATGCCTTGACCATAAAGTACACATACTGCTTTGTAGAAAAATAAATAAATTGAAGCCTGTACATGCCTGTATGCCAATATTCAGGATCGGCCAATCGATTACAATAGTTCATAGTTAATATGAACGTGTCTCATTCATTCAAATTAATAAGACGACTAGCCAGTCTCTTAGTTCCAACTAGGAACGCATGATCAATTATTAGTCAAAGTAACAGTAGGGGTCAATTCGTGACAAGGCATGAAAGTCAAACTAGTATTAAGCATGGTCGAGTCTATAACTAGCATAAAATAGTTGGTAACATATTCTTGAAGCCAAGGAAAAGATCTACAACTTTCATGTTGGGAGTTAGAAGAAATTCTGGCCATAATTCAGTCAAAATAGGACATATAACAGTCAGAAACAACCAAAATAGGCATTATGTGGCCTATTCTGCGACATGCATGCGGACCAACTGCGACATCGGCTCATGCGGCCTATGCGGCCCAACTGCGACACCATATGCGGCCTACTACGACATGCAGCTCATGCGGCCCAAATGCGACACCATATGCGGCCTACTGCGACATACAGCTCATGCGGTCCAACTGCAACACCATATACGGCCAACTACGACTTGTGCCTTATGCGGCCCATTCGCGACACCATATGCGGCCAACTGCGACATGTGCCTTATGCGGCCCATTCGCGACACCATATGCGGCCAACTGCGACATGTGCCTTATGCGGCCCATTCGTGACACCATATGCGGCCAACTGCGACATGTGCCTTATGCGGCCCATTCGCGACATTTATGCGGCTCAACTGCGACATGCGGCCCAACCGCGACATCTATACGGCCAACTGCGACATGCGGCTCATGCGGCCCAACCGCGACATCTATGCAGCCAACTGCGACATGCGGCTCATGCGGCCCAACCGCGACATCTATGTGGCTCAACTGCGACATACGGCTCATGCTGCAGATGAACATAGAAATGACCAAAAATACTTTTGACCATAACTTCCTTAAATTAAGTCGAAATCTAACTTTCCAAAAGCCAAACTTTGGTAGAATTGAATTCTCTACAACATGGAATCACTTATTTTCGAAAACAATAAAGTTTGATAGATCAAAACCACAAAATCTACATGAAAAACCAAAACTTTAAACTTAGATCTACACCCAACCATCCATAGAAATCAAGAACTTCAGGACCTAAACTTGTAGAGAAAGAGAAGATGAACAACATGGACTAAAAATAAATGGGGATACATGAAATCCCTCATGGTGTGCAAGATGTACTTGCCTCTCCAAATGGATGGGTGGGAGAGTAATGGAGGAAGAAGAAGAGTAATGGTGAAGTAAATGAAGAGAGAGAAAGGGAATGAGGCCTTAAATGAAGGAGTGGTGGTAGGTGGGAGTTTGTGTCGGTTCATGATGAACCAACATAATTAAAACCAATCCAAGCCGAATCCCAAAGCAAAGCTAAAGCAGAGTATAAAAGCAGAAAGTAAAATGCAGAAATAAAATTATAGGAAATTAATTAACATGAAATTAAAAGAATTTAAATACAGAACAATACATGATAAATGTTAAATAAATATACTTAAACAGTACATGCATTTATAATACGTATTCTGGGAACGGGAAGTGACATCGGTAGTTCGTGGGAATATCACCTTCATCTCGTGGAGTTCTCCTACAATAACAGCTTCCAGACCAGTATCCAGATGGCACCTTTTGAGGCCCTGTATGGCAGGAAGTGCAGATCTCCTTTAGCCTGGGACGATGTGGACGAGAGGCAGATGCTTGGTCCAGAGATGGTTATGCAGACTATCGAGGTGGTCAGACAAGTCAGAGATCATCTTCGAGTTGCACAGGATCGTCAACGCCATTGGGCCAATTCTCATCGGCGTCCTCTTGAGTTTTCTGTTGGCGACCACGTATTCCTTAGGATCTCACCTACCCGTGGCGTCATTCGTTTTAGCGTTGTGAGCCCTTGACTTCAAAATTCCCAAATCTATGTTAATTATATTTTGCTAATCTTTTATTATTGCCTAGATAAAATTGAAAACCTATATATTTTGTAATAAATAAATTGTTAAGCCCTTAAGGAAAAAAAGAAGAAACAAACAAAGGGGTTTTTGCAAATAATAAAACCTTAGGGGCCAGGTTGCAAAACCTCTTAGTTTAAATCCTAAACTGTAACGGCCATACAATTCAAATCCTTGGGAGAGCTGGATTCAAATCCTGCTCGATAAGGATCAGAGATTCGATTCTATCCCTTCGACCTACACAAACCCTAGTATAAATATGAGAGAGCACCATGTTCCTGCCTTTTTCGAACCCTAATTGCCCTGCCACAAATTCTCTCATGCTTGTGCCGAGGAGGATATTCGAAGAGTTGCAGCAGCCGACAACCATTCGACAGGTAAACCTCACCCTGTGGTTTCAATTTGCTAGAACTAATCAACCCATAGATTACAAACGCCTATTACCAACCAATATAGGATGAGTTGGGTAGGTGTTCGACCTAATGTCAAATAGGGATCTGTGGGATGAACTCGAGTACCGAGCACAGGTTGTTTATGATACATCAAGTTCACATCGGCTAACCATCTGATACATCAACCCCATGACCTGTTTTAGGTTGCCAGGAGGTTTCATACCACACGAGCAATGGGTACTTAAATTCTAAACCAATAAGCATTGATAGGAACAGGGATGGTTTTGACCTTTGATGTACACTTGGTGTATACTTGCCTGGCATCAAGGTGTAGGCTTGGTTACATGTTCTTTCTTTAGACTATGGGAGTAAGTATCAGAGGCATTTGTACAACTTACCTGTAAATTTGGACAGTACCCGGCCTGTAGGAGTGTTACATCACACTATAATTCCTTGTGCAGGATTGTTAACAAGTTAACTCCACTGAGATCCTTAAGCCCTGTGAACCCAAGTTAACCAAGCCTCATGCTCTCCCTAACAGATATGGTGGTCACTTGGAATTTGAGTACCATATTTAGTGGCCAGGGGATGGTATCTGGGTGCATTCAGAGGATAACAACCCTGTGCCAAGGGAGACTTAAGTAGACTATTTTAGTCAATCTTGCACATGTACAGTCTTTTGTTGAATGTTGCCTTATTATCTAAGCCTGAAACCCAGACTTAGCCCTTACATTTGGTCCACATTGCATCTATCTTTTACCCATTTCAAGTCCTATTGCTCAGATACTGAGTTGGTTCAGTCGAGCAATGGTTCATACCATTGTCCTGCTACTTGGACATGCCCTGCACCTGTGCAGTCACCTGGATTGTTTGTGTTTCATTCACTGTACCCCCATCTGTATACTGCCACACTCCTTAAACACCTATCCCTTGGTTAATATCCTACATTCTATTGTTGCAGTCCATCAAACCCATCCACTGCAAATGTCCTGCATCCTTCCATATCCTACATGTTAGATCACCCCTGCATATCCTGTCCTTGAACATCCTTATGTGCAGTTTATTTACTGCACTAGAGTGGCTTATATAGTGCCCTGTATTTTGTAATGTTCAATGAACCTTGGTTGGTATCGTTGCATATCCTGCATATTATACCATATCCAGTATGTTATCATATCCTGCATATTTTACATTGTCCTGCACCCTTCATTGCAGTCCTGCATGCCTTACTCTACTGCATAACACTGCATATGGCTTCACTGCACTTGTGGGTTTCAGACATATAGGTAAATGCATTTCACTGCATTCATAGACTGTCCTGCACATAGGAAAGCTCAGGTCTGGATGATAAGTTCAGATAATGAACTTCAAGTTCAGACTGTGACCACACTTTATATCAGACCTCTTCACTGCATTTCCATATGTCCAGCCTTAGATGAGGTATCTAGGTGTATCCCCTTGGCTCTGCTTTAAGGAAACGTTCAGATATTGAACAATAGTTCATTAGAATTCATGAGATGCCTGTCCATACTTAGCCTTGATTACCTGTTATCAACCTATTGGACTGGTATATTCAGACCCTAAGACCCATGTATTGAATCTCTGCACCAAATTGATACAAGCCACAGCAGGTGAGAACAGCCCAGGTCTGAGGGTGAGTCTAAATAATGAACCTTGAGTTCAGGATTAACTCTCACATCTTGTTTTGCATAACCAAATAGGTTCAGACCATTACCTTCACAGTTCAGTGTGTGCTTTGCAATACAATTGCCACATGCATTCAGCCTTGGCAAGTTGCAGCAGGACATTGCCTGGACTGCCATACCTTGCTTTGATTAGCAGGAAGGGACATGCCCTGTATAAGTATGTGTCCCTCGTGTATATGTGTGATTCCTAGCATGTACTACACCAATGCCCTGCAGGTTCCCTACATTACATTCACCCTTTATCTACTGTAGTTTGAATGACCTACACTAGGACATTTCTAATATCCCAATTTAACCATTGCAAGTTACCTGCCCATCATTCCCTGATTATACACTACATACACCACCCTTCTGTCATGGAAATCAGTACCATTTCACCCTTGAATGTCACTTGTAGCAGACTCCTACCCATGTCCTGTCACATTAGCCAAAATTGTTCAGTCCTATGCATATAGGATGTTCAGCCATTCCTATTGTACCGGGCATGACCAAGTACAGGATGATGCAGTTCTCACACCCCTCTTGATCAGTTATCAATATAGGAATGCTCAACCTTGGCCAATACTGTTTCAGTAACAGTTGGGTATACCTGTAAAATGATAGGTTGGGTTGCCTTGATGTACAATATAGATAGAAAGACATTGAAGACAGGAAACTCATTCCTGTGAAGCACTTGAACATCAGTTAGTTAAACACATTAAAGTTAGCTTCAGTAGCATCAATTGAGGGTAGGATAGTATGCCAACTAACTCTAGTTCAACCCAAGGACATGATAGCAGTCCTAAAATAGGTGATCAGCCCATGCTTCACTAGTTCAACTTCTGAATGTTGTTTAGTACCTCATTAGATGCCCTATCCACTGTGGTGACCAGTCTGCCCATGAACCCATTAAGCTAGGAAACCCAATAGAATGGTAACACATTAACAACTTAACAAATTAATAGTTAGATTTTACTCTACTATCAAAACTGTGTGTTGATTATATTGATTTATCAATAGGTCATTTGAGCTTTGATTTGACATTTGACTCGCATACCCAGCTCAGGACAACATGCAAGTATACCTTGCCAACTTGTACAATATAATTTATATACATGTTCATTTTTTCGCTGCTGTTCTTTTCGTGATTGCTTTATTCCATATCTTGTACACTCATACTGTTATAGTTCTACTTTACATGTTTCTAGTTGTCTGCGTATTCTTGTTCTTTTCTGTTATGATATTCTATCTGTTACACTGAGTTTCATATGTTTTCCTTGGTAGAGTCGTCTAGTCCTACACCACGATTCCCTCGACTTGATTATAACTTGACTTGACATGACTTGAGTAGGACTTGACTTTGACATTCTATAGATTGGGAGTACTTACCTTGACTACGGTCTATAGAATTTTATACTAAGATTGGCTACCGTCTTGGTTGTGAGTACTTGCCTTGACTGCAGTCTATAGCTTTGACCTATTAGCCATTTCTAGTATGGCATGCCAGTATCTTAGGATCCTTGTGTTTAGATCTTGTGTCTTAGTTCATTTTGCCTCGTTGGATATCCTTGATTGTTCTTACTTTTTGGTATTTTTGTACTGTTACATGTTGGCTTGTATATTATGTATCTTGCTAGTCCTCTGAGGACCTGATGATCTCTTCAGGTTTAGCCGAGCATTGAGCCAGGTACACACGAGCAGTTTGAGCTAGCATTGGACCACGGTACCACTGCAGCTGAGGGTACTTTTGACAGTTTGGACTCAGTTATTTTATTTCCATGTTTCTATGTTATTATCGTCTTTTGGTAGTGGATTTGTGTCCACCGGACGTAACTGGAAATTCTTGATAAACTTAATACTCTATTTATATTATCATTCATTATTCAGTTTCAGTTGTGTTAGTAGATTGAATCATATTTTGTGGATGAGATCTAGACTGCCTCTGTGACTTGTTTATGTACTAGACAACATTCTACCGCCGACACTGTGGCGTAGGCTGGACTTGGATACGTCTCGTATCCGAAAAGCGGGTGCGGGTCGTGACAAGCGTGCGGGAAAAGCTTAATCCTAGGTATATAGGGCCGTTCGATATCCTTGAGCGAGTAGGTGATGTGTCCTATCATCTCGCTCTTCTGTCGTCGTTACGTGAGGTACATAACGTGTTCCATGTATCCCAATTGCGACGGTATATCCCGGATCCGAGCCATCTCCTTGATCATTCGAAATTGGTTGTTGGTACCAACCTTTCGTATGAGGAAAAGCCCATATCCATATTGGACCGAAGAGAGAAGGTACTCAAGAACAAGACTATTAGTTTAGTTCGTGTTGCTTGGGATCACCACTCTTTAGGTGAGTCAACGTGGGAGCGTGAGGATGATATCCGTTCGCGATATCCACACCTGTTTGACTCATAAGGTATAATGTCTTCCTTATGCCTTATGCTTTTAAATTCCTTGTTTGCATGAATGATTGCTTGATTGGTTGCTAGTCTTAGATTGCTTGTGCTTTAGTATAGCTTGTCCCGACATCTCTAGCCTCTTGATTAAATTTTGAGGACAGAATTCTTTTAAGGTGGATAGAGTTGTCGCTCCCGTTTTCCGTTATACGTAATTCCAGTGTACGTATACGGATTTCGATCCGTATTTTATTTACTGTATTTTCATATTTCTTTATGGCTTGCCTTGATGTATCTTGACTAGGGTTGACCTTGGGTTGGGTTGGTCCAACTTGACTTGCTTTGGATGGCTTGGTTTGGTTTATTTTGATGGTTGGTTCAACATGTTGAACCATCCCCTCTCTTTATAAAACCCAACCACCCCTTTCTTTCTCTTCATTACTTCTATTTATTTTTTCTCCTTCTTCTCCATTACCCACCCACCAACCTAGAGAGCCTAGACAAGTGCAACTTGCTTCATGGAGGAACCTAATTCTATTTGTTTCATTGTCTTTATTACATGATTCTATGACACTTTAGTACTTAGCACTTTCGATTTTGGTGGATATTTTTTTGTAGATCTAAGTTTATGACATTTTCAATTTTTCTTGGTTTTGATCTATCAAACTTGCTTGTTTTCAAAATCTAGTTGTTTCATGTGGTAAAGAATTTCATTTACCCAAATTTGACCTTTGAAAAGTTAGATTTTGTTTTGTTTTGGCCGAGTTATGCAAGTTTGAAGTTCATGGGTTCCATAGCCATCGTTCTCGAATTTTTGGAGAAGATAAGCAGTTTGGCCGCATGAGTCTTGGTCGTATGCAGTCCTGCAGACCGCCTTGGTCCTGCGGACAGCATGAGTCTGGCCGTATGAGTCTTGGCCCCTTTGGTCATACAGACCGTCTTGGTCCTGCAGACCGCATGAGTCTTGGCCCCTCTGGTCATGCGGACCATCTTGGTCATGCAGACCGCATGGCCTCTTGGCCCCTCTGGTCATGCGGACCGTCTTGGTCCTGCAGACCGCATGGCCTCTTGGCCCCTCTGGTCATGCGGACTGTCTTGGTCCTGCAGACCGCATGGTCTCTTGGCCCCTCTGGTCATACGGACCGTCTTGGTCCTACAGACCGCATGGCCTCTTGGCCCCTCTGGTCATGCAGACCGTCTTGGTCTTGCAGACCGTATGATCCCTTGACCGCTGCAGTCCTGCGGACTGCATGTCTTGGCCGCATGCTTCCTTGACCCCCATGCCCTTGTCCCTTGCATGTTCTTTTATTATTATATTGTTTATGTTTTAAATGGTTTGCATCTTGTACTCAGCCTAACTTGTGACTATCCGATTTGATGATTGTGAATCTTGGGCATAACTTGTCTTAATTTAACCATGATCACGACATGATCACATGAACACGACTTACTTAGCATGAAAGCTTTATATAATGTTATTATTTATGCCACGTGCATGCATTGAGCTCGAACACGATCTCAGCGTGGCATGTAACCTCTTTGATAATTCCTTTAGTGGCCCGTCGTGGCGCACTCTTGGCCAAGTAAATTCTTGGTATACAAGTACCCCTTTACATGAACACGATATAACAATAATGGCTTTACATGATAAATAGTGACCCGTCGTGGTACACTCTTGACAAGCAACTTGACATGAATAATCTTGATAGTGGCCCGCCGCGGTGCACTCTTGACAAGTAATCTTGATAAGTAGCCTAACATGATAATCTTGATATACTATTGCGACGACTATCTTGACTTGCTAAGTAACTCTCGTCTTGACACCGTGGGTGTTTGTGCTTGTGTAAACTACATGTCTCGTCTTGCATCATGTCTAGGACATGGATTTCTGGTTACCACGATCAGGGATTCATACTGAATCTGACTAGGTTAATGACTAGATTGATTAAAATAGCTCATATAGAGAGATGATTCCAGTTACAGGCGATCCCGTTATCCCGACACCACCTGGTGGACTTGTAGCCTGCCGACGAGTAGGGCATATTTCCAGCCCACTGTCATGTAGGACACTTCTTGAAATAAGTAATATGCACACTGTCACGTGTTGCACTCCAAGTCACCTAATAATTCTTGATAACTCTTACATGAACCTCGCCTGGATAACCTGGATAGCTGCAGGGCTTGTGACTGCCGGAACATCTCATTGCATCTTGCTAGTAACTAGGCTTATGATAACCCTAGTTAGTTAAAGTTGTTGATCCAAACTGGATCACAGTCAACCTAATCTTGATAATTAACAAATCGATATTTGACATAATCCAACTCGACAATAAATCGTCATCAAAGCTACAAATCAGACGACTAACTCATATCAAGTCAGACAATCATCATCGACGACTGCTCGACGAATACTGCTGGAACTTGTCTTCGGAAGTCTATATTTTTATATTTTATTTGAGTCTAGGCTATTGTACGTTGAGTCGCACTGAGTACCTCAACCATAGACTAGATAACCAAAAAGCCCCCACAAACAAAAAGCCAAACTGCCAAAGCCCATTTAGCCGAATGAGCATTCTGTCTCCTAGGAGGCAGTGTTCAGGCCGAACTCTGCCCCCACACAGAGTTCGGGTCGAACTCTGTCTCCTAATTTCCAGGAGCTAACTTTTAGGGATTGCTCATTGCAAGTTGTCCAACGGCCATAATTTTTAAATTTTGGACAAAGTTCTGGCCGAACTCTGCCTCCCAGAATTAGTATATATAGGCACCCTTTTCTTCCATTTCAAATCATCCAATCTTCTCATCTCTTCTCTCTTATAGCCTATACATCCCAAAGAGCCATACTCTTCTCATCTACTAGCCACAAAACTTTCTAAGCCTACAAAGTGCTCGGTACGAGTCAATTAGAAGTTTTGTGCAAGAGTCTTCAAGAAGTCACTTGGAAAATTCCAAGTTTTTGCCTCAACAATCTTTTCAAGAAGTTGGCGTGCTCTTCTGTGTAAACTCACGTGGTTGTAAAGCTATTTCACAAATAGTGGATTTCAATCCTGAGCTAGTGTTCTCAGGCCTGGGCTAGTCGTCCACGAGGGAAACCAGGTTAAAAATTGTTGTCTGCGTATGCTTTCTGATCTCTATTTAAATTCCACAATTATACTCTGATTAATTATTTATTAGTTGGGATTGAATAGAGTTAATTTTTTAATTGTTCATTATTGTCACAAGTACCTATTTACCCCCTCTAGAGTTGCCTACACGTTCTTCAATTGGTATCAGAGCCCTGTTCTCTTGATACAGGATTTACATCCTAGAGTTGATCCATGGCAACCACACAACCCATCTCTACCAACTATGGTGAGGGTCAATCCACAAATAGGCCACCCCTATTTGATGGGACCAACTACACCTATTGGAAGACTAGAATGAGTTTTTATCTTAAGTCTCTAGACTTTGACCTATGGACTGTAGTCACTGATGGCTACAAGAAACCTCCCAGAATAACTGTCGAGGGAAGTCTCGTCGAGAAACCCCACGACAAGTATACTGAGCAGGAGAAGAAACATACAAGTCTAGACGCTAGGGCTATTAATGCTCTTTTCTGTGCCATAGACAGGACTGAATTCAACAGGGTCTCCACATGCACCACCTTGTATGAAGTATGGAAGCTTTTGGAGGTGGCTCATGAAGGGACCATGCAAGTCAAAGAATCAAAAGTCAGCCGTCTGACACAGGAGTACGAGGCTTTCAAGATGAAGCTTAATGAGACGATTACTCAAATGTTCACCAGATTCCTCGACATCGTCAACCCGCTATCTTCTCTTGGAAAAGATTATTCCAACCATGAGAAGATACGCAAAGTGCTACGAGGATTGTCGAAGGGTTGGAACCCCAATGTCATGGCGATCATCGAAGGTAATGATCTCATGACAATGTCACTAGAAACATTGATGGAAAAGTTGATGATGCATGCGCTCGATCTAAAAGACTTCGAAGAAACAGCTCCAAAAGAGAAAGAGATTGCTTTGAGAGCTCATCGCTGAAGAACTAGCTCACAGATGACGACGACTCCGAAGGTGACGATAAAGCTTTCTTAGTTCGAAACTTCAAAAAGTTTCTACGCTTCAACAAAAAGAAGAGAGAACAAAGAGACGATGAGGAAGAACCCACCTGCTTCGGATGCAAAAAGATGGGACATGTCAAGAAAGATTGCCCCTTAGCAAAGAAGGGAAGCAGATATGAGAAGTCGTACAAGAAGCCAACTACAAGGAAGTATGCCAACACTAGCATCTGGCATGAAAGCGAGGCTAGTGATTCAGACGAGGAAGAAGACTCTCCACAAAACACGGCTAACGTCTGTCTAATGGCAACTTTAGAAAAGGTAAAAGATTCTTTTGATGATTTCTCTTTTGATGAACTTGGTGATGCCTTTGGTGATCTACTTGAAGATCACAAAAAAGTAATCAATAAATGTAAACATACAAAGGATAAGATCAAGGACAACGAAATCGAGATCCATAGACTTTCATGTTTACTAGAAGATGTTAGAAACACTACACCCACGAAAAACACTGAAGAGGTATCTAAACTTAAATTAAGCTTACACGATGCCGAATCAATCATTGAGAAACAAACACTTGAGATCACGGCTTTAAACAAGGAACTTGCTGAAGAGAAAAACAAGTTCAAAATTGCTACAGGTAGAATACACGGTCTTACTGCTAAATGTGATGAGTTGAATGCTATCTCTAAGAAATTAGAGGGTAAACTGGGCAAGCAGGTTATTCAACCGCAAGTTCAGTCTCATAGTCACAAACACGTACCTACTCAACACAAAAAGGCACGTCACTACAAGAACACTCATCCACGTGCTAAACAAAATCATGCTTTCATGTACACCTATTCTCATGCAGCACGTAAGACACACACACGTAATCATTATCATCATCATGTTGATGCACACAGTCACTATAATCATTATAGCTACCTTGCTGCTGCACACAGTCACTATAATTACCCTGCTACTGCACACAATCACCATACTCACTCTACTGCTGCACGTAGCTATCATCACCCTACTTATAGACACCACTATCAACATGCTCCTAGTATAAACATACATGCTAGATGCACATATTGTAACCTACATGGACATATTTCTCCACAATGTAGGATTAGGAGATTAGTTGATAGAAATATATATGCATGGGTACCAAAGTCTAACCTGTCAGGACCCAAAAGAATCTGGGTACCAAAGGTCACATCTACTCGTTGTATAGGTGGACCTAGGGGTGAGCATTATTCGGTTTTCGACCGAAAACCGAACCGAACCGAACCGAATAAGGAATTCGGTTCGGTTTTAAAAAAAATCGGTTCGGTTTCGGTTTTGAAAATACTAAATTTTCTTATTCGGTTTCGGTTTCGGTTTTGGGATTCGGTTTCGGTCCAAAACCGAAAACCGAAAACCGAATAAGAAAATTTAGTTTATATATATATATATATGTGTGTGTGTGTGTGTGTGTGTGTGTTAATTATAGGTATATACTAAATATATATAGGTATATGTTATAGGTATATACTGAATATATCTAGGTATATTTAGTTATTATATATATTAACAAAAAAACAAAAAAAATCCAAAAACCGAATAAACCGAAAATTGAACCGATTTAATTCGGTTCGGTTATTGACCAATTCGGTTTGGTTTCGGTTTTGCTTATTCGATTTCGGTCCAATTCGGTTTTTGCTTATTCGGTTCGGTTTGAACCGAATAAACCGAATGCTCACCCCTAGGTGGACCTTTCCTCCTCAACTAGAAGCAATTGGATTCTCGATAGTGGGTGCTCGCGCCATATGACTGAAAATACAAATCTATTCGCAACACTATCGATGAAAAAGGAAGGATACGTTTCCTTCGGCAATAATCTTAAAGGCTACATCATAGGTAACGGTACAATTGGTTATCCTCCCTCTCCCGTCATTAACGATGTCTGTTTAGTGACCGAGTTAAAGCATAACTTGCTCAACATTAGTCATCTTGCTGATCACGATTATGATATTAACTTCGGGAAAACTAAATGCTTTATCTATGATCGATCATCTGGAGACATTGCTTTTGAGGGGATATGGTAAGATAACATTTATATTTTCTATCTATCTAGTGATACTAACAGTGCATGAAGATGCCTTTACGCTAACAAAGACGAAAAGCTCATATGGCATCAGCGTCTTGGTCATGCTAATATGGATACTATATCCAGACTATCCACCAAGAAGCTAGTCAGAGGACTGCCGGATATCACATTCAAGAAAGACACGGTATGTGTCGAATGTGAAAAGAATAAGGGCACCAAATCTTCATTTAAATCAATAAATAGTGTAAGTACTACCCGACCTTTGCAATTACTTTATATGGACTTATTTGGTCCTAGTAGAGTAGCCAGTCTTGGCGGAAAACTCTACGCTTTTGTTATTATAGATGATATCTCAAGATTTATATGGATTTTCTTTCTTACAAACAAAAGTGATACAAATTCTGTTTTCAAAGTTTTTGCTAAAAAGGTCAAAACTGAAAAAGGCTACATGATTACTCGTATCCGAAGTGATCATGGTGGCGAATTCAAAAATTCTGATTTTGAAAATTTTTGTGATTCAAATGGTTTTAGTCATGAATTTTTGTGTCCTAGAACTCCTCAACAAAATGGTGTTGTGGAGCGGAAGAATAGAACTCTTGGCGATATGGCTAGAGTTATGCTAAATCAATTCTCTCTTCCGAAATACTTTTGGGTAGAAGCTGTCAGCACAACGTGCCATGTTTTGAATAGGGTGTTGATTCGACCTATTTCGAAGAAGACACCCTATGAGCTTTGGTTTGGTAGGACTCCTAATGTTTCTTATTTTAGAGTGTTCGGTTGTCGCTGTTTTATCCTGAATACCAAAGACAACTTCGGCAAATTTGATGCCAAAGCTGACAAAGGTATTCTTCTTGGCTATGCGGCCAAGAGTAAGGGATATAGAGTGTTCAACAAGCGCTCCATGATTGTTGAAGAGTCTACTAATGTAACTTTTGATGAGAACAATAGTACAGCTGTTATTCCCAACGACGATGATGAACCATCTACTTCGACATCAATAAATGCAACATCTGAAACCAGCTCTACAAAGGAATTATCAAAGAAGTTCCAATTCACTTCCTCTCATCCAAAGGACTTGGTAATAGGTGAAATATCAAAAGGGGTAACTACTCGATCCTCTGTAAGAGACACTATAGCTAGCACTGCATTCATTTCTTAAATAGAACCGAAAAATATTTTAGAAACTTTTAATGATGAATTTTGGATTTTCGCGATGCAAGAAGAACTCAACCAATTTGAGAGAAGCCAAGTTTGGGAACTTGTTCCTAAATCGACTGGCCACTCAATAATTGGCACTAAATGGGTTTTTCGTAACAAAGTAAACAAGGATAGTTCAGTCACTCGCAACAAAGCTCGTCTCATAGTCCAATGATACAATCAAGAGGAGGGCATCGATTATGATGAGACGTATGCTCCTGTTGTCCGACTAGAATCCATTCGGATGCTTTGTGCATTTGTAAATTTTCAAAACTTTAAACTTTTCCAAATAGATGTGAAAAGTGTTTTTCTAAACGATTTTATCAAGGAAGAAGTTTTTGTCAAACAACCACCTGGTTTCGAAAATCACAAATTTCTCGACCATATTTTTAAACTTAGGAAATCTCTCTATGGCCTCAAACAAGCTCCTCGAGCTTGGTATGAACGTCTGGGTACTTTCTTACTAGATAAAGGTTTTTCAAAAGGGAAAGTAGACACTACACTGTTTATAAAATCTCTTGATGACACAATTCTTTTAGTTCAAATATATGTTGATGACATTATTTTTGGGTCTACTAATGAGGGTCTATGCAAGGAATTTGCCAAGTGTATGCAGGATGAGTTCGAGATGAGTATGATGGGGGAGCTCAACTACTTTCTTGGATTGCAAATCAAACAACTCTCACAAGGCGTCTTCATCTGTCAATCGAAATATGTCAAGGACATGCTGAAGAAGTTTGAGCTTGACAGCATCAAACCTATCAGCACCCCTATGGCTACTACCACAAAGCTGGAACCTGATGAAAGCGGTAAACCGGTCGATCAACGTAAGTATCGAGGTATGATTGGTAGTTTATTATATTTAACTGCTAGTCGTCCCGACATTATGTTCAATGTTTGCTTATGTGCTAGATATCAAGCCAATCCTAAGGAATCACACATGACCGCAGTTAAGCGTATCTTTAGATACCTTAAAGGAACTATTACGGTAGGCTTGTGGTATCCCAAAACTACTTCCTTCGATTTAATCGGATATTCTGATGCTGATTTTGCGGGATGCAAAGTCGACCGTAAGAGTACCAGCGGCACGTGTTATTTGCTAGGAAAGGCATTAGTCTCATGGTTTAGCAAGAAGCAGAACTCTGTCGAACTATCCATAACAGAAGCTGAATACATCGCAGCTGGTCGTTGTTGTGCACAGATTCTGTGGATGCGGCAAATCCTTGAAGACTACAACTTATGTTTCAAGCACATACCTATTTTCTGCGATAACACTAGTGCCATTAATCTGACCAAGAACCCTGTTTGTCACTTACGCACTAAATACATAGAGATTAAACATCACTTTTTGTGTGATCATCAACAACAAGGCACAATTAATTTAGAATTCATAGACACTGAACATCAGCTAGCAGACTTCTTTACCAAACCTCTGGCCGAAGAGCGCTTCAACTTTCTTTGTCATGAATTAGAAATTTTGGATGAAACGATCATTAAATAAATTGGCTTGCGTAAATAACGATTATGACATATATCTTTATGGTGACCTTGATATGGGTACAAGCCGAAAGGGTCCTTCTGACAACAAGACGTAAAAGCCTAAGCGACACGGTGAACTAGTCTTCGGACTACCGCTAGCTGGGATCCGGCCCCTACAGCTACCCCATGGCAGTTTCATCATAATGGTCATTATCATAAATCCTTATTTATTATATGGTTTAATTTCATTTATAACTTAGTTTATTCAAAATTTCTAAATTCCATTCTTTTTCATCAAAAAATTGCCACTTTTCAAACTTTCAAATTCCATTTTCAACTTTCCTATGTTCTGTGCCCATGGAGGCAGAGTTCGGGCCGAACTCTGCCCCACACAGAGTTCGGGGCGAACTCTGTGTCCCTGGTCACAGAACCTTCCCTGATGCTCAGCCACCCATTGATTTGATCCGACGGTCCAGATTTAACCCGCTTGGCTGCTCCTAAACTCCTTAAACCCGAGAAACAACCCTCTCTCTTCACTTTTTTCTTCTTTCACCTTCCTCCAAACACAAATTTCTCAAACCCTAACCCTAGAAACTCTACTTTTAGGGCTCTCTTTCTTACCAAACTCAAGATTTCAAGCTTTTGGGGAGATCTCTTCCATCTTTTCCCAACTTTGTGAGGTATAATTTCATATTCCTCTCTATTTCCTTGTCAATTATTTCAAATTCTCCATGGCTCCTAGACTTTTTGGAAGAGGCAAGAGAAGGAGTGAAGGTGCTTTATCCTCCAATCCTCCTCCTCCTCTTGCTCCTCCAATACATCCAATCTTTAATCCACCACAACCTCATGACCCCAACACATTCAATGAACAAATTTTTGTACCATTGGAGGCTTCCAATGAATAGTTCAATGACTTTTGTTCAAGGAGTGTGTATGCGGGTCATCCTATCAATTTCACAATATTTTTGGCTTATGACTCATTGTTCCATGATCTCTGTCTAGATGAGTTAGTTTCTACATCATCTCTTATCTATTTGAATGCTATCCAAATATTTTACTGTAATCTAACCTTTGACGACACACGAATCTATTCTCGTGTCGCCGGTATCGACATTACTTTTGATGATTTTGAGCTTGCGAAATATCTTAAGATCCTGGAACCCAATTCTTGGGAGAAACTTGTCGATGCACGCAAGTTTCAATTTTCCTGATGGATCGTCCCTTAAGAGTTTCAAGGATGATTAGTGTACTCCCAACACTCGTCCACGCAAGCTACGGGCTAAATTTCTTAACCCGTATTTCTATGAACTTCATCGTATCATCTTCTCCACGATCTTGTCCAAAACGGGATCGACCGATGAAGTATCTTATATTGAGATCTCTGCACTTTATCATCTTCACTTCCATGTCCCTTTTAACTTTTCGCGCACTATGATGGACTGCATGATTAGTGCACGGAAGAGACCTCGATCATTGGTCTAGGCCTTACATTTGCCGATAATTTTTCGTGCGTTCCATGTTTCTCTTGATGAGTGCCAGTTCCTTCCTGCCCCTGCCTATCTGTCTAAGGCACGGCAGCTTCTAGCAGCTGTTGAATCTCCTGCTGAGTCAGAGCATTTCGAGTCTGATGCTCAGGATAATCCTCCTGCTCTTGGCCAACCTGCGCCCGAGCCACCTGCTACCCTTGAGTCCATTCAGACCATGCTGTGTGATCGCTTTCGCTTGGAGGATGATCACTGGACTCAAATGGACTATCGCACCACCTTACAGATGTCAGCTATCAGTAACACCCTGCATGATATCTAGTACTCCCTGGCTACTCATCCTACGGTGTCTTATCCTATGGTACAGAACCATTCTCGTGAAGGTTACCGTATCGACGACACCTGGGTCAGGAGGTATTTAGATCCAGATGCGGCGTTTGTTGATCCTCGTCGCTCTGCCAGCGACCCATCCGACTCTGCTGGACCTTCCCGTGCTCCGTGACGGCCGTGGTCCATTCTATGATGTTGTTGATGCTTAGGATGTCTTTTGTTTATGCACTTTGTTATTTTCATTTAGTGATTATGTGGATGAAAACTATGCTTTGTACTACTTTATGCACTATGGCTTCTATTTGGATTATTTGCTAGTTATCTCTTACGTTGGACTTAAGCTTGGTTGTGTGATTGCATATTTTATCCATGGCTATTTTCTTACGGGGGAGCTTCTATTTCATTTTGCTAAATATCAAAGAGGGAGATCTATGTGATATTTGGTTAAGCATTTTTGGATAAATACTTGTGCTATATTGTGCTACACTTGTGCTATATTGTTTGGACTAGTACTTGTATCAGGACTTCTCTATTTAAGGGGGAGTCGAATTGTCCATCTACGTGGGAGCAATATATGTGTCCAGGTATGAATGTTACGACATGCAAATATTACAGTTTTGTCAATTATCAAAATGGGAGAGATTGTTGGCCCAAACTGGATCGCAGTCAACCTAATCTTGATAATTAACAAATTGATATTTGACATGATCCAACTCGACACATAAATCGTATCAAAGCTACAAATCAGACGACTAACTCATATCAAGTCAGACAATCATCATCGACGACTGCTCGACGAATACTGCTGGAACTTGTCTTCGAAAGTTTGTATTTTTATATTTTATTTGAGTCTAGGCTATTGTACGTTGAGTCACACTAAGTACCTCAACCATAGACTAGATAACCAAAAAGTCCCACAAACAAAAAGCCAAACTGCCAAAGCCCATTTAGCCGAATGAGCATTCTGTCTCCTAGAAGGCAGAGTTCGGGCCGAACTCTGCCCCCACACAGAGTTCGGGCCGAACTCTGTCTCCTAATTTTCAGGAGCTAACTTTTAGGGATTGCTCATTGCAAGTTGTCCAACGGCCATAATTTTTGAATTTTGGACAGTTCTGGCCGAACTCTGCCTCCCAGAATTAGTATATATAGGCACCCTTTTCTTCCATTTCAAATCATCCAATCTTCTCATCTCTTCTCTCTTATAGCCTATACATCCCAAAGAGCCATACTCTTCTCATCTACTAGCCACAAAACTTTCTAAGCCTACAAAGTGCTCGGTGCGAGTCAATTAGAAGTTTTGTGCAAGAGTCTTCAAGAAGTCACTTGGAAAATTCTAAGTTTTCGCCTCAGCGATCTTTTCAAGAAGTTGGCGTGCTCTTCTGTGTAAACTCACGTGGTTGTAAAGCTATTTCACAAATAGTGGATTTCAATCCTGAGCTAGTGTTCTCAGGCCTGGGCTAGTCCTCTACGAAGAAAACCAGGTTAAAAATTGTTGTGTCTGCGTATGCTTTCTGATCTCTATTTAAATTCCGTAATTATAATCCGATTAATTATTTATTAGTTGGGATTGAATAGAGTTATTTTTTTAATTGTTCATTATTGTCACAAGTACACTATTCACCCCCCCTCTAGAGTTGCCTACACGTTCTTCAAAAGTATCAAGCCGTACTCTTTGCATGGCCGTGAATGTTGGATGGAGTCCAATCCTGTCTAGTCTTGTCTAGATACAGTATATGGCTATCTCAGGACATGCTTGCTTACGCTTTACTCTTAGCAATAAATAGCTAGAGACCCGGTTCTGTTCAGGCGAAGGGTTACAACCCCGGTCCTTGTTTGGTTTAAGGATTGTAACCTGACTTCCGAAATAGTTTCCTCGTCCTCTCGTCATTTGTTGTCTTATTTATATTTCGTGTTTTCCTATTATTATTCTTGTTTATGTTCTGACATGCTGGTTTTAGTTCTTAAGTGAAGCCTCCTTTGTGGCACTTGCTCTTTCTGGGGTCTGACCCAGCTGGTTTTGTATGGCCAGATTTCGGAGCAGCACCCGAGGACCTCCCAGCCTTCCAGCCAGATAGTGAACACTAGACGTAACCCTGGCAACGAGTGAGTTTTATTTTGCTCTCCCACTCTATTGTAAATTATTCTTTTGAGGCGTTTAGCCGTCGAGCAAGTGTTAGCTCGTGTTGAATACTTATATTTCTTGTCTGCTTAAGGGCTGTAACATGATTGACAAATTCTAGAGTTGATCATGTATGACTGAAACTCTTGCTAGTCCTTGTATTTTGTGCGGCTAGCTTCATGGTCATCTGTTTATGAAATGTATGGGATGCCTTACTATTGAATATCTGATGGTCTAACATCTTGTAACTATTATTACTTGCTTGAGATTGATAAAGTAGGCTTGTTCTTGACCATAAGAGATGATAACTTGTAGATACACCCTCATACATCTAGACAGCCGTGGCCGTATATCGAGGTGGATTACACTTCTATATACGTAGCTGGCTGTGTCTGTCCCCCGCTCTCCAGTATTCTGGTTCTGGGGCGTGACATTTACCGAGGCTCCAGTTTTCCACTTTTTACTCAAGCCTAGATAATCAATTTTTTTTTATAAGACTATAGTACTACTTACTAGTAATATCAAATTAGGTTATACCTATGAGTTCTCGCAATATATTTCCTATTATGAATTAATCTATTTATTTACTTTAGTTTCTAAACCATCTATTTACCCTTTAATTAAGCCATATATACTACTATAAGTCCTTATTGTTACTATTTAATATCTTTGTTTATTAACATAGTTTGTATGTTTATATTTATAATATAATTTCTACCACTTACTTACTATTATTATTTATTTAGTTAGGTTATATGTTTATCCCATAATTTAAACTATCTACTTATTATTTATTAAGCTATATTTATTAAGTCGTCTAAGTCGTGTGTATTTCATCAACCATTTGGTTCTAAAAATTGAAAAAAATTAAGTCTCGTAGTCGTAGTTATTTTCTCACGTAGTTTAAAGTAAAATTGAAACCTAAAATCCTCCTAACTGTATGAATATGTATAAATACTAAAATATTTTAGAATTTAAGTTATATTTAAACTAACTAAATGATATTATCTAACTAATCACATATCCAAAAGTTTAAAAATATATTTATAATAAATTATAACTAAAACATATCCAAATTATATTTAAAATATTCTAACATAATTTAAATTTTTATATTTCAATCAAATTATACTAAAACTAACTAAATGATATTATCTAACTAAACACATAATCAAAAGTTTAAAAATATATTTATAATAAAACATAACTAAAATATATTCAAATTATATTAAAAATATTCTAACATAATTTAAAATTTTATTTTTCAATTATTATTGTTTTAACGTGCAATGCATGTGAAAGTAACTACTATATATATGTGTTTTTGCTTTTGCAAATAATAAGAAAACAAGAGGCTTACTTATAGAATTTTCTTACTAGGTTTTTTTGCATGGTTTGAAGCTGAGGGTGTGGCCGAGCTTCATCTTCTCCAACCAGAGGGTCAGCCAGGTTGTGAGCTCGACGAGGAGGTGGTTGAACAAATAGATGTTCTGTAGGTAACCTCGGAAGGGGGGTGAATAGGGTTTTATAAAAATTGAGACAAACAATGAATACAAAGAGCATTTTAAATAAGTGCAAGAGATCAAACGCTCGATGTATGCTGATCTCCTTCATGAAGACAATACAGTCTCGGAATTCTCTCCCACTTTAATCCACTATTGAATGAATAGCATACAACACGAACTTTGATCCAAAGACTTGTCAACATGTTACACTTGAGCTTTGATCCAAAGAGCACAACTACTTCAAACATAAGATGACAGAATTGATCTTTTAAACACTTGAAGGTCGAAAGTTACAACTCATTAACACTCTAGCACAATGGTAGTTGGCAATGAAGGCTAGGTGTGTTGGAGCTTTGAGATTTTGGTGGTTGAAAAACTTTATGGCTGAAGGGAGATCGTTATAAACAAGGCTCACAAAAACTAACAAATAGTGTCCATCAAAAAGGTGACAATTAATGCATTAATAATGTCCATAAGGCACTAGCCTAGTGGTAGTGCGGGGGGCCGCCCGAGCACAGGTCTCGGGTTCGAATCCCCCTTGGGCGGCTAGGTGGCTTTGAGCCATGGTCCAACTATGAGAAAGGACACCTCAAAAAAAATACACTAATAGTTGTGCATGCGGTATACCACTGGTGTATCCCTCTGTACAGTAACGACTAGTTTTCTAGTCGTCGGATGAATTTAATGCACCAAAAATCTGCCCAGACGGTATATTGTGGTATACATGTCTGATGGTTTTTTTCCCATCCTAAGGTTCTGTTTGAAAACTGGGTTTTACCAGTATACCACTGATATACCGGTAAGATGATTTTGGTTGAAGATACTAGTCTGACTCCCAGTTTCAAACAATGGGTCCTTTAGGTATCTTTTGGATTGGTATTTCCAATGCCAACTTTCTACTGAGTCTACCTATTCCTACGCACTTATAACAAGACCATAAACTGCCACATTTAAAAGAAAGATGGCCAACATGGTGAGATTTTAATGACGGATGCAGTAAATACAAGTAGAAGAAAATTTCTATAATTAGATAAACATATGATTAATTTCAATGATGGATGAGATTTGAAATTAGTGTGATTAAGGTTTAATTGAGTGATGGAAAAAAAAATCTAAAATGATAAGAAAGACCCCTCGAAAGCTGCAAGGTTAGAATTATGGCCTCGCATCTCTTTCTTCCCTTTAACCATTCTCTGGAATAGAAGAAGAAGAATCCAGGAGATGTGGTAAATGTTAATTAATTAATTAGTTATGAGAATTATGCATACAAGAACGGCCTAAGATGTGATGAGTATTCCTATTCTTGCAGGATTCCAGTAGCGTGCTAAAATTTCCTTATCAAATGGAAGGAAATGTCACATGGGGAATCCACCTGGTAGCGTACTAACACTTTGCATCAGTTTGAGGGCAACAACGGACGTACGACGAGGGTGTCAACACAATATGTGGAGAAGAATGTCACGCATAGAATTTTTTGCTCTACTGAGAATGCTCAGAATAACCCTCTCCAGACCGGGTTAAGTTGGAAGGCTCTAGAGATTTTGGAATGCTGTGGAGTGCTCTTGAAATCTGATGAGACTTTCCTATATTTTTTGAAGTTCTATACGCTTCTTATCATGTAAATAATTTATAAGAAACCTTATAAATATCTTAGGCATAAAAGCTTCGTTAGATGTTAAGCAACTGGCAGAGTCGTGGTCACATTTGTAAGGCCCTTGAATCTATAAATAGGGTACGAGTCTCATTTACTCCTCACCACAAAAAATTGTAAGTTCTCATCATATCGTAAAAGTTCTTCAAGTGTCCAATACGTGTCCACTCTTCTCATTTCTTGTCATTTTGCTCATGAAACTTCAAGAGGAACACGCACAGGTAGTGTAGACAAAATCACGCGAGTCCATGACACTATGCTAAATCATAATAACAATGATAATAACTACAACAAAAACCTTACTTAACATCAAACCTATCATCAGAATCACAATGTCTATATCTTCAGCCAAGTATTCCAATGCCATGTCATCAGTTTTCATCTCAAGAGAAAAATGAAATGAAAGTATAAAGAGCAAATAATGAATGGAAAAAGAAAAAAAAGGCAAAACAAACAAATACAAAAGGAAACCAAAACCCCGACTCTGTAAGTCTGTGAGGTGTCCAAGTTGTTACCAATTAACTTAAATGGCAAACAATAGCCAGACCACTCCATCTTCCACGACACCTCCACCAACGATTTCATATCTAGAAATTCAAATGGTGCAAAATTATAGATAAATCTTCTCATGGTAGTCATATTAACAGAAAGAAACTTGCCCAATACAAAGCACCACACTATTGTTTTCCACATATTGTCATATTTTTGCTTCTGATACATGCATCCACTTTTGGAACTAAACCACCTTCTACACTGGAATTTACAGTGAAATTACATATCTTCCACTATCCAGTCATTTACAGCGCTGAAGTCTCCTAAGCTGATATCGTCCCTTCGGTCCGTGTTGGATGGAGGCTGCCACAAACAGAGATTATTGCGGACAAACTCCATATTTGCGAACCTCTGTTGCTCGATAGAATTCTGTGCTTTAGCATGCAACTGTTCAGAGACGCACGTCCTGAGCTTATGCCTCAAGTTACAACTACAAACTTGGTTCAAGATTCTGATGGCGAGCTTTTGCGATTCAGGACAATGCGATCCATGCAAGGACCACCAAAACACTGCAAATTACGTTTGAACAAGAAATTCAGGTAAGCATCAAGAGAATAATCATGCTGTCCTCGTTGATAACAAATTAAATGAACATGGAAATGACCATGAAGCTTAGAATTTGGTAGAGCTGCATAGGTCTCTCCTAAACATTCATGGGGAGAGAGGTGGATCTCCCTCCAGAGTTACCAACAAATCCCAACAACCTTATTGTTGCAAACAAATCCCAAATACAAGTCCAAACTTTGGCATCTTTATATATTTTTATTGTTGTCCTTCTTGCTACAATGGCAACTTTTCATCTGTTAACCTAAATCTTAATTTGTTCATCGAAATGCTCCCAATGTTGTACGAACAGGAATATGGCTTGACCTATGTCCTTAGAATCTTACGATACACGGTACGTATCTTATGATACGATATGGTACAATATACTACATTTCGTTACATATTTGTTGATCCGATATGATACATGTAGGCTGATCCGATATGATACATGTAGGCTGATAGGTAGTATCGGGTTTTTTTTATTTGAGTCATGTAATAAGAATCTGGATTATGGAACTACATAGACATATAAAGATGAAACAAAAAAAATTTATGAGAAAATTATATAAAATCATGTTTCTATATGGATTTAGAAGGATAGACCTGAACTCCATAGAAGGATAGAAAATTATATAAAATTATCATAAGATTTACACGAGATATGATACGCAAACAAAGCTACATGACATAAACATGGGACCATTCGGCTTTGGAAAACCAAAAAAATTACAAAATGCAAAAAACTAGAAAACTATTTGATACATGGCAGGTTGATCTTCAGCACTAAAGAATCATTGTGTCAACAATGTTTTCTTCCGTACTTCTCTCTTTTTAATTTTAATTTTTTCTTGGTGGATTGATAGGAAAAGTGCCCCAATGTCGGTACCGGTCATATTGAGTATCAAACACTATCAGATCAGACACACATTGACCAAAACTATATAATAAATTTTGGAAAGTTAACAAAACGTAGGCCAATTTCAATACAGTTTTGGCCCATTCCGAGACAAAATGAACATAAAACAGCCAAGACTCCATAAATGTTTTCCAAAATTTAGCCATCTATTCATGGTTTTGGGGTACCGATGTTTGGCAATCTAGGATTAGGTCTGCTTAAATCATATCCTTATAAACTATACATGTTGGTACTAACTGAATTTTAAAACCTTAGACCAAAGCTTGTTCACTTTATGCCGAAAATTCCTGTCTTAGAAAGAGGACATAATGCAAAAAACAAGGCCCTGTGTCCATTGCACAAGAGAGTTGGAAACTGAAGCCATCTTGCCATTAGAGTATCCTAAGAAGTAGAAGAAGGGGCACAAATCAGTAATGAAGCAACAGAGCAAACAGTAGATCATTGATATACTGGTAGGTTAGATCTATCCGTAGGTAGACAGGGTCTGCTTCAGTAGACCCAACCATAAGCTTGGTCCACCAAGTGGGTAGCAACATTCCGTTGCTCATTTGACCGCACATCACCCAGGTCGGGCAGAATGCAGACCTTTCAAGATCGGCACCACTTTCCCTTGTCCGTGCAACATAGTTGACCGTCCTCCCTTGATTTTCGACAACCTCTTGTTAGCTGAAGGGTTCATGTTATTTTCTCAATTTGCAATTTTCTATTTTTCTGTTTTCTTTGTATTTTATATTTTCAATTTAGTTTTTGCAGCGGCTTTACTGAAGCGATGAAACTCTACAACCAAAGTCTAATAACCTTTCTTAAGTGGTTTCTTTCATTTTGCAGTTTTTCTTTGAATTAAATTACAATTATTTTTGCTCTTTCCACTTACTAGATCAAATTGTTCATTGTCAGCACCACCACCAATCTTCCTATGTGGACAACTACAATTGTTGAAGTCCAGCAACACTCATAAGAGAGATTTAAAATTTTGCAAATTTTCTAATTCTTTTCTAAATTTGTTCTCTGAAGTTAACTATAGAATAAATTGTTCATAATGATATTGTTATCGATTTATTTTACTTTGTAAAGTTTTAAATCAACAAATGTGCACCTCGCTTCAACGAGGCAAGTGTCGCGCCATGTGCCTTGCCCTTGAGCACCATGTGTACCTTGCACCTCGTTATGCGACTTGTGATGTGACAAGGCTGACCCATATAAGCTCATTTATGTTAGGGATAGATTAAAATAAGTATCTACCTAAAAGGGTTTCAGGGCATTGGGAGGGCTGAGAGCAGGGTGGATCCTGTATCAGAACTTTTGAGTTGGAGAGAAAGGTCAGAGGATGTTTTCTGCTTAGTTTTAATACTTTCTTGTTCAATCGTTCCTCATGAAATCATACATTCAAAAAACTTCATCTTCCCTGTCTCCTCTATTCAAGCATATTGTGTCGTCTAACTGAATAGTTGTCAGCCTAGGAAGTATTCATGGAAGTCAGCCTAGAAAAATTGTGATGTAAAGGGGAAAAATTGTAATGTGAAGGGGAATGAAGTGCAAAACAGAACGCCAAATCGCACATGCAGTCTAGTGCAGTGGCAGGGACGAACCTGGTGTCGAGGTTCAAATCTCGTCTAACACTCATCTTGAGCAGATTTTGTAACAAAACATATGGTGTGTGAATCCAGCTCTTAAACAAAATGTGCATTCGATCTGCAGTGTCATATTGAAATAATATAAATATTTAACCCTCACAAGTGTCTGCCTATGTTTTATGTCATGAACGTAGCTACCTCGACTTAGGAATTTGGCACCAACATATAGGGTTGTCGTTGGGTGGATGGATATCCGGTCATAAAAAAATTTCAAATCTTTTATGGAGCTTTCTTATGCTCCACAATAGACCCGTTCTAATGGTCACCACAACTTTGGAGTAAAGGTAAAGTTTCACCATTTTTTGATCACTCCTAAAGCGAGTTTCTTCTTAGCAGTTAAAACTGGAATGCAAAATAATAATAAAAATTAATTTAAAAAAAGTGCCGTCAAAATTATGCATGATTAATAATTTCCTCTATTCTGGTTATATTTCTTTGTTTTGTTTGGGACTGGGAGTTTCAAGAGATCTTTCAGAATATTTTGCTACTATTTAGGATCAATGTAAACGGAAAGAGTTGTCTTCTTTAACAGATCAAGTATTATGGGTCTAGCATTCCTTGTCTTTTTAGTGTCGTGAGAATTGGAATGTGGCCTTTTACTCTTTGATCAAGGTGGGAGGTGTCATGAGAAAATAACTACGTTAAAAGCTGATAACATTTGACACAAAGCAAAGTTATATTGTCGGAGAGAGATCTCAAGATGCTTAAAGAGTAAGGAAAAGCATGTAACTTGCAGGAAGTTCTTGAATCTTCCGACAATTATATTCAAAAAAATTAAATGGGATGAACTTGCTAAAATCGTCAATATTATTACATGCATATTTTGCTTAGTGACTAAAGACATTAAATACATTCACTTACTCGAAGAATGATCAGCTTGAAGCACATTAAAATAGAAGCAGCATGATTATTTCATGACTAATTAGTCGAAGAAACACTAATTGAAGTATTGAGGGAATGCTGTCACTATGTTGCTCATGGGAAAAAATGTTACACGACATGGTAATTGGGTTATAAAGAGAAGTCAGGTTATAAAGAGAAGTCAGAGATGGCAACAAGCTTAATATGGTTTGATAGGAGGATTGGCGCATCTACAAGCCATATATTGTACTCCACAATATAACATAGGTTATACCTGTACAATTTCCATATATACTCCATGATACACCTCAGCCAGAAACCAAATGAGCTTAGATAGAGAAAATATTATGTTCATATGATTGTTTGATAGTTGTTCAATGAAGGAACCGTTTAGCTCTCTGACCTGGTGGAACTTGTGATATGTGATCGAGTGCCATCTCCTCTGAGAACCCTCCAAGAGCAGCTCTATAGGATTTGAGTTGCACAGGCATCAACTCTTGCTTGCCTCTGATTTTCTGACATCCGCACTATGCATTCTATGGCACCATTTGTAACCTCGGAATCGATGAAGAAGCCATTCGAGTATAAAAATGGATTCAGATAGTAAGCAGCAAAATGGAGATGGCTATGAACTAGTGTCCCATTTTCACCTCCTAGGTTCTTCCCTATTTCCTCCTTTGTCATATACATCGCTTCATACAAGAACCCCATTGGAGATGCATCACTTTCATTTATCATACGCAAAACACCAATTTGTGATTTTCAAAATACCAATCGCTGCAGCCCAAAAGGAGGAACCCGTGACCAAGTCAGAAATCCTTTCACCCTTAGCTTTAGTACTCCAAGGGGAAGTGCTCCATGCTTCGAAGGTGAACATTCTCACCAGATTCTCTCTCGGACACCATATTCTCCAGTGTGATAAACGGTACTACTGACTTCAGCATTGAGCTCCCACATAACATGAGGCATCGTGAGTGATAATCTGAACCACGCTCCGTACCCCCACGACTTCAATAACGGTAGTGAGCAACGATACCAATGCATCTGTATCCCCAATTGCGTTGGTGGCATTAACTGATTTTAAGAGAACTGTGTCCTGGGGACAATCTACAAGAAAACCAATCCAGCTCCCGCTTGCTTTGGTCGGTCGAAACATCCAACAAGATGGTACATCCAGCACCTAATTCTGTTCTTTTCTTTGTCAATGGATGTACCATGGTATTCAATTGAATCTTTTGCTACGCTTTTCCCCATTCGACATTCGACATTTAAGTCACAGTTTTCTGAAGCTGTATCAGTAAAAAGGAGCAGAGGTTCACACAGAATACCATGTAACTGAACACACACAAACATATATATAGCAGAAGTAACAAGATGCTGAAAAGGGATAATAAGATCATAAATCTTTTCACGAGCAAAAACTATGTGCATAATAAAATCACAAAGGCTTCCCCGGACTCCCAAACCAAACTTCCAGGACCTAATGATTTATAGTATCCCCCCCCCCCCCCTTCTGAAGCTAAAAGGTTGACATGATGACAAACTAGGTTGCATAAACATGGATTCAAATATGAATACGATACAAATTCGAGAATGACACTTCCATAAAATTTAGGATAAGGACATGGCGTGGTTATGGTAATATACACATAAATTGATATCTATTACATATTTTATACATTAGATCTTATATATATATATATATATATATATATATATATATATATATATATATATACTAAGTTACGAAAAAAAAATATATATATATATACAAGCATATTCTAGAAAGTAACTAAGTTACGAAACGTTCTAGAGGGGATTCACTGCAAAGAAATGTTAGTTTGTCATACCTTATGTTAGTCGTGATCAAGACTGTCAAGTAACTTTCATCCATGTATTGAGTTCCTTTGGAACATAGCCATAGGAATGCTACCTCATATGTAAAGTAAGTATCATGTCGGACACGTGTCAAATACAGACACGAATACGATCCTACAGAGGAGTACACCTAGATGACAAATAGTCCTGCAATTTAGTCAATCTTCCCCAGGCCATTCCTAATTTAGAGTTGCCTAATAGCCAACACCATTTTGAAGAAAAAAATTCTTGACAATATTTTTTGTTTTCAAGTAAATGTCTAAACGAGCGTATCTTGGAACAAAACTTTTGTTTTCAAAGATGAAAAGAAGAAAACTTGTGACCTATGCTGCATAGAAACGACACAGGATACAGAACATGATACGGACACGACAACATACATTTTCTAAATACTATATATATGTGTGTGGAGGGATAGGGATCCCTGCATTTTTGCGTCCCCATGATCACAACCGTTGGATAATGTTTAAGTCATTTAACGTTAACTGTTGGTTAGAATAAATCAACTGTTAAGATTAGATGACTTAAATAAGATCCAACCGTTGTGATCATGAATTTTTTTGGGATACATAAGAGTGGTGATCATGATCCCTTATATATATATATATATATATATATATATATATATATATATATATATATATATATATATAACCATTAAGTGTTATATAATTGAATATTTGCATCTTTAAAAAATAGGTAGTTGTCCGTGGGTTGTGGTCTAGTGGTAGCAACGGGGGCCCCTGTGCGACAGGCACAGATTCGAATCCTCCCTTGGCATTTGCCAAGCCGGAGAAAAAGACACCTCAAAAAAGGTAGTTGAATTAAAATGCAACAACAAAATGTTTCAAGTTTTACCTTTTATATTTGATTTTTATCCTTATTTCAAATACAAATACTATAAAAAATGTGACATGTCCTTACTCGGAGAGTATTTGTGCCCAATTTAAAATAAGGGTTATTTACACTGACATCCCTTATGTTTTATGTTTATTAAGCAGACCTCCCCTAGTTTAAAAACTATCCTAGTCTAAAAATAAATACACTGATGCATCTTATGTTTTGTGTATACACGGACCACTCTTATGTTTTATAATTTATGTAAAGGATTTTACACTGACACCCCTACTTTAAAAAATATATAAAGGACAAGGGGTGTCAGCATTTTTATCTTTAAACTAGGGGAGGTCCGCTTAGTAAACACAAAACATAAATGGTGTCAGTGTAAATAACCCTTAAAATGAAAATATGAGGACATATAAGGACATGTATCCTTATTTGGAGAGTGTTCGTATCTGTTTTTAAATGAAAATATGATAAGACGTAAAAATGAGCGTCCAAAACGTGTTTGAAGACTGTCTGAGAGTGCCGGTGTCCGACATGAGAGACATTACTTAGATGAGACTGCCTGTCCTACATAGATTGAGAGTCATCAAAATCATTCAAGATTCCTCCCATTATAATGGTACAAGGGAATATCGCACAAGAAAGCTCCACCAAAGTCATGGCATAAATCTAATCAAAGGGGACATGCAATTACATTGTCATTACAACTATATTGTGCGATGTGGCAACATGACGATGTGGTCGTGACACTACCAGAATAAGTCGTTTTAGCGACGCCTAAAGACGTCGCTAAAACGACACATTTCGTCGCTAAAAATATTTACCGACGCAATTACCGACGTTTTGGACTTGTCGCGAAAACGTAAGTCGCTGATCTTTAAAATGTCGTCAAACGTCGCAAGTACCGACGTTTACCGACGTATATATACGTCGGTATATTACCGACGTCTACCGTCGTGTCGTCGGTGGATTAGCGACGTGTTTAACCTCGCTACACGTCGGTAAAATCCTGGGAATTTACCGACGATTACCATCGTGTCGTCGGTGGTTTAGCGACGTGTTTAAAGTCGCTACACGTCGATAAAATCCTGGGAATTTACCGACGTTTACCGTCGTTTAAAATGTCACTAAATATCGGTAATTCCTGGGATTATTACCGACGTTCACCGACATTTACCAACGTTCATGTTGTATCATATTACCGACGTTCAACTAACTCGATTTAGAAAGAATTAGTACAAATATTATTTAACTATATGTATATATGTTTTTCTATGTATCATATTGTATCATATTATTTAACTATATGTATATATGTATATATATATCAATGGTTATATATATGTTATTCTATATATATATATATATATATATATATATATATATATATATATTTGTGGCTTATATATATGTATATATATGTGATATTATGTGTGTTTACATTTGTGTTCATGTTGGGTGAGAGTTCGGCCAATGGGGGGGTGAATTAGAGTTGGAATTGGTTGATATTGTGAGTGTATGTGTATTTGTTAGAGAGGGAGGATTGAGAGTGTGGGGTTTTGGTTTTGTGTAGTGTGTGTATATATAGAGTTAGAGAGAGTGAGGGATTAGAGGGAGTGACTGATCGAATGAAAAGGGGGGACTTCACTGCTGTGAACAGCAGCATTGGAGTATATCAGTCCCCACCCAGGGGACTGATCTCTGGAGACTCAACAGTCCCCAAAGGGGACTGTTATTTAGTAGCAGCAGTAGCAGTAACTTACTGCTATTTAATAGCAGTGAGGGGGGGGGGGGGGCAGGGGATCAACCATATCAGCCATATCAACCCATTTAACACCCCCATTCCAGTCCAAGGTTGACAACCAACTAGTCCCCCATTTAGCAACCTATAAGCACTCCAAAACCAGTCCATAATACCTGTCCTTAGCTGCCCCATAGCAGTCCATATAACCCCTAAATCTGTCCTATATTCAGCCTTCATGACAGCCCATAGACTGTCCCATAACAATCCTTAATAGGCCCCTTAAACCTGTCCCATTTCAGTCCCTATAACTCAGCTATTTGCTGTCACAAACCACCCCATAGCACCCCTATGAGTACTGGTATTGAAATCGGAATCAGACCATTCCTATGAGTAGTTTATCAAAGAAGAGACAACCCTGAAGATACCTTATAGAACAACCATTATCATCAAATACCATTCTGTTAGATACAACCTCAATATTAAGTCAATATCATTATCTACATCCATCAATTTGGTTCAAATTTTAATGTAGGACATTATATTATATGCTTCATCAAAGCAAGAACATTATATGCTTCATCAAAGCAAGAAATAGATACACATATTCACAACTCCTGATATGAAGTGCAAAAGTATACTAAAGTTGCAAAAGTACACTCCTACTTTTCTTTAGTAAAAAATGTAAAAAGATTATTAACTCACAGAGAAAGAAGGAGGAGGAGGAAGAGGAGGGGTTCGATCGTCTGGGGTAGGAGGTCGGCGGTCACCGGAGGAGGGGGTCGGGGGTCGACAGGGGTTGTCGTAGACGGGGGAGGAGGTCGGCGGGGTTCGCGAGACAGAGGAGGGGGTAGGGGGTCGGGGGTCAGTGGTCAACGGAGGAGGGGGTCGGGGGCCACCGGAGGAGGGGGTCGGGGGGCGACGGTCACTGGAGGAGGGTGTGGGGGGTCGGGTTAGGGAGAGGGAATGGTTTGGGGGGAAAGTAAAATTTTAAGAATGAAATTTCGATCGAATGGCTAACCTAAATGAAATTTATCAGCGACGTCTAATAAAGACGTCGCTAAACGTCGTTATATCAAAAAAAATATAACGACATAAGGAAGAAACGTCGGTAAACGTCGCTGATTAGCGACGTTTACCGACTTATCAGCAACGTCATTTTTTTCTACTTAAAAAAACGTCGCAAGACGTCGCCAATCGTCGCTAACAGTGACGTCCTGCGACGTTTTTTTTATGCGTCGCTAAAGTCCTTTACTTTAGCGACGTTTTCCATAAACGTCGCTAGTTTCGTCGGTAATTTGACTTATTTTGGTAGTGTGAGAGCATTGCAATGCGTTATTGAAGCACTATGGTAGTCTCGCAATACTATTATGATTCATGTTTGAGGAAGTATATATGGAACCACCAAGCCACATTTAGACCCTTGGATAAGGAACAGTTGTTTGAGGAAGTTGGAAGGAAAATATTGTGACATGTTGCCATAAGTGATTGTAAGAGAGAGACGTGAAAAGTTTAAAGGTAGCACAAGATCTAACCACTTTGCTTAGTATCTTGCGAAATATTTTTCTTCCATAGGCCTATACTAAGTATTTGTTTTTTTAAAATCTAGTGAGGGGCACACAAGTTTGAGAGGGCATCCTCTCTTGCACAAAATACTGATAAGTCATTCAACCTGATGTCAACCCTATATTCGGTTGAAATTCGTAGCTAAGGTAGTTAGAAGCAAAAGAGTGTTAAACTAAAGATAACATGTAATGATACCAAAGACAATAATAACAAATACAATGATTTACTCTGATTTGGCAACAACCTCCCTCTACAACCAAACTGCAAAACTTGATTTACATTTACAATAATAGGGTTATAAAGCCAACTCTTGAACCTCTCAGTCAACTTTGTATTTGCAACTTTAAATCGTTTTCTATACATTTATATCCCGTTAACTTAGTTTTGCACCTCCACAACCAAATTGCATAAGGTTACTTTATCAGAATAGGGTCACAAAGCAAAAACTCCTAAATCTCCCAATCAACCGTGTGGTTTCAACTTTATAATTTATTTTCCATATTTTTATATGCCCTTAACTCTAATGTGCACCTCTATTTATACCTGAATAAACCTAGTACATCTAAGCTTTAGATTACCCCTAATTCAAATAGATTTAAATTAAATATCAACCGGATATATTTTTGACATATTTAGATAATACCAAATCAAGATACATATAGATTAAATCTAATATGTATATATATAAGATTTTTAAAATTACATAATTAGTTTTCCTAAATATAAGACATAAAGCTAACACTCTCTACATTGATTTGTACTCCAAATAGCCACCTTGACTTGTACTTCGAAAAATCATCATGTTATATTTAAATGTGTACTTATGGCTCCATGATACCTATCAAAATCCCTCACCAATGGTTGTGTAAAGTCTCCATCGTTGTACAATTCTAATGAACTCCAAACAAGACTTGAACTTATCTCTAGGCATCAAATTGTCAACATATATGTTGGATATGTGTGTTTATCTTTAATAGACGAATCCTTCTTTCACTTATCACCCTCTCATTTTGTGATACCTGACATCAATATGATTTGTTCTTTGATGATATACTTGACCCTTTGTTCACTTATTACCTGACTTCACTAATGAACTGCCATTTTGGTGCTATGAGCACAAGTTACTAATTTCGGGCAACCCCAAAATTAGAAGTTACCATTGAGGAGCTAAATAGGGGCACTAAAGTTGATCATCAACCTGAAGAGCTAAATAGGGACTCTAAAGTTGATCATCAACCTAAAGAGAATCCGAAAGGCAATATTTTTTGTCAACTTTCGAAAATGACCTGCAAATCATTATGGAGACACCGATGGAGGAAAACGTCAAGAAAACCAAATAGGGACGTCACACAAGAAAGATCCACCAAAGACATAAGATTAACTAATAGTAAGCATAAACCTAGTACATCTAAGCTTTAGATTACCCCTAATTCAAATAGATTTAATTAAATATCAACCGGATATATTTTTGACATATTTAGATAATACCAAATCAAGATACATATAGATTAAATCTAATACGTATATATATAAGATTTTTAAAATTACATAATTAGTTTTCCTAAATATAAGACATAAAGCTAACACTCTCTACATTGATTTGTACTCCAAATAGCCACCTTGACTTGTACTTCGAAAAATCATCATGTTATATTTAAATGTGTACTTATGGCTCCATGATACCTATCAAAATCCCTCACCAATGGTTGTGTAAAGTCTTCATCATTGTACAGTTCTAATGAACTCCAAACAAGACTTGAACTTATCTCTAGGCATCAAATTGTCAACATATACGTTGGATATGTGTGTTTATCTTTAATAGACGAATCCTTCTTTCGCTTATCACCCTCTCATTTTGTGATACCTGACATCAATATGATTTGTTCTTTGATGATATACTTGACCCTTTGTTCACTTATTACCTGACTTCACTAATGAACTACCATTTTGGTGCTATGAGCACCAGTTACTAATGTCGGGCAACCCCAAAATTAGAAGTTACCGTTGAGGAGCTAAATAGGGGTTCTAAAGTTGATCATCAACCTGAAGAGCTAAATAGGGACTCTAAAGTTGATCATCAACCTAAAGAGAATCCGAAAGGCAATATTTTTTGTCAACTTTCGAAAATGACATGCAAATCATTATGGAGACACCGATGGAGGAAAACGTCAAGAAAACCAAATAGGGACGTCACACAAGAATGATCCACCAAAGACATAAGCTTAACTAATAGTAAGCAACCCAATATTTGGTGTCAAATTCCCAACCAAACTAGCTGCTACCAAGAGATGGTCTTTGTCACACTCCTACGACTTTTTGCAATATACAAGTTACTTAAACTTGGACTGGCCAACTTAAAGAATTGCCCCAAAATAGAATGCAAAATAGTTTTGTGCACCTATTAGAATGGAAAATACCACTAAGATGATATCAACCAACCAACCACATTAGCTTGCAAATAAATGATCACATAAGTGATAAAATAAGAAATGAGAGGAAGGGTGGGTATATAAAAAAGACATAGTCTGAGGACTTTGGAGAACAGTCTTTTGGTGATGGAGAACACAGAGAGGGTTAGGGGGGAGTCTCCCAACAACTCACTACATTTTCAAGGAAATATTTTTCACGTGTTGCCCTTTAAAACACTTATTTCCTTTTCTTCCATTTATCCTCTATAAATATTCTAATTATAGGTAGAGTTGTTTAGTGACCCGGCCCGTACTAGGCCCAGGCCTAGCCCTAACCTACAAACAATGCAGGCCGGGTTGGATTCTCTTATTAGTAAACCATTGCTGACCTATGCTCGGCCCATTCAAATAAATTATTGTAGTGTATTCTCTTTCTAGTTTTCATTTACTTGTAAATAAAATAGGTTAAGAAATTTGTCGAACCCGTCCCCAAACTAAAACTAAACCTCATTTTACACTAATCATGAAAACTCATTGTGAGCAATTATGATTCAATTATTTAATAATATTTATTTTAAAAAACAAAACGCCCATTTTTAAGCCTGTATATAAATTATTGTTCTTGTTATTGTATGTTGTTATTAATCACAATATTTTATTTTATATAAAACAAACAATATTTGCACTTAGAAACTCATTTTTTGTCATTTTCTTATGGTTATTCGAAACCGAATAAATTATGCTTTTAAGTTTCCAAAACTTTCCGTTAGCCAAACAGAGTATGTTGAGCGAGTAGAAACTTGGAAAAAAATATATTCGAAAATTAAGTGGAAACTAGTGTTGGTTTTTATTTACTTGCATCTTTGGCAAAAAAAAAATGTATTAACCATTAAAGCGGAAACTAGTTTCCATCCAAATGGATTGAAATTCATAAGGAGTAATTATGACCCGACTATTTATTACTTTTCAAAATCAAACAACCACTTTTATCCTTCCATATAAATTATTTTTTTAATTATCGCATGCCATCATTCATGACAAGTTTCCACTTATACTTTCTAGTAAACAAACAAGGTTTTAATCCGAAACCAAAAAATAAACTTTCCTTAATTTCATAATATTTTTACTTGCCTAACACGTCCTAACTTCACATCTACCAAATGGGCTCTTAAATTCGTAACTTCAGCACAATGGCTCACTTTTGAGCCTAGGGTGGGCTCGGTCAAACCAAAACAGCTACCTAGGACAAGTTTGTTTCATCTCTGAATTGGAGGATTTGTGGTTTTTCTCAATAACTCGGCCAAAACAACAATAGTTTGGTACCCGTTTGAAATGGAGAAAGATCCATTTCGAATGAAGAAAAAAAAGTATACTCGATGCGTTTGCCATTTGCAGTCATTTTGTATAAGTCAAAACAACAAGTTGTGGGAACCAAACATATTACATTTGTGTTTTTGGCCAAAATGGTCCATTTTAGACGGAACGAAACTAGCTCCTAGTCTTATTTAGTCATAAATCTATCTATATATACCTTATATGCAAATTGATGTTTATACAAAGTGGATCCAAGCTACACATAAAATGGTACTGTGTTTTGCAAATTACAAACGATCAACAAGGAATACATTTTGGATGATCAAAGATAATGTGATGCTACTCCACTTGTATAGCATTCATGTTTATAATACTAAATATTTTCATGTTTATAATACTAACTATTTTCGTTGTATTTGGCTCGCCTGGGAATAATCACGTTATTGGGGATTTTGTGTATGTTGTTGCGTGGAATGTTCAATTAATTGGGATGTTTTAGGAAGCTTCGATTTTTTTTCTTCTCTCTCTTTTAAAATAAATTGGCTTTCTGGAGAAAAAAAACAACTTCGAAACTCCAATCTAAAACCATTGAAATTAATACTCACAAGAATAGTTTAAAACCGACTCTGATACCGAGGACCTTGATTTATACCTGAATAAATCTAGTGCATGCAAGCTTTAGATTAAATCCAACTCGAATATAAGATAGACTTAAATTAAACCAAATACAAATATATTTAAATAACATGAAATCCTAGTAGATTCAATATAATCTAACCCAAATATAATTATATTTTTGAAACTATATAATTGGTTTTCCTAAATACAAGATATAAAGACATAAACCAAATAGAGAGGATCTTGTCACACAAAAAGCTAGAAGGCCACGAGTTAGAGAGTAGGTAGACCTACCATTTTGATCATGCAACAGGTTACTAATTTTAGACAACCCCAAAATTAGAAGTTAGACCAAAGGAGCCAAACAGGGGTCTCAAAGTTGATCGTCGATCTAAGGAGTGATCCAAACACCGATATTTTTCTTGAGATCATTTTGGACACCGCTCGAAAAAGAAAATATCATCTTTATCAAAGACTTCTCCCATCTAAACGACATCGGCTACGGAGAACAAGAAAAATCCACAAAAGGACAGACAAGACAAATATAAGGTATTGTCACCTAGAAAACTATATGGTCAGTTAGATAGTAGGTAGATCTACCATTTTCTGAGTCGTACAACAACTTATTAATTTTGGGCAAACACCAAAAATAGGAGGTTGCGGCCGCATGGAAACAAATAGTAGTTGCAAAAGTCGTTATCAACATAAATAAGTTGTACGACAACTTATTAATTTTGGACAAAAACCAAAAAAGGAGGTTGCGACCGTATGGAAACAAATAGTGGTTGCAAAGGTCGTTATCAACATAAACAGTCACCAAATAAATGACATGCAAAACATATTTCTAAACCAAAAAAGGAAAGAAAAACACCATGATACCTACCATCAACCACTTTTCTTCCAAGTAAATCATTATATTAGATATAAATTAAGAACGGATGTAGCGTGAGTATACGTATGGAACTGGTACGAGGAGTATGAAGCACAGACTCTTCTGGTAATAGAAAAGAGAGTAAAAGGAGATGACAAAAAAGAGGCATCATGTGACCATTTTGGTGGTATACGCACAAGTTACTAGTGTCGGGCAACCCCAAAATTAGAAGTTACCATTGAGGATCTAAATAGGGGCTCCAAGGTTGACCATCAACCTAAAGAGTACTTTCGTTTTCCTAAAATGACATACAAATCATTATGACCATCGATTGGGGAGGAAAACGTCAACATCATCCAAGCCCTCCCCCATTAGAACCCAATTGGGAACGTTGCACAAGAAAGCGCTCCACCGATCTTAAGCCTCAACCCCATTGTTTGGGGTTAAATTCCTAGCCAAGCAAGGTACCACGGACCAAGAGAGGGTCTCTCTCTTTCTCTCTCTCTCACGCTCCTACCACTTTTTGCAGTATACAAGTTGCTTAAAGAAGCACCCAAAAATGGAATGCAAAATATTTTTGTGCACTGATTGGAAAGGAAAATACCACTAAGATGATATCAACCAACCACATTTTCTTGCAAATAAACGATTACAGAAGTGAGAAAATAAGAGATGGAAAGGAGGAATAGTGGGTATATACAACGGCATGATCTGATCTGAGCACTTACGAGAACAGTCTTTTGGTGATGGAGAACATGGAGAGGGTTAGGGGGGGGGGGGGGGGGGTTGTGTGTGTGTGTGTGTGGCAGGGGAGGGCTACATTCTTTCCCTACATATTTTGTTTCTATTTAT
The DNA here is from genome assembly GCA_029216955.1 of Iris pallida. Lineage (NCBI taxonomy): Eukaryota > Viridiplantae > Streptophyta > Magnoliopsida > Asparagales > Iridaceae > Iris > Iris pallida. Next base: position 42,511,637 of record JANAVB010025196.1, read on the forward strand.
CCTCTATAGACATTTCGGACTAGGCTGGACTTGGCCTACTAAAACTAGTACTGAGCTATATCCGTCCGTTCAAATATCATTTGTAGATTTTCTTGGTTGGGGGGGGGGGGGGGGGGGGGGGGGGGGGGCTACATTCCCAAGGAAATTTTTTTGTCATGTGTTGCCCTACCTGGTTTGCTTCTATTTATTCTCTATAGACATTTCGGGCTAGGCCTGGACTTGGGCCTACTAAACCAGAGCTGAGCTATGTCCGTCCGTTCAAATATCATTATTTATAGATTTTCTTGGGCTACATTTCCAAGAATTTTTTTTCATGTGTTGCCCTACCTGTTTTTGCTTCTATTTATCCTCCATAGACATTTCGGACAAGGCCTGGACTTGGGCCTACTAAACCAGAGCTGAGCTATGTCCGTCCATTCAAATATCATTATTTGTAGATTTTCTTTTTTTCTTTTTTTTGGGGGGGGGGGGGGGGGGGGGGGATTTGGGTGCTACATTCCCAAGATTTTTTTTTTCATGTGTTGCCCTACCTTATTTGCTTCCATTTATCCTCTATGACATTTCGGGCTAGGCCTGGACTTGGGCCTACTAAACCAGTGCTGAGCTATGTCAACCCGTTCAAATATCATTATTTGTAGATTTTTATTTTCTTTTATTTTCTTTTTCTTTTTTTTTTTTTTGGGGGGGGGGGGGGGGGGTGGCACTATATTCCCAAGGAATTTTTTTTTTAATGTTTTGCTTATATTTATCCTCTATAGACATTTTGGGCTAGGCTTGGACATGGCCTACTAAGCAGTGCTGAGCCATGTCTGTCCGTTCAAATATCATTATTTGTAGATTTTCTTGCTAGTTTTCTTTTACCTGATTATTTAGCAAAAATAAAATATGTTAAGAAATTTGTTGAACCCATCACGAATGTAAAAACTAGCTATCACTTTACTTTCCATCCAAATCATGAAAACTCATAGTGAGCAATTATGATTCAATTATTTAATAATATTTATTTTTTAAAATAAAACATCCATTTGTAAACCTACATATAAATTATTTTTCTTGTTATTGCATGTCATTATTAATAACAATATTTTTTTTCTAGAATATAAACAACATTTGTACTTAGAAACTCATTTTTTGTATTTTTCCTATGATACTTGAAACGAAAAGAAATTATGCTTTTAACTTTCCTAAACTTTCTATTTGCCAAACAGTTTAGTGAATGAAAAGATGAAAGAAATGGAAATTAATGAAAAATTGTGTTTTTTTTTTTACTTACATGTTTGGCAAAAGAAAGTCTATTATGAATTTGTAGCACCCGGCATTAAAGAGGAAACTAGTTTCCATCAAAATGGATAGAAATTCATATAGAATAATTATGACCCAATTATTTATTACTTTTTTCATTTTTCAAAATCAAACATACACTTTTTACCTTCCATATGAATTAATTTTTTTAATTATCACATATCATCATTCATGACAAGTTCTACTTATATTTTGTAGCAAATAAACAAACAACATCTTTAATTGGAAACCAAAAAAAGTTTCTACTAGTCATTAGGAAGTAGGTATTGTAGGAGACAGAGACTGTAGGAATCATGGTCTGCATGAAGCAGAGGTTGCATGAAGCACAACTCGCTGGAAGAAGCTTCATGTGGACAGTTATGCCACGTAACCATTCTACATGTTGAAAAACAATGATTTGACACCTAAATAACTACATGTTTTAAAATCTGCAAGATTCTCGGTCGTCTGTCTCATCGGGTTCTGCACACACGACACATTAAATACGATTTGACTATTTTGTGAAGAGAGAGCTTTCGCCAAAAAGCATTTCTGGCAGGGGAAGTCACTTTGCTAGAAGGACGTTATGGCAAAGATAACTTTGCCATGGTACTCTCTGCTTCACGCAAAGGGCCATTCCTGCGACTCAGCGACCCGCAAATGATCTAATAATCATGACTTTTTTTATGCTTCTATAGTAGCAAAATACATAATATGCATGCCAAATGAATAACATGCCAAAATATAACAGGTAATGGTTGCTACTTCTGACCAACCTACACGAAATGCATTCGAGAATAATAATTAGACGAATGATTACCAAGTAAGGTCAAGCAAGTAGTAACTCAGTATCAAGCCTCCATTATTTAGTACCATGTCTCAATAGCGAGCCTATGGCCTATAACAACTATCTATAATGTTCCTCACTACTGAGTCTATGGTCCATAGTACCTATCTACCATTCTATTAGCGAGCATACGTTCGAGAGGAATGGTAGTTAGACATCCAAAAATTGTTCTTCCCGTCCAATGACTTATACCACACATGTCAAGTCAACTAAAGTACGACCGATAAATGAGAAACCATAATCAACCATGCAAGTACTATCTATAAATCCAAAGCAAGTACTACAGTGATATGTATATGACTATATAAACAATTCTATAATATACTCCATGTGCTGATAAATCGGATATTAAACACTCATAGCATGAAATGCAACGTGAATACTACGTGTCCACAGGTATAACAGAATAATTAACAAAAAATTATATAAAATAAAAGAAGCTGGTATAAATATAGAAAATAAGTAAATAAACACATGTAAGAACTATAACGGATGGACAAGGTATACTTTCCTGGTATTTCGTCCAATTTACTGAGGCTCCGGTTTTTCACTTTTTGCTCAAGCCTAGATAATCAAATGTTTTTTTTTAATAAGACTATAGTATTACTTACTAGTAATATCAAATTAGGTTATACCTATAAGTTCTCGCTATATATTTCCTATTATGAATTAATCTATTTATTTACTTTAGTTTCTAAACCATTTATTTACCCTTTAATTAAGCCATATATACTACTATAAGTCCTTATTGTTACTATTTAATATCTTTGTTTATTAACTTAGTTTTTATGTTTATATTTATAGTATAATTTCTACCACTTACTACTATTATTTATTTAGTTAGGTTATATGTTTATCCCATAATTTAAACTACCTACTTATTATTTATTAAGCTATATTTATAAGTTAAAATTTTATTTAATATTATATATATATATATATATTTTTATTTAATATTATATATATATATATATATATATATATATATATATATATATATATATATATATATATATATATATATATATATATATAAGGGGGCTTCAAAACGGCTCCAAATTAAGCCGTCTAAGCTGTGTGTATTCCATCAACCATTTGGTTCTAAAATTAAAAAATTAAGTCCCGTAGCAGTAGTTATTTTCTCACATAATTTAAAGTAAAATCAAAACCTAAAATCCTCCTAACTGTATGAATATGTATAAATACTAAAATATTTTAGAATTTAAGTTATATTTAAACTAACTAAATGATATTATCTAACTAAACACATATCCACGAGCTAAGTTCAACTAGTAGCTCGCGAGGTTTTCCGCTGAGCGCCTTTACTCCAAGCCTAGGGTTTGCGCCGACACCCCCTCTTCCTGTTCGTATATGCATGCCCTCCTTTCCCATGAATAATCTCTATCCCTCGTCTACTTCCTCGCCTCTTCCTTCCCCTCAATCCTACCATTGATCGCCTGTCTCTTTCACCCTCCTCCCTAATACTATCCCCATCTACTTCCCTACCATCCTATTAACACTTGTGGCGCTTCCTCCGAATCAGAGCGGAGGCCATGGCCTCTTACAAAGATGTCGTGGAGAAGATGGCCTCCTTATTCTCTCTACAAGGCCCTGCCGATACCGTCACGTTATCGGCGAGAGACAGTGCGGTCCCAAGTCATTGGGCATCCTCGCTTGCTGTTAAACCTTTCTCCACAAGAAGATTTACAAGACCTATCCTCGCTATGATTTTAGCCAAGTTATGGAAGACTGCTACTCCGATACATGTATCGGATCTGGATACTGAAGGGGGAACATTCATAGTAAGACTGGATAGCGTGGACACGGTGAACAGAGTTCTTCTAGAGGCTCCTTGGAGTATCAATGATGATCTTTTAGCCATTGAGCGGTGTGATCCAGGGAAACTCCCAGAGGAATATCAATTCCAGTTTGCTGATCTATGGATCCAACTACACAAGATCCCACCAAAGTTCTTGAACCGCTCAGCTATAACCAGAATTGCGGAGGCTCTGGGTTCCCCCAGGAGTTGCTCTGAAGAGGAAGCCTCCCAATGGACAACCTTCGCTCGTATCAAGGTATTGATAGATATCTCCAAACCACTCAAAAAATGTATATCGACATCCATTGACGAGACTTCTATCGGACAAGTACGAGTGAAATATGAAAGATTGCCAAAAATGTGCCTCTTCTGTGCCAGGGTGGGACAACTCTTCTCCAATTGTGGTGAGCACGGATCCTTCATCTCCCTGATAGGGGAAGACTGGTCGGATGAAGAAAGCTTACGCATAGAGGAACTGCTCAAACCACGAATCAAGGAGGAGGAGTACCTGGCAGAATATCATCACTCGTCTTCTAAATGAGCGATTCAGGGAGGGAACAATCGTCCATCTGGTCACCAATTGAAATATGTAGCCAATCCCCCGGCCGAAGATGCGGGAGCTTCACAACTGGCAGTCGGAACCTTATTGTCGCCACGACGTGAGGAAATTCGAATCCAACCAGGTGTCTATCAACCGCCCCACAGAAGGATGGTCCCCACCAGTTCAGAAATCTCTATCCACTGCTCGGAACCCGAGATAATCCATTCGACCAACTCGGCCAGCGCGCTCGAAAGACCTGATTCTCCCCAATTATGGCAACAATCAACTATGGATTTGATAGAAACTGACATGGATAAGCATACTATCATTGTTGACGTCCCATGGGATCTGTGGGACATGAATGCTTGGAATAACAACTGTGTCAATAGAAGTATCCCTTCTATGACCACTCCGCTTTCCATTATTGAAGCCCCTGAAGTCACTAATCCTACCTCCTTCAAACAAATCCTTCCGGCCAACTATACCACAACTATTGTGAAGCATGATCTTACTACCAGCACAGAAGGTCCATCTACTATCACCCCAATCCGGAACACTGGCTTCATCATCCGGTCCACTAGCACCCAGAGCCACTCGTGGAAGCGACTTGCTCGTATGAAGAACCCTTCTTCTCCTCGGTCGAAGCATTCCAGCAGCACTAAAAAGAGGTCGAGTGGCATCCTAGAAGATTTGAGAGCCTCTAAACGCATGACCAAGAATCCTCCTCTTCCCCACATTCTGACTGCATCTGACGCGGCTGAGCCTACTCAGCCGCAGAACCAATGAAAGTCTTAGCTTGGAACTGTCGAGGTGCGAGGAATGTCTCGACAGTTTCAATATTCAGATCATTCCTCTCTGCCACGTGCCCCACCATCTTCTTCCTCGCCGAAACCATGTCCTCTCCACTTCACTCTTCTCAAACTCTCCCCTTCCTTGGTTTCAATAATTACTTCTCGGTCCCACCGTAAGGCTTGTCAGGGGGCCTCTGGGTAGGTTGGGATGACTCCATCCAGGCTAATGTGACCTACTCATCCGATAACCTCATCATCATTGCCATCGATCCCTCCCTCACCTCACCAGCATGGAATCTTATTTGCGTGTATGGATGCCCAAAGAGACGCGAGAGAACCAAATTATGGTCGGCCATCAAGAATCTTTCGGACTCCTTTCATTTCCCATGGTGCTGCATAGGCGACTTCAACGATATCCTCACGCCAGGTGAGAAGGAAGGCGATAGGGCCTTCGATTCCAGGACGGTGGCCCCATTCCGTAATCTGGTGAATCAATGCGGGCTTATTGACCTGGGGCTCATCGGACCAGCCTTCACCTGGTCGAACGGAAGAAGCACGGACCACCATATCAGGGAACGGCTCGACCGGGCTATGGCAACGGCGGATTAGTGTAGTCTTTTTCCTCATACAACAGTTTCCACTCTCCTGCGGATCAACAGCGATCACGCGCCCATTCTACTAAACACGAAGAACCTACTGAAGCAAAGAAGAAGACCAATCAGGTTTGAAATGTATTGGCTGAGCAGCAACTCTTTCAACGAAAAATTAGACTCCATCTGGAAAGAGACGGAAGGAAATGGTGTTACTTCTTTAACCAACAAACTCAAAGCTTCTCTTCCTAAACTTCACAGATGGGGGAGGGATGTGTTTAGAAACTTCAAAGAACGGATTGCTAAGCTTCAACAAGATCTATTAACAATCCAATCCCGACCGGCTACGGAGGCCAACTTAGAGGAAGACAGAACGACTCGCCGAGAACTCAATGACCTCCTATTGCTAGAGGAAAGCTATTGGAAGCAACGTGCTAGGTGTCAATGGATTAACGAAGGCGATAAAAATACTAAGTATTTCCATGTGAAGGCCACTAATAGGAAACGGCGGAATGAGATCCGAGCACTCCAACTTGATGATGGCACTTGGACGTCTAATCAGGAGACCATATCGGCGACTATTGTGGACCATTTTCAGTCGATCTTCAGCACGGTCGAGACGGTCGCTTCGGACTTGGGATCCATCTATGGCACACCGGGCATTACGGAGGATGAAAACTTCTTGCTGGGCAAACCTCCCGACCTTGACGAGATTCACAGCACCACTATGGGGATGGGACCTATGAAAGCTCCGGGACCGGATGGGTATCCGGCCATCTTCTTCCAAAAGAATTGGCCGTTAGTTGGAGGTGATCTTTTTACTACTATCAGTCAGTTCTTCAACGAAAGGGAGATGCCATCAGAGATTAATCATACTCATCTGGCCTTGATCCCCAAGACACCCTTGGCCTCTAAAACGAGCGATTTCCGCCCCATCGCTTTGTGCAATGTTGCTTACAAAATTATAACCAAAATCCTTACAAATCGTCTTCGTCCACTCATCGATAAGCTCATCTCGCCTTATCAGAATGCTTTCGTTCCTGGCAGGCAAATAACAGACAATACCATCATTGGCCACGAGATTATTTATGCTATGAAGAGATTTTCTAAAAAGAAAAACTCTTTTGCCCTCAAAATTGATATTTCCAAGGCATATGATCGATTGTTGTCACGCCCCAGAAACAGAATACTGGAGAGCGGGGGCGTACATAGCCAGCTACGTATATTGAAATGGGATCCATCTCGCTATACGGTCACGACTGTCTAGATATGAGGGTTTACTACAAGCCAACAGTCTCTTAAGGTCAAGCCTATTGTCTCAATATCAAGCAAGTAATGTAGTTACAAGATGTTAGACCACCAAATATACAATAAAAGGCATCCCAAATATTACATATTCAGCTGATCATGAAGCTAGTTACACTAAATGCGAAGACTAGCAAGAGTTTTGTCATACATGATCAACCCTAGGATTTGTTAATCATGTTTACAGCCCGTAGGCAGACAGTAAGTAAATGTGCATCGAGCTAACAGGTGCTCGTCGGCTAAACGCCTCAAAAGAATAATTTTACAATATAGTGAGCGAAACAAAAGGGAAAATCCACTCGTAGCCCGGGTTCCGTCTAGTCGCCACCATCGGGCTGGAGGTTCGGTAGATCCTCGGGTGCTGCTCCGAAATCTGGCTACACAAAACCAGCTGGGTCAAACCCCAGAAAGAGCAAGTGCCACAAGGGGGCCACGAAATAAGAACAAAAGCCAGCATATCAGAACATAAGAAATAGAAGAAAAGTACAAGTAATAAGGAGTACACAGGACAATAAACGACAAGGGACGTGGAACCATTCCGAGAGCCAGGTTACAATCCTTAACCAAACAAGGACCGGGGTTGTAACCCTTCGCCTGAATAGCACCTTGTCTCTACCCATTTATTGTTTAAGGTAAGTAAAATAGACATATTCAGGAGAAACAGGTACTGGAGCTGGACGAGACTTAGACAAGGCTGGACACCATCCATTCACAAGCGGCCAAGCAAATACTACGGCTTACTACTTAACTAACTAGGGTTATCACAAGCTTAATTACTAACAAGATGCAAATAAGAAATTCCCAGTCCCAAGCCCTGCAGACTATCCAGTTATCCTTCCGCGGGTTGAGAGTATGGTTGGGTACATCGCCCCGGAGACGATATACCCTTAGGTGACTTAGAGGGTGCAACACATGACAGTGTGCTGGAAATGTGCCATACTCGTCGGCAGGCTACAAGTCCATTTAAAGCGCCCAGATAACGAGATTGCCTGTGACTGAAAATTCTCCATGAACTACAATTTGATCTAGTCATTAGCCTAGTCCATATTCAGTGCGAATCCCTGACCGTGGTAACCAGGGAGTCACGTCCTAGACATGATGCAAGACAAGACAAGGCAAGTGGATTGCACAAGCAGCAAGAATGAACACCCACGGTGTCAGAGTAGGTTATACGAGTCGAGTTAGCCATCGCAACGGCATCAAGTCAAGTCAAGTTACAAGTCAGGAGTGCGCCGCCACGGCCACCATCAAGTTATCTAGTTACAAGATTAATCATGAACCACAAGTTATAAGTTAAGTGTGCACCCCATCGGGTCGCTGCTAAGAAGATCAGAAAGTACTATGATCATACATTACAGAAATCATGAAAAACCGTACTAGTCACAAGCAAATCATCGAAAACCGTGCCAGGTCGTGTTGGGTCAAGACAGTCGTGTTGTGTGGAACAAGATCTCAAAACTCCAATCCACAAAAGAGAAGCCAATCCTAAGAAAATAAAACCAAATCACCATGGGCAAATAGGTTGCGCTGGGAATCAGATTGCGCGGGGTTGAGCTGCACTGGGTCAATGGCGCTGAGTTGGGTTGCGCTGGGGTCAACTGCACTAGGATAGGGTTGTGCTGAGAGCGGGTTGCGCTGGAGCCAAGCCGCGCTGGGAGTGAGCTGCGCAGGGGTGAGCTGCGCTGGAGCCAAGCCGCGCTGGGAGTGAGCTGCGCAGGGGTGAGCTGCGCCAGGGATCAAGCGCGCTAGGGATCAAGCGCGCTAAGGTCGAGCGCGCTAGGGAATGATGCGCGGTTCGCCAAGGGGCATCGAGCGCGAGTCAGCCCAGCGCTAAAGAGCGATGGCCGAGGATGGGTGCGCAGTTCGGCCTTGCGCTAAAGAGCGCTGGCCGAAGTCTTCTTCTCCAACAGGCCGAGAGGAAAACTCCAAGAACACCAAAATTCCAAATCTTATAACTTAGCCAAATCAAAACCAAATTTAGATTTTCAAAGTTCTAACTTGTGTAAAATTGAATTCTCTTCCACATGGAAGCCTCAAAACAAGCAAAAATCTAAGTTTAATAGATCAAATCCAAGAAAATCCAAAAATGGTTAAAATTTAGATATAGAAAAATGGAAGCTCCAAATCACAAAATGCCAAGTTCTAATGTTGTTCACCATGGCCTAATCTAGCTAATTGACAAATAAAATGGGGTGCTTATTTGGTGGCAAGGTGCACTTGCCTATGGTGTTGGTGGAGGAAGGAAGAAGAAGATGAAGAAAATTAATGGAAAGTTATGAGGAGAGAGAAAGTTAAGTGGGGTTTTAATGAGGGATGGTGTGTTGTGTTGAGGGTGGAGGTTAGCTAAGGTAGTCCAATGCATACTAAACCAAACCAAACCAATTCCTTCTCCACAAAATAAAACCACGCCAGGTCAAAACCTAATTTACGAGAAAACCAAAAATCCGTAAGTCGAGCCAAAATACAATTACAGGCCAAAATCCGAGAAAATAAAATACAGGTCCGAAATACATGTAAGTCTAGCCAAAATACGTATTCCAAAATACGGGCATTACAACTCTACCCACCTTAAAAAAATTCCGTCCTCGGAATTTAAATCAAGATGCTTAGAGATGTAAGAGCCAGCTATACCAACTACAAGTATGCTACACTAAGCAAACAACCAAACAATCATACATGCAAGCAAGGGATGGAAAGTATAAGGCATAAGGAAGACATTATACCTTACGAGTCAAACAAGTCGGGATATCGCGATCGGATGTCGTCCTCACGCTCCCACGTTGACTCACCTACAGAGTGATGACCCCAAGCAACACGGACTAAACTAATAGTCTTGTTCTTGAGTATCTTTTCTCTCCGGTCCAATATAGACACGGGCCTCTCCTCATACGAAAGGTTGGTACCAACAACCAGTTCCGAATGGTCCAGGATATGGCTCGGGTCCGGGATATACCGTCGTAATTGGGACACATGGAATACATCATGCACCTCTCTTAGCGACGGCGGAAGAGCGAGACGATAGGATACATCTCCTACTCGCTCCAGGATATCGAACGGTCCTATATACCTAGGACTAAGCTTTTCCCGTACGCCAAAGCGAATGACGCCGTGGTTAGGCAAGATTCTAAGGAATACATGGTCGCCGATAGCAAACTCTAAGGGACGCCGATGAGCATCGGTCCAATGGCGCTGGCGATCTTGGGCCACTCGGAGGCGATCTCTGACTTTCCTGACCACCTCGACAGCCTGGGTAATCATCTCTGGGCCAAGCATCTGCCTCTCTCCGATGTCGTCCCATGCTAGCGGGGATCTGCACTTTCTGCCATATAAGGTCTCAAAAGGTGCCATCTGGATACTGGCCTGGTAACTATTGTTGTACGAGAACTCCACCAGATGCAGGTGATCTTTCCACGAACCACCGAAGTCGAGTGTACATAACCGCAACATATCTTCAAGAGTCTGGATCGTGCGTTCTGACTGGCCATCTGTCTGCGGGTGATAAGCTGAGCTGAACTGGAGGTGAGTTCCCAAACTCTTTTGCAAGCTGCGCCAAAAGTGTGACGTAAACCTTGAATCTCGGTCCGAGGTGATACTGACCGGTACACCGTGAAGCCTGACGATCTGCCTGAGATACATTTCTGCCAACTGCGCCGTCGACTGACCAACTCTGAACGGGAGAAAATGAGCCACCTTCGCGAGCCGATCTATTATAACCCATACTGCATCTCTACCAGCCGGGGTTCTAGGTAATCCAGTCACGAAATCCATGGTTATATGTTCCCATTTCCATTCTGGGATCGGTAAGGGTTGAAGAAGTCCAGCTGGCCTCTGATGTTCAGCTTTAACTTGTTGACAAACCAAACACCGAGAGACAAATCGGGCTATCTTCCTCTTCATGCCATTCCACCAAAAATGCTGACGAATATCTCTATACATCTTCGTACCGCCGGGATGAATAGAATACTGCGAACTGTAAGCTTCTGCCATGACCTCCTGTCTGATATCTCCACCAGGTACACAAAGACGAGTGTCGTGCCGAAGTGTACCATCTTCATGAATGCACAACTCTGGCCTTCTTCCTGCCTCACACTCTGCTCTGAGTCGCTGAATCTTTGAATCTGCTGACTGCGCCATCCGAATCCTCTCAACTATGCTGGACTGGACCTGTAGACTGGCCATCAATGTCATCCTGGAAGGGAGGACAACTTCAATTCCCATCTTCTGAAGATCCGCTAATAACTCTGGTTGCACAGTTAGGAAGTAAACTCCGGCTCTCCTGCTCAATGCATCTGCTACAACGTTGGCTTCCCTGGGTGATACTGCAAGTCCACATCGTAGTCCACCAATAGCTCGAGCCATCTTCTCTACCGTATGTTAAGGTCCTTCTGGGTGAAAACATACTTCAGGCTCTTGTGATCAGTAAATATCTCCACTCTGTCCCCGTACAAGTAGTGCCTCTACAACTTAAGTGCAAACACTACTGCTGCCAGCTCCAAGTCGTGGGTCGGGTAATTTCTCTTATGATCACGAAGTTGTCGTGACGCATAAGCTATTACCTTCCCATGCTGTATCATAACACATCCTAAACCTCTGCCCGAAGCATCACAATACACTGAGAATCCTCCTGTTCCATCTGGGAGCGTGAGAATAGGAGCTGTGATCAAACCTCGCTTCAACTTCTCAAATGATTTCTGACACTCTGCTGTCCAAGCAAACTACACATCCTTGCGGGTCAACTGGGTCATCGGCACCGAAATCCTTGCAAAATCTGAAACGAATCGTCGGTAGTAGCCAGCCAATCCAAGGAACCTGCGAACCTCTGCCACTGAGCTAGGTACTGGCCACGACTCGATAGCCATAATCTTCTGGGGATCTACTTCCACTCCTCCTCGGGTAATGATGTGACCCAAGTATGAAATGCGATCGAGCCAGAACTCGCATTTACTGAACTTGGCGTACAACTGATGCTCTCTAAGCGTCTGAAGGACGATTCTGAGATGCTGCTCGTGCTCTACTTCGTTCTTACTGTAGACCAGGATGTCATCTAGGAACACGATCACGAACTGATCCAAATAAGGCATAAAGATACGATTCATGAGGTCCATGAATACAGCCGGCGCATTAGTTGCTCCAAATGGCATAACAAGAAACTCCCAATGCCCATACCTGGATCGGAAAGCTGTCTTCGGGATGTCCTGCTCTCTGACTCTGATCTGGTGGTATCCTGACCGCAGGTCGATCTTCGAGAACACTGAAGCCCCTTTGAGTTGATCAAACAAGTCGTCTATCCTCGGGAGAGGGTATCTGTTCTTAATTGTCACTGAGTTCAAGGTATGATAATCTACACATAATCTGGATGTACCATCCTTCTTCTTCACAAGAAGCATCGGGGCTCCCCATGGCGATCCACTTGCACGAATGAATCCCTTGGTCCTGAGTTCTTCAATCATCTTGTACAAAATCTCCAATTCTGAAGGCGCCATCTTGTAGACTCGCTCTGATACTGGTGCTGTCCCGGGGATCAAGTCTATAGTGAACTCGATCTCTCTCTCTGGCGGCATTTATGGAAGTTCCTCTGGGAAGACATCTGGAAACTCTTCAACTATCCGAGATAACTGTACTGCTGCTACTGTCATCCGTAATACTGGAGAAGATGGTTCCACTGCGCCCCTGGAAAATAAAAACTCTGGCTCGCCTGGAATACTAAAGACAACCCTGCCAACATGGCAGTCTATCCTAGCATACTGGTTCCTCAACCAATCCATGCCTAAGACTACATCATAGTCTGTCATAGGAAACTCTATAAATCTAGCAGGGAACTCTCTATCGCTAACTACGATCCGCCACGAGGAAAATACTCGATCTACCCCCACAAGACCATTACCAGTAAGTATATTGAGCCTCACTGATAATGACTCGGGCTCCAATCCTATCCGTGTCGCGAATCGTGCAGACATGAATGAATACGATGCACCAGAATCAAATAATACCGATGCTGGAGAGGAGTTGACGAGAATAGTACCTGCCACTACCTCACCTGGTGCAACCTCTTCTTCCATAGTCATCATCATTGCCTGACCTTGTCCTCTAGCTGCGGGTTCCTTCTGCTGGAAACCTCTCTGCCTGTTCTGCACTTGAGCCTGGGTATACTGCTGCTGGTTCTGCTGCTGAAATGCCTGGGCCTGAGACAACAATGGCCTCGGGTACTACTGCTGGTTCTGCTGCTGAAATGCCTGGACCTGAGACAACAATGGCCTCGGGTACTGCTGTTGCTGCATAGGTGCTGGTCCCCTAACCGAAGGACTGGTTAGATTGGAAGAGGATGAACTACCCCTATTCGGGCATGCTCTTATCTTGTGATCTGTCGCTCCACAAGCCAGGCACAATCCTTGCGCCCTGTGACAATCTGCCACCACGTGCCCTGGCTTCCCGCAATAAGAACATCCTATCGCGGAAGTCTGCTTATGCTTCTGCTGCCGCGGATACGTCGGAGTTGAATGCTGAACTGACGTCACTGAGGTCGCCCGCCTCGGAGTTCCAATGGTCAAACCCCTAGCTGCCGGTGCTGGAGCTGATGATTGGTGCATCTGATGGTGGGATCGCTTCCTACCTCCGGTCCTATCCACGATCCTCTGGGAGGTGTACTCGTGCCTCCTAGCTGCCCTCAATACTGCATCGAACGTCTGGTGCTCGAACTGCTCAACTACCAACAAGATCTCCAAATGTAGCCCCTGCTGGAACCGCTGGGCCCTATCAAACTCGGTTGCCACCAAGGTGGGGGCAAACCTACTGAGTTTGGAAAACTCAGATGCATAACCGTCGACCGTTCTGCCTCCTTGCTTCAAGTTGGTAAACCTCGTCTGCAGGTCGTACCGAGCTACAACATCAAAATACTTCGTCTGGAATCTTTCTCTAAACACTGCCCAAATAATGGGTGCCACTAATCCTATGGCCTGCGCTGCCCACCAACTGCGAGCCAAATCTTGCAACTGTAGGCGTACCACCACCACCTTCTCATTCTCAGGTGTCCTAGCTGCTTCCAGAACCACCTCGGTACCCTGAAGCCAAGCGTCTGCAGCGATCGCATCTTCACTGCCGTCGAAGAAGGGAGGGTTCAAGCGCTTGAAGGTGTTGGTCGCGCTATTACCCTGATAACCTCCTCTGGTCAAAGCATCTGCCACCGCCTGGTGCAAGGCATCTCCGCAACGATCCTGGGAGTCTAATAGGGATCTGATAAGACCCACCAAAGTGCCATCATCAGGCTCTGCAGGCTGGACGGGCTGAATTGGTGGTTCTCCTCCGGTAGGCACGACTTTGGAGGCCACTCCTGAATGCTGGGCTTGATTTCCAGGTTGCGGTTGGTCCACGGGAGGTGCTTCGCCTTGCTGATCGGCAGGTCCAGGAGCAATACCGCTAAAGAAGACGACATAGAAACAATAAGGAAGGACCATGACAGATCAACGATACAAGCATGTGATCAGGTCAAGATTCTCAGGGATTTGAAGATACGAGCAGAGATCAAGGGCGAATACTCATTGAGACATCTATATGGTAAACCCTCACATTCTTGAATGCCAAGACCTGCATAGGCCACCACTTAAATCATGTCATGCCCCAGAACCAGAATACTGGAGAGCGGGGGCGTACATAGCCAGCTACGTATATTGAAATGGGATCCATCTCGCTATACGGTCACGACTGTCTAGATATGAGGGTTTACTACAAGCCAACAGTCTCTTAAGGTCAAGCCTATTGTCTCAATATCAAGCAAGTAATGTAGTTACACGATGTTAGACCACCAAATATACAATAAAAAGCGTCCCAAATATTACATATTCAGCTGATCATGAATCTAGTCTACAAAATACGAAGACTAGCAAGAGTTTAGTCATACATGATCAACCCTAGGATTTGTTAATCATGTTTACATCCCGTAGGCAGACAGTAAGTAAATGTGCATCGAGCTAACAGGTGCTCGTCGGTTAAATGCCTCAAAAGAATAATTTTACAATATAGTGAGCGAAACAAAAGGAAAAACCCACTCGTAGCTCGGGTTCCGTCTAGTCGCCACCATCGGGCTGAAGGTTCGGTAGATCCTCGGGTGCTGCTCCGAAATCTGGCCACACAAAACCAGCTGGGTCAAACCCCAGAAAGAGCAAGTGCCACAAGGGGGCCACGAAATAAGAACAAAAGCCAGTATATCAGAACATAAGGAATAGAAGAAAAGTACAAGTAATAAGGAGTAAACAGGACAATAAACGACTAGGGACGCGAAACCATTCCGGGAGTCAGGTTACAATCCTTAACAAAACAAGGACCGAGGTTGTAACCCTTCGCCTGAATAGCACCTTGTCTCTACCCATTTATTGTTTAAGGTAAGTAAAACAGACATATTCAGGAGAAACAGGTACTGGAGCTGGACGAGACTTAGACAAGGCTGGACACCATCCATTCACAAGCGGCCAAGCAAATACTACGACTTACTACTTAACTAACTAGGGTTATAACAAGCTTAATTACTAACAAGATGCAAATAAGAAATTTCCAGTCCCAAGCCCTGCAGACTATCCAGTTATCCTTCCGCGGGTTGAGTGTATGGTTGGGTACATCGCCCCGGAGACGATATATCCTTAGGTGACTTAGAGGGTGCAACACATGACAGTGTGCTGGAAATGTGCCCTACTCGTTGGCAGGCTACAAGTCCATTTAAAGCGCCCAGATAACGAGATTGCCTGTGACTGGAAATTTTCTATGAACTATAATTTGATCTAGTCATTAGCCTAGTCCATATTCAGTGCGAATCCCTGACCGTGGTAACCAGGGAGTCACGTCCTAGACATGATGCAAGACAAGACAAGGCAAGTGGATTGCACAAGCAGCAAGAATGAACACCCACGATATCAGAGTAGGTTATACGAGTCGAGTTAGCCATCACAACGGCATCAAGTAAAGTAAAGTCAAGTCAAGTCAAGTCAAGTCAAGTTACAAGTCAGGAGTGCGCTGCCACGGCCACTATCAAGTTATCTAGTTACAAGATTAATCATGAACCACAAGTTACAAGTTAAGTGTGCACCCCATCGGGTCGCTACTAAGAAGATCAGAAAGTACTAGGATCATACATCACAGAAATC
Source organism: Iris pallida (assembly GCA_029216955.1). Lineage (NCBI taxonomy): Eukaryota > Viridiplantae > Streptophyta > Magnoliopsida > Asparagales > Iridaceae > Iris > Iris pallida. The sequence goes on from JANAVB010025196.1 coordinate 42,527,942, forward strand.
ATGAAAAATCGTACTAGTCACAAGCAAATTATCGAAAACCGTGCCAGGTCGTGTTGGGTCAAGACAGTCGTGTTGTGTGGAACAAGATCTCAAAACTCCAATCCATAAAAGAGAAGCCAAGCCTAAGAAAATAAAACCAAATCACCATGGGCAAATAGGTTGCGCTGGGAATCAGATTGCGCGGGGTTGAGTTGCGCTGGGTTAAGGGCGCTGAGTTGGGTTGCGCTGGGGTCGACTGCACTAGGATAGGGTTGCACTGAGAGCGGGTTGTGCTGGAGCCAAGCCGTGCTGGGAGTGAGCTGCGCAGGGGTGAGCTGCGCTGGAGCCAAGTCGCGCTGGGAGTGAGCTGCGCAGGGGTGAGCTGCGCCAGGGATCAAGCACGTTAGGGATCAAGCGCGCTAGGGTCGAGCGCACTAGGGAATGATGCGCGGTTTGCCAAGGGGCATCGAGCGCGGGTCAGCCCAGCGCTAAAGAGCGTTGGCCGAGGAAGGGTGCGCAGTTCGGCCTTGCGCTAAAGAGCGCTGGCCGAAGTCTTCTTCTCTAACAGGTCGAGAGGAAAACTCCAAGAACACCAAAATTTCAAATCTCATAACTTAGCCAAATCAAAACCAAATTTAGATTTTCAAAGTTCTAACTTGTGTAAAATTGAATTCTCTTCCACATGGAAGCCTCAAAACAAGCAAAAATCTAAGTTTAATAGATCAAATCCAAGAAAATCCAAAAATGATTAAAACTTAGATCTAGAAAAATGGAAGCTCCAAATCACAAAATGCCAAGTTCTAATGTTGTTCACCATGGCCTAATCTAGCTAATGGACAAATAAAATGGGGTGCTTATTTGGTGGCAAGGTGCACTTGCCTATGGTGTTGGTGGAGGAAGGAAGAAGAAGATGAAGAAAATTAATAGAAAGTTATGAGGAGAGAGAAAGTTAGGTGGGGTTTTAATGAGGGATGGTGTGTTGTGTTGAGGGTGGAGGTTAGCTAAGGTAGTCCAATGCATACTAAACCAAACCAAACCAATTCCTTCTCCACAAAATAAAACCACGCCAGGTCAAAACCCAATTTACGAGAAAACCAAAAATCCGCAAGTCGAGCCAAAATACAATTACAGGCCAAAATCCGAGAAAATAAAATACAGGTCCGAAATACATGTAAGTCTAGCCAAAACACGTATTCCGAAATATGGGCATTACAATTGTCATGGTCATTTATCAAGAGTGTGCTGCACAGCAGAGGTATAAGAGGAAGAACGAATGAACTAATCATGGAATGTATCACGTCCTCCTCATTCTCTATCCTCAACAACGGGGTGCCGCATGGGTACTTCAGGCCGGCCAGGGGGATTAGACAAGGATGCCCGCTATCGCCCTACATATTCATCTTATGTACTGATGTTCTATCCCGCCTCTTTATTAAAGCCGAGCAGGATGATCTTTTCAAAGGAATCCGCATAAACCGGTATGTTCCAACCATTTCACATCTCTTTTTTACTGATGATATACTGGTGTTTGGACAGGCAACCCCGACTGCTCTTGCCGCTGTGAGGAACATTCTTCATACGTTCTCTTCTTGGAGTGGTCAACAAATCAACTATAGCAAATCTAGTGTTCATTTCAGCAAAATGGTGGCGCCAAACGAGCGGCGCAATCTCGCGCAATTGATTCAGGTGACTGCTATGCGAGCCTCGGACAAATATCTTGGGCATGATTTATTAAAGCCTAAAGGGAGGATAGCTACATATGAATCATTAGTTGAGAAATGCAGAACTCGCCTCCAAGGCTGGAAGGCGCATCTCCTCTCTCATGCAGGAAGATCGGTATTGATTAAATCTACACTTGGCTCGTTACCTGTGTACTATATGTCAGCATACAAGCTCCCTTGTGCAGTTACAGACTCATTAACAAGGCTACAACGGGCTTTCTGGTGGGTGCACAATATTATGGAGAAAAAACTTCACTTTCTGGCTTGGGATAAAACAACTCAACCGAAATGCCACGGTGGTCTGGGCTTCAGGAAACTGGCATGGGTTAATGATGCGCTGATCGAAAAATTACTTTGGCGATTCCTTAACAATCTGCAACATCTCTGGGCTCGATTGCTTAACGGTATTTATCTCCAAAACAAGTCCATATGGACGGCAAAATGCTCCAAACGGGACTCCCCCACATGGGCGAGTATATTGAATATAAGATCTGTGATGGCTAACAACATATTGTGGAAGATAAGGGGAGGATGGTTTGATATCCTCAACGAACCATGGGTCCCGAGGTTGCCTGGATTCAGAGTTACGCCTAGAGTCGCATTGCCCGACAACATCAAGTTGGTCAGAGATCTAATGATCCCATCATCCCGAACTTGGAACAAGGAGCTCATTGGAGCACTGTTCGAGCCTTTTGAAGCTAATGCCATCATGGATATCTCCTTACGGGATGCTGATGGGGAGGATAGCATCATTTGGACGGGCGCCAAGAATGGCAGGTTTACGTCCAAGTCACTGTATGAATCGCTCCGACGACAATCGCCTAGTTGTTCCAGCTATGGCCAGGACAAGATTTTATGGACAAATCTGTGGGGCATGAGGGCAATGTACCCAAGGATTCAATACTTCATTTGGCGTTTGCTTAACAACGCGTTGCCGACCCTCACGAGTATCAAACAGCGAGTCCCCAACATCAGCTCGCTTTGTCCTTTCTGCCTATCGTTCGAGGAGGACGCCAATCATCTCTTTCTTCACTGTTATGTGGCCAAGAACGTCTGGTTTGCAAGCTGCCTCGGATTGAAAGTAGAAGGTTATATGTCGATCTATACTCTTCTGTCCGAATGGTTAAGGGAGCAAGGATCGAAAGAGGCCTTCCATATTGGTGCTTCCCTCATTTGGTCAATTTAGAAGGCAAGATGTGCATGTGTATTCTGGCAAGTAGCTCCTAACGTCCAACGTATCATCAACTATGCGCAGTTACAGCAAGCAGATCATCTCTGCAGAAGCCAGGAATATGTTCATAAGATTCATAACTTGCGTGTTATGACAGCCATGCCAATGAAATGGAGCTTACCCTTGAGAGGGGTCATCAAAATTAACATTGATGGTGCAACTTCATCCACAACAATAGCAATGGCTGCCGTAGCCAGAGACTCGGAGGGGAAATTTATTGCAGCTAAGACTTGCATTCAACCCCATCTCTATGTCGATGAACGCAGCTTCTGGGCGGAGTTGGAAGCAGTTCAGCTAGGCATTCTTCTAGCACAGCAAATCAAGGCAACAAAATTCATCATTGAGGGCGACTCGTTATCGGTCATCAGGATCTTTAATGGAGAATTAGACCTTCTACCATGGAGAATGCATGATCTCCACTGTCGTATTCAAGACAACATGGCAAATCTTCCGAAACGTCCTACTTTCGTGTTCGTCAGACGTCAAGGGAACCAGGTGGCTCACTCATTAGCCTCCTATGCTTTACACAATTCTGCTTTAGAATTCTATGTAACCCCTCCGGAGTGCATTATTGCCACATTGGAGGAAGATTGTACTGCTTCTTATTCTGCTACTAGTGCAATGCATCAATAAAATCAGTATTCCCATCAAAAAAAAAAAACTAAACACATATCCAAAAGTTTAAAAATATATTTATAATAAATTATAACTAAAATATATCCAAATTATATTTAAAATATTCTAACATAATTTAAATTTTTATATTTCAATCAAATTATACTAAAACTAACTAAATGATATTATCTAACTAAACACATAACCAAAAGTTAAAAAATATATTTATAATAAATTATAACTAAAATATATACAAATTATATAAAAAATATTCTAACATAATTTAATTTTTTATTTCAATTATTATTATTTTTAACGTGCAACGCATGTGAAAGTAACTAGTATATATATGTGCTTTTGCTTTTGCAAATAATAAGAAAACAAGAGGTTTAGTATAGAATTTTCTTACTAGGTTTTTTTGGCATGGTTTGAAGCTGAGAGTGTGGTAGAGCTTCATCTTCTCCAACCAGAGGGTCAGCCATGTAGTGAGCTCGACGAGGAGGTGGTCGAACAAATAGATGTTTTGTAGGTAACCTCGAAAGGGGGGTGAATAGGGTTTTATAAAAATTGAGACAAATAATGAATACAAAGAGCATTTTAAATAAGTGCAAGAAATCAAAAGCTCGATGTATGTTGATCTCCTTCACGAAGACAATACAGTCTCAGAATTCTCTCCCACTTTAATCCACTATTGAATGAATAGCATACAACACGAGCTTTGATCCAAAGACTTGTCAACAGATCCAAAGACTTGTCAACATCTTACACTTGAGCTTTGATCCAAAGAGCACAACTTCAAACATAAGATGACAGAAATGATCTTTTAAACGCTTGAAAGTCGAAAGTTACAACTCATTAACACTCTAGCATAATGGTAGTTGGCAATGAAGGCTAGGTGTATTGGAGCTTTGGGTTTTTGGTGGTTGAAAAACATTATGGCTAAAGGAGATCGCTATGAACGAGGCTCACAAAAAATAACAAATATTGTCCATCAAAAGGGTGACAACTAATGCATTTATAGTTGTGCATGCGGTATACCACTGGTGTACCGCTCTGTATAGTAACGACTAGTTTTCTAGTCGTTGGATGAATTTAATGCACCAAAAATCTGCCCAGACGGTATAGTGGTATACCTGTCTGATGGTTTTTGGCCCATCCTAAGGTTCTGTTTGAAAACTGGGTTTTACCAGTATACCACTAATATATCGGTAAGAAGATTTTGGTTGAAGATACTAGTCTGACTCCCAGTTTCAAACAATGGGTCCTTTGGGTATCTTTTGGATTGGTATTTCCAATGCCAACTTTCTACTAAGTTTACGTATTCCTACGCTCTTATAACAAGATCATAAACTGCCACATTTAAAAGAAAGATGGCCAACACGGTGAGATTTGAATGATGGATGCAGCAAATACAAGTAGAAGGAAATTTCTATATGTAGATAAACATATGATTAATTTCAATGATGGATGAGATTTGAAATTAGTGTGATTAAGATTTAATTGAGTGATGGAAAAATTCTAAAATGATAAGAAAGACCCCTCGAAAGCTGCAAGGTTAGAATTATGGCCTCGCATCTCTTTCTTCCCTTTAACCATTCTCTGGAATAGAAGAAGAAGAATCCAGGAGATGTGGTAAATTTTAATTAATTAATTAGTTATGAGAATTATGCATACAAGAACGGCCTAAGATGTGATGAGTATTCCTATTCTTACGGGATTCCAGTAGCGTGCTAACATTTCCTTATCAAATGGAAGGAAATGTTACATGAGGAGTCCACATGGTAGCGTGCTAACACTTTGCATCAGTTTGAGGACAATAACGAACGTACGACGAGGGTGTCAACACAATAGGTGGAAAAGAATGTCACGCATAGAATTTTTTGCTCTACCGAGAATGCTCAGAATAACCCTCTCCAGACCGGGTTAAGTTGGAAGGCTCTAGAGTTTTTGGAATGTTGTGGAGTGCTCTTGAAATCTGATGAGACTTTCCTATATTTTTTGAAGTTCTATACTCTTCTTATCATGTAAATAATTTATTAAGAAACCTTATAAATATCTTAGGCATAAAAACTTCGTTAGATGTTAAGCAACTGGCAGAGTCATGGTCACATTTGTAAGACCCTTGAATCTATAAATAGGGTAAGAGTCTCATTTACTCCTCACCACAAAAAATTGTAAGTCTCTTCATATCGTAAAAGTTCTTCAAGTGTCCAATATGTGTCCACTCTTCAAATGTCCACTCTTCTCTTCTCTTATCATTTCTTGTCAATTTGCTCATGAAACTTCAAGAGGAACACGCACAGGTAGTGTAGACAAAATCACGCGAGTCCATGACACTATGCTAAATCATAATAACAATGATAATAACTACAACAAAAACCTTAATAAACATCAAACCTAACATCAGAATCACAATGTCTATATCTTCAGCTAAGTATTCCAATGCCATGTCATTAGCTTTCATCTCAAGAGAAAAATGAAATGAGAGTATAAAGAGCAAATAATGAATGGAACAAAAAAAAAAAAAAGCAAAACAAACAAATACAAAAGGAAACCAAAATCCCCACTCTCTTTAAGTCTGTGAGGTTTCCAAGTTCTTACCAGACCACTCCATCTTCCACTCCAGAAATTCAAATGGTGCAAAATTATTGATAAATCTTCTCATGGTAGTTAGATTCTAAAGCAGTCTATAAATAAAAGCGCCCATAAGCTATTTACATAAAGAAACTTGGCCAATACAAAGCACCACACTATTGTTTTCCACTTTTGGAACTGAACCACCTTCTAACTGGAAGTTACAGTGAAATTACATATCTTCCACTATCCAGTCATTTACAGCAGTGAAGACTACTAAGCTGATATCTTCCCTTTAGTCCCTGTTGGATGGAGGCTGCCACAAACAGAGATTATTGCGGACAAACTCCATATTTGCGAACCTCTGTTGCTCGATAGAATTCTGTGCTTTAGCATGCAACTGTTCAGAGATGCACGCCCTGAGCTTATGCCACAAGTTACAACTACAAACTTGGCTCAAGATTCTGATGGCGACCTTTTGCGATTCAAGACAATGCTATCCATGCAAGGACCACCAAAACACTGCAAATTACGTTTGAACAAGAAATTCAGGTAAGTATGAAGAGAATAATCATGCTGTCCTCGTTGATAACAAATTAAATGAACATGGAAATGACCATGAAGCTTATAATTTGGAAGAGCTGCATAGGTCTCTCCTAAGCATTCCTGGGGGAGAGGTGGACCTCCCTCCAGAGTTGCCAACAAATCCCAACAACCTTATTGCTCATAATAGTCGGCAAAAGGGTAAGATTCATAGTTGTGATCCATCATACAGGCCACTCCTCTACATTCATGCCACGAGAGGATATAGATCTCCGTCAATTAGTTGACAAAAGATCCATACAATCTTATATTTGAACACAATAGGGAAAAAAAATGTCAAATTACCAAGTCCCTTTATTTGTTTGGTTTTCTTCACGACCATTAAGCATGTTGCAAAGACACAGACTCAGAATGGACATAACACGAATTTGAAAAACGACTTAAAAAAATTAAGATCGGGTTTGGGATGGATATGATCATAAACACACATGAAAGTATATTTGTCTACATATTTTATACTTCACATCAAACCCTATCTATATTTATGCATGTTTTGGATAGTAAGTAGGTCCCAAGAAGTTCTAGAATGGTTCCGTTAATGCAAAGAGATGTTACTTTCTAATATCTAAATTATGTTTGGCATGATAACAATCATCCAAACTACTTTCAAGTTTCAACATTGTTTGGGTCCCTTAGGCCCAGATACGAGTTGCCCTTATCCAACACTCGTGTCTGAGGTAGTATTGTCTCTCATGTCGTATATGAGTTGGAAATGGATACGGATATGCGGATAGATTTTCTAGATGAGTATCCAACCTAGCTCTTAAGTGACCTCTATCTGCTTCATTTAAACTCATTTTCACAGGTACATCTGTCACCATAATGAGATGCTATTACATTGGCACATTACAGAGAGACTACTTTGATAAAATCCTATTAGGACAAGCCGAAACTATGGCATCTTTAGATTTTTTATTGTTGTCCATCTTGCTACAATGGCAACTTTTCATCTGTTAACCTAAATCTTAATTTGTTCATCGAAATGCTCCCAATGTTGTATGAACAGGAATATGGCTTGACCTATGTTCTTAGTATCTTACGATCTTATGATACGATATGGTACAATATACTACATTTCGTTACATATTTGGTGATTCGATATGATACATGTAGGCTGATAGGTAGTATCGGGTTTTTATTTGAGTCATGTAATAAGAATCTGGATTATGGAACTACATAGACCTATAAAGATGAAACAAATAAAAAAAATATGTGAAAATTATATAAAATCATGTTTCTATATGGATTTAGAAGGATAGGCCTAAACTCCTAGAGTTATTCTATCATAAGGTTTACACGAGATATGATACGCAAACAAAGCTACATTATGTGTATTGCGAGTTGACAACCTAGGAGATGAGATGATAAGGACACCATGATATAGACACTTCAGTAGTTTTGATGTATTTTGGAGTATTTATGTGTCCGATACGTAGACACGACATAAACATGGGACCATTCGGCTTTGGAAAACCAAAAAAATACAAAATGCAAAAAACTAGAAAACTATTACATGGCAGGTTGATCTTCAGCACAACCGAATCATTGTGTCAACAATGTTTTCTTCCGTACTTCTCTCTTTTTGATTTTAATATTTTCTTGTTGGATTGATAGGAAAAGTGCCCCAATATCGGTACCGGTCATATCGAGTATCAAACACTATCAGATCAGACACATTGACGAAAACTATATAATAAATTTTGGAAAGTTATGGAACAAAATGTAGGCCAATTTCAATACAGTTGTGGCCCATTCCACGAGCCAAAATGAACATAAAACTAGGGGTGAGCAACGGTTCGGTTCGGTTCAAACCGAACCGATTATACCAAAACCGAAAAAACCGACAACCGAAATTTACAAAACCGAAAACCGAACCGTATGAACAAAATCCGAACTGAACCGAACCTAATTACAGAATTCGGTTTTCTGTCGGTTCTCTTCTAATTGCAAAAAAAAAAAAAAAAAAAAAAAAAACACAAGCAGATCATTGTCGAGAAATTTTTTTTTTTGATTTAGTAATGTTCAGAACAAAATAACAAAAGGGAAAAAAAAAAAGAAGACATCATGATTTCCAAAACAATGATGTAGATATTAAGAAAATTGTGATTTGCATAATAAATTTGAAGAAAAAAGCAACTATATTTACCTCGCATCGATTGATCCATTGTGTATGTAGCTCACAAGAGCAATTTTTCAAACAGTCTAAGTGCTTCCATGCCATCTCCTTTGTGCTTCCATGCCATCTCCTTTGAATGCTTCCACGGCCCAAAAATGATGATTGTTGAATCAAATACAAATGCATCTCTCTTCCATTAGTGGAAAGAGGTGCAAAATGAACATCATCTCTCTTTTCCATACATGCAAAATAAAAGAGCAAAGAGCAGAAGAAATCACCTCTTTCCAAATCAAAAGTGTTGAGGCTCTGGATCTGAAGAAATGAGGTATTTGGAACTCTGGATCAGATATTTGAAAGAGAAAATGATCTGTCGGAGCCCGGACCTGAGGCGGGAGGGACTCGCGTCGGAGCGGGAGTCGGAGTGCGTCAGAGCGGGAGTCGGGAGAGAGTGATTTTCAGAACAAAATAATGGAGTCGGGGTGAGTCACAGCGGGAGTCGGGAGAGACGAGAGGGACTAACCCCATTGTCATGGAGAGAACCGAGAGAGAAAGAGCGGCGCAGAAAGAATGGAGGAAGAGAGAGAATAGGGTTAGATTTTTTTTCTGTTTTGTAAAAATGTAATTATGTAATACGGTTTTCGGTTCGGGTCGGGAACCGAATCCCAAACCCGTTATCCGAACCGAAAAACCGATTTCTTTAGCACCAAAAACGGAAATCCGACCCGCTTGTTTCAAAACCGACCCGAATTGTTTTTTCGGGTCGGTTTCGGGTCAAAAACCGAAATTTGCACACCCCTACATAAAACAGCCAAGACTAGATAAATGTTTTCCAAATTATAGCCATCTATTCATGGTTTTGGGGTACCGATATTTGGCAATCTAGGATCAGGTCTGCTTAAATCATATCCTTATAACTATACATGTTGGTACTAACTGAATTTTAAAACCTTAGACCATACCTTGTTCACTTTGCCGAAAATTCCTGTCTTAGAAAGAGCACATAATGCAAAAAACAAGGCCCTGCGTCCATTGCACAAGAGAGTCGGAAAGTGAAGCCATCATCCCTTTAGAGTATCCTACGAAGTACAAGAAGGGGCACAAATCAGTAATGAAGTAACAGAGCAAACAGTAGATCATTGATATACTGGAAGGTTAGATCTATCTGTAGGTAGACAGGGTCTGCTTCAGTAGACCCACCCATAAGCTTGGTCCGCCAACTGGGTAGCAACATTCCGTTGCTCATTTGACCGCACATCATCCAGGCCGGGCAGAATGCAGACCTTTCAAGTTCTAGTACAGATCTGATATTAACATGTTACTTTTTGAGGTCATTTTATAAGGTTTTTGGAGAAACCTCTGTTATCAATGGTGCATCGAAGCACCTGACACAGGCATGAGGTGCAATCAAGGCACCTGGCCATGGTGCAAGGTGCGACGCTCATTGAGGTGCACACCTCAGCTACCTGGTGTGAGGCATGCATGGCGCATCGAGGCAGCATCATGGAATCCAACATAAAATTGCAGGTTTATTTTATTTTATTTTATCTCAATGCTAAAGCCATAAGATGTAACTTACTTTAACATAGTGACAAATACATTATTCTAACACATTGGCACATGATCACAAATTCCTGCTTTACCAATTTTCCCTTCACCCTCTTTATTTCTCGACCCTCTCCCAGTTCTTCAACAATACTTTGTTGACCCTCTATTTCAGTACCTATTGTTGACCGTCTATGTTGCACGAGTATGGACACGGATACAGATAAGAACACAAAATCGCCCGGATAAAGGATACATACATTTTTCAAATATGTATAGCAACATCACCTTTGTTGCACGAATATGGGTGTACAAACATGATACATATACGGGCACCACTTTCCCGTGTCCGTGCAACATAGTTGACCGTCCTCCCTTGATTTTCGACAACCTCTTGTCAGCTGAAGGGTTCATGTTATTTTCTCAATTTGCAATTTTCAATTTTTCTGGTTTTTTTTCTTTCTATTTTATATTTTCAATTTAGTTTTTGCAGCGGCTTTACTGAAGCAATGAAACTCTACAACTAAAGTCTAATAACCTTTCTTAAGTGGTTTCTTTCATTTTGCAGTTTTTCTTTGAATTAAATGACAATTATTTTTGCTTTTTCCACTCACTAGATCAAATTGTTCATTGTCAGCACCGCCACCAATCTTCCTATATGGACAACTACCATTGTTGTCCAGCAACACTCATGAGAGATTTAAATTTTGTAATTTTTTAATTTTTTTCTAAAATTGTTCTTTTAAGTTATCAACACAATAAATTGTTGATAATGATATTGTTATCGATTTATTGTACTTTGTAAAGTTTTAAATCAACAAATGTGCACCTCGCTTCAACGAGGCAAGTGTCACGCCATGTGCCTTGCCCTCGAGCACCATGTGTACCTTGCACCTCGTTATGCAACTTGTGATGTGGCAAGGCTGACCTGTATAAGCTCATTTATGTTAGGGATAGATTAAATTAAGTATCTACCTAAAATGGTTTCAGGGCATTGGGAGGGCTGAGAGCAGGGTGGATCTTGTATAAGAACTTTTGAGTTTGGAGAGAAAGATGAGAGGATGTTTTCTACGTTAGTTTTAATAGTTTCTTGTTCAATCGTTCCTCATGAAATCATACATTCAAACAATTTCATCTTCCCTGTCTCCTCTATTCAAGCATATTGTGTCGTCTAACTGAATAGTTGTCTGCCTAGGAAGTGTTCATGGAAGTCAGCCTAGAAAAATTTAATGTGAAGGGGAATGAGGTGCAAATCAGAACGCCAAATCGCACATGCAGTCTAGTGCAGTGGCAGGGACTTTAACCTGGTGTGGAGGTTCAAATCTCGTCTAACACTCATTTTAAGCAGATTTTGTAAGAAAACATATGGTGTGTGAATCCAGCTCTTAAACAAAATGTGCATTCGATCTGCAGTGTCATATTGAAATAATATAAATATTTAACCCTCACAAGTGTCTGCCTATGTTTTATGTCATGACCGTAGCTACCTCGACTACGAATTTGGCACCAACATATAGGGTTGTCGTTGGGTGGAAATCCGGTCATAAAAACTTTTCAAATCTTTTATGGAGCTTTCTTATGCTCCACAACCGATCCCATTCTCATGGTCACCACAACTTTGGAGTAAAGGTAAAGTTTCATCTTTTTTTATCACTCCTAAAGCTAGTTTCTTCTTAGCAGTTAAAAATGGAATGCAAAATAATAATAATAAATTAATTAAAAAAGTGCCGTCAAAATTATGCATGATTAACAAATTCCTCTATTCTGGTCATATTTCTTTGTTTTGTTTAGGACTGGGAGTTTCAGGAGATCTTTCAGAATATTTTGCTACTATTTAGAATCAATGAAAACGGAAAGAGTTGTCTTCTTTAACAGATCAAGTATTATGGGTCTAGCATTCCTCGTCCTTTTAGTGTCGTGAGATTTGGAGATGTGGCCTTTTACTCTTTGATCAAGGTGGGAGGTGTCATGAGAAGACAACTATGTTAAAAGATGATAACATTTGACACAAAGCAAAGTTATATTGTCGGAGAGAGATCTCAAGATGCTTAAAGAGTAAGGAAAAGCATGTAAGTTGCAGGAAGTTCTTGAATCTTCCGACAATTATATTCAAAAAAAATAAATGGGATGAACTTGCTAAAATCGTCAAAATTATTACATGCATACTTTGCTTAGCGATAAAGGCATTAAGTACATTCACTTACTCGAAGAATGATCAGCTTGAAGCACATTAAAATACAAGCAGCATGATTATTTCATGACTAATTAGTCGAAGAAACACTGATTGAAGTATCGAGAGAATGCTATGTCACTATGTGGCTCATGGGAAAAAATGTTACACGACATGGTAATTGGGTTACAAAGAGAAGTCAGAGAGGGCAACAAGCTTAATATGGTTTGATAGGAGGATTGGCGCATCTACAAGCCATATATTGTACTCCACGATATAACATAGGTTATACCTGTACAATTTCCATATATACTCCATGATACACCTCAGCCAGAAACCAAATGAGTTTAGATAGAGAAAATATTCTGTTCATATGATTGTTTGATAGTTGTTCAATGATATAACCTCAGACAGAAAGATAAACAAACAAAAAGAAGGAACCGTTTAGCTCTCTGACCTGGTGGAACTTGTGATATGTGATCGAGTGCCATCTCCTCTGAGAGCCCTCCAAGAGCAGCTCTATAGGATTCGAGTTGCACAGACATCAACTCTTGCTTACCTCTGATTTTCTGACATCCGCACTATGCATTCTATGACACCATTTGTAACCTCGGAATCCATGAAGAAGCCATTCGAGTAAAATAGAAATGGATTCAGATAGTAAACAGCAGCATGGAGATGGCTATGAAGATAGTTGTTCCATATTTTATCTATAATGTCCCAATAAGGCATATATGTATTTTTTTTCACCTCCTAGGTTCTTCCCTATTTCCTCCTTTGTCATATCCATCGCTTCATATAAGAACCCCATTGGAGATGCATCACTTTCATTTATCATACACAAAACACCAATCACCGGGATTGTGATTTTCAAAATACCAATCGCTGCAGCCCAAAAGATTCATGCAGTAATCTGCACACACTATCCAGAATATATTATATTTCTCTTCCAACTTTGCCCCTGCAGCTTCCATATAACATGAGGCATCGTGAGTGATAATCTGAACCACGTTCCGTACCCCCACGACTTCAATAACGGTAGTGAGCAACGATACCAATGCATCTGTATCCCCAATTGCATGGGTGGCATTAACTGATTTTAGTAGACGAGTGTCCTGCGGGCAATCTACAAGAAAACAAATCCAGCTCCCGCCTGCTTTGGTCGGTCGAAATATCCAACAAGATGGTACGTCCAGCACCTAATTATGTTCTTTTCTTTGTCAATGGATGTACCATGGTACTCGATTGAATCTTTTTCTACGCTTTTTCCCATTCGACATTCGACATTTAAGTCACAGTTTCTGAAGCTGTATCAGTAAAAAGGAGCAGAGGTTCACACAAAATGCCATGTAACTCAACACACACATATATATAGCATAAGTAACAAAATGCTGAAAAGGAATAATAAGAACATAAATCTTTTCATGAGCAAGAACTAGGTGCATAATCACAAAGGCTTCCCCGGACTCCCAAACCAAACTTCTAGGATCTAATGATTTATGGTATTCCCCCCTTCTGAAGCTAAAAGATTGACATGATGACAAACTAGGTTGCATAGACACGGATTCAAATATGAATATGATACAAATTCGAGAATGACACTTCTAGAAAATTTAGGATAAGGACATGGCGTGGTTATGGTCATATACACATAAATTCATATCTATATACATAGTTTATACATTAGATCTCATATATATATATATATATATATATATATATATATATATATATACATATTATATAAAGTAACTAGGTTACGAAATGTTCTAGAGGGGATTCACTGCAAAGAAATGTTACTTTCTCATGCCCCACTTATGTTAGTCGTGATCATGACTATGTCAAGTAACTTTCATCCATATATTGAGTACCTTCGGAACATAGCCATAGCCAAGCTACCTCATATGTAGAGTAAGTATCATGTCGGATACATGTCAAGTATGGACACGAATACGGTCCTATAGAGGAGTACACCTAGATGACAAATAGTCCTGCAATTTAGTCAATCTTCCACAGGCCATTCCCAATTTAGATTTGTATCTAATAGCCAACACCATTTTGAAGAAAAAAGCTCGACAACATTTTCAGTTTTCAAGTAAATGTCTAAACGAGCGTATCTTGCAACAGAACTTTTGTTTTCAAAGACGAAAAGAAAAAAAACTTGTGACCTATGTTGCATAGACACGACACAGGATACAGGACACGACACGATACAGACACAGCAACATATATTTTCTAAAACACTAGCTAGGATACGACACGATAATATATATATATATATGTGTGTGTGTGTGTGTGTGTGTGGAGGGCTCGGGATCCCTGCATTTTTGCATCCCCATGATCACAACCATTGGATCATGTTTAAGTTATTTAATCTTTAACCATCGGTTTGAATCTTAACCGTTGGTTTGAACATATCAAATGTTAAGATTAGATGACTTAAACAAGATCTAACCGTTATAATCATAGGAAAATTTGGGCATACATAAGAGTGGTGATCATGATCCCTCGTATATATATATATATATATATATATATATATATATATATATATATATATATATATATATATATATAACCATTTAGTGTTAGATAATTGAATATTTGCATCTTTAAAAAATAGGTAGTTGTCTGTAGGTTGTGGCCTAGTGGTAGCAACGGGGGCCCCGACACGGAAGACGCAGGTTCGAATTCTTCCTTGGCATTTGCCAAGCCGGAGAAAAGGACACCTAAAAAAGGGATAGTTTAAATTAAAATGCAACAACAAAATGTTTCAAGTTTTACCTTTTATATTTGATATTTAGCCTTATTTCAAATAAAAACACTATAAAAAATGTGACACGTCCTTATTCGGAAAGTATTTGTGCCCAATTTAAAATAAGGGTTATTTACACTGACACCCCTTATGTTTTATGTTTATTACGCTGACCTCCCTTAGTTTAAAAATAAATACACTGGCGCACTCTATGTTTTGTGTTAAATACACGGACCATCCCTAAGTTTTATAATTTATGTAAAGAATTTTACACAGACCACCCCTACTTTAAAAAATATATAAAGGACAGGGGAGTCAGTGTATTTATTTTTAAACTAGGAGAGATACGCTTAGTAAACACAAAACATTGGGGGTGTCAGTGTAAATAACCCATAAAATAAAAATATGAGGGCAGGTAAGGACATATGTCCTTATTTGAAGAGTGTTCGTACCTGATTTCAAATAAAAATATGATAAGATGTAAAAGTGAGTGTCCAAAACGTGTCTGAAGGCAGTCTGAGAGTGCCGATGTCCGACACGAAATACATTACTTAGATGAGAGTGCATGTGCTACATAGATTGAGAGTCATCAAAATCATTCAAGATTCCTCCCATCATAATGGTACACGGAATATCGCACAACAAAGCTCCACCAAAGTTATGGCATAAATCTGATTAGAGGGGGCATGCAATTACATTGTCATTACAACAATATTGTGCGTTGTGGCAACATGACGATGTGGTCGTGAGAGCATTGCAATGCATTGTTGAAGCACTATAGTAGTCTCGCAGCATAATTATGATTCCTGTTTGAGGAAGTATATATGGAACCGCCAAGCCACGGTTAGACCCTTGGATAAGTAACAATTGTTTGAGGAAGTTGGAAGGAAAATATTGTGACATGTTGTCGTAAGTGATTGTAAGATAGAGACGCGAAAAGTTTAAAGGTAGCACAAGATCTAATCACTTTGCTTAGTATCTTGCGAAATATTTTTCTTGCATAGGCCTATACTAAGTATTTGTTTTTTAAAATCTAGTAAGGGGCACACAAGTTTGAGAGGGAATCCTCCCTTGCACAAAATACTGATAAGTCATTCAACCTGATTTCAACCATATATTCGGTTGAAATTCATAGCTAAGGTAGCTAGGATCAAAAGAGTGTTGAACTAAAGATAACATGTAATGACACCAAAGACAATAATAACAAATATAACTATTTAATCTGATTCTGCAACAGCCTCCCTCCACAACCAAACTGCAAAACTTGATTTACATTTATCATAATAGGGTTATAAAGCCAACTCTCGAACCTCTCAATCAACCTTGTATTTGCAACTTTAAATCGTTTTCCATACTTTATATCCCGTTAACTTAGTTTTGCACCTCTACAACCAAATTGCAGAAGGTTACTGAATCAGAATAGGTTCACAAGGCAAAAACTCCTAAATCTCCCAATCAACCGTGTGGTTTCAACTATATAATTTATTTTCCATATTCTTATATGCCCTTAACTCTAATGTGCACCTCTATTTATACCTCAATAAACCTAGTACATCTAAGCTTTAGATTACCCCTAATTCAAAATAGATTTAGATTAAATATCAACCGGATAGATTTTTGATAGATTTAGAAAATACCAAATCAAGATACATTTAGATTAAATACTTATTTCCTTTGCTTCCATTTATCCTCTATAAACATTCTAATTATAGGTAGAGTTGTTTAGTGACCGGCCCGTACTAGGCCCAGGCCTAGCCCTAACCTACAAACAATGCAGGCCAGGTTGGATTCTATTATTAGTAAACTACTGCTGACCTATGCTCGGCCCATTCAAATAAATTATTGTGGTGTATTCTCTTGCTAGTTTGCATTTACTTGATTGTTCGACAAAAATAAAATAGGTTAAGAATCGAACCCATCCCCAAATAAAAACTAGCCCTCATATTACACTAATCATGAAAACTCGTTGTGAGCAATTATGATTCAATTATTTAATAATATTTTAAAAAAAACAAAATGCCCATTTTTAGACCTATATATAAATTATTGTTCTTGTTATTGTATGTCATTATTAATAACAATGTTTTTATTTTATACAAAACAAACAATATTTGCACTTAGAAACTCATTTTTTGTAATTTTCTTATGGTTATGCGAAATCGAAGAAATTATGCTTTTAAGTTTCCAAAACTTTCCATTAGCCAAACAGAGTATGTTGAGCGAGTGGAAAGTTGAAAAAAAAAGGTTAGAAAATTAGTGGAAACTAGTGTATGTTTTTATTTACTTGCATCTTTGGCAAAAAAAATGTATTAATAAATTTGCCATTAAAGCGGAAACTAGTTTCCATCCAAATGGATTGAAATTCATAAGGAGTAATTATGACCCGACTATTTATTACTTTTTAACTTTTTCAAAATGAAAACTTTTATCCTTCCATATAAATTATTTTTTTAATTATCGCGTGCCATCATTCATGACAAGTTTCCATTTAAACTTTCTAGCAAACAAATAAGGTTTTAATTGGAAACCAAAAAAAAAAAAAACTTTCCTTAGTTTTATAAAAATTTTACTTGCCTAACACGTCCTAACTTCCCATCTACCAAATGGGCTCTTAAATTCGTAACTTGAGCACAATGGCTCACTTTTGAGCCTAGGGTGGGCTAGGTCAAACCAGGACCCCGACCTAGGACAAGTTTGATTCATCTCTAAATTGGAGCATTTGTCATTTTTTCTCAACAACTCGGCCAAAAAAACAATAGTTTGGTACCCGTTTGAAATGGAGAAAGATCCATTTCAAATGATAAAAAAAGCATACTCGATGCGTTCGCCATTTGCAGTCATTTTTTTTATAGTCAAAACAGCAAGTTGTGGGTACCAAACATATTATACTTGTGTTTTTTGCCAAAATGGTCCGTTTTAGACGGAACGAAACTAGCTCATAGTCTTATTTAGTCATCAATCTATCTATATACCTTATATGCAAACTGATGTTTATACAAAGTGGATCCAAGCTACACATAAAATGATATTGTGTTTTGCAAATTACAAACGATCAACAAGGAGTACATTTTGGATGACATGTGATGCCACTCCACTTGTATAGCTTTCATGTTTATAATACTAAATATTTTCGTGTTTATAACACTAACTATTTTCGTTCTATTTGGCTTGCCTAGGAATAATCAGGTCATTGGGGCTTTTGTGCATGTTGTTGCGTGGAAGGTTAAATTAATTGGGATGTTTAGGAAACTCCGATTTTTTCTTCTCTCTCTTCTTAGTGATTAGTCGAAAGGTGAATTTCTGTTGTTGGTGCGGCACGCACATCAAACTCGTTTTGATACCACTTAAAATTTCATACTAGTGTAAAAGATAAAGAAACAATCTTCTAAAATCAATTTACAATATTTACCAAAATCTACTAAATCAACTTACATCACATGATGGACTAAATCTGCTAAATAAATCTTTAAGATAATAGAAACTAATCCTAAATTAATCTTGAAGTACACCAAAATTGGTGTTGAACCAATATTCTAATCTCACCATTGTTCTGGTATGTCCATAACTGATCTGAATTCATGGTCATCTACAGACCATATTCTTCTATAAAACCCATATGGTTGCACGCATGGATCTCAGTCCATAAAATGGGTATTCGACAAACAAGGTCACACTGGAATAATATAATGCCATGGCAGGGACTCGACTTTAATACAATTGATAGCCACCCATACCGATCCCATCCCGGTCAACACCAAAATTGTGCGTCTTATCCTAGTCAACTTAGTAAAGAATTCCTTTTAAGAAAAATAGAGAACTAAAACAAAACAAAAAATGTCTTTCATAATGCTAGGATACCTTAATGTTATTCCATTCAAAACTGTCTAGTGTTGGATACTTTCTTAGTAAGTAAAACAAACAAAAAAAATATCATTTACGGGTAGATAATTCAGTAATATTCAATATTACTTCTACAGAAAACAAATTATACCTAGATATAAAAACATTTTTTAGTTTTTTAAATAATTTCTAAAAGAAATTGGCTTTCCGAAAAAAGAAAAAAAAACTTTGAAACTCCAATATGAAACCATGGAAATTAATACTCATAAGAATAGTTTAAAACCGACTCTGATACCGAGGACCTTGATTTATACCTGAATAAATCTAGTGCATGCAAGCTTTAGATTAAATCCAACTCGAATATAAGATAGACTTAAATTAAACCAAATCCAAATATATTTAAATAAAACGAAATCCTAGTAGATTCAATATAATCTAACCCAAATATAATTATATTTTTGAAACTATATAATTGGTTTTCCTAAATACAAGATATAAAGACATAAACCAAATAGAGAGGATCTTGTCACACAAAAACCTAGAAGGCCACGAGTTAGAGAGTAGGTAGACCTACCATTTTGATCATGCAACAGGTTACTAATTTTAGACAACCCCAAAATTAGAAGTTAGACCAAAGGAGCCAAACAAAAGTCCCAAAGTTGACTGTCGATCTAAGGAGTGATCCAAACACCGATATTTGTCTTCTTGAGATCATTTTGGACACCGCTCGAAAAAGAAAATATCATCTTTATCAAAGAGTTCTCCCATCTAAACCACATCAGCTACGGAGAACAAGAACACTCCACAAAAGGACAGACAAGACAAATATAGGGTATTGTCACGAAGAAAACTATATGGCCATTTAGCTTAGTTGGTAGATCTACCATTTTTTGAGTCATACAACAACTTATTAATTTTGGGCAAACACCAAAAATAGGAGATTGCGGACACATGGAAACAGATAGTGGTTGCAAAAGTCGTTAACAACATAAATAAGTCGTACAACAACTTATTAATTTTGGGCAAACATCAAAAATAAAAGGTTGCGGCCGCATGGAAACAAATAGTGGTTGCAGAGGTCGTTATCAACATAAACGGTCACCAAATAAATGACATCCAAAACATATTTCTAAACCAAAAAAAGGAAAGAAAAACACCATGATACCTACCATCAACCACGTTTTCTTCCAAGTAAATCATTATATTAGATATAAATTAAGAATGGATGTAGCGTGCGTATACCTATGAAACTGGTATGAGGAGTTTAAAGGACAACTCTTCTAGTGATTGAAAAGAGAGTAAAAGGAGATGACAAAAAAGAGGCATCATGTGCATCATGTGACCATATATTTTATGTATTTTTAACGTCAAGTCTCCCACAAAGACCACATTCCTGTTCAGTATCACGGAGCCAGCGTGTTGCACGTGCATGCAACCAAAGACGAAATATTTTTCATATATACCCTTCAAAATTATTGAATTTGCTTGTATTTTCCTACAAAAAAAATTGTAGGTAATTAACGCGTCGGCTACCCACAAACTTGGACTAGCTTGTCTGATCAAAACCAACAAGGGCCAACTTTTATACCCTTTAATAATCAAATATTGTCTTCATCTTCTCTTCGGACTGATTCAACACACCTTTACTAATAGTTCTTTATATCATTGAGTATAAATTTTTGACTCTTTGTCCTTTCTTAACCACCATTGCGCCTTTTGAATTTTTTGTGGATTATATGGAGGGCCAGTCCAAGAGGTTGGGTTGTCCTATCGAGAGCTAGTTTTGGTTGCCCCTTGACCCTTATTGTAGGTCGATCCTGGAGAGTCACTCGTGACCCCGATGTCTATCGGGATCACGATGAGCCTGGGGGTTGCCCTAATCAGAGGGGGGTTGCCCCTTGATCCTTATTGTAGGCCGATCATGGAGGGTCACCCGTGATCCCGATGTCTATTAGGATCATGTTGAGCCTTGGGGTTGCCCTACGCAGAGGGGGGTTGGCCAAGCCCCACGTCTTGTCTGGCTTATTATTAGGCTGGCCCTGACTATATGCCAACAATAATGTACAAACTGATGGATCAAGTGCTAATGATACCAAGTTTGTTCTTCAAATTCAAAATATACCTAATATCGATGGAAGTACTTATCATACAACGAACATATTTATATTTAAAGAGTCAATCTAATGATTTTACATAAAGTATTATTTTCCATTGGAAGATTACCTAATATCGACGTGAGAAGTAGAAGTGTTTTGTCTTCATGTTCCAATTTTACGCCAATGCAAAGCAATTTAATGGTTGTCTTATTTAAGTATAGAGATGGTTTATAATTGTTGTGCCTTATTTCATGCATAATCCATATAAATGTTTATTTATAAATATTTATGCTTTGAAATACTCTTGGTTCTGTACAGATTTTCAAGCTTCAAGCATAAACTTTACTACAAATGTTTGATTCATAACGTCGTATATGATTTTATTAGTTAAACAACACACCATCGTGCCCGATGCCCTTAGATACAGGTCTTCCTTCCCAATCAGTATTGGACATGTCTTTAGGTTTCCTCACTCGTCCATGCAAGATCATATGGAGATTGGAGACCTTCATTCACTAGATCCCTTTAACCCTTCTTTGTCGTAACAAGAAATTCCTTACTCCATCAAACTTCTCCACCTCGAAACCATAAATTTACAACCTCTCGCCTAACCTTTCAACAAACCAGCTGTTTTGATACGTATTCGTTAATAAAAAAAATCATAAAATATAATGGTAGACATTGAGAGAATCACAAAACAAAGATGTAGTGTGGTTCAACAAGCGCCTAAATCCAGAATCGGGGCCTCCGCCACCACAGCATTGCATCGTAGGTGAGGTACCTCATGGTAGTATTCATTTTGACCACCTCCAAGGATGAAGGCAATTGCAAGTCTCGTTTGACGTCAAGGTCCTTAAGATAATTTGGTTTGTCACTCAGAAACCTAGAATGCCACGAGTTAAGCTTAAAGCGCGGTAGAACTACCATTTTGGTGGTATACGCACAAGTTACTAGTGTCGGGCAACCCCAAGATTAGAAGTTACCATTGAGGATCTAACTAGGGGCTCCAAGGTTGACCATCAACCTAAAGAGTAATTTCGTTTTCCGAAAATGACATGCAAATCATTATGACCACCGATTGGGGAGGAAAACGTCAACATCATCCAAGCCCTCTCCCATTAGAACCCAATAGGGAACGTTGCACAAGAAAGCGCTCCACCGAAGAACTGACCATACGTTTAACCGATCTTAAGCCGCAACCCCATTGTTTGGGGTCAAATTCCTAGCCAAGCAAGGTACCACGGACCAAGAGAGGGTCTCTCTCTCCCTCTCTCTCTCTCACGCTCCTACCGCTCATACGAGTTGCTTAAAGAAGCACCCAAAAATGGAATGCAAAATATTTTTGTGCACCGATTGGAAAGGAAAATACCACTAAGATGATATCAACCAACCACATTTTCTTGCAAATAAACGATTACAGAAGTGATAAAATAAGAGATGGAAAGGAGGAATAGTAGGTATATACCTAACGGCATGATCTGATCTGAGCACTTACGAGAACAGTCTTTTGGTGATGAAGAACATCGAGAGGGTTAGGGTTAGAGGTGGCGGTGTGTGTGGTGGAGGGGGGTGGGGCGGGGGGTGTGTGGTAGGGGAGGGCTACATTCCCATAAATTTTTTTCATGTGTTGCCCTATATGTTTTGCTTCTATTTATCCTCTATAGTCATTTCGGTCTAGGCCTGGACTTTGGCCTACTAAACTAATGATGAGCTATTTCAAAAAAAAAAACTAATGATGAGCTATGTCCGCATGTTCAAATATCATTATTTGTAGATTTTCTTGCTGGGTTTCTTTTACTTGCTTGTTTAGCAGAAATAAAATAGATTAAGAAATTTGTTGAACCCATCACAAATGTAAAAACTAGCTCTCACTTTACTTTCCATCTAAATCATAAAAACTCGTAGTGAACAACTATGATTTAATTATTTAATAATATTTATTTTTTAAAATAAAACAACCATTTATAAACCTATAGAAATTATTTTTCTTGTTATTGCATGTCATTGTTAGTAAAAATGTATTTATTTTATAGAATATAAATAATATTTGTAATTATAAGTGGAAGCATGGTCTGCAGGAATTTTTTTTCAATTTTATTTGATAAGATTACGATTAACTTTCTATGATCATAGTAGTTGTGATTAAGCCCATAGGTGAGTTAGGACCATCTTATAGTTATATGACCTCTAGATATGTTATATAAGCATTCTATAGCTATATTATATTTTACTATGATTTTTAGATATTTTTAACTATTTATTTTATGAAGATTTATATTTTTCAATGACTTTCATGATTTACTATAGGGCCATCAGAAGCTATTTTGAGACAAGGTATTTTTATTTGGGTTCTAGGTAGTTATAAATATTTTCCATAATTTTCTATAATTTTTCTGGATTTTTTTTAATAATAATTTGGATTTATTTGGATTAGAATTGATTTTTAAATCAAATTTTGGATATTAATTATCCAGTCAACGCCCGCGTCAGCAAGCCGAGCCCACCTGTCATCCGCTCAGACCGAGCAGGGCAGGCCCAGCTGTCAGCGAGGCAGGCCGCTGACTCACCCCCTTTCCAATTTAGCTTGGCTAAACCGACTCAAAGTCGGCTGGCCAAGCAGCCTGGCCATATGGTCGTTTAAGTTTTGAGCGGGGCGCGGGAGATGCTGTCACGTGTCCTGGCAGCTGGCTTGAGTGGCTTCCTCTAGCCGACTCTCTCTCTCTCTCTATATATATGTATGTGGGTTATTCCAGAAACCCTTGTTATTTGTAGCCGATTTTGAGAGAGTTTGCTCTCGGAGTTTCCTCGACTTCCCAGAGGATTGCAGACAGTCCCGACCTCGGATTCGCGCGCCATTTTTTAATTGGATTTGTATTGAGGTAAAATTTCAGAAAATATGTTTTATTTACAAATATTTTGCTCCTGAATTTCTGGAGAATTTTGTGAGTGTTGGTTGTTCAAAACTCGACATGTCGCACAGTTTTCGAGATCCCGAGAGATCCTGAACTTCGATTCGTGATCCGTTTGAAGATTTGGAAATCTAACATGATGTTCTTCGACATATAATTTTTTTCAAAATTTCAAAGGTTTGTTTCCTATTTTATTTATTAAGATGAACTCATATTTGATCGGTAAATCACTGTTTTGGTCACGGTTAGCCATAACGGCAATATCTTTTGATCAAAGCACGATTTTGTGGCACGTTTGATTCTGGTGCACTCGTGGCGCTAAAATCTACCAAGTTGCACTTTCCAAATCTCGAGTTCATGACGTTTGATTAGATAGTTAACGACACGTCTCGATTTGCGTGTCATAGTTTCTAAAATTGGAAACATGACTTTTTATGGCCAAACTTCCTTGTTTAGATTATATTCAAATTATTATCAGGTTATATTAGGTTTTTAAGTAATTTATTCCAAAATTAATTATTATTAGATAAGTTAACCCCTTAGCCACATATTCCTTTATTTTAGAGTTAGAATATTAGAATTGACTTCTGGTTTTCGTGCACGGTTCGTGGTATGATGTACGTTATGGGTTGACAGCTTCTAGATCGACATTTCCCTCATCCTCTACTTTTGACTATGGTTTGTGCAAGGGTTCAGGCAAGTACAGTATTGCATTATGTTTTAGTTCAATATAACACTTTCTCTATTGTTTTCTTGTTTGATATCCCGTGGAGACATTGTTTGATATTTTGTTGCGACATTGTGTAACACCCACTTTTCTAAAATGAGGATAATTTTGAACTTTTATAATTTTAGTCTTTTAATAATAAGATTTAAATCATGTTATGATTTTTGGTAGTTTTTTTCTAATTTTTTTAAAATCTATTTAAATCTGTAAATTGTTATTTTGGTGTTCTGCTAGTGTAACCCTATAGACTACTTGACCGAGAGCCTAACCATGTGATTAGGGTGATTTATTTCTACTTTGGCATGAGGGTATTTTGGTCATTGTGGTTTCTTTTGAATTATTTTATTAATTAATTTGGTGTATTGTGACTTTGGTCATTTGCTAGTGAAACCTTAGAACTACTTTGACTAGAGGCTAACCATGACCATACAATCTAGCTAGTGGACTTAGACTTGATTAGTTGGGTTCTAATTATGTTAGAATAGCATGAATAGGCTAGAATTGACTTAGAATGACAAACCACTTTGGGCCTTTTCTCAAAAAGGGCCTCTAAATGACAATAGGAAGACTTGTTGTAATGTCTGTGGTTCGTATTACGTATTCTGGTATACGTGTACGTATATTGCATGTTTCTTGGCTTGGTTCGGCTTGGTTGGCCTGGTTCGGTTTTGCTTGGTTTCGTATGGACCGAACCAACTCCCACCTACCACCCCACTCCTTCCTTTATTAGCCGCCCAACTCTCTCTCTCTTCATTACTCTTCTTCATTTACTTCTTCTTCTTCTCCACCATCACTTCTTCACCTACCAGGAAGAGAGCTAGGCAAGTGCAACTTGCTTCATGGAGGAACTCACGTTTTTGTTCCATTCTCTTCCTCACAAGATTCTAAAACACTTTAGTACTTAGCGTTTTTGATTTCCATGGCTCATTCTATGTAGATCTAAGTTTCTAGCATTTTCGATCTTCTTGGTTTTGATCTACTGAAATAGCTTGTTTTCGAAAACTGAGAGCTTCTTGCAGTAGGCCTCATGATTTTATACAAGTTTGGTTTTGGGATGACCGGATTTCACCAAGTCCTGGCCGAGATGGAGTTTCCTTGAGTTCCTGAGCTTTTTACGCATGATTGTATTGACCATGTGGAGAAGATATAGTTTTACGCACACGTCTTAACGTGTTAGCGTAGTGTTTAGCCTTTACGCACACGTTTTACGTGCCAGCGTAGTGTTCAGCTTTTTACGCTCACGTCTTAACGTGTTAGCGTAGTTCCTTTTTACGCACACGCATCGTGTGCCAGCGTACTTCGTTTTACGCTGAGCTATTCGATTTTACGCTCGGGACTCTCCTGCTCGCGTAAAATTGAGCTAGCGTAAAATCCCCAGCTCGAGCCGGCTCCTACGAGTGTAAAGTTTGCCCGAGTTTTCCTCGCGTAAAGTCTGCTTGAGAGTTCGCACGCGTAAAATTTTACGCGCGTACAATCTCGCTAGCGTAAAGCCTGGCTAGCGTAAATCCCATCCGAATACTCCCTTGCTCGCGTAGAGCTATCTCATCTTGCTCTTGCTAGCGTAAAGCCAATTTTACGCACAAGGCCCCTTGGCCTAGCGTAGAGCTTGCTAGCGTAAAGCTCACGCGTAAAGTTCCACTAGCGTAACCGGTAGTATGTGCGTAGAGACTTGAGTTCCTATGGCGTACACCTTTACCTTTTTTTATATTTTTACGCCCATTTTATATCCTTACGCCTTTTGTCATGAACTTGATAATCACGAATTTATTTGATATGTTTGGAAATGATAATTGAACATGGCATGGTATGACAAGTATACCTGACATGATTATCTCGAATTGCTGTTGCGATGGCTAACATGACATGACATGACCTGACAAGAATGATTGACCTGGACACCGTGGACGATTGTGTTTGTACAAATAAACCAGTACTGTCTTGCATCATGTCTAGGACATGGAACCCTGAATACCACGGTCAGGGATACCCACTGAAATCAACTACGGCTAATAACTAGAATAAATCAGTAGTCATGAAGAGATTTTCCAGCTACAAGCAATCCCGTTATCTGGGCACACTAGCGGACTTGTAGCCTACCGACGGGTAGGGCACATTTCCAGCACACAGTTATATGGTGCACCCTTCGTAAACGGACATTCGACCCGGGTAACCTGGATGGTCTGCAGGGCTGGTGGCTGTTGGAATAATCTTATTGCATCTTGCTAGTAACTAGGCCTGTGATAACCCTAGTTAGTTAAAGTATCAAGCCGTACTCGTTGCTTGGCCGTGATTGATTGGATGGAATTAGCCCAGCTTAGTCTTGCCCCGATCCTGTACAAGATTGTTACATGACGGGATTATTGATACTGGCCTTAACAATAAAGATCAGAAGTCCAGTTCTGTTCAGGCGAAGGGTTACAACCCCGATCCTTGTTTGGTTTAAGGGTTGTAACCTGGCTCCCGGAGCAGTTCTGTGTCCTCTCTTCGTTTATTATCTTATTGCTCTCCAGGCCATGCTCGTCATGTTTTACTTATTTCAATAGCATGATTATTTATACTGGCCTCAACAATAAAGATTAGAAGTCCAGTTCTGTTCAGGCGAAGGGTTACAACCCCGGTCCTTATTTGGTTTAAGGGTTGTAACCTGGCTCCCGGAGCAGTTCTGTGTCCTCTCTTCGTTAATGTCATATTACCTTACCAATAGTATTTGAGATGGGTTTCTATTCAGGTGAAGGGCTGCAACTCCCGGTCCTTGTTTGGTTTAAGGGTTGTGACCTGGCTACTTGAATGGTTTCCTCGTACTCAGTTTACTGTTGTTATCTCTATTACTATTAGTTCTTTATTTATTACCTTTAATATTCTATTGTGATATGCTAGTTTTAGTTCCTAAGTGAAGCCTCCTTTGTGACACTTGCTCTTCTGGGGTCTGACCCAGCTGGTTTTGTATGGCCAGATATCGGAGCAGCACCAGAGGATCTACCTGTCTTCCAGCCAGATGGTGACCACCAGGCGTAACCCTGACAACGAGTGGGTTTCTTTTTGTCCTCCCACTGTATTATAAAATTATTCTTTTGAGGCGTTTAGCCGGCGAGCACATGTTAGCTCGTATTGCACCTTTACTTATTGTCTGCCTACGGACTGTAACATGATTGACAAATCCTAGGGTTGATCATGTATTACTGAACTCTTGCTAGTCCTCACATTTTGTAACGACTAGCTTCATGATCAGCTGAATATGTAATGTTTGGGACGTCTTACTATTGTATATTTAGTGATCTTACATTTTGTAACCATGCTTGCTTGCTTGAGATTGAGACATTTAGGCTTGTTATTGACCATAGGAGACTGATGGATTGTAGTTAAACCCTCATATATCTAGACAGCCGTGACCGTATAGTGAGATGGATTTCGTTTTATTATGCGTAGCTGGCTATGTATGCCCCCGCTCTCCAGTATTTTGGTTCTGGGGCGTTACATGGTTTAAGTGGTGGCCCATACAGGTCTTGTAAATCAAGATATGTGAGGGTTTACCGAATAAATGTCTCAATCAGTATTCGTCCTTGATCTCTGCACGTATCTTCTAAATCCCTGAAATCTTGACCTGATCACATGTTTATGTCGTTGATCTGTCCTGGCCCTTCCTTATTGTTCCCTATGTCGTCTTCTTCAGCGGCATTGTTCCTGGACCTGCCGATCAGCAAGGTGAAGCACTACCTGTGGACCAGCAGCAACCAGGAGATCAGGCCCAGCATTCAGGAGTGGCCTCCAGAGTCGTGCCTACCGGAGGAGAACCACCAATTTAGCTCGTCCAGCCTGCAGAGCCTGATGATGGCACTTTAGTGGGACTCATCAGGTCATTGTTAGCTTCCCAAGATCGGTGAGGAGATGCCTTGTACCAGGCGGTGGCAGATGCTCTGACCAGAGGAGGTTATCAGGGTAATAGCGCGGTCAACAGCTTCAAGCGCTTGAACCCTCCCTTCTTCGATGGCAGTGAAGATGCGATCGCTGCAAATGCTTGGCTTCAGGACACAGAGGTGATTCTAGAAGCAGCTAGGACTCCAAAGAACGAGAAGGTGGCCGTAGTGCGCCTGCAGTTACTAGATCTTGCCCGCAGCTGGTGGGCAGCGCAGACCGATGGATTAGTGACCCCTATTTTATGGGCAGTATTCAGGAAGAGATTCCAGACCAAGTATTTTGATGTTGTAGCTCGGTATGATCTACAGACGAGGTTCACCAATCTGAAGCAGATGGGCAGGACGGTCGATGGATATGCGACCGAGTTCTCCAGGCTTAGTCAGTTTGCTCCCACCCTGGTGGCAACCGAGTTTGATAGAGCCCAGCGGTTCCTACAGGGGCTTCACTTGGAGTTTCTCTTGGCCGTAGAGCAGTTTGAGCATCAGACTTTTGATGCGGTATTGAGAGCAGCTAGGAGGCATGAGTATACCTCCCAGAGGATCGTGGACAGGACCGGGGGTCGGAAGCGATCCCATGGTCAGATGAATCAGTCTTCAGCACCAGCCCCAGCGGCTAGAGCTTTGACCATTGGAGCTCCGAGGCGGGTGGCCTCAGTGACGTCGGTTCAACATTCAGCCCCGATGCACCCCCAGCAGCAGAAGCAGAAGCAGTCTTCCGCAGTGGGATATTCACACTGCGGAAAGCCGGGGCATGTGGTATCAGAGTGTCGTAGAACACAAGGTTTGTGCTTGGTTTGTGGTGTCCCGGACCACAGGGTTGGGAACTGCCCGAACAGGGGGAGTTCATCTTCATCAGCCTTTTCTAGTCCTTCAGTTAGAGGACCAGCACCAGTCCCGCAGCAGCAGTAGCAGTACCCATTCTCGAGGCCATTGTCGACGTAGGCCCAGGCATTCCAGCAGCAGAGACCACAACAGTATGCCCAAGCCTGTAATGCCTGTAGTTCATATTACGTATCTTGGAATACGTGTACGTATTTTATTTTGTATTGCATATCTCTTGGCTTGGCTCGGTTTGTTTTGGGTTGGTTCGGCTAGGCTTGGGTTGCCTTGGTTCATCATGAACCAAAGGGAGAACCCCTACCTACCACCACCATCCCCATTTATTAACCCCTCCTCTTTCTCTCTCTTCATTATTCTTCTTCTTCTCCACATTTACTTCTACACCTACCAGGAAGGAGAGAGAGAGAGAGAGAGAGCTTAGGCAAGTGCAAACTTGCTTCATGATGGATCTCATGTTTTATTGTTCCATTCTCTTCCTTACTAGATTCTAAGCCTCTTTAGAACTGGAAGTTTTCGGTTTTGATGGTTATATTTTTGTAGATCTAAGTTTTAAGTCCCTTCTTGTTTAGTTTTCTTGGTTTTGATCTCTAAAACTTGGTTATTTTCGAAAACTAATGGTTCTATGTTGTAGAGAATTCAATTTCATTCAGTTTTGGCTTTTGTTTCGCTTGATTTCGACTCCGGATGAGTAAGTTATGGCCATTACAAGTTTTCGGAACTTTCATGGCTGAACTTGCTGTTTGGGGACGATGAACCTCATGCGCCCGGGAGGCCATGCGCCGGGAGGCCATGCGCCGTGAAGTTCCGGCAACGCATTCCTTAACTCCGAGCGTGTCATGCGCGTAGGTTTCTTACGCGCATGTATTGAAGACGCAACGTGAGTTTCCCATGCGCCGATTCGCGCAAGAATCCCATGCGCCGATTCGCGCAGGAATCCCATGCGCCGATTGGTGCAGGAATCCCATGCGCCGATTGGTACAGGAATCCCATACGCCGATTCGTGCAGGAATCCCATGCGCCGATTCGTGCAGGAATCTCATGCGCCGATTCGTGCAGGAATCTCATGCGCCGATTTGTGCAGGAATCCCATGCGCCGATTGGTACAGGAATCCCATGCGCCGATTGGTGCAGGAATCCCATGCGCCGATTGGTGCAGGAATCCCATGCGCCGATTGGTGCAGGAATCTCATGCGCCGATTCGTGCAGGAATCTCATGCGCCGATTCGTGCAGGAATCTCATGCGCCGATTCGTGCAGGAATCCCATGCGCCGATTGGTGCAGGAATCCCATGCGCCGATTGGTGCAGGAATCTCATGCGCCGATTCGTGCAGAAATCTCATGCGCCGATTCGTGCAGGAATCTCATGCGCCGATTCGTGCAGGAATCCCATGCGCCGATTCATGCAGGAATTTACTGTTTTTGCCTGTTTAAGTTGTTTTGTAGCTAGAATCTTGAAAAACTCAAAACATGAAAGTTGTAGATCTTTTCCTTGGCTTCAAGAATATGTTATTAGTTATTTTATACAATCTTTCTCATTCATGATAATGTAAGAATAGAACACGATAGTGGCCCGCGGTGGCGCACTCTTGACAAGTAAACTGATACGACAAGTATGAAAGGTCTGGACACCGTGGACGATTGCGTTTGTACGAATAAACCAGTACTGTCTTGCATCATGTCTAGGATGGGGATCCCTGAGTACCACGGTCAGGGGTACCTACTGAAATTGACTAAGGCTAATTAACTAGAATAATTCAGTAGTCATGAAGAGATTCCCAGCTACAGGCAATCCCGTTATCTGGGCGCATTAAGTGGACTTGTAGCCTACCGACGAGTAGGGCACATTTCCAGTACACAGTCACGTGTTGCATTCTTCATAGCGGACATTCGACCCGGATAACCGGATGGTCTGCAGGGCTTGTGGCTGTTGGGATAATCTTATTGCATCTTGCTAGTAACTAAGCCTGTGATAACCCTAGTTAGTTAAAAGTATCAAGCCGTACTCTTGATTGGCCGTGATTGATTGGATGAAGTTTATTCCAGCTTAGTCTTATCCTGATCCTGTACAAGATTGTATCATGACATGATTTCTTGTATCGATAAATGATGGGATACCAAGTTCTATTCAGATGAAGGATTACAACCCCGGTCCTTGTTTGGTTTAAGGGTTGTAACTTAGCTATCTGAATAGTTCCATGGTTATCTTATCATATATCGTCCTGCTTATTGTGCTCGCCTTAACAATAAAGATCAGGGGTCCAGTTCTGTTCAGGCGAAGGGTTACAACCCCGGTCCTTGTTTGGTTTAAGGGTTGTAACCTGGCTCCCGGAGCAGTTCTGTGTCCTCTCTTCGTTTATTGTCTTATTGTCTTATTGTAACCCCCTGTCATGCTCGTCATGTTTTACCTTTACTTCAATACCATGATTATTTATACTGGCCTTAACAATAAAGATCAGGGGTCCAGTTCTGTTCAGGCGAAGGATTACAACCCCGGTCCTTGTTTGGTTTAAGGGTTGTAACCTGGCTCCCGGAGCAGTTCTGTGTCCTCTCTTCGTTTATTGTCTTATTGTAACCCCCTGTCATGCTCGTCATGTTTTACCTTTACTTCAATACCATGATTATTTATACTGGCCTTAACAATAAAGATCAGGGGTCCAGTTCTGTTCAGGCGAAGGGTTACAACCCCGGTCCTTGTTTGGTTTAAGGGTTGTAACCTGGCTTCCGGAGCAGTTCTGTGTCCTCTCTTCGTTTATTGTCTTGTTACCTTATCAATAGTAATTGAGGCGGATTTCTATTCAGGCGAAGGATTGCAACCCCGGTCCTTGTTTGGTTTAAGGGTTGCAGTCTGGCTACTTGAATGATTTCTCCGTGCTCAATATATTATTGTTATCTCAGCTATTATCACTATCTTTTAATTACCTTTACTATTTATTTGTGATATGCTGGTTTTAGTTCCTAAGTGAAGCCTCCTTTGTGGCACTTGCTCTTTCTGGGGTCTGACCCAGCTGGTTTTGTGTGGCCAGATATCGGAGCAGCACCAGAGGATCCACCTGTCTTCCAGCCCGATGGTGACCACCAGGCGTAACCAGGGCAACGAGTGGGTTTCTTTTTGTCCTCCCACTTTATTGTAAAATTATTCTTTTGAGGCGTTTAGCCGGCGAGCACGTGTTAGCTCGATTTTACCTTACTTACTGTCTGTCTACGGGCTGTAACATGATTGACAAATCCTAGGGTTGATCATGTATTGACTAAAACTCTTGCTAGTCCTGACATTTTGTACGACTAGCTTCATGATCATCCAATATGTAATGTATGGGACGCCTTGCTATTATATATTTGGTGCTCTGACATCTTGTAACTACTATTACTTGCTTGTGATTGAGACAATAGGTTTGATCTTGACCATAGGAGACTGATGGATTGTAGTTAAACCCTCATATATCTAGACAGCCGTGACCGTATAGTGACGTGGATTCCATTTCATTATACGTAGCTGGCTATGTCTGCCCCCGCTCTCCAGTATTCTGGTTCTGGGGCGTGACATGGTTTTAGTGGTGGCCCATGCAGGTCTTGTAAATCAAGATATGTGAGGGTTTACCGAATAGATGTCTCAATCAGTATTCGTCCTTGATCTCTGCTCGTATCTTCTGAATCCCTGTAATCATGACCTGATCACATGCTTGTATCGTTGATCTATCCTGGTCCTTCCTTATTGTTCCCTATGTCGTCTTCTTCAGCGACATTGTTCCTGGACCTGCCGATCAGCAAGGCGGAGCACCTCCCGCGGACCAGCAACAACCTGGAGATCAAGCCCAGCATTCAGGAGTAGCCTCCAGAGTCATGCCTACCGAAGGAGAACCACCAGTTCAGCCCGTCCAACCAGCAGAGCATGATGATGGCACTTTGGTGGGTCTCATCAGGACGCTATTAGCTTCCCAGGATCGACGAGGAGATGCCTTGCACCTGGCGGTGGCAGACGCTTTGACCAGAGGAGGTCATCAGGGTAATAGCGCGGCCAACAGCTTCAAGCGCTTGAACCCTCCCTTCTTCGACGGCAGTGAAGATGCGATCGCTGCAGATGCTTGGCTTCAGGACACAGAGGTGATTCTAGAAGCAGCCAGGACTCCAGAGAACGAGAAGGTGGCCGTAGTGCGCCTGGAGTTACTAGATCTTGCCCGCAGCTGGTGGACAGCGCAGGCCGATGGATTAGTGGCCCCTATTTTATGGGCAGTATTCAGGAAGAGATTCCAGACCAAGTATTTTGATGCTGTAGCTCGGTATGATCTACAGACGAGGTTTACCAATCTGAAGCAGATGGGCAGGACGGTCGATGGATATGCGGCCGAGTTCTCCAGGCTTAGTCGGTTTGCTCCCACCTTGGTGGCGACCGAGTTCGCTAGAGCCCAGCGGTTCCAGCAGGGGCTTCATCTGGAGATTTTATTGGCGGTGGAGCAGTTTGAGCATCAGACTTTTGATGCAGTATTGAGAGCAGCCAGGAGGCATGAATATACCTCCCAGAGGATCGTGGATAGGACCGGAGGTCGGAAGCGATCGCACGGCCAGATAAATCAGTCATCAGCACCAGCCCCGGCAGCCAGGGCTTTGACCATTGGAGCTCCGAGGCGGGCGGCCTCAGTGACGTCGGTTCAGCATTCAACCCCGACGCACCCTCAGCAGCAGAAGCAGAAGCAGTCTTCCGCAGTGGGATGTTCACACTGCGGGAAGCCAGGACATGTGATATCAGAATGTCGCAGAGCACAGGGTTTGTGCTTGGTTTGTGGTGCCCGGGACCACAGGGTTGGGAATTGCCCGAATAGAGGGAGTTCATCCGCCTTCTCTAGTCCTTCAGTTAGAGGACCAGCACCAATCCAGCAGCAGCAGCAGCAGCTGCAGTACCCGTTCTCGAGGCCATTGCCGACGCAGGCCCAGGCATTCCAGCAGCAGAGACCGCAGCAGTATGCCCAAGCCCAAGCCTTGATCCAGAGCAGGCAGAGGAATTTTCAACAGAGGGGACTCGCACCCAGAGGACATGGTCA
The DNA here is from genome assembly GCA_029216955.1 of Iris pallida. Lineage (NCBI taxonomy): Eukaryota > Viridiplantae > Streptophyta > Magnoliopsida > Asparagales > Iridaceae > Iris > Iris pallida. The sequence goes on from JANAVB010025196.1 coordinate 42,562,610, forward strand.
AGTGCTGGCTTTGACCATGGGAGAAGAAGGAATAGCACCAGGTGAGGTGGTGGCAGGTACTATTCTCGTCAACACCTTTCCAGCTTCAGTATTATTTGATTCTGGTGCCTCGCATTCATTTATGTCTGCACGATTTGCGACACGGGTAGGACTGGAGCCCGAGTCATTATCAGTAAGGCTCAATATACTTACTGGTAACGGACTTGTGGGAGTAGATAGAGTATTTTTCTCGTGTCGGATCGTAGTTAGCGGTAGAGAATTCTCCGCTAGATTGATAGAGTTTCCGATGGCCGATTATGATGTGGTCTTAGGGATGGATTGGTTGAGGGACCAGTATGCTAGGATAGACTGCCACATTGGCAGGGTTGTTTTTAGCATTCCAGGCGAGCCGGAGTTTTCCTTCTCCCGAGGCAAAGTTGAACCTTCTCCTCCAGTGTTGCGGATGGCAGTAGCAGCAGTGCAGTTACCTCGGATAGTCGAAGAGTTTCCAGATGTTTTCCCAGAAGAGCTTCCAGGGATGCCGCCAGAGCGAGAGATCGAGTTTACCATCGACTTGATTCCCGGAACAGCCCCAGTGTCAGAGAGAGTCTACAGGATGGCACCGTCAGAGCTAGAGATATTATACAAGATGATTGAAGAACTCAGAACCAAGGGGTTCATTCGTGCTAGTGGATCACCTTGGGGAGCCCCGATGCTTCTTGTGAAAAAGAAGGATGGTACGTCCAGATTGTGTGTTGATTATCGTACCTTGAACTCAGTGACAATCAAGAACAGATATCCTCTCCCGAGGATAGATGACTTGTTTGATCAACTCAAGGGGGCAGCAGTATTCTCGAAGATCGACTTACGGTCAGGATACCATCAGATCAGAGTCAGAGAGCAGGACATCCCGAAGACAGCGTTCAGATCGAGATATGGGCATTGGGAGTTCCTTGTGATGCCATTTGGAGCAACCAATGCGCCGGCAGTATTCATGGATCTCATGAATCGTATCTTCATGCCTTATTTGGATAAGTTCGTGATTGTGTTCCTAGACGACATCCTGGTCTACAGTAAGAGTGAGGCGGAGCATGAGCATCATCTCAGAATTGTCCTCCAGATTCTCAGAGAGCACCAGTTGTATGCCAAGTTTAGTAAATGCGAGTTCTGGCTCGATCGCATTTCGTACTTGGGCCATATCATCACCCGATGAGGAGTAGAAGTGGATCCCCAGAAGATCGTGGCCATTGAAACATGGCCAGTACCTAGCACAGTGGCAGAAGTCCGTAGTTTTCTTGGCTTGGCCGGCTACTACCGGCGATTTGTCTCAGACTTTGCTCGGATCTCAGCGCCATTGACCCAGTTGACCCGCAAGGATGTGCAGTTTGCTTGGACAGCAGAATGCCAGGATTCTTTTGAGAGATTGAAGCGAGGCTTGATGACGGCTCCTATTCTCACGCTTCCAGATGGGACCGGAGGATTCTCAGTGTATTGTGATGCTTCAGGCAGAGGTTTAGGATGTGTTCTGATGCAGCATGGGAAGGTAATAGCTTATGCGTCACGACAACTTCGTGATCATGAGAAGAATTACCCAACCCATGACTTAGAGCTGGCAGCAGTAGTGTTTGCACTTAAGTTGTGGAGGCACTACTTGTACGGAGATAGGGTAGAGATCTTCACCGACCACAAGAGCCTGAAGTATGTTTTTACCCAGAAGGATCTTAACATGCGTCAGAGGAGATGGCTAGAGCTGCTTGTGGATTATGATGTCAACTTGCAGTATCACCCAGGAAAGGCCAACGTTGTTGCAGATGCATTGAGCAGGAGAGCCGGAGTTTATTTCCTAACAGCGCAACCAGAGCTATTAGCCGATCTTCAGAAGATGGGTATAGAAGTTGTCCTCCCTTCCAGTGTGGCATTGATGGCCAGCATGCAAGTTCAGTCCACTATAGTCGAGAGGATCCGGATGGCGCAGTCAGCAGATTCCAAGCTTCAGCGACTCAGAGCAGAGTGTGAGGCAGGACGAAGACCAGAGTTATGTATCCATGAAGACGGTACACTTCGACATGGTAAGCGTCTTTGTGTACCCAGTGGAGATATCAGACAGGAGATCCTGGCAGAGTCCCACAGTTCGCAGTATTCCATTCATCCTGGTGGCACGAAGATGTACCGTGATATCCGCCAGCACTTTTGGTGGAATGGCATGAAGAGGGAGATAGCCCGGTTTGTCTCTCGTTGTTTAGTCTGCCAACAAGTTAAGGCTGAACATCAGAGACCAGCTGGACTACTTCAACCATTGCCGATTCCCGAGTGGAAATGGGAGCATGTAACCATGGATTTTGTGACTGGATTGCCTAGATCCCCGGCGGGCAGAGACGCTGTTTGGGTTGTCATAGACAGGCTCACGAAGGTGGCTCATTTTCTCCCGTTCAGAGTTGGTCAGTCGACGGCTCAGCTAGCGGAGATGTATCTCCGACAGATTGTCAGGTTGCACGGTGTACCAGTCAGTATCACTTCAGACAGAGATTCAAGATTTACGTCGCACTTTTGGCGTAGCTTGCAAGAAAGTTTGGGAACTCACCTCCAGTTCAGTTCAGCTTATCACCCGCAGACAGATGGCCAGTCGGAGCGTACGATCCAGACTCTTGAAGATATGTTGCGATCATGTACGCTCGACTTCGGTGGATCGTGGGAAGATCACCTGCACCTGGTAGAGTTCTCGTACAACAATAGTTTTCAAGCCAGTATCCAGATGGCTCCGTTCGAGGCATTGTATGGTAGGAAGTGTCGATCCCCGCTAGCCTGGGATGATGTTGGAGAGAGGCAGATGCTCGGTCCAGAAATGATTGCTCAGACCGTTGAAGTGGTCAGGAGAGTCAGAGATCATCTTCGAGTTGCCCAAGATCGCCAGCATCATTGGGCCAATTCCCATCGGCGACCCCTTGAATTCTCGGTCGGCGACCATGTATTCCTGAGGATTTTGCCTAACCGTGGCGTCATTCGTTTCGGCGTACGAGGAAAGCTTAGTCCTAGGTATATAGGGCCATTCGACATTCTGGAGCGAGTAGGAGATGTATCCTATCGTCTCGCTCTTCCACCGTCGCTACGTGAGGTGCATGACGTATTCCATGTATCTCAACTACGACGGTATATCCTGGACCCGAGCCACATCCTGGATCATTCGGAATTGGTTGTTGGTACCAACCTTTCGTATGAGGAGAGGCCCGTGTCTATATTGGACCGGAGAGAGAAGATACTTAAGAACAAGACTATTAGTTTAGTCCGTGTTGCTTGGGGTCATCACTCTTTGGGTGAGTCAACGTGGGAGCGTGAGGATGATATCCGATCGCGGTATCCCGACCTGTTTGACTCGTAAGGTATAATGTCTTCCTTATGCCTTATGCTTTCAATTCCTTGCTTGAATAAATGACTGCATGATAGACTGCTTGTTATAGCTTACGATTAGTATAGCTTGTCCTTGCAATTCTAGCCTCTTGATTAAATTCCGAGGACGGAATTTTTTTAAGGTGGGTAGAGTTGTAATGCCTGTAGTTCATATTACGTATCTTGGAATACGTGTACGTATTTTATTTTGTATTGCATATCTCTTGGCTTGGCTCGGTTTGTTTTGGGTTGGTTCGGCTAGGCTTGGGTTGCCTTGGTTCATCATGAACCAAAGGAAGAACCCCTACCTACCACCACCATCCCCATTTATTAACCCCTCCTCTTTCTCTCTCTTCATTATTCTTCTTCTTCTCCACATTTACTTCTACACCTACCAGGAAGGAGAGAGAGAGAGAGCTTAGGCAAGTGCAAACTTGCTTCATGATGGATCTCATGTTTTATTGTTCCATTCTCTTCCTTACTAGATTCTAAGCCTCTTTAGAACTGGAAGTTTTCGGTTTTGATGGTTATATTTTTGTAGATCTAAGTTTTAAGTCCCTTCTTGTTTAGTTTTCTTGGTTTTGATCTCTAAAACTTGGTTATTTTCGAAAACTAATGGTTCTATATTGTAGAGAATTCAATTTCATTCAGTTTTGGCTTTTGTTTCGCTTGATTTCGACTCCGGATGAGTAAGTTATGGCCATTACAAGTTTTCGGAACTTTCATGGCTGAACTTGCTGTTTGGGGACGATGAACCTCATGCGCCCGTGAGGCCATGCGCCGGGAGGCCATGCGCCGTGAAGTTCCGGCAACGCATTCCTTAACTCCGAGCGTGTCATGCGCGTAGGTTTCGTACGCGCATGTATTGAAGACGCAACGTGAGTTTCCCATGCGCCGATTCGCGCAAGAATCCCATGCGCCGATTCGCGCAGGAATCCCATGCGCCGATTGGTGCAGGAATCCCATGCGCCGATTGGTACAGGAATCCCATGCACCGATTCGTGCAGGAATCTCATGCGCCGATTCGTGCAGGAATCTCATGCGCCGATTCGTGCAGGAATCTCATGCGCCGATTTGTGCAGGAATTCCATGCGCCGATTGGTGCAGGAATCCCATGCGCCGATTGGTGCAGGAATCCCATGCGCCGATTGGTGCAGGAATCCCATGCGCCGATTGGTGCAGGAATCTCATGCGCCGATTCGTGCAGGAATCTCATGCGCCGATTCGTGCAGGAATCTCATGCGCCGATTCGTGCAGGAATCCCATGCGCCGATTGGTGCAGGAATCCCATGCGCCGATTCGTGCAGGAATCTCATGCGCCGATTCGTGCAGGAATCTCATGCGCCGATTCGTGCAGGAATCTCATGCGCCGATTCGTGCAGGAATCCCATGCGCCGATTCATGCAGGAATTTACTGTTTTTGCCTGTTTAAGTTGTTTTGTAGCTAGAATCTTAAAAAACTCAAAACATGAAAGTTGTAGATCTTTTCCTTGGCTTCAAGAATATGTTATTAGTTATTTTATACAATCTTTCTCATTCATGATAATGTAAGAATAGAACACGATAGTGGCCCGCGGTGGCGCACTCTTGACAAGTAAACTGATATGACAAGTATGAAAGGTCTGGACACCGTGGACGATTGCGTTTGTACGAATAAACCAGTACTGTCTTGCATCATGTCTAGGATGGGGATCCCTGAGTACCACGGTCAGGGGTACCTACTGAAATTGACTAAGGCTAATTAACTAGAATAATTCAGTAGTCATGAAGAGATTCCCAGCTACAGGCAATCCCGTTATCTGGGCGCATTAAGTGGACTTGTAGCCTACTGACGAGTAGGGCACATTTCCAGCACACAGTCACGTGTTGCATTCTTCATAACGGACATTCGACCCGGATAACCGGATGGTCTGCAGGGCTTGTGGCTGTTGGGATAATCTTATTGCATCTTGCTAGTAACTAAGCCTGTGATAACCCTAGTTAGTTAAAAGTATCAAGCCGTACTCTTGATTGGCCGTGATTGATTGGATGAAGTTTATTCCAGCTTAGTCTTATCCTGATCCTGTACAAGATTGTATCATGACATGATTTCTTGTATCGATAAATGATGGGATACCAAGTTCTGTTCAGATGAAGGGTTACAACCCCGGTCCTTGTTTGGTTTAAGGGTTGTAACTTAGCTATCTGAATAGTTCCATGGTTATCTTATCATATATCGTCCTGCTTATTGTGCTCGCCTTAACAATAAAGATCAGGGGTCCAGTTCTGTTCAGGCGAAGGGTTACAACCCCGGTCCTTGTTTGGTTTAAGGGTTGTAACCTGGCTCCCGGAGCAGTTCTGTGTCCTCTCTTCGTTTATTGTCTTATTGTCTTATTGTAACCCCCTGTCATGCTCGTCATGTTTTACCTTTACTTCAATACCATGATTATTTATACTGGCCTTAACAATAAAGATCAGGGGTCCAGTTCTGTTCAGGCGAAGGGTTACAACCCCGGTCCTTGTTTGGTTTAAGGGTTGTAACCTGGCTCCCGGAGCAGTTCTGTGTCCTCTCTTCGTTTATTGTCTTATTGTAACCCCCTGTCATGCTCGTCATGTTTTACCTTTACTTCAATACCATGATTATTTATACTGGCCTTAACAATAAAGATCAGGGGTCCAGTTCTGTTCAGGCGAAGGGTTACAACCCCGGTCCTTGTTTGGTTTAAGGGTTGTAACCTGGCTTTCGGAGCAGCTCTGTGTCCTCTCTTCGTTTATTGTCTTGTTACCTTATCAATAGTAATTGAGGCGGGTTTCTATTCAGGCGAAGGATTGCAACCCCGGTCCTTGTTTGGTTTAAGGGTTGCAGTCTGGCTACTTGAATGATTTCTCCGTGCTCAATATATTATTGTTATCTCAGCTATTATCACTATCTTTTAATTACCTTTACTATTTATTTGTGATATGCTGGTTTTAGTTCCTAAGTGAAGCCTCCTTTGTGGCACTTGCTCTTTCTGGGGTCTGACCCAGCTGGTTTTGTGTGGCCAGATATCGGAGCAGCACCAGAGGATCCACCTGTCTTCCAGCCCGATGGTGACCACCAGGCGTAACCTGGGCAACGAGTGGGTTTCTTTTTGTCCTCCCACTTTATTGTAAAATTATTCTTTTGAGGCGTTTAGCCGGCGAGCACGTGTTAGCTCAATTTTACCTTACTTACTGTCTGCCTACGGGCTGTAACATGATTGACAAATCCTAGGGTTGATCATGTATTGACTAAAACTCTTGCTAGTCCTGACATTTTGTACGACTAGCTTCATGATCATCCAATATGTAATGTATGGGACGTCCTTGCTATTATATATTTGGTGCTCTGACATCTTGTAACTACTATTACTTGCTTGTGATTGAGACAATAGGTTTGATCTTGACCATAGGAGACTGATGGATTGTAGTTAAACCCTCATATATCTAGACAGCCGTGACCGTATAGTGACGTGGATTCCATTTCATTATACGTAGCTGGCTATGTCTGCCCCCGCTCTCCAGTATTCTGGTTCTGTGGCGTGACAAAGCCCAAGCCTTGATCCAGAGCAGGCAGAGAAGTTTTCAGCAGAGGAGTCCCGCACCCAAAGGACATGGTCAAGTGCTGGCTTTGACCATGGGAGAGAAAGGATTGGCACCAGGTGAGGTGGTGGCAGGTACTATTCTCGTCAACACCTTTCCAGCTTCCGTATTATTTGATTCTGGTGTCTCGCATTCATTTATGTCTGTACGATTCACGACACGGATATGATTGGAGCCCGAGTCATTATCAGTGAGGCTCAGTATACTTACTGGTAACGGACTTGTGCGACTAGATAGAGTGTTTTCCTCGTATCGGATCGTAGTTAGCGGTAGAAAATTTCCCGCTAGGTTGATAGAATTCCCGATGGCCGACTATGATGTGGTATTAGGGATGGATTGGTTGAGAGACCAGTATGCTAGGATAGACTGCCATATCGACAGGGTTATTTCTAGCATTTTCGGCGAGCCAGAGTTTTCCTTCTCCCGAGGCGAAGTTGAACCTTCTCCTCCAGTATTACGGATGGCAGTAGCAGTAGTGCAGTTACCCCGGGTAGTCGAAGAATTTCTAGATGTTTTCCCAAAAGAGCTACCAGGAATACCGCCAGAGCGAGAGATCGAGTTTACTATCGACTTGGTCCCAGGGACAGCCCCAGTGTCGGAGAGAGTCTACAGGATGGCGTCGTCAGAATTGAGATATTATACAAGATGATTGAAGAACTTAGAACCAAGGGATTCATTCGTGCAAGTGGATCGCCTTGGGGAGCCCCGATGCTTCTTATGAAAAAGAAGGATGGTACGTCCAGATTATGTGTTGATTATCGTACCTTGAACTCAGTGACAATCAAGAACAGATACCCTCTCCCGAGGATAGATGACTTATTTGATCAACCCAAAGGGGCAGCAGTATTCTCGAAGATCGGCTTGCGATCAGGATATCATCAGAACAGAGTCAGAGAGCAGGACATCCCGAAGACAGCCTTCAGATCCCGGTATGGGCATTGGGAGTTCCTTGTTATGCCCTTTGGAGCAACTAATGTGCCGGCTGTATTCATGGACCTCATGAATCGTATCTTTATGCCTTATTTGGATCAGTTCGTGATGGTGTTCCTAGACGACATCCTGGTCTACAGCAAGAGTGAAACGGAGCATGAGCAGCATCTCAGAGTTGTCCTCCAGATTCTCCGAGAGCACCAATTGTATGCCAAGTTCAGTAAATGCGAGTTCTGGCTCGATCGTATTTCCTACTTGGGTCATATCATCACCAGGGGAGGAGTTGAAGTGGATCCCCAGAAGATCGTGGCTATAGAATCATGGCCAGTACCTAGCACAGTTGCAGAAGTTCGTAGCTTTCTTGGATTGGCCGGCTACTACCGACGATTTGTTTTAGACTTTACTCGGATTTTAGCGCCATTGATCCAGTTGACCCGCAAGGATGTGCAGTTTGCTTGGACAGCAGAGTGCCAGGATTCTTTTGAGAAGTTGAAGCGAGGCTTGATCACGACACCTATTCTCACGCTTCCAGATGGAACCGGGGGATTCTCAGTATATTGTGATGCTTCAGACAGAGGTTTAGGATGTGTTCTGATACATCATGGGAAGGTAATAGCTTATGCGTCACGCCAACTTCGTAATCATGAGAGGAATTACCCAACCCATGACTTGGAGCTGGCAGCAGTAGTGTTTGTACTTAAGTTGTGGAGGCACTACTTGTATGGAGATAGGGTGGAGATTTTTACCGACCACAAGAGCCTGAAGTATGTATTCACCCAGAAGGAACTTAACATGCGTCAGAGGAGATGGCTGGAGCTTCTTTTAGATTATGATGTCAATTTGCAATATCATCCAGGGAAGGCCAATGTCGTAGCAGATGCATTGAGCAGGAGAGCCGGAGTTTATTTTCTAACAGTGTAGCCAGAGTTATTAGCGGATCTTCAGAGGATGGGCATAGAAGTTGTCCTTCCTACCAATACGGCATTGATGGCCAGCATGCAAGTTTAGTCCACTATAGTCGAGAGGATCAGGATGGCGCAGTCAGCAGATTCCAAGCTTCAGCGACTCAGAGCCGAGTGTGAGGCAGGACGAAGACCCGAGTTATGCATTCATGATGATGGTACACTTCGACATGGTAAGCGTCTTTGTGTACCCAGCGGAGATATCAGACAGAAGATCATGGCAGAAGCTCACAGTTCGCAGTATTCCATTTATCCTGGTGGTACGAAGATGTACCGTGACATCCGACAGCACTTTTGGTGGAATGGCATAAAGCGGGAGATAGCCCGGTTTGTCTCTCGGTGTTTGGTTTGCCAACAAGTCAAGGCTGAACATCAGAGGTCAGCTGGACTTCTTCAGCCCTTGCCTATTCCAGAATAAAAATGGGAGCATATAACCATGGATTTTGTGATTGGATTACCTAGATCCCCAGCTGGTAGAGATGCTATCTGGGTTATAGTTGACCGGCTCACGAAGGTGGCTCACTTTCTCCCGTTCAGAGTAGGTCAGTCGACGGCTCAGCTAGCAGAGATGTACCTCAGGTTGATAGTCAGGATGCACGGAGTACCAGTCAGTATCACCTCGGACAGAGATTCAAGATTCACTTTGCACTTTTGGCAAAGTCTCCAAAAGAGTTAGGGGACCCGTCTCCAGTTCAGTTCAGCTTATCACCCGCAGACAGATGGTCAGTCAGAGCGCACGATCCAGACCCTTGAAGATATGTTGCGGTCATGCACACTCGACTTTGGTGGTTCGTGGGAAGATCACCTGCAAATAGTGGAGTTCTCGGACAATAATAGTTTCCAAGCCAGTATCCAGATGGCTCCGTTCGAGGCACTGTATGGCAGGAAGTGCATATCCCCGCTAGCATGAGACGATGTCGGAGAGAGACAGATGCTCGGTCCGAAAATGATTGCTCAGACCGTTGAAGTGGTCAGAAGAGTCAGAGATCATCTTCGAGTTGCCCAAGATCGCTAGCGTCATTGGGCCGATTCTCATCGGCGACCCCTTGAATTCTCGGTCGGTGACCATGTATTCCTGAGGATTTTGCCTAACCGTGGCGTCATTCGTTTTGGCGTACGAAAAAAGCTTAGCCCTAGGTATATAGGGTCGTTCGATATCCTGGAGCGAATAGGAGATGTGTCATATCGTCTCGTTCTTCCGCCGTCGCTAAGCGAGGTGCATGACGTGTTCCATGTATCCCAACTACGACGGTATATCCCGGATTCGAGTCATGTCCTTGATCATTCGGAATTGGTTGTTGGTACCAACCTTTCGTATGAGGAGAGGCCCGTATCCATATTGGACCGAAGAGAGAAGATACTCAAGAACAAGATTATCAAGTTAGTCCGTGTTGCTTGGGGTCATCACTCTTTGGGTGAGTCAACGTGGGAGTGTGAGGATGATATCCGATCGCGATATTCCGACCTGTTTGACTCATGAGGTATAATGTCTTCCTTATGCCTCATGGTTTCGATTCCTTGCTTGCATGATTGATTGCCTAATTGCTTGACTAGTATAGCTTGCCTACGATTATTTAGCTTGTCCTTGCATCTCTAGCCTCTTGATTAAATTCCGAGGACGGAATTCTTTTAAGGTGGGTAGAGTTGTAATGCCTGTGGTTCGTATTACGTATTCTGGTATATGTGTACGTATATTGCATGTTTCTTGGCTTGGTTCGGCTTGGTTCGGTTTTGCTTGGTTTCGTATGGACCGACCAACTCCCACCTACCACCCCACTCCTTCTTTTATTAGCCGCCCAACACTCTCTCTCTTCATTACTCTTCTTCATTTACTTCTTCTTCTTCTCCACCATCACTTCTTTACCTACCAGGAAGAGAGCTAGGCAAGTGCAACTTGCTTCATGGAGGAACTCACATTTTTGTTCCATTCTCTTCCTCACAAGATTCTAAAACACTTTAGTACTTAGCGTTTTTGATTTCCATGGCTCATTCTATGTAGATCTAAGTTTCTAGCATTTTCGATCTTCTTGGTTTTGATCTACTGAAATAGCTTGTTTTCGAAAACTGAGAGCTTCTTGTAGTAGGCCTCATGATTTTATACAAGTTTGGTTTTGGGATGACCGGATTTCACCAAGTCCTGGCCGAGATGGAGTTTCCTTGAGTTCCTGAGCTTTTTACGCATGATTGTATTGACCATGTGGAGAAGATATAGTTTTACGCACACGTCTTAACGTGTTAGCGTAGTGTTTAGCCTTTACGCACACGTTTTACGTGCCAGCGTAGTATTCAGCTTTTTACGCTCACGTCTTAACGTGTTAGCGTAGTTCTCTTTTACGCACACGCATCGTGTGCCAGCGTACTTCATTTTACGCTGAGCTATTCGATTTTACGCTCGGGACTCTCCTGCTCGCGTAAAATTGAGCTAGCGTAAAATCCCCAGCTCGAGCCGGCTCCTACGAGCGTAAAGTTTGCCCGAGTTTTCCTCGTGTAAAGTTTTACTCGCGTAAAGTCTGCTCGAGAGTTCGCGCACGTAAAATTTTACGCGCGTACAATCTCGCTAGCGTAAAGCCTGGCTAGCGTAAATCCCATCCGAATGCTCCCTTGCTCGCGTAGAGCTATCTCATCTTGCTCTTGCTAGCGTAAAGCCAATTTTACGCACAAGGCCCCTTGGCCTAGCGTAGAGCTTGCTAGCGTAAAGCTCACGCGTAAAGTTTCACTAGCGTAACCGGTAGTACGTGCGTAGAGACTTGAGTTCCTATGGCGTACACCTTTACCTTTTTTTTTATATTTTTACGCCCATTTTATATCCTTACGTCTTTTGTCATGAACTTGATAATCACGAATTTATTTGATATGTTTGGAAATAATAATTGAACATAGCATGGTATGACAAGTATACCTGACATGATTATCTCAAATTGCTGTTGCGACGGCTAACATGACATGACATGACCTGACAAGAATGATTGACCTGGACACCATGGACGATTGTGTTTGTACAAATAAACCAGTACTGTCTTACATTATGTCTAGGACAGGGAACCCTGAATACCACGGTCAGGGTTACCCACTGAAATCAACTACGGCTAATAACTAGAATAAATCAGTAGTCATGAAGAGATTTTCCAGCTACAAGCAATCCCGTTATCTGGACACACTAGCGGACTTGTAGCCTACCGACGGGTAGGGCACATTTCCACCACACAGTCATGTGGTGCACCCTTCGTAAACGGACATTCGACCCGGGTAACCTGGATGGTCTGCAGGGCTGGTGGCTATTAGAATAATCTCATTGCATCTTGCTAGTAACTAGGCCTCTGATAACCCTTGTTAGTTAAAGTATCAAGCCGTACTCATTGCTTGGCCGTGATTGATTGGATGGAATTAGCCCAGCTTAGTCTTGCCCCGATCCTGTACAAGATTGTTACATGACGGGATTATTGATACTGGCCTTAACAATAAAGATCAGAAGTCCAGTTCTGTTCAGGCGAAGGGTTACAATCCCGGTCCTTGTTTGGTTTAAGGGTTGTAACCTGGCTCCCGGAGCAGTTTTGTGTCCTCTCTTCGTTTATTGTCTTATTGCTCTCCATGCCATGCTCGTCATGTTTTACTTATTTCAATAGCATAATTATTTATACTGGCCTCAACAATAAAGATCAGAAGTCCAGTTCTGTTCAGGCGAAGGGTTACAACCCCGGTCCTTGTTTGGTTTAAGGGTTGTAACCTGGCTCCCAGAGCAGTTCTGTGTCCTCTTTTCGTTAATGTCTTGTTACCTTACCAATAGTATTTGAGACGGGTTTCTATTCAGGTGAAGGGCTGCAACCCCGGTCCTTGTTTGGTTTAAGGGTTGTGACCTGGCTACTTGAATGGTTTCCTCGTACTCAGTTTACTGTTGTTATCTCTATTACTATCAATTCTTTATTTATTACCTTTAACATTCTATTGTGATATGCTGATTTTAGTTTCTAAGTGAAGCCTCCTTTGTGGCACTTGCTCTTCTGGGGTCTGACCCAGCTGGTTTTGTATGGCCAGATATCGGAGCAGCACTAGAGGATCTACCTGTCTTCCAGCCAGATGGTGACCACCAGGTGTAATCCTGGCAACGAGTGGGTTTCTTTTTGTCCTCCCACTGTATTATAAAATTATTCTTTTGAGGCGTTTAGCCGGCGAGCACATGTTAGCTCGTATTGCACCTTTACTTATTGTCTGCCTACGGATTGTAACATGATTGACAAATCCTAGGGTTGATCATGTATTACTGAACTCTTGCTAGTCCTCACATTTTGTAACGACTAGCTTCATGATCAGCTGAATATGTAATGTTTGGGACGCCTTACTATTGTATATTTAGTGATCTTATATTTTGTAACCTTGCTTGCTTGCTTGAGATTGAGACATTTAGGCTTGTTATTGACCATATGAGACTGATGGATTGTAGTTAAACCCTCATATATCTAGACAGTCGTGACCGTATAGTGAGATGGATTTCGTTTCATTATGCGTAGCTGGCTATGTATGCCTCCGCTCTCCAGTATTTTGGTTCTGGGGCGTTACACTTGTAGCTAATGCAACTTGACCAAACCCTAGCCCACACCATCATGGCCGGCCACAGCAGCCCCACCCTACTATATAAGTCATTATCAGCCCCCTTCCCTTCTCTTCTATTGAAATCCTAACCCTAGTTTTGGTGTTCTTCCTCAAATTTTTTCCTATTCCTCAAATCAACTCCAAATTCATCCAAACCAATTGCAAACTACTCCCCATGAGTAGAGAAGGTCTCTATTGGCTAGCTAGAAAGGATTTGGAGCAATTTGACCATTGGATTTGGTGGGAGAACTTTGCAAAAAGATTTTCATTGGGATTCCAACTCCCAATTGGTAAGGGCCTCTACCTATTAAATTCCAGATTTCTTGTTGTAGATGCATTCATTTAGGGTCCCCCTAGCATTAGGCTAAGTTTAGTTCAAATTCGAATCTATTTGGGGTGCGTATCGCAAGAGTATCAGATACGTGTCTCAAATGTTCGATGAAATGCCCCATAGGATGTTTTGTTCACCAATTTCTAAGCTAATTATAGTTTTGGATAGCTGGTCATGTGTGGATTGCAATGGTGTCAGACTGAGTTGGTTTTCGTGTCCATTTCTGTGTCAAAATGGACACGGGGATGTGTGTGTGACCCTGTGCAGCGACTGTAGCAGTGCCCTGCTACTGCGTGTCCAGTGCTCGCTGGATACGACATGAATTCAAGTGCTACCTACTGTTCTAGGATGGGGCTTTGACTGACACGTTGCCTGAATAGCTGGGCTCGGGTTGGTGTTGAATTCGTGGAGTTATTCGAGCCACAGATCCCAGTCTGTTCAGTCGAACACAAGCACACTTTGATATTTCACTCGACACTTTATTATTCACTTAGACATATTTCTGTGGACACGTTAACACTTATTGCATACTGGACACGTGTTTAACATGTTGACACTACTTCACAGCACATTGCTTTGACACATACGTCATACACTTGATCAACACACATCACACATCTCACTTCTCTGATACTACTCACACATGCTCACTGTACCTTCTCTGGACACTCTGTGACACTCCATACATGTTGACATCATGACACACATCCTTTGACACAATGTGGCACATGTTCACAGATACTTAACACACATATTGACATTCTGTTGCTCTGTGATACCCTTGACACTGAACACCTTGGCTTGACACTATCTTTCACTCATTAACTCACTACACTTGTTTGCATTATCATTCTTGCATTTGTACACTACTACTGATAAATCTCACACTACTGCACTATATCATTCCCTGCTCAGTCGAGGTTCATTAGTTGCATATCACATTGTCCTGCACATTTGCATTACCTGCAAATATACATTCATTCATTATCCTGCACATTAGGATGTCCTACATGCTTCATAAGCCACAATGCGTTCCATATCCTGCAAATTAGAAGCATGTCCTGTATCCTCACCCCACAACTGATTACATTCATATCCTGCAACTAGATTGTATACATTTCCTTAGTCAACTGCACATTGCAACTTTACAAAGTCCTGCATAGTGTATTGGCATGCGCTGCTACTGGTACACATATATCAATCCTTGCATCTCACTACCATGACATGCATTTCACAGACCATTTCTTTGCCTATCCCCTGCCTACTGTCTTGCATCCCCACAGAGCACAGGGATATAGAGCCCGTACATATTGACTTTGTGCACTGCATACCCAACATTTCTGAACCCTGCAAATACATTCACCTATACCCATTGTTGTTCATACATCCACAATTCCTTCACTGCATTGCAAATACCCTGCCTATTACTGTCCTACCTTGTTTAAGTCACCACACCTTCATCCTAACTTCATTACATATCCATTGCATTCTTCACTACAAATTTCAGAGTACTCTTGCATTGCTCTCATTGCTGAGCACTCCATGTTCTGATACTTACCAATTTGAGGTATCAGAGAGATAACTTAGTCCAGATATTTGGTACCTTTAAGTGACAAAATAGACCACTGCAATTTATTGCATTACCTGCATAGGCTTTACTGTATATTTTACTGCACTACATATAGATGTCTTGTTATTCACTGAACACATTCATGTCCTGCACTTAGAGACACCACTGCACTAATTGCATTTTCACACTGCATTACATTACCTTCTTGCATACATTTGCATTCACTACACTCTTGTCTTACAACATGTCTTTTCATTCCCTGCATTTCTGTTGTTCTGTACTGCATACCCCTACTGCATTTGGTATCTTCATTGCCTGTCTTGCCCTTGTCTTGGTACAGTTGCATATATGTGTCTGCAAACATATATGATAGGCTCAATGCTATATATTATGTGTATGATTGGGTCTTGAGTTGAAGGCTGCCTTAACTCATTTGTCCCCCTTGGTGCATGAGTAACTATATATATAGTATATATTTATGTGATGTGTATCATATATTATAATATAGGATGTATTATACTTTGTATTTGTGATATACCTTATACTATGTTATGGTCGATAGTTAAGGATTAGGAGATTAGTTAGTGTAGGTTGGGCTAATACCAATTACCTACATAGCCTTAGCCAAAACCTTAGCCTAGACTAGTTAAGACCAAGGGTTGACCAATAGCTTTGTTGACTAGATAGTTGACCATTTGATTAGATAGTTGACCAAGGGTTGACTTTTGACCTAGAGAGGCCTAGAGCATGTAGAATTCATTGTTTAATTCAATTATTCAATTTAGAACACATTATAACCTGTATTTCTCATAATAGGACTCTGTGACTCCAGTTCGGACACAAATACATATCTGTTGCTCAGGGTATCCGGCGAGTACATTATCTGACCGTTTCATACTTGTTAGGATTTATATCTATGCTCTAGATTACTTTACTTGATGCTGTCACGTTGTTAACACGGATTGGTACTATATGGATCCTTATATTGAGATGTTATCCCCCTCGGGAGCATCGGGTACATCATGTCATGTGCGTTTCACTTTCATCATGTACTCCTGTGCTTTCACTATTCATGTATACTCTTGTGATTCATGTACTCTCATGTTCACAGATTCATGTATACCTTCATGTGCACCCATTTATGGGCCCTCATGTGAAATATTATACAATAACATAACTTATCTGGATCCTTGTGTATTGATTGGGGTACGGGGGAGTATAAATGGTCATGTGAACAATTCCAAAGTAGTGTAATCATGTACAAACTCTTTAGTGTAATCATGTGCAAATTCAAGCCGTTCACATGTCTATCTTGTACTCTACATCACTAGTCACTGATAGTTCTTTACTTATAGTAGATATTTCCTTACAGTCATCTCTTTTACTTCATGTATATTCTTCAGCATTTTATGTATCTTACTCTATAGCATACTTATATTTTCTGTCATGATATGAACTGCGTGAGATGTATTGTGCTCGTTCCTGTCCTGACTGGACCTGTTAAAAATATTACAGGTAACCTGGAGATTCACAGCTAGCCTAGAGGACCAGTAGAGCTTGGAGTAGATTACTAGTTTATGTTTTAGTTTTCTCTGTTGGAACTTGTATTGTAATAAGTGGATATTTGAGTTGTATTTGAGACTGCTTGAGATATTATTATTTTAGAAGTTATTTAAGTTATTGCTTTGAGTTTAGTATAGACTTCTGTGTTATCCTATCGTGCTTAGACTGTGATTGAGTTATATCATATTTTATACTTGTCCTCCATTCAGAGTTGAGATTGTGACATGTACATTATATAATTGCGTAAGTTGTTGATTAGATAGTGACCTAGGACAGCGTTCTACCGCCGACACTGCGGCGTAGGCTGGACGTACCCACTTCTCGTGCCCCTACACTGGGTGCGGGTCGTGACACGTTTTTAGTGGTGGCCCATGCAGGTCGAGAGTCGTATTATTGCGATATCGTAGTAGCGCAACGACTTAGTTGTACTGCTACGAGCCTGCGATAGAATATAGGAAGTAAGGTGTTAGAATGAGAGGATACTCAATCACAGTTATAATTCCTTGAGAGATTCCTAGGATGACCCTTGAGAATCTTATTTTGAACTTTAAATTTGAAATCATTTTCTCTTGTTTTGATTCACCCTTACTCCTTGATATTTGAATTTGATTTTTGATGGATCGTTGTTGATTTTGATTTTCCTATCGAGATGAATTTTATGGCTTGAGTTACGATATTTTCTGATAACATATGTTAACGCGAATAACAGGGATGGTAAAACGTCTACTTGATTATGGAACCTGGAGTTTATCGCAGACATATTAGCCGGCGTGGCGGAAACATAGAGACCTGACTTTGGATGTACATATCTTGGTTATGAGATTTAGAATTTCTTACAGCTATACTAGTCGGCATAACGATAATTCTAGACGACATGATTATAGAGGTGCATACCCCAGTTATGGAATCTATCGTTTATCGTAGTCTTGCTTACTGGCATGGCGAGGATTCTGAGTAACATGATTTTGGACAGACGCATATGATTATCAGATTGTATCTTGAGAAGGTTTTTAAACGTATCATCTCTATCGTACCCTTCTATTATTATAAAAAATTGTATTCCATCATCAAATAACTTAAGAGTAGGGATATTTTAGTTTTGTAGAGCTTATTCATATGTAGTTCTTTCATAGTGTAATGATATGATGACTTGTAGAGTGTCTGTACCCTAGAGATGATAGTTAGCATTGGTATTAGAATAGTAACCCATTGTAGATGATTCCTTTGTTATTTATAATACCTACCAGTTTTTATGTAGGATGTTAGTCTGCCTTACAGCCTTGATGATTTATTATTTTCCTTATCCTTTCCAGTAGGGCACCCATGACCAGAGCCTGTCCTTGAGTGTACCTGTAGCTTCGCTTGGGACTGAGAGTCTTCCTATGCCTCCTATAGTGGTACCCCATACCATATTCTCGGGAGGATTGTTTCCTAATGGGGCTCAGATATTTGGACTTCTCCGGGATGTGTTAGAGACACAGAGAGTTCAGGCTGAGATCTTGAGGGAGCAATATCCAGTTCCACCTAGAGCCTCAGAAGTACCCAGATTTCCAGCCTAGACTTAGTATGTCTTTTGAGATAAATGATACACCCTACATTGCTTGTATGTTTTGATACCTTGTGATTGCTTTGTGCTGTAGTATGACTAGAATGGCTAGATGGGAACCCTAGAGAGAGTATTCTAGGTAGACGAATATTCTTTCTGTGACTTTGATTTCTGGAACGTCAGAGATGTAAATCTTTGGAAACTTCCTTCATGAGTTTGTAATAGACAAGATTATCTTCACTTTGATATATTATGTCCCACTCAAACTTGTTTCCTTGTACTACTTTTGCATCGCAGCTTTCGGTCCAATTTAGGCCATTTGACCATTCCCACTTTAATTATGATTATCATATGCACATTGCCATGACTTTTAATTTAGGAGCACCAGATTAGTTATTTTCTCAAAACCAACTTCACATGCATGACCTATACATGGAACCCTACACCCATGACCTTCTGTCCTACTCGGACACGCCATCTTGTGCTTCATCATTATCACACGACTTTCCTGACACAAGACCCAATCTTGATTTTTCCCACGGAGTCACTTTTATTTCCGAATCGAGTTAGAGACACCATTTTGACCGAAACTTGACGACCCAAAGTATGAGCACGACCCACTTTAAGACTACTACCCATATTTTACTTATTGACCTTGTGTACTGCTAGGTAGAAACTTCCACCCTGATTGTTGGGGGTTTGACTTAGAAGGAGTACGATCACTCTTAATTTCGAGAACAAAATTCTTCTAAGGAGGGTAGACTTGTCACACCCACTTTTCTAAAATGAGGGTAATTTTGAACTTTTGTAATTTTAGTCTTTTAATAATGAGATTAAAATCATGTTATAATTTTTGGTAATTTTTTAATTCTTTTAAAAACTATTTAAATATGTAAATTATGATTTTGGTGTTCTGCTAGTGTAACCCTAGAGACTACTTGACCTAGAGCCTAACCATGTGATTATGGTGA
Organism: Iris pallida; assembly: GCA_029216955.1. Classification (NCBI taxonomy): domain Eukaryota; kingdom Viridiplantae; phylum Streptophyta; class Magnoliopsida; order Asparagales; family Iridaceae; genus Iris; species Iris pallida. The sequence continues at coordinate 42,582,033 of JANAVB010025196.1, forward strand.
TTTATTTCGACTTTGGCATAAGGGTATTTTGGTCATTGTGGTTTCTTTTGAATTATTTTATTAATTAATTTGGTGTCTTGTGACTTTGGTCTTTTGCTAGTGAAACCTTAGAACTACTTTGACTAGAGGCTAACCATGACCATAGAATCTAGCTAGTGGACTTAGACTTGATTAGTTGGGTTCTAATTATGTTAGAATAGCATGAATAGGCTAGAATTGACTTAGAATGACAAACCACTTTGGACCTTTTCTCAAAAAGGGCCTCTAAATGACAATAGGAAGACTTGTAGCTAATGCAACTTGACCAAACCCTAGCCCACACCATCATGGCCAGCCACAACAGCCCCAGCCCACTATATAAGTCATCATTAGCCCCCTTCCCTCCTCTTTCATTTAAACCCTAACCCTAGTTTTGGTGTTCTTTCCCAAATTTTCCTCCATTCCTCAAATCAACTCCAAATTCATCCAAACCAATTGCAAACTACTCCCCTTGAGTAGAGAAGGTCTCTATTGCCTAGCTAGGAAGGATTTGAAGTAATTTGACCATTGGATTTGGTAGGAGAGCTTTGCAAGAGGATTTTTATTGGGATTCCAACTCCCAATTGGTAAGGGCCTCTAAACCTATTAAATTCCAGATTTCTTGTTGTAGATGCATTCATTTAGGGTCCTCCTAGCATTAGGCTAAGTTTGGTTCAAATTCAAATCCATTTGGGGTGCGTATCGCAAGAGTATCAGATACGTGTCTCAAATGTTCGATGAAATGCCTCATAGGATGTTTTGTTCACCAATTTCTAAGCTAATTATATTTTTGGATAGCTGGTCATGTGTGGATTGCAATGGAGTCAGACTGAGTTAGTTTTTGTGCCCATTTTGTGTCAAAATGGACACGGGGATGTGTGTGTGACCCTGTGCAGCGACTGTAGCAGTGCCCTGCTACTGTGTGTCCAGTGCTCGCTGGACACGACATGAATTCAGGTGCTACCTACTGTTCTAGGATGTGGCTTTGACTGACACGTGGCCTGAATAGCTGGGCTTGGGTTGGTGTTGAATTCGTGGAGTTATTCAAGCCACAGATCCCAGACTATTCAGTCGAACACGAGCACACTTTGATATTTCACTCGACACTTTGTTATTCACTTGGACACATTTATGTGGACACATTAACACTTATTGCATGCTGGACACGTGTTTAACATGTTGACACTACTTCACAGCACATTGCTTTGACACATACGTCACACACTTGATCGACACACATCACACACCTCACTTCTCTGATACTACTCACACACGCTCACTGCACCTTCTCTGGACACTCTGTGACACTCCACATATGTTGACATCATGACACACATCCCTTGACACAACGTGACACATGTTCACAGATACTTAACACACATGTTGACACTCTGTTGCTATGTGACACCCTTGACACTGAACACCTTGGCTTGACACTATCTTTCACTCATTAACTCACTACACTTGTTTGCATTATCATTCTTGCATTTGTACACTGCTACAAATACATCTCACACTACTGCACTATATCATTCCCTGCTCAGTCGAGGTTCATTACTTGCATATCATATTGTCCTGCACATTTGCATTACCTGTAAATATACATTCATTTATTATCCTGCACATTATAATGTCCTACATGCTTCATAAGCCATAGTGCATTCCATATCCTGCAAATTAGAAGCATGTCCTGTATACTCACCCCATAACTGATTACATTCATGTCCTACAACTAGACTGCATACATTTTCTTAGTCAACTGCACATTGCAACTTTACAAAGTCCTGCATAGTGTATTGGCATGCACTGCTACTGGTACACCTATAACAATCCTTGCATCTTACTACCATGACATGCATTTCACAGACCATTTCTTTGCCTATCCCCTGCCTACTGTCCTGCATCCACACAGAGCACAGGAATATAGAGCCCTGCACATATTGACTTTGTGCACTGCATACCCAATATTTTTGAACCCTACAAAAGCATTCACCTATACCCATTGTTGTTCAGACATCCACAATTCCTTTACTGCATTGCAAATACCCTGCCTATTACTGTCCTACCTTGTTTAAGTCACTACATCTTCATCCTAACTTCATTACATATCCATTGCATTCTTCACTACAAATTTCATAGTACCCTTGTATTGCTCTCATTGCTGAGCACTCCATGTCCTGATACTTACCAAGTTGAGGTATCAGAGAGATAACTTAGTCCAGATATTTGGTACCTTTACGTGACAAAATAGGCCACTGCAATTCATTGCATTACCTGTATAGGCTTTACTGCATATTTCACTGTACTACATATAGATGTCATGTATTCACTGAACACATTCATGTCCTGCACTTAGAGACACCACTGCACTAATTGCATTTTCATACTGCATTACATTACCTTCTTGCATACATTTGCATTCACTACACTCTTGTCTTACAACATGTCTTTTCATTCCCTGTATTTCTGTTGTTCTACACTGCATACCCCCTACTGCATTTGGTATCTTCATTGCCTGTCTTGCCCTTGTCTTGGTTCAGTTGCATATATGTGTTTGCAAACGTATATGATAGGCTCAATGCTATACACTATGTGTATGATTGGGTCTTGAGTTGAGGGCTGCCTTAACTCATTTGTCCCCCTTGGTGCATGAGTAACTATGTATAGTATATATATTTATGTGATGTGTATCATATATTATATAGGATGTATTATAATTTGTATTTGTGATATAACTTATACTATGTTATGGTCGATATTTAAGGATTAGGAGATTAGCTAGTGTAGGTTGGGCTAATACCAATTACCTACATAGCCTTAGCCAAAACCTTAGACTAGACTAGTTAAGACCAAGGGTTGACCAATAGCTTTGTTGACTAGATAGTTGACCATTTGACTAGATAGTTGACCAAGTGTTGACTTTTGACCTAGAGAGGCCTAGAGCATGTAGAATTCATTGTTTAATTCAATTATTCAATTTAGAACACATTATAGCCTGTATTTCTCATAATAGGACTCTGTGACTCCAGTTCGGACACAAATACATATCTGTTGCTCAGGGTATCAGGCGAGTACATTCTCTGACCGTTTCATACTTGTTAGGATTTATATCTATGCTCTAGATTATTTTACTTGATACTGTCACGTTGTTAACACGGATTGGTACTATATGGATCCTTACATTGAGATGTTATCCCTCTCGGGAGCATCGGGTACATCATGTCATGTGCGTTTTACTTTTATCATGTACTCCTGTGCTTTCACTATTCATGTATACACTTATGATTCATGTACTCTCATGTTCACAGAGCCCTCATGTATACCTTTATGTGCACCCATTTATGGGCCCTTATGTGAAATATTGTACAATAAGATAACTTGTCTGGATCCTTGTGTATTGATTGGGGTATGGAAGAGTATAAATGGTCATGTGAACAATTTCAAAGTAGTGTAATCATGTGCAAACTCTTTAGTGTAATCATGTACAAATTCAAGTCGTTCACATGTCTATCTTGTACTCTACATCATTAGCCACTGATAGTTCTTTACTTATAGTAGATATTTCCTTACAGTCATCTCTTTTACTTCATGTATATTCTTCAGCGTTTTATGTATCTTACTCTATAGCATGCTTACATTTTCTGTCATGATATGAACTGTGTGAGATGTATGTGCTCGTTCCTGTCCTGACTGGGCCTGTTGAAAATATTACAGGTAACCTGGAGATTCACAACTAGCCTAGAGGACCAGTAGAGCTTGGAGTAGATTACTAGTTTATGTTTTAGTTTTCTCTATTGGAACTTGTATTGTAATAAGTGGAGATTTGAGTTGTATTTGAGACTGCTTGAGATATTATTATTTTAGAAGTTATTTAAGTTATTGCTTTGAGTTTAGTATAGACTTCTGTGTTATCCTATCGTGCTTAGACTGTGATTGAGTTATATCATATTTTATACTTGTCCTCCATTCGAAGTTGAGATTGTGATAGGTACATTAGATAGTTGCGTGAGTTGTTGATTAGATAGTGACTTAGGACAGCGTTCTACCGCCGATACTGCCGCGTAGGCTGGACGTACCCACTTCTCGTGCCCCTATACTATGTGCGGGTCATGACACATTGTTTGATATTTCGTTGAGACACGATTGTGATACGGTAGTCATTGTATCCTTCTTATTGTATCGTTGACCGTATTGATTGTTAGTGAGTCGAGAGGAAAAATACTCGGTAGGTACGTGAACAAACCCAAATATTGTTATTGATTGATAGCTATGTCATACACCTCATGTATGGGTTAGCCGTACCAATATTAAATGATAGCCATCCATGATGTGCCGTATTAGCCCAATCCGTTCACGTATTAAAAGGTATTTAACACACACAGTCGTTTTCATTATTCTTAAACATAGTTCAGTTCTTTATCCTCATGCTTCTTTTCCATCAGAGTGCTCGTTCTTGATGATTGTTTTCCATATCTAGTTCATATCTTGCTAGTTCTTTGTATATTCTTTACCTTTACTATTTTTCATTGATTCTAGCTTATTTTGTGCTAACAACATTAAATACAATATGGTTGTACTTTGCTCCTTTTCTGACTGGATCATTGATATAGGTGAGGATGACGAGTATCTCTACACCTATGGTTGTACTTTGCTCCTTTTCCGAGACTTAGGAGCCATGATCGATCTCTGGAGGGATTTACGTCTACCTTTTATTATGCTTTAGTTTTCCTTTCTTAGTTGGACCGCATTTGTTCCCGAATGGACCATATTATTATTCTGGATCTTAGTTTCTTTGTTATTAGACTTGGATATTATTATTTCATTATCTATCATACTCTTATTTTCTTGGTTTGTGTTATTGCTGAGTATGATTTGTATCTGTGTTCACTTGTATCTGTGGAGGATTTTATTGTGTGTTCTAGACAGCGTTCTACCGCCGATATCGCAGCGTAGGCTGGACTTGGATATGAACTCGTACTCGGTTATCGGGGAGCGGATCGTGACAACATGTTAATCAACAATGATTTGACAGCAAAATAACTACATATTTTAAAATCTGGAAGATTCTCTGTCGTTTGTCTCATCGAATTCTGCACACACGACACATTAAATACGATTTGACTATTTTGTGAAGAGAGAGCTTTCGCCAAAAAGCATTTCTTGTAGGGAAGTCACTTTGCGAAAAAGACGTTACGGCAGAGACATAACTTTGCCATGTTACTCTCTGTTTCACGCGAAGAGCTGCGACTCACCGTACCGCAAAAGATCTAATAAATCATGACTTTTTTATGCTTCTATAGTAGCAAGATACATAATATGCATGCCAAATGAATATAGTTGTAACATGCTAAAATATAACGGGTAGTGGCTGCGACTCCTAACCAACCTGCATTTGAGAATAGTATTTAGACGAATGATTACCAAGTAAGGTCACGCAAGTAGTAACTCAGTAGCGAGGCTACGTATTTAGTACCACGTTTCAATAGCGAACCTATGGCCTACAACAACTATCTACTGTTCCTTAGTATTGAGTCTATGGTCCATAATACCTATCTACCATTTCTAGTAGCGAGCCTACGATCGAGAGGAATAGTAGTTAGACATCCAAAGATTGTTCTTCCCGTCCAATGAATTATACCACACATGTTAAGTCAACTCAAGTACTACTGCTGAAATGAGAAACCATAATCAACCAAGTACTATCTATAAATCCAAAGCAAGTACTACAATAATATGTATATGACTATATAAACAATTCTATACTCCATGTGCTGATAAATCGGATATTAAATACTCATAACATGAAATGCAACGTGAATACTACGTATCCACATGTATAACAGAATAATTAACAAAAAATTATATGAAATAAAAGAAGCTGATATAAACATACAAAATAAATAAATAAATAAACGAATGTAAGAACTATAACGGATGGACAAGGTATACTTTCATGGTATTCCATCCAATTCTTACCGAGGCTCCGATTTTCACTATTTGCTCAAGCCTAGATAATCAAAATAAATAAATAATAAGACTGTAGTATTACTTACTAGTAATATTAAACTAGGTTATACCTATGGGTTCTCGTTATATATTTCATATCATGAATTAATCTATTTGTTTACTATAGTTTCTAAACCATCTATTTACCATTTAATTAAGCCATATATAGTACAATAAGTCCTTATTGTTACCATTTAATATCTTTGTTTATTAACTTAGTTTGTATGTTTATATTTATAGTATAATTTCTACTACTTACTTACTATTACTATTTATTTAGTTAGGTTATATGTTTATCCCATAATTTAAACTACCTACTTAGTATTTATTAAGCTAGATTTATAAGTTAATAATTTATTTAATCTTTAATATATATATATATATATATATATATATATATATATATATATATATATATAATATCTTTTAATCTTTAACCTTTATTTGCTTTTGCAAATAATAAGAAAAATAAGGGGTTTATGTATAGAGTTTTCTTACTAGGTTTTTTTGGCATGGTTTGAACCATGCAAGCGAGTAATGCTCCATAAACCATTCAATTCGACCAGGATAAGCAAGTCTGTGTCACCGTTCAAATCTCATTATTTCTTGTACAAGTCAAATTCAACCAGCCTATTCAAACCTAGAAGCCAACACAATGCCTCCACTCACAGCTGGACATTACGCCGATCACATAGATCTCTGAATGATTCTTCACATGAATTCAAGTCCAACCAATCCCTTCGAGGCAACAAACCAAAAACAATGTACTATGGGGAGTAGGCCTTACATGATCGGGCATGGAGTTGGACCTCAAACTGTGAAAAAGCTTTGATGCATTGAAAAGGTCGTGATAGAGGAATCATTTCCATCTTTATAGGATTATTGTAAGCCCTTCGAGGTGTATACCAAAGCATCCAATATTGCCATTAGTGGAGTGTTGGTGCAGGGTGAGCAAATTATCGTATTTGAAAGTTACAAGTTGAATGACATGGAGCAGTGTTAACCGTACAGAAGGAGATGATCGTGGTAGGGCATTATTTATGGACATGGTGGAACTATCTCCTTGGCACATAGTTCATGGTGATGACATGTTGTTCTTGACCACATTGAAAAGCATTATTAGAGAATGAGACACCCTTTTCATAAAAAATTCTAGATGTAGGTGTTCAAGATTTTAGGGTCGAAACTACATTTCTCAACTAGTTTACATCTGCAGACGGACATGCATATCAAGTGAGTCAATTCTCTATTTGAGTATTATTTGTCGCACTTTCTGAGTGCCAAAGCAGTAGGATTGGGTGCATCAATTGAATATTACCCTCTTTTGCTATAATCTTCAAAGGAGCGAGTTATCCACAGTAGCACGTTCGACTTGGTAGTGGATAGGGGTGTGCACATTTGGGTCAAACCGACCAAATCGAATCGAACCAAACTGAGTCGATCGATTTTTAAGCAAATCGATGGTCCGGTCGAATTGGTTCGACTGGACTTTTTAAATAGCCGACCGTTTTGGTTCGGCTACAATTTGGTCATTCCACAAACCGTTTAAAACCGAATCAAACCGAACCTACTACTAACCGTCTAAAAAAGAGGAGTCATGTATTTTTGTCTCGTATATCAGAATGTTTGAAGGAAGGTATCATACTCATCTCATACATGTTATGCTGAACAATTAATATATATTGTAGTTGTAGAATGCTATTATGGGACTAATTTATTTAGAATTCCTTGGTGGTGGTTGTATTGCAGCACAGCTTTCTTACTGGAAGGTGTCAATTTTGTTGGCATCTTACTGAAGTAAGAATTTATTTTAGCAAACGATGGGTCAGTAGTTGAGCTGCCTTCCGTTGGTTTTGGCTGGCGGTGGCTGGCGAGAGCAAGGTGTACGTCGGGGCTGTTTTGTCTACACTTGCTGCTGAAGAGGATGGAGTTGTTGACGCTCTGCACATTGTTGTGATCAAAACCGATGAGTCAAACCGAACCAAGTCAACCGATTTTAAAACCAAATCGACCAGTTGGTTGGTTTGGTTCGGGTGCAATTATTTCTAAACTGTTTAACTTTGGTTCGGTTGCAATTGTGACCAAATATTGGCGATCGACCGATGCACACCCCTAGTAATGGATCGATAGTTGCTCACCACGCACATACTGAGTACATGAATATCGAACAAAATCCCTACAACTCACAATTTTGTCATGGACTTCAAGGAGAAGACGTATATTGCTAAGCATTTTTGTTGAAAGTCGGGTGGATGACATTCGAAGGTTTGTCGAGTACATAAAAGGGAATTTGATGATGATCAAGCTTCAATCTTAACAGTTCAAGGTGTTCCACAAGATGCAAAAGGGACTGATATACAAGTACAAAGGTTGAACTTTGGTCCTTAATGTCACGCCCCGGTCCCGTAGGACCGATCGTCCTCGCTAAGGCATGATGCCGCGTGAGCCTAGTTTGCGCTCATGCAAGGCTGGTTCCATAACAGCCGATTACAGGCTAAGCGACGGGGTCGTCGCACAAAAGTCCCGAAGTAGAAACATTGAATAAGCTAGCGAAAAGTTAGAACCAAAACACAAGTCAATAAAAGAGGCTCTTTATTGATATTGAACAAGGATTATAAAAGTGGCACGAGGCCATCATTACAATCACTCAGTCTCACTTTTTTCTCAAGTTACAAGTCATTATGCTCTCTCTTATTTCTCAATATAAAGCTTGACGAGCCAGCGAATGCTTCAGATAGGCGATGTCCATACATTATATCTCGTATAAGTCCAAACTTCATGCAGCCGCACACCTCGAAAAGCCAAGGAACTTCGCGTCTCGACGCATCCAAGGGAGCTCCGTGCCAACGAGCTTCTACCTGTGCCTGCACATAAAAACTGTGTGGGTGTCAGTACGCAACTGTACTGGTGGAGTGAGCTGCTCTCCCACCCATACAAAACCAACACATTTATTTACTTTGTGTAACATAAACTCTTTATAATTATCTTTCTATTCTTGTCTTATAATCGATTTTAGGACATGGACGCCTGGCCTATTTTGTGACTCTAGACCATTACTGTGCCTTGCACCAACAACTTACTTATCTTGCCTCTAGACCCTTCTTGTGCCAACAACGTCAACTTATCGACTCGTACTTGCCTTTCGGCCCATACTTTAGGACTCAATCACTTATTCGTGCCATAAACTCTGTTTGTGTATCCACATTGAGGTCGTGCCTCGTAACTTAGTACCACTTGACCAACTTTGCTTTACGGCCCTTCCTGACTTAAACTCGAAATGACTTAATCCAACTTACTTATACTTTTTGTGTCAACGACTCACCAACCGACGCCACACTTCGTGCTGTAGCACGGTATGTTTATTGCAGCCAAATCTTAGGCCCAAACATTGTATTACAAATCGTGCACATATTCAACTCGACTCATTGGTACCGTGCACACAAATCTTGACTTAATCCAAAGGCATGCACGCGGATCGCCGCTATTATGCCGACTCATCTATATGAAACAGTCATTAGCACCACAAGCTATCCTGGACTTATAGCTTTGCTATTCGGCGACCCTTTCAGCACAAGTAGCGAGCCCCGCTGAAAGTTCCCGAATAACCTGAGCGGTACTCCCAGCTCGGCTATACCGTGTTTTCTCCTAGGTCAAAATGATCTTGTGGCCCCAGGTTGGTCGTTCCGAGAAAACTTTCCCTTGTCGACAAGTTGTCCAATGACCATGCAAGACTCGACTCGAACTAACGTCTCACACAGTCATTCTTCTCCTAGTGTTACCATCTTTTCAGGACCATGTTAAAGACTTCTAGTATTTTAGACCGCCTCGACGACCCATGGTCACGAGTATTCTTCTATGTTGCCCTATCATTTTACTCAATTCAAAAACGACTATTTGATAGCCCTTTTTTCAAACTCAATTTGAATCAACCGTGGCTCGTGTCTTAAAACACTAAGTCCGTGACATCGTGCCTTAAGCCAACTTGTGTTCTCTGTGACACTACCGCCCAAGTCATACTTTATATGACGAGCCTTGAGACCATAGGACAGTGTGGCTACAACTAGCCGTAGAAATTATGGGACCGTGCTTGATATTACTTCGATTGCCCTTGACATAACTTTTGCGTAACTCCATCGTGCGATACAACTCAACCCGTGGGACGAGCAAGGCTATGCCAAGCCCTTACATCGTGGAAACGTGCTTTCAGACTTGTGGGATACTTTTGCTAAGCCAAACATTGGACAGTACGTGCTTTATCAAGCATTTATACGTGCGACACCTATGACTTATGCTAAGTTTATAGCTTTGTGGCAACTTAAACGAACTCTCCTTCTCCCAAGCCGTGGGACGAAGGACCGAGTATCATTTTGAAAGCACATCGTGCAACACTTCTAAGCCGACCGTAGGATCTTTCCATATTCTAACTCCTTTTGACCCAACTTGGGATTATTCCCTTAGCTATGTGGATTCGCCTCTTTTATTATCAAGCCTACTTGTGCATTTGAAAACTTTCGTTTTATTAATGTGAAGGCCAAGCTGAGGCAAGTTTACCGAAGCCACCCACCTGAGCGATGAGTTGCCTCGACCGAGCGGGACTTCGAGCAAGCCGTTGCATGGCTAAGTCCGAACGTCGTTGGCGTTTTGATTCCTCCGGTTGAACTGAGCGGACGGGGCATTACATTTAAGAAGGTGGGCAAAGTTCTGTACAAACTCGAACTCCCTACCAAACTGAAGATCAATCACGTCTTTTCTGCGAGTTGCCTCAGGCCTTATCATAAAAGCTTGGATGACCATCAAACGGAAGAGAATGCACCATCCACCAACGAGATGTTTTACCGTATGTAGACTACCTTATTAAATGGAAGGGAATGTCATATGGGGAGTCCACCTAATGGACATGAATGTCACATGGGGAGTCCACCTGGTAGCGTGCTAATAATATTGCATCAGTTTGAGAACAATATCCATGAGCTTCTTAACGGACATACGACGAGGGTGTCAACACAAGTGGAGGAGAATAACCCTCTCCAGACCGGGTTAAGCTGGAAGGCTCTAGAGTTTTTTTTGAATGTGATGGAGTGCTCTTGAAATCTCACGAGACTTTTCTATATTTTTAGAAGTTCTATACTTTTCTTATCATGTAAATATTTTATTAAGAAACCTTGTAAATATCTTAGGCATAGAAGCTTCCAACCGTTAGATGTTAAGAAAGCGGCACAGTCATGGCCATATTTGTAAGGCCTCTGAATGTATAAATAGGGTACACGAGTCTCGTTTACTCCTCACCACAAAAAATTGTAAGTAATCTACGCATCGTACAAGTTCTTCACCTGTCCAATACTTTGAGTGTCTACTCTTCAAATGTCCACTCTTTTCTTCTCAGGTCATGTAGTGTAGACAGAATCACGCGAGTCCATGACACTATGCTAAATCATAATAACAATGATAATAACTACAACAAAAACCTTAATTAACATCAAACCTAACATCAGAATCACAATGTCTATAACTTCAGCCAAGTATTCCAATGCCATGTCATCAGCTTTCATCTCAAGAGAAAAATGAAATGAAAGTATAAAGAGCAAATAATGAATGGAAAAAGAAAAAAAGCAAAACAAACAAATACAAAAGGAAACCAAAACCCCGACTCTCTTAAGTTTGTGAGGTGTCCAAGTTCTTACCAAGTTCTTACCAATTATGGATATTCTTGCCCAATACAAAGCACCATACTATTGTTTTCCACATATTGTCATATTTTTGCTTCTGATACATGCATCCACTTTTGGAACTGAAACACCTTCTATACTAGAATTTACAGTAAAATTACATATCTTCCACTATCCAGTCATTTACAGTGCTGAAGTTAAGCTGATATCGTCCCTTTGGTCCCTGTTGGATGGAGGCTGCCACAAACAGAGATTATTGCAGACAAACTCCATATTTGCGAACCTCTGTTGCTCGATAGAATTCTGTGCTTTAGCATGCAACTGTTCAAAGATGCACGTTCTGAGCTTATGCCTCAAGTTACAACAACAAATATGGCTCAAGATTCTGATGGCGACCTTTTGCGATTCAGGACAATGCTATCCATGCAAGGACCACCAAAACACTGCAAATTACGTTTGAAAAAGAAATCCAGGTAAGTATGAAGAGAATGATCACGCTGTCCTCATTGATAACAAATTACATAAACATAGAAATGACCATGAAGCTTAGAATTTGGTAGAGCTGCATAGGTCTCTTAAACATTCCTGGGGAGAGAGGTGGATCTCCCTCCAGAGTTGCCAACAAATCCCAACAACCTTATTGTTGCAAACAAATCCCAAATACAAGTCAAAATTTGGCATCTTTAAATTTTTTATTGTTGTCCTTCTTGCTACAATGGCAACTTTTCATCTGTTAACCTAAATCTTAATTTGTTCATCGAAATGCTCCCAATGTTGTACGAACAGGAATATGGCTTGACCTATTTCCTTAGTATCTTACGATACATGGTACGTATCTTATGATACGATATGGTACAATATACTACATTTCGTTACATATTTGTTGATCCGATATGATACATGTAGGCTGATCCGATATGATTCATGTAGGCTGATAGGTAGTATCAGGTTTTTTTTATTTGAGTCATGTAATAAGAATATGGATTATGGAACTACATAGACCTGTAAAGATGAAACAAAAAAATATGAAAAAATTATATAAAATCATGTTTCTATATGGATTTAGAAGGATAGTCCTAAACTCCTAGAGTTATTCTATCATAAGATTTACACGAGATATGATACGCAAACCAAGCTACATTATATGTATTGCGAGTTGACAACCTAGGAGATGAGATGATAAGGACACCCTGATATAGACGCTTCAGTAGTTTTGATGTATTTTGGAGTATTTATGTGTCTGATACGTAGACATGACATAAACATGGGACAATTCGGCTTCGGAAAACCAATCAAAAAAAATACGAAATGCAAAAAATAGAAAACTATTTGATACATGGCAGGTTTATCTTCAACACGACTGAATCATTGTGTCAACAATGTTTTCTTCCGTACTTCTCTCATTTTAATTTTAATATTTTTTGTTGGATTGATAGGAAAAGTGCCCCAATGCCGGTACCTGTCATATCGAGTATCAAACACTATCAGATCAGACACACATTGACCAAAACTATATAATAAATTTTGGAAGTCAACAAAACGTTGGCCAATATCAATACAATTTTGGCCCATTCCGAGACAATGAACATAAAACAGCCAAGACTCCATAGATGTTTTCCAAATTTTAGCCATCTATTCATGGTTTTGGGGTACCGATATTTGGCAATCTAGGACCAGGTTTGCTTAAATCATGTCTTTATAAACTATACATGTTGGTACTAACTGAATTTTAAAACCTTAGTCCAAAGCTTGTTCACTTTATGCCGAAAATTCCTATCTTGCAAAGAGGACATAATGCAAAAAACAAGGCCCTGTGTCCATTTCACAAGAGAGTTGGAAAGTGAAGCCATCTTGCCATTAGAGTATCCTAAGAAGTACAAGAAGGGGCACAAATCAGTAATAAAGCAACAGAGCAAACAGTAGATCATTGGTATACTAGTAGGTTAGATCTATCCGTAGGTAGACAGGTCTGCTTCAGTAGACCCAACCATAAGCTTGGTCCACCAAGTGGGTAGCAACATTTCGTTGCTCATTTGACCGCACATCATCCAGGCCGGGCAGAATGCAGACCTTTCAAGTTCTAGTACAGATCTGATATTAACAGGTTACTTTTTGAGATCATTTTTATAAGGTTTTTGGAGAAACCTCTGTTATCAATGGTGCATCGAGGCACCTGACACAGACATGAGGCACAATCAAGGCACCTGGCCATAGTGCAAGGTGCGACGCTCATTGAGGTGCACACCTCTGCGACCTAGTGTGAGGCATGCATGGCGCATCAAGGCAGCATCATGAAATCCAACGTAAAATTGCAGGTTTTATTTTATCTCAATGCTAAAGCCATAACATGTAACTTCAACATAGTGACAAATACATTATTCTAACACACTGGCACATGATCGCAAATTCCTGCTTTACCAATTTCCTTTCACCCTCTTTATTTCTCGACCCTCTCCTAATTCTTCAACAATACTTGTTGACCCTATATGTTGGACGAGTACCAATTGTTGACCCTCTATGTTGCACGAGTATGGACACGAATATAGATAAGAACACGAAACCGCCAGGACAAAGTGTTGGAATACCCTATTGGTATTTTTGGTATGTTGGAATATGTGTTGGAATATCCTATTAGTATATTTGGCATGTTGGAATATGTCATAGGATATTCCTATAGAGAGTTAGGCCCCGTTTGGTTCACCGGGTTGGACAATGTAATGTAATCGACATTACGTCGTAATTCCAATTAAGATGTTTGGTTGGACAATTTTTCTCTAGATGTAATGTAATAGCAATTACAAACTTGATTACATTACATCTATTCCTATTCAAATCAATTACATCATAAAACCTATGTAATCCTAATTACATTACATCCTCAAATCTTAAATTACAATTTTACCCTTAAAAAAATTTCCAACCTCTAAAAATCCCGATCCTCTATGCTGCAGCGGGAGCAGAAGATCCTCTCCTCTCTCGATTGCAAGCACGTGGTGTCCTGTCTCGGACACGACCTCTCCGCCGGCCACTACAACCTCTTCCTCGAGTACGCTCCCAGCGGCTCCCTCGCCGACGAGCTCCTCAGGCGCGGCGGCAGCCTCCCCGAGTCGTCGCTTCGGTCCCGCGCGCAGGAGGTCCGACCTGGCCTACTTGCATTCTAGAAGGATCGTCCACTGCGACATCAAGAGCCAGAACATACTCATCTGCTCCGACGGCGAGGCGAAGATCGCCGACCTCGGCTGCGCGAAGCTCTTCGACGAGGGCGGGTCCCGGCTGGCGATCGAGATGGCCACCGGACGCGCCCCGTGGCCGGACACGGCGGACGCGATCTCCGTCCTGCACCGGATCGGGTTCTCGGGAGACGTGCCGGCGATCCCCGAGTGGATGTCCGACGAGGGGAAGGACTTCCTCAGCAGGTGCCCCTTCTCTCTCTTCACTGCATAGGAAATTTTGGGGAAGTTTGTGTGAGCAGCAGAAACCCCCAGGGGTTCACTAATATTTATTAGTGATAGTTTTTATTATTAAAAGATTAGGGTTGTGTATTATATTTGGGACTTATGATTAATTGATCAATATTTTGGGTTGAACTTAAAGCCCAATTGAATTATGAATGAACTATTATTTTGGGCTTGGGCTTATGTTTTAATTAAATACTTTTTTATTAATTATGAAGTAGTAAATTTGGCCAAAAAATATACATATAAATATTAAGGGTATATTTGTCAAAATAACACAAATAATTAATATTATTCGATTACATTACATGTTAAACCAAACACTTGAATGTAATTGGTATTACATTCCATGGTTTAATTACATGTTCCAACCAAACATGGTAATGTAATTGTAATTCCATTACATTACAAACCCAATTACATTACAAACCCAATTCCATTACGATTACGATTACATTACAGTGAACCAAACGCCCCCTTAATGTAATGAGAATATGCCATAGGATATTCCTATAGAGAGTTAATGTAATGAGGAGGTTGTAAGGCTATAAATAGCCAAGAGATTATTAATAAAAAATAACAAATATTTTCTACAATTATTTTTTACATGGTATCAGAGCCACCTTTTCACAAATCCTAACCTTCCCCCTCTTCTCTCTCGCTCTCTGCCACCAAACCCTAACCCGTGCACAGCAGCCCCCCCTTCCCGTGCCTACTGCTGCTGCTGCGGCTGCTGCCCGCTGTGGTACGTGCGCCGACCGTCCCTCCCACTGTGGATACACACAAAAAAGAAGAAGAAATGCTGTCTTTTCTTATTGGCACAAGGCACCACAAATCGAGTACGTCTGAGAGATCCTGCACTGAGGTTCCCCGAGTACAAAAAAATTCTGGAGAATGGGACGATGGAGATCGAGCGGTAGTTGCTCCTTTACTCCGTTGACACTCCGATTACAAAAGTGGGAGAAAACCTAAGAAAATTGCTAACTCTCAGCTCACTGGCAAGAAGTGCAGCAATTTGGCTCTTGAAAATGCTCTCCATTCTGTCCGTCTTTGTAGAGGGGGACGCCCTCTATTTATAGTCGTTTTGGCACTGAAAATGACTGTTATGCGCCCACATATAGAAAATACACTGATTTTACTATGGGCGCATAACACTCCTTTGGGCGCATAGAGTGTAGGCGCATGGATGCTGGATGATCGTGGGTAGATCGTAGGGTTGTCGTGGAGTTGACGTGGCCGCATGCTTCGGTGCATGATTGCTCATGGAGACTGACGTGGCCGCATGCCTCGGTACACGATTGATCGTGGAGTTTGACTGAGTCGTAGGGATCTGCTATCTTGGGCGCATAGAGCGGGAGTGAGTTTATGCGCCCACACTTGGGTGCATGTAAGCACATAGACCCTCATTGATCCTGTAGGTGCATAGCTCCTCATTGATCATGTGGTCGCATAACTCCTCATTGATCCTGTGGGCGCATAGCCCCCTCTTTGACCATGTGGGCGCATAGCTTCTTTTGTCTTTGTATTTTTCATGCTTCTACAAGACCCCCTTTAAAGTTTTTGAGACTCGAACGAGTGTCAGAATACTTTGAAAGAAGAATGGGCAAAACTGTCTCCACCAGCTTCATGGGCACATGATAGAAATGACCCTTTGGGCGCATAGGTGTCTGCCAGGCTGTCAAAATGTGGCCGTTGAGATCTTCTTTGGAAATCTGAAGTGATAGGCTCGTTTTGGAACGGTATTTGAAAAGGTCTATTCTCTATGCGTAGTCTGCATCAGCAGATAGCAGGCACATAATCTGCAATAGACTGTCTTTGTGTAGGTGCATAGAACGTGTGGGCGCATAGACCATGTGGGCGCATAGGCCATGTGGGCGCATAGCTCTCCGTTTATGCCTATAAATAGGCTTTGAAGAGAGAGAAAGCTCATTCTCTCTTATTTTCAGAATTTTTAAAGAGTTTTTCCTTTACTTTCTTTCGAGCAATCATCTCTCCCAAGGCTGCTTCGACTCCCAAGAAGTCTGCAAAGGGCAAGAAGGCTGCAGCAGCTAGTTCTCCTCCTTTGGCAGCGTCGCATCTGATTCAGGACCCCATCCTGGGTGAGGTGATGTCTCCAGAAAAATAAAGTCTCGAGCGTTAACTTGTGACGCTCGGACTTTTCTCTGCTTGGGCGCATAACCATCGATATGCGCCCAAAGAAAACACTTCTTTTGTGAGCGGACTTATGCGCTCACAGATGCATGTGCCCACGCACTCTGTTGTGTTATGTGCCTAGGCACTTGGCTGTGTCATGTGCCCACACAGAACATGTGCTTATGCACCCATGCATAATTTGTGCTTATGCACCAACGCAGAATTTGTGCTTATGCGCCCACGCAAAACTTGTGCTTATGCGCCCACAGTCCCTTTGGGCGTATAACATCAGGGTGCATAGAATTTCTCAGTACTTAGCTCTTTTTTCTGTAGATTCTAAGTCTGACTTTTCCATATGTCTTCGCAGTTGACATGGTTGTCCCGGTTCTTGGGGGGATTCCTCTTGGCTCTGCCCGCCATGCTCTGGATTCAAGCCTTGTCACCGCAATGGTCACAAAAGCTCAGGTGAAGATCAGCCATGACCAGCCTTCGGTGCGGGTGATTGCTATGCTTGAGCAGGACAAAATGTTCTTGAAGCAGATGATAAATGATGAGAAGTTCACACTCGGAGAGGTACAGAGATTTAAGAGACCGTACTTCCAGTTTGGTGACAGCCTGGGATTTGAGGATAACGAGACGATATATCTAAAAGACCCTCTGGTAGTTAGGTTAAATAACCAAAGAATATGGTTTCCATTGATGAAGTGCCAATACCCTCTGTCAGCGTTTTACTGATCTGGCTGTGCAGAAGCAGATGAAATGGGACCTGACCCCTGAACTGCATGGGGTTGTTTCTGGCAGGATCCAATTCGACTCTGGTGACCGAAAGAAGGACACTTTCAAGTGTGTCAAGGGCTCCACGTCCTATTTCACGAGGGGCTACATCCTGGGGCCATAATAAACGATGTCCCGACTGATCTTAACCCTTACGTTGCTGAGACTCTCTCCAACTTGATGCTGTCAAAGAAGGAGTCGTATCCGAGAGGGAAGCTGCGGATGGAAGGTTGGAGATACTCTGTCCCGTTCTGGAGCGACCTTACTGGATGGGTGCTCTCGACTTACGAGGCCACCCTAAAAGCTGCCGGTCTTTTTTATGCCATTAGAGCCACCCAATATGACATTAAGGTTAACTGGCCTATGTTTATATCATTGGTGGAGTTGTACAACCATCACATGTGTACCTTCTTCACTCCGGGTGGAAAGATGGGTCTGGCTCTTCACGAGATGCAGGCGATATCAAAACTTCCCTGGGGGGCTGAGCCATACGAAGAATACGTCCCCTGTGATGAGGGGCTCCTGGATTTGGAGAGAAAGAACTCCGAGATGATGGAGGTGTACAAAGAGTTACTCTGTCACCTTTTTATTTGTCATAAGATCACGAAAAAGGGTAAGACTGAGGGGTCCCTTCCCCATACGAGGGCCTGGACTAACTACATCTTCATCAGAGAAGGAGGAGACGGCCCAGTCTCTTTCTCGACCAGCAAGCCCTCGACGAAATCTGAGATAGAGCAGTTGATGGCAGATCACGGGGCTGTAGACGCTGAAGATAGTGATAATCCTGAGGGGAACTTCCCGATTTATTATTTCTTCAGGCAGGCCGAGTTCAAGCTGTCAGAAAAGGTGGTGCTAGCTGCTTTCTTGATGAAATGGTTTCGTGATTGTGTAGTCCCTGGTGGTTCAGGGTCTATTGAAAGAATAAGCCGGGGTATGGTACTTTCGGCTGTAAAATTGGCCTTTGGATGTCAGCTTGCCCTGCTTCCTGCGATGGTCTGTGCCATCCAACGAGGCTTACGACACTTCCTTGTGAACGCGGTGATGCCCGATGGCAGAAAGGATTTTATTAGGACTGAATTTCTCTTTCATTATCTGATGGGATGGCTGGTGCCGTACTGTCCCAAATTAATGAATGCCGGGTTGATGGCAGACTCTTTGGCGGGAGATGCCTTCCTTCGGAGATTCAAAGATGCAGATTGGAGCGTTACATGGCTGCCTATTTGCAGGAAGGCTTTGAGTTTCCTGCAGAATTATGAATTCTTCAGAGTGTCGCCACTGTCTGGTAGTGGCCGTATAGGAGACACCCTAGTAGATAAGGGATCACTCACTACTAGCCTTCCTATTGGGGCATTTCGTTGGCTCCAGTCCATCAGGCCTTCCCATCTGGTGTTCAGGAATAGGAACCACACTTTCCTGGAACCTTATCTGCCGAGTCGCTTTGCACGGCTGTCACGATCCGCACCCGCTTTTCGGATACGAGACGTGTCCAAGCCAGCCTACGCCGCAGAGTCGACGGTAGAACGCTGTCACAGCCAAGATTGCTCAAAATCACAAAATATATCATTTATTGCTCATTCACATTATTAAATCAAATTTACAATTATTACAAGATTTACATTTAAAGAAAAGTACAAATTTCTTACAAATAATGAAATTGATATCACATCTATCTAATTTCTAGGTTTTGGTCTCATTACATGACTACCAGGGCTTGGGTTGGTTTCGGGCTAGTTTGGAACAACCGAGCCTTCTAAAAGTCATATTATTATTAAATAACTAATTAAATTATTTATAGGGATCAAGTCACAACTTCGTCTGGTTTTTCCAGTTCAGACACTCTTATGGCTCGGTCTTCCCTACCATAGCTAATACACTGGTCAAAGCACGCCACCGCACTATTCGTGCCATCACTTCTAGTCATTTGGCACTCCAAAATTTAACCATGACTAAGGCATCCTTAAACATTTATAAAATTCCAAATATCATAGTTTAATTCAAATAAATAAAAAGAATATTTTCAAAATTTTGGGAAGAGGGTTAGGGAGAAAACAATGGAAAGTCTCCCATATATATAGGAGATGGGAAGCCCTGAATAGGAAGGATCAAATCTATGAAACAAATCCTCCCATGAATTAAATTGGGTTTGATCCAACCTTATTCCAAATCAATCACAAAATATTATCCTATATTATTAACTAGTCTTTAAAATAGATTCAATCATCAAAATATTGTTAAGAGTAATTTAAATATTTATAGATGTACATTTATCATAAATGCAATATCTCCTAAAATAATATAGCAATAATTTAAATCTAAACATAACACTTGATAATAATCAGTTAATCCTAGGAAAGATTCTCTTCTAAAATTTGGCAATCTCCTTTCTTTCAAAATATCTAAAATAGAAATAGAAATGGAAGTTATTCTCTGACTAGAAAATACTTAAAACTAAAATAAAATAAGTAGAAAATTTTCAAAAAGTCGAAAAATAGACTTACAACACCATCGTATCAAATTACAATAGTACCTCCTTATATGAAGGTCATCTAATAGAGTTTAGATTTTAATGAGACCTATGTAGCAACCTTAACTACCCAAATGTCAAATTAAATTAGGGACTCCTAGTCCTAATCATTCTCTTAAAATTGACTTATCCCTAGTTGTGAATGAACATTTACTAGTCGCAAGCTCGCAGTAGTATGACTAATATGGTACTACCACGAGTTCGCATAATTTGCGAAAAATGACCTACATGGGCCACCACAAAAACTTGTCACGACCCGCACCCGCTTTTCGGATACGAGATGTGTCCAAGCCAGCCTACGCCGCAGAGTCGGCGGTAGAACGCTGTCACGGCCAAGATTGCTCAAAATCACAAAATATATCATTTATTGCTCATTCACATTATTAAATCAAATTTACAATTATTACAAGATTTACATTTAAAGAAAAGTACAAAGTTCTTACAAATAATGAAATTGATATCTTATTTTATATTTAATTAATTATTTAGGATAAAACCGATTTCTTTCATATTCTAATCTGTTAGAATTCTCCTGAGCCAAATTCTTATCTCATATCCTATCTCAACCGACTCTTTCCATCGGTACCTATACATATAGAGGGAGAGGCATATATCAATATCATATTCAATCCCAACCCATGCATGATCGACCCAATATTGTCGAGCACATTTCCCGTCAACCATTATCCCCAGCCAACCGCACAGCCTCCTGCCAACAATATCACCGTTGCTCTTCCTCCTTGGCAAACAGCCTATACCGGCCACCCATCCGGAATAACCACCACTCCGTCATTGCCAGGCACCAAAGCACAACAGATTACACAAAGATTTATGTGTCGAGGTGTCCATGACCATAATACTTTCAACATACATCTTCTCTGTGTCAGACACGGCAACTTCCCTGTGCCCGATACCCAACAATTAAACCAAAAAGAATAAGAGCAGAAGAGATCAAGAAAATACCCAACCCACCATCCGCGACCTCCTCCAGCCGAGCCCCACGCCGCACCCGGCGTCGACGGGAGTCTTCCGTGCCGAGTTTCGATCAGACGGTTGTCGGTGCCGTCCCCGCGCTCCGGTGCTGCCGAGCCCCGTGCCCCAATCTGACCCCTCTTCGTGTCCGCTGACGCCGGCCCGAGCTTCTCTCCTCCGTGGCGACCAATCGCCTCTGGAGCGCCGCCGCCGCCTCCCTCCGCGTCGATGTCACCGCATGCCAACTCGAAACTGGTTGTGCCACCACCATGGCAGCGTAGATCCGGTGGTCGCCTGCATACAGCATCGGTTACCCTTTCCTGCGAGCCTCGAGGAGTCGGGCGCACAAGATCCAGGCGCTCGACTGTGGCCACTCCTCCACCGGAGACCAACCATCGCCCGTACCTTCGACCCTAGTCTCTGCCTGGCCACCGAGCTTCTCGATCTCCCCAACTTGCTGAGCATCGTCCACCGCGAACACCGTCGCCACCAGCTTTTGACCCAGCACACGACCGTGGTGAGCTCCTGCCTCCGGCCTTGTCCCACCGGCGGAGCTCCTTACGTGCCTCCCCACTCCGGCGACCGCGCCGACGCTGCCTCCTCTCTCTAGGCGAGTCTCCCCTTCCTCCTTCCACTCTCTCTCTTTCTCCCTGTCACTTTCTCCCTACCACTTCAAATTTTAATTTTACTCTTTCTCTTTTCAATAAAAAGTCAGGATTCAAGTAACTTTGGGAAAAGGAAAGAGTAACAGTTCTTCTCCATGGGTATTATATGTTATTTTTAAGCTTTATGAAAAATCGGTAGTGACAGTACACATTAATAATATATTTTATTATATGGTAGTAGTCAGTGCTTATGTATAGCATTGACTTTGTTATTATTAGCATTTTATACTGTACAAAATTTTATGATTTTTCTACTATTATATAGTTATTGTTAATATTATTACTATAGTTGTTATTATTATCATTTGTTTTATTTGTTTGTTATTTATTATAGTGTCATTAGTTTTGTTAGAAAATATATATAGATAATATTTCCAAATTGTGTAGGGATGAAATTTTGCTTTGGGCTTGGCCCTAGTCTACATGTAATTTCAAACTGGATTCAAAGCCTAAATTATATTCTTAATTATTTTATTTTATGGTATTTTAAATATGACCTTTTTGACCTAGGAATAATATTGTAGCATTTTTACCTAATTAAATTATGGTCGACCTAAAATAAATTGTACTTGACAAATTAAGAAGTTTGGCCTAGATTGATTTTCAATATTTATTTTAAATGTAGATAGTTTACTAATATTAAATTGGAACTTATATATATATATATATATATATATATATATATATATATATATATATATATGTTGGTATATTATATTTATATAAATACTTTTAAAATAAAAAAAAGTATTTTTGTCCTCGAATAAATAGATGGTTTTTATATGTTATTTCTTAAGAATTATTATAAATAAATAGATTTTATAAAAGTATATTTAACAGAGGAGGTTTTGCCTTAAAATAGTTTTCCAGATTTTGTTTAAAATATTCTATGTATAATTTCAAGATATAAAGTACTTTTCTAAATGAATTTCTTTATCAAGGATTTTCTTTTTAGACGAAATTCCTTCGGCCATCGAATATTAATCATGACTAGTCATACATTCTTATTTCTTGTGATTTTGACTTTCTCATATCGACTTAGGCTAATCGGACTAATCTGGACCCAATAGGATTATTGGTTTCACCAGCTAAGGACCACATGCAAGTACACTTTCTGATTGCTTTCGATTCATAGTAGTATTTTCATTTTAAGCTTATACATGTCTTGCTGCTTGTTGACATGCTCGTCACATGGAGTAGTCGGAAGAAAAAATATCTTAGTAGACATGTGGACTACCCAGAACTATCCCATGATGTCTATTCGTGAATAATAGCAGCTGCACACGACACGTGCAGGGTGTCGGATTTACCTCCTAGCCGTTCACATGTCGAAATGGATATTTCAATTCATATAGATAGTTGTATTTTATTTGTTTTTCTTGTCTTCTCCATCGCTTGCCATGTCATCAGTTACTTTCTAGTTTTCATCTCTCATATGTTATTTTTATGTCTTGTTAATTATATTGTATTTTCGTATTGCCGTCGGTTTGTGTGCTTGTTCTATTCCTGACTGGAAACCAATATTTTTTAGGTTAGCCGTGGATTCACTTAGCATTGGGAGATACGGGTTCACTTGCAGACCAAACCTAGATAAGGGAGCACTTACTACTAGCCTTCCTATTGGGGCGTTTCGTTGGCTCTAGTCCATCAGGCCTTTCCATCTGGTGTTCAGGAATAGGAACCACACTTTCCTGGAAACTTATATGCCGAGTCGCTTTGTACGGTAGTTCGACTACAGCCAGCTTCTCTTGGGTAATCCCAGCCCCCATCTGTAGTCGATAGGAAGCCTGATCGACGGGGCACGTGCATGGGGCTACTATAACGCTGGATGTACGGGAGCAGTTTTTACCCTGCCAGAAGATAAGCCTGACACCCACATGCTCTTTGCTGCTGCCAAGTTCTATATTCAGGTCAATACCCTTCATTTTCGGTATGACCGTGAGCAGAGTTTAATATCGGGGACTAGGCTTACCCCATCTCTTGCTGATATAGGACGAGTGCGCGCAATGGGGGGTCACAGAAAGGAAGGCGCCGCAGCCTCAGCTGAGCCGGCTGCAGCGCCACAGCAGAAAGTTGTTCTTGAGGAGCCTATTATTGTAGCACCTCAGAGAGAGGATACTGAAGAACCTCTTCCTGATATTCCTCATAAGAGGAAAGCTTCCACCGAGCTAGTTCCACGGCCCAAAAGGAAGAAGGTTGTTGTCTCCCGAGGGAGAAAGAAGGTCACGGACGTGAGTGCCAGCTCACCTCCTCCCAGAAGATCTTCTCGACAGACGGCATCACGGACCGTTACCATTCAGGAGTTAAATCCCTTCTTAGACTCCATAGCTGTTTTGGTCAAACCGTTAGAAGTTTTCTCACCATTACGTTTGTCCTTTGCGCAGGACGTTGAAGTTACGACTGCGGCAGGTGCTTCTTCGTCTGAAGAGGTGGACATAACAACAGTGTCCCCTGCTCGTTCTTAACCGATGGATGAGGGCGGGTCTTCTTCAGTTATAAGGCTTGAGCAAAGGGATGATCAGGGCGAAGGCCGAGACCATGACGACGATTAGAAAGCTAGTCCCTCCTATGACATTTCTTTGGGGATATGTCTGCGATAGGAGCTATGATGAAAGACTTGGATGAAAATCAAGTCCAATCAGCTCACCCTACTCTGGGTATGTTATCTTTGCACCTCTCTTCAGATGAGATTTTTCAACTTCGATTTTGCGTGCTCCTCGTGAGGCTGACTGCCATTGTGTATTCCCTTGTGGAGAAGGAGAAGGAACCACGCATAGAGATAGCCCAAGATATTGTGGAAGGAAAAGAGGTTGTCCCTGGCTCCTCTAAGGTTGCTGGTGTGGAGGATTCTGTTAGTAAACCGACATCGGCTGCAGAAGGAGAGGTTAAACGGCCTCCTGAGGTGGTCGTTGCTGAATCTGCTCCCGGTCCATCTGGGGCCGTAGAAGATATACAGTCTGATGCTGTTTGGGGCCTTGACATTGTTCTCCTTGAACAACCTAGGCCTGCCCTTGGCTCCTTGGTAACCAAGGCTGATCACCTAGTCCAAGTTGGCGCTGAGCATGCCGAAAGTATGAAATTACTACTCTTTCGCACTCTTTCAGGTTCTTCTTTCCGTTGCTGATATATATATATATATATATATATATATATATATATATATATATATATATATATATATATATATATATATATATTTCTTATCAGGTTCGACTTCTTGTCAAGCATCTCTTCCTGGAGCGGAAGATCCTTATCAAGCTTTCTCCCCGACGACCTCCTCCGAAGATGACGAGATGGCCCAGGAAGTCGTCAAAGCTTCTATTCTATCCTGAAAGTAAAGCTTCCTGGAGTTCTGAATCGGAACACCGCCTTTGGCCCTGTGAAGGCTGTTGCTGAATGCCAAGTGGCGGCTCTTGAGAGCATTGCTGGCTACGAGGAGCGGGCTAATGCTCTAAGAAAAGTTCTAAATGACTCGGAGGACCACGTGGCCAAACTCAGAAAAGCCAAACAACGAAGCCCGACGTCGCTGTTTCATGAAGAAGACAAGGCTTTAGTCGCGGCTCTCACAGAGGAGGAGGCCACTTTCCAGGCCAGGAAGGATACCCTTGCTCAAGAGATCAGCGAATTGGCTGATCAGTATGAGCAGTTCAACGCCAGGAGTGAGGCTCGTGTTGCTTCGAAGAATAAGTTAGATGCCCAAATTACTGAGAAGTATAATCACATCATGCAGATCCAAAATAGGATTGTCCAACTGGAGGCCAACTTGAGGACAGTTGTGTCTGAACAAGAGGATTATTCGGTTCAGGCTGTCGTAACTGCCACAACTTTAGACCAATTAAAAGAACAGCTGGTGAAGTTAGAGGAAGAGCACGTGAAACTGATCCTCTTCCAGGATGAAGCTGCCCGACAGGAAGAAGCGCGCCATCGTGCTACTGCCAAGTCCGAGACCAAGATTGCGGCTGTAAGGGATAGCATCAATTTGTTGTGTATCCCTTAGATCTTCTTTTGTAATAGGCTCAATTAGCCGTCAAGACTCCTGTATTTTTTTCTTTTCTCTGTCTTTTGATAGACGTTTTTAATAAATAATCTTTTGGCTTTCAAAATTCATGAATGAAGTTTGTGAAATATCATAACTAGAGGTAATGTGGACGTAGTAAGGATATTTCTGGTGAGTATTCCGCTGGGGAATTTGATGTGGACTTATTATCCGTTTTATATTCAAGGTTCTTGAATATAGATAATAAGTTGAAATTAGCTGCTAATAGAGGTAATATGGACGTAATAGCAGAGGATGTTCTATATCTGACCAGAGGTAATATAGACGTGGAAGGATATATAACATTAGGTAGGAGTGGATAATTCAGAGGTAATATGGACGTGATTATCCTTGATGAAATGCTTTGCTCAGAGCTTATTTGGTCGTGGCAAAATATTTCTTAATCATCCCACTGGGGAAATAATTATCGAAAAATAGTTCAGAGGTAATATGGACGTGACTTATTTTCGTCAAAACAAGTTTGGGCAGAGTCCAAAATGAAAATAATTCCACTAGGGAATCCTTTTAGAGGACCTATTATCCATGGCATATTCAAGACTCTTGAAATACGGATAATAGTTAAATTATTTTTTTTGAATCATATAAATATTGTACTGTACATTTACATGACTAAAATAAGGTATATGTGAACGCTGTTCATGAAGGTTATACATAATATTTCTTCAGGAACTTACCGTTGATCGGCATCATGAGCAAGTCACCATCAGGCTTGGTTAGTCGATACGTACCGTTAGAATACACTGATTCTATAACGAAAGGACCTTCCCATTTAGGCTAGAATTTTCCTTTTGTCTTGTGTGTCATGACCATTGGTCTTCTCACTGCTAAGACCAGATCACCAACTTGGAAGATTCTTTCCTTCACCTTTTTATTAAAGGCTCTGGAAAGGCATGCTTGGTATAGCTCAATACGCTGTTGAGCTAAAGCATTTTTCGTCTAGCGCTTTAAGCACTTTTAGTCGCAGACGGTAACTTTCTTCGGCAGTCAACTCACTGGCTAAGGCTACTCGAAGAGAGGTAATCTGGATTTCTAGGGGAAGAACTGCTTCACTCCCATAAACCAGAGAGAATGACGTGCTACCTGTTGGAGTCCGGACCGTTGTACGATAGGCCCAGAGACATTCGCCAAGCTTCTCATTCCAATCGCGCTTGTTTGAAGACACAAACTTCTTGAGGAGTTTAATGATGATCTTATTGAAGGCTTCTACTAACCCATTAGCTGCTGGATTGTAGGCAGTAGAGGCTACATTCTGGATTTGATTCTTATTGCAGAACCGATAGAATGCATAGCTCGTGAATTGTGGACCATTATCATGGATGATCCTGCGAGGTAGGTCGAAGCGATAAATAACGTAATATTTGATGAAACTGATCATGTTCGATGTTTTTACTTCGGTGAGCGGTATAGCTTCCGTCCATTTGGAGAAGTAATCGATTATAACTAGGATGAACCGATGTCCGCTAGAGGATGGCAGACTGATTGGGCCTATGACGTCCATACCCCAGGCTTCAAAAGGCCAAGATGCCACCGTCGGAAGTCAGCGTGTAACTGACAAGCCCTACACTTCTTTGCATATTCAACAACATCTGCTATCATCGTAGGCCAATAATAACCCATTCGTCTGAGGCGATCTTGTAATTTGGGGCCTGGTTGATGTGTACCATAAACTCCGTCGTGAGCCTCATGGAGTGCATGTTTGGCTTCTGTGTCTGATAAATATCGTAACAGTAGCCCATCGTAAGAGCGTCGGTACAATATTTTGGTAGCTGTATCATAGTAAAATCTAAGGGATCGCCTTTAGACAAACACTGCTTCCTTTGGGTCCTCAGGAAGGATTCCGTAGATGGCGTAGTCTATGAAAGGAAATCTCTAGTCTTTAACATCGACGTTTGTTTCTGGTGCGTAACTGTAATGAATATGCAAGGCATCTTTCACACAGAATAGCTCTCGACCAGACACTGTGATCGAATGCTGAGTATTGGTAGGGATGGTCAAGGAAGCAGCAAGACCGGCTAGAGCATCTGCTTCTATATTCTGTAGTCGAGGCACATGCTCGATAAAGAATATAGCGAAAGTAAAAGCCAATTCGATTGTCGCTTTGTGATATGGGATGAGATCTTCGTGACGAACTTCATAATCCCCTCGGACCTGGCTAACTATTAGCTTGGAATCACCGTAAGCTTCTAGATAGTCAACACCCAGTTGTTTTACCAGTTGAAGGCCGATCAATAGGGCATTATATTCGGCCACGTTGTTGGTGCAGGGTTCTATGAGAGAATATGCATGGTGTATAACCAGATGGTCGGGTGACACAAGCACGATGCCTACTCCGGCCATGATATTTCCTTTAGGTCATGTTCTTGATGCACCGTCAAAGAACATTCGCCAAATAGAGATTTCCTCAGTTGCGGTGTTAGACTCCACTACTTTATCGGGGATTTCATCGTAGAGTTTGGAAGATTTTGGCACTGGATGAGCTGCTAAAAAATCAGCTAACGCTTGGCCTTTTACTGCCTTCTGAGAAACGAACAACATATCGTATGGAGTCAACAGCATTGCCCATATAGCTAAACGGGAATTAAGAGAACCCGGTTTAGTTATGAGTATTCTGAGATGATTGACTTTAGATATGATGTGGATAGTCTGCCCAGACACATAGTAGCGTGTCTCTGGATAGCAAATACCAGTACAAGATATTCCTTTTTTACAAGTGTGTATCTGTGCTCGTCACCCACCATCGTACGGCTGAGGTAGTAGATTGCCTATTCATGGCCGCCTTCATTCTTCTGAGCTAATAGGGCACCAAGGGAATGGTCCATAGCACGGACATATAGTAAGAAGGGCTTCCCCATTACTGGAGCCACCAATACTGGGGGGCTTGTGAGATACTTCTTGATATCGTCAAATGCGTGTTGACATTGTTCAGTCCAGACGAAAGATACACCTTTCTTCATGAGCTGAGTAAACGGTTGACACCTTCCAGAAAGGTTCGAAATGAATCATCTGATGCAGGCTAGCCTTCCTTGAAGCCCGCGTAGCTCTTTGAGATTTTTTGGAGGATGCATATCGAGGATAGCTTTCACTTTCTCTGGGTCAAGATGTATATCCTTTGAAGTGATAACAAAACCAAGGAACTTGCCACTAGAGACTCCCAGAAAAGACTTGGTTGGATTCATCTTGAGTTGGTGTGCACGCATTAGTTCGAACACGGTTCTCAAATCTTGGAGGTGGTTGCCCTCGAGATGACTTTTAACTGCGATATCATCTACGTAATATTCTACTATTTTACGCAAATGATCGTAAAAAATTGTGTTCATAGCTCGCTGGTATGTCGCCCCTACATTTTTCAATCCAAAAGGCATCACCGTATAGCTGTATACCTCCAACGGTGTTTGAAAAGATGTGTGTTTTTCATCGTTGGAGAACATCTTGATTTGGTTGTATCCTGAGAACCCATCCATGAAAGACATCCGTTCGAAGTCGCAAGTATTGTCGATCATTACGTCGGTGATCGGTAGAGGGAACTCATCTTTCGGGCATGCAGAGTTCAAATCATGGTAATCGATACAGACTCAAACTTTACCGTTCTTTTTTATGGCTGGAACAATCTTAGCAACCCAGTCAGGGTGTTGTTCTTCGCAAATGAATCTACTTGCAATAAGCTTCTTAACTTCACTCTCGATGGCCTCCATGATATCTGGTCGGAATCGTCGTTGTTGCTGCTTCACTGGCTTAGCTTTAGACGAGATATTTAGGCGGTGCATAGCAACTTTAGGGTCCAAGCCTGGCATGCCTTCATAGCTCCATACAAAGACGTCAATGTATTCTCTTATAAGCTGTATAAGAGATTGTCGTTCTTTGCCAGACAGACTTTTGCTGATGAAGATTGGTTTAAGAGATGATTCATCTCCTAGATTAACTTGGATGACTTTGTCTTTGGTAGGTGGTTCAGGTTGTTCGAAACGTAACTCCCACTTAGTATCCATCTTTTGAGCCCATTGTTCAAGCTCGATCGATTGGACATCGTCTGTAATTTGGTCAACTGACACCATGTTGATGGACAAAGTTGCTTTGAACATGTCTCCAATGTTGGAGTCTGAATCCCAGAGGCAGGAAACAGAAGAATAAGAACAATAATCTGCTTCGACGTCTGATCCTTCAGGAGTCGTTGGAGGAGTGACGTAACCCAAACCAACACCATTTTGTTGATAATAGTTCTCGAATTTATCGGGAGGAGCTAAGTGACGTATTGGCAATCGTTGTCTCTGACTGTAGTTTAGTCCCTGGTTGCTTTTTATATCATATCCCAAGTTCTGGATGATATTCTTGGCCTGCCAACTATATCGGTAAATTTACATTTTTCCTAGAATCATAGTCAGCTTCGGTATTGTGATTAGGAGGAGTAGAGTCCAGAACGAACTTTCTTTCGCCAATTATTCGACCGAAGATGATTAGTTCTTCACCCTTCTGTCTAGTTGGAATGATGAAGTAGTGGATATCTTCTGGCCAGACATTTTTTCGCAGATGAGGCATTGTGATCGGTATGCAGAGGTGTGGTCCTATACCTTGTTCTAGAGCGTATATTATATCTATGTACTAGTTTACAGATTGGTAGACATCGGAGTAATTCAAAGATAAACCTTTACTTAGAAAATACGCAAGTTCTTCTTCAGGGATAACATCATGATCATCCACTGAAGGTACATTATTTTGAGTATTGATATACTAATTGAGAGGATCATTGTCTGGAGCAGGATCCACAGCCTTGGCCAAGTTCACCACATAGGGCAACTCTTCAGGATTGGGAGGACGGACTTCAACAGGTTCCACCCGAGGTGTTTTGCAGAGAGTGATGGTCAATGGTTTGACCTTATCAAGATTTTTCTTTTTAACCCAGATTGTGAGAGGCTTTGGAGTACTTTTTGGAGTAGTACGTCCTTTAACTCGGATAATCAGGGGACCATCACTGGAGGATGAACTCACTTCAGCTTCATCGTTAGCTTCGTTTCCATCATCCTTGGAGGGCTGAGATTGATAAAGTATCGAATCTCCGTAGTAGGTTTCAATGCCCTTAAAAGGATCGACATCAACAAACTCTATCTTCACGATGCCATCGCTGTTGACGTACTTGAAGAACTGATGAAGTATGGAAGGAACGATCATGTTCTCGTGTATCCATAGACGTCCCAATAAGACGTTGTAGGATACATTGGCGTCGATTACATAACAAGAAATCTTTGTTCGGAGATTACCAATCTGGCACTTGAGATGGATCTTGCCCAGCGGGTGGCTTCTCCCAGCATTGAAAGCCATGATAGTTGTATTGGTTGCAGATAGCTTGTGTAGAGAGATTCCTAAAAATTAGAGTAAACTTATAGGAATAATGCTGAGGGAGAAACCTGGATCGATGTGCATCCGATCCACCTTAATCGCCCCGATATATCCTGTGTAGTATAGAGGTCTATCATGACGATTATTTTTGAGTAGCATGTCCTCTTGTGAAAAGGTGATGTTGGGAACCACTTTCATAGTACTGTGGCAGTGAGAACAGGAGACATGATCTTCAGCGGGGCCTTTGACTTCAGTGAGATAAGAGTTGGCATGTAGTAATGCCTCACTTAAGGCCTTCGGCATTTCTTTGGATAGTCGCAATAAATCGAACAGAGACAACCTGGCAGTTGTATTGGCCAGCTGTGCCAGTATGTCAAAGTTTTAAGGTCGATCCATGCCTTCGGGAGTTGGCACCTTCAGAGACTTGTCAAATCGCGTCTCCTTATGCTTGGCTTTGTCGGTAGTTAAAGGCTTAGACGGACCGGCTTCTGAACTTGTGGGGGCAGCAGGAGCTTGAGAAGGTACTGCTTCTTCTTGTGCAGGGTCATAAGTCCGTAGGTAAGCCTTCCCAGATCGCGTCTCGCCAGATAGAACTTCATAAATGGGAGAAGACACCATATGACATGACTTGTATTTATTGCCCCTCTTTACTTTGGGAGATACCACCCCCTGTGTCATTTCTTGCACAAGGTCCGGATGGACCCACATGATCTCACCACGTTCAGTCGTGAGTGGTACCAAGGTTGAGTTGCAAGCTGGCGGCAGGTTGACGACTTCCATTATTGCCTTGGGAATTGGGACTATGTCATCTAGGACTTCTGTGGGAGGAAAGTCACCAAATTAAAGAGAGATCATGTTAGAAGATACGACCTTGTCTTTAGCTTCAAGGTTGATCACTTGGCAGTCGATAAGCTGTTGTATCTTCTTCTTCGGGATGATACAATCCTTGGTAGAGTGGTGCACGTACTGATGATAAAGACAGTACTTGGGATCGTTGAGTTGGTTCGCCTCCACAGGACGTCGTAGTGGAGGCAATGTCAGTTTATTACCCTTCGTCAATGTGTGAAAATGGTAATAACATCGTCCTCCTCAAAGGAGAAAGTCTCCTTAGGTTTGTCAGGAGCACCCTGAGAATTGGAAGCTCCCTTGAAAGTGTCGACCTTCAAGACTTCTTTCCCTTTACCCCCACGGACAGGGATAGTTTGAGGGTGCTTGCCTTTATCTTCATTTTTGGGTATTTTTAACCCCAGTAATTCCAGATTAGGGACATCATTTTCAGCAGCATCAGCGACCCCAATGAAAATGGGCCATGTATCATACTTATGTATACCCAGACAGAACTTTACTGTAGGAAGGAAGTTATGTCGACAAGTATCCATAAGTTCTGAGTCTGGTATACCGAAGGGCATCTTCAATGCTAGTCGCCTGAAGCGTTCGATGAAAGCAATGACAGACTCAGTCCTCCTTTGCTTGGTCTCGATGAGGGTGGACATACTAACATGCATGCTACTATCGTAAAACCTGTTGAGGAATAACCTCTCCAAGTCTTTAAAGGAATTAATACAACCATCAGGCATACTGCAGAACCATTCAAAAGCTACTCCCTGCAAGGTGCTAATAAACAGCTTTGACAAGAACGGATCATCCCTGGGTTAGTGTAGAGTCTGCGTGTTGAAGTATGTCATGTGTTGGCGAGAAGAAGTCATCCCGTCAAATAAATTTAGCGTCAGTGGCTTGTAGTTAGGAGGGCAAGTAGCATTCTCCCATTTAGGAGGATAAGGTTGAGATATCCCCATCTTCTGAAGCTCGTTTTTGTGTGAGATGGTGTCGAGACGGGCAATAAGAGAATCAATTGCATCCTGTTGATTGAGCAGGTATTGAAAAACGGCTGCTGTACGGTTGTTAGGCGTCGTTGGTGAAGGACCACCCCCAGTATTTGCAAGATTTAAAGGAGGCACAACGGAATGATACTCCTTCTGTAGTGAAGGAGGGTTGTTGCTATAAGCCGGACTAACGTGTGCTAAGACATTTTGTTGAGGTGGAGGAACAGCCCCAGCAGCTTGGACCGCCATGATACTGGTAAGCATATTAGTGATCTTGGCAAATGCTATTTTAAGACCCTCTAGCCGTTTGTTGGTCTGATCACTGGCTTCTTCAGGTCTCTCTCCATCCGCCATATATGTAGGTAACATGCGAGGACGAACAGAGGAAACAGTACAAATGGTGCTGATACTGTCTGTCTCTGAGTTGAAAAGTCCCTCATCTTCAGGTAGGATAGGTAGATAGTCGCCGTCAGACTCGGAGAGATCATCATCATCTGGAAGGCTACCCCTGATGTGAAGGTCATCTGCTTCAGACTCTGAAGGAATACTACCCCCAGCTGAAGGATCATCACCTCCAGCTTGGGAGTCCTCGTCTTCTATATAAAATCTCGTCCTTGACCGAGTACCCATATAGACTCCTTCAGATGTGACAGCTTGCTGACTATCTATTGGCAGACTTTTTCTTTTTTGTTCACGGAACTGAGAGAAAAAGTTGGGTTCGTGGTCCATCTTCTTTGATTGGGGCTCCCGTTAGGGGGATCCCATGAAGCCATGTTGGATGAAACACAGCGGCTTTTCATCGTCAGAGCGATGCAGTCGTCGAAATACGGACTGCCTCTGATGTACTCTCGTTGCTTTGAAGCAGCAATAGTTGATGATAATACTGGTGCACGGATGTACACCATGAATTGCTGTATCCTCCCTCGTTTTATGCTTATGATTTATCATGTCGCGTAAGTCAACGGAAGGGAGTTTTGCCTTAAAACCCATGTCACATGTATCGCCGAGCTTTGTATATGGGTTTGTAAGGAGAGTTGGCGCATCCAAACTTAGTTCACGTGCAGGGGCAACCCCCATACCTAAGTTCTGTGATGACCTTGAAGACAGTCCCGTGCTATACGCGTAGGGGCCTGTCTTTTTGCTATGGGCGCATAGACCCTGGAATCTGCCTTTGGACGCATGCTTCCCAGAGGTCTTGGCAGCATGCCTAAGCTTCCTCGATGTGAGGGCATAGTATAGTCAGTAGAGCTTGGGCGCATGACCCTGGGTGCATAATCTGTCGAAGACAGAAGTCTTCTGGCCAGGGTTATGCGCCCACATACCCTCTTGGGCGCATACTTGGTGAAACAGTACTGTTTTCTTCCAGTTTCGTCTCCTTCGTTTGTGAGCCTCGTTGAGTTTGCCCAGAGGGTCGAATACTTCAATTCTTGGCATCGTAGTATTTTTCTTTGCCAAGTCTCGAGCGTTGAACACTCTGTTGTTGGTTGCACAAGAAAGAAGTCGCTGGGCTAGTAGAGCCCGGAACTATATTTGCCTTCTTTATTTGTGGAGCTTCTGTGGCAGAGCCATGGGACCACAGAGGACCTCTATACGCCCATGTGACAGAGTCCATCGGTTGCATATCTTCTATGACACTAGTAGGATATGCACCACGAGCCTTCAGAAGCCAAGTCTTGTGAGACTTGTGGCTTCACTGATTTTGAGGGAGTAGAGCCGTCCCTCGATAGCATCTCTTCGAACACCTGCTGATCAAACTTCACAATCAACATCTTCTGAGTGCTCCCCACTTTGTCGGTATCGGATTGCGTCACCACCTTCTCGTCAGAGCAAAAGGTAGTCTTCAGCAGAGTCGCCATTTTTGTGGACACACAAAAAAGAAGAAGAAACGTTGTCTTTTTTATTGGCGCAAGGCACCATAAATTGATTACGCCTGAGAGATCCTGCACTAAGGATCTCCGAGTACAAAAAGAATTATGGAGAATGGGACGATGGAGATCGAGCGGCAGTTGCTCCTTTACTCCGTTGACACTCCGATTACAAAAGTGGGAGAAAACCTAAGAAAATTGCTAACTCTCGGCTCACTGGCAAGAAGTACAGCAATTTGGCTCTTGAAAATGCTCTCCATTCTGTTTGTCTTTTTAGAGGGAGATGCCCTCTATTTATAGTCGTTTTGGCAATAAAAACGACTGTTATGCGCGTACAGGTAGAAAATACACTGATTTCACTATAGGCGCATAACACTCCTTTGGGCGCATAGAGTGTAGGCACATGGATGCTGGATGATCGTGGGTAGATCGTGGGGTTGCCGTAGAGTTGACATGGCCACATGCTTCGGTACATGATTGCTCGTGGAGACTGACGTGGCCGCATGCTTTGGTACACGATTGATCATGGAGTTTGACTGAGTCGTAGGGATCTGCTGTCTTGGGCGCATAGAGCGGGAGTGAGTTAATACGCCCACACTTGGGTGCATGTAAGCGCATAGACCCTCATTGATCCTGTGGGCACATAGCTCCTCATTAATCATGTGGGTGCATAGCTCCTCATTGATCCTGTGGGCGTATAGCCCTCTCTTTGACCATGTGGACGCATAGCTTCTTTTGTCTTTGTATTTTTCATACTTCTACACCCACGTGCGTGCCGTCCCCTTCTACCGCACGTAACGGTGCCTTTGTTGTCGTTGTTCAAATCATTTTGAAAGAGGACACCGATGCCTAGATCTGATAAAAATAGACATGTTCGGATCTAGGAGCGGATGACAAGGACGAGCATGAGTCGTGGAGCGGACGTGACATGATCGGAGAGGAGAAGCATCGATGGAGGAGATCATCAAGAAGTTGGATCCTGCAGAGGTTGTGACGTTGATAAAATTGATGAAGATGTCGACTGATGAGAGCACGACACGAACGTCACCGAAGTTAGAGCTTCCCTCCATCGATCTGAAGTATGATGGACCGACTACCTACAGAGTTGGCCACGACGGGAAAGGAGAACCCTCATAGAGAAGACAGAGCCGAATGAAGGCTCGACAGGAGGAAGAGCACCGTCAGGACCTAAGGGAGAGCCCTGGCAGTGCTACAATTGCGGGGAGGTGGGTCATCTGAGGTATGCTTGCACCAAACCATCCAAGAGAGATTCAGGCGGTAGACATGGACAGTTTGGAGGATATGACCATAGTTGTAGGGGTCGACGGGGCGGTCGAGGAGGATGTCGGGCGAACCTGTTGGTAGCAGAAGGTGAGGAGACTATAGGAACAAAGTCGTAAAGCAGAATACTCTAGAGGGGGTAAATAGAGTAGGTAGCAGAATATTGCTAATTAAAAACTTGTTAGCAGTAAGATCACATAATTAAATCAATAATCACAAAACAATAACTGTAAAAGAAATGAGATCAGAAGGCAAATGCAAACACAGCGATATATACTGGTTTTTCTCTTGTGAGGACTAGTCCAGTCGGAAGAACTCTAGCTTCCAATTGTATCCACTATTGGAAAATCCTGCAAGTTTTCATACGAAGTCCTTGCAACTTCTACAGACGTGAACTTTAATACGAAGAACTCGACCGACTTCAATTTTGAAGAGTCTTTCTTCAATCAAGCCTCTGATTACAATTTCTCTGAAATCTTTTAGACCGTACAGTACCGACAAATTGACTAGAGAATTGTAACTGGCTTGGGATTTGAAAAATCAAAGCTTTTTAGAATTCTTTGAAAATAAACGTAAGCTTAGAAGATAAGAGATGAAAGTGAATGAGTGATTTGAAATGATCCGAATTCTTCTCTATTTATAGTTTTACCAAAGGCAGAACTCTGGCAGAATTTGGGCAGAATTAAGACATAACTCTATGTAACAATCCGCAACTGAAGAGAGACCAAGTTTTTTAAACGTTTGAAAATCAAATGGTCACTAACCGAACTCTGGCCGAACTCTGGCCGAGTTCTGTCAGGGTTGGTAAAGGTTTTTCAAAAGTGATTTTTGGGCTTTTTAAAATCCTTCAGAAGCTTTTATAAATAAGTGATGTTTTTCAAAAACATAGGTCATTTTTAAAAACGATTTTGGATAGCCTATTTGCCAGTACAACTTGGTGTACAATGTATTCCTAGACTCAATAAAAGTAAAAATTATATTGCATAAAGAAATACAGACTCGAGTGGCAAACATAGATTTGGTCTTGAATTGAGTAGATATTCGATCTTGATCAGTGCCCAAGTGTCTAAAACGTCTTGAGTAAACATCTGAGTAGCTCCGTATATCGAAACAAAGTTTGAACAATTACTAAAATCAGGTTTGACCATGACCAATGGGCCAACAGAGACAGCTGACAATACCTATACGGAGGAGGATCAGGCACTGCAGGACATGTTGGAAGTACTCAGGAGGAGGCAGAGAGTGTCGAATGATGGAGACAGGAGTAGGACCGGGGAGGCATCCACCTCATTCTTCGCCAGAGGCAATGCTGTCATTAATGCCCATCCGTCGGCGGAAGGCACTAACGACTCGTTTGCCCTTGCATCTATGTCTTCCTTCTGATCGTCGGATTGGATTATCGATTCGGGTGCGTCTCGACATGTGACAGGAATGCTACTGAGTTTTTTTTCTATACTCACCTAGCATCGACGGACAGCATTCAAACAGCTGATAGTACTTTCCAGCCAGTGGTCGGTAAGGGTACTGTCGATTATACAGATTCAGTAAAATTATCCAATATTTTGCATGCTCCTTCTTTTCTAGTGAGTCTTTTGTCCATTAGTTCTATAATCCTCCAATTAAAATGCACTGTCTTATTTGATATTCCTAAGGTGATCTTCCAGGAGAAGGAGATGGGACGAAGACTTGGGACTGGCACTTGGCATGATGGAATGTGGTACCTGGATCGAGAAGGGCTGGATTCAGCATTAGTATCTATGGTAGAAATGGCAGGGATGGAAGGACTTAAGAAGATGAGTGCGGAAGATACATTGCGACTCCACCATAGGAGGTTGGGATACTCTTTATTTGGTATTTTAAGCAAATTATACCCTGTAATTTATGAAGAAGTTAATAAAGAGAAAATAGTTTATGATGCTTGTGAGTTAAGCAAACTTACTAGGAGTTCATATGTGAATAGCGGTCATAGGAGCTCGTCTGTTTTTGATATGGTACACTCTGATGTCTGGGGGTCTTGTACTACTCCTATGAATGGTTATAAATATTTTGTTACCTTCATAGGTTGTTTTTCTCATACTACTTGGCTATATTTGATGAGAAATAAGAGTGAGGTCCCCTCCTATTTTTAAGACTTTCACAAACATGTCCAGACTCAGTACAAGACAGTGGTGAAGGTACTGAGGTCTGACAATAGAACAGAGTACACCAACAAGACACTTACGAAATACTTGTCCGTCCAAGGGATACGGCATCAGACCACCTGTGCATATACACCAGCATAAAACAAGAGTAGCGAAAAGGAAGAACAGACACCTCCTGGAAGTGGCGAGAAGTATGATGATAGATATGAATGTCCCACAGAGTCTGTGGGAATATGCAGTGTTGACAGCAGCTCAACTGATCAACAGGATGCCTTCGAAGGTGTTGGAATAGAGGTCTCCATGCGAGATGCTGCAGGAAAATAATAGTAGGATGCTCCCACTAAAGGTGTTTGGCTGCGTATGCTTCGTAAAGGATAACAGACCGTCGGTAGGGAAGCTTGATCCTAGAGCAATCAAGTGTATCTTTATGGGCTACTCGAGAACTCAGAAGGGCCACGTATGCTGGAGTCCAGTAAAAAAAAATTGTAAGTATGGATGTTCACTTCAGGGAACATGAGCCATACTACAGTCAGGAGGAAAACACAAATATCTCACCTGATACTGCAAGTATGAGACGAGAGGGGGAGTTGTTGGGAAGCATTTTGACTGATCTCGGAGTATGGCTTGGAGGAACAAATAGGGTACATGAAGGTAAAAGAGGGACATGTAGAGGAAATAAGAGATGTTAGACCCACAGCTTAGGGGGATACTTACCTATAGCAGACGAGAAAAGCAACTTGCAGGACCAGTACCTACAGTGCCAGTGCTAAGTCCCTTGCATGCGCCCGTCTTGACTCCTAAGACACCTACACCACCACCTTCCCCTTTAGGTGATATCCTTCCTTCTCCTCCTCCCCAACCATCATCAGTATGGAGGTCCACTCGCAGCAATACGGGAAAACCTCCTGATAGATATGGTTGGGACCTTGCTAAATTTGTCTCATATGATCATATCTCTTCTTCTCATGGATCTTTTATTGTATCATTGGATAGTGTTACTGTAATGCCTGTGGTTCGTATTACGTATTATTGGAATACGTGTACGTATTTTATCTTATATTGCATGATTCCTTGCTTAGCTCTTCTTTCATGGCTTGGTTATTCTGGGTTCGGGTTGGCTTGGTTCGGTTTGGGATTGCTATTGGTTTCTTATGAACCAAGGGTGAACCCCCTACCTACCACCACCATCCCCATTTATTAACCCCATTATTCTTTCTCTCTCTTCATTAACCTCTTCTTCTTCTTCCATTAACTCCTGCACCTACCAAGAGAGTGAGGTCTAGGCAAGTACAACTTGCTTTATGGAGGAACTCCAATTTTATTGCTTCATTCTCTTCCTTACAGCATTTTAACTTACCTTAGTACTTGGCATTTTTACTCTCCATGGCTAGATTCTTGTAGATCTAAGTTTATCTTATTTTCGGAATTCTTGGGTTTTGATCTACTCAATCTTGTTATTACTAAGTTTTGATGGTTCCATGTTGTTGAGAATTTTGTTCTACCCCATTTTGACCTATGGAAGTTCGGATTTGGGCTCCGGATGATAGAGTTATGGAGCTTGAGAACTTGGCTCCCATGGTATTCTTCTTCTCGAAATTTTGGAGAAGATGAACTGTGCTTAGACTTGATCGCATGAACATTTCATGCGGCAAGTTTCCTCCCAGCCGCATGCATTATTTGAGCCACATGAGATCCTAAGCCATCTAGCCGCATGCGCCCTCTTACCTATACAGCAGTATATGTGCCCGCCATACTTAACCGCATGACCCGGATTCGTTCGAGCCGTATAGGCTCCACTGCTCCTTCAGCCGCATAAGTATTTCTCTCTGCTGCCGCATGAACTCAACACCCTGAGCCGCATGAACTTAAACTCCCACTAGCCGCATATGCCACTGTCATTCCCTGGCCGCATAGGGACTAGTCCTTTTCCAGCCGCATAGACCCTGATCCCCTTCAACCGCATGAGACCTGCCCCTGCTAACCGCATATGACCCTCCTCCTAGTTCAGCCGCATGCGCCTGAACCCTACTCAGCCGCATGGGCTGTTCTCTTCCCAGCCGCATGAGATCATTCCTGGCCGCATATGCCTTAGCCGCATAGCTCTCCTATAGCCATGTGTATTGATATTTTATTATATATTTTATGCCCATTTTATATCCTTACGCCTTTTGTCCTGAGCTTGATGAATCACGATTTGATCGACATGATTGCAATAACAATTGTACCTGACATGGTGTGACAAGAGACTAGCATGACATGATAGTGGCCTGTCGTGGCGCACTCCTGACAAGTACACCTGACATAATTTATCTTGAACAGCTGTTGCGACGGCTACCTGACATGACATGACCTGTATAATTAACCCGGACACCGTGGACGATTGTGCTTGTACAAATAAACTAGTCCTGTCTTGCATCATGTATAGGAAGGGACTCCTGAGTACCACGGTCAGGAGTACCTGCTAAAATTAGACTATGGCTAATAACTAGAATAACACAGTAGTCATGAAGAGATTTTCCAGCTACAGGCAATCCCGTTACCTGGGCGCTCCTGGGATCTGTAGCCTGCCGTCGAGTAGGGCACATTTCTAGCACACTGTCATGTGTTGCACCCTTCAAGCTACTTAAGGGTACATGCGTTTCCTGGACGATGTACCTACCTGAATTCAATCCTAATCTTTCGTCCTGGGTAACCTCGATGGTCTGTAGGGCTTGTGGCTGTGGAATAATCTCGCTGCATCTTGTTAGTAATTAGGCTTGTGACAACCCTAGTTAGTTAAAGTATCAAGCCGTAATTCTTGCTTGGCCGTGAAATGATTGGATGGAGTCTAACCAGTCTAGTCTTGTCCTGATCCTGTTCCAGATTACTGTATGACCAGAATGCTTATATTTATTTTACCGATAAATGGTGAGAATTCCAAGTTCTGTTCAGACGAAGGGTTACAACCCCGCTCCTTGTTTGGTTTACGGGTTGTAACCTGGTTATCTGAATAGTTCCATGGTTATCTCGTCGTATATCATCCTGGTGTATTTTCTTTATTTCCAGTTCTTACTTTTATTTATACCCTTGTGCTGATTGCTGGTTTTAGTTCCTAAGTGAAGCCTCCTTTGTGGCACTTGCTCTTTCTGGGGTCTGACCCGGCTGGTTTTGTATGGTCAGATTTTAGAGCAGCTCCAGAGGATTTACCGACCTTCCAGCCAGATGGTGGCCACTAGACGGAACTCTGGCAACGAGTGGGTTTATTTTTGATCTCCCACTTTATTGTAAAATATTCTTTTGTGGCGTTTAGCCGACGAGCACCTGTTAGCTCGATTGCACGTTTACTTACTGTCTGCCTACGGGCTGTAACATGATTGACAGATCCTAGGGTTGATCATGTATAACTAAACTCTTACCAGTTCTAACATTTTGTAACGACGAGCTTTATGATCAACTGAATATGTAATATTTGGGACGCCTTACTATTGTATATTTAATGATCATACATCTTGTAACTTTTACTTACTTGCTTGTGATTGAGACAATAGGCTTGTTCATGACCTTAAGAGACTGCTGGCTTGTAGATAAACCCTCATGTATCCTAGACAGCCGTGACCGTATAGCGAGGTTGGTTGCACTTCAATATACGTAGCTGGCTATGTCTGCCCCCGCTCTCCAGTATTCTGGTTCTGGGGCGTGACATGGTTTAAGTGGTGGCCCATACAGGTCTTGTAAATCACGAAATGTGAGGGTTTGCCGAATAGATGTCTCAATCAGTATTCGCCCTTGAACTCTGCTCATGTCCTCTGAATCCCTAGATTCTTGTCCTGATCGCATGCTTGTCTCATTGATATGTCCTGGTCTTTTCTTATTGTTCCCTATGTCGTCTTCTTCAGCGGTATTGTTCATGGTCCTACCGATCAGCAAGGCGGAGCACCTTCCGCGGGCCAGCAATAACCTGGGGATCAAGCCCAGCATTCCGAAGTAGCCTCCAGAGTTGTGCCTTCTGGCAGAGAGCCACCAGTCCAGCCAGTTCAGCCTGTAGAACCTGATGATGGTACTTTAGTAGGACTCGTCAGGACCTTGATAGCTTCTCAAGATCGTCGAGGAGATGCCTTGCACCAGGCAGTGATGGATGCTTTGACCCGGGGCGGTCATCAGGGTAACAGCGCGGCCAACAGCTTCAAGCGCTTGAACCCTCCATTCTTTGATGGTAGCGAAGATACTATCACAGCAGATGCTTGGCTTCAGGACACAGAGATGATTCTAGAAGCAGCCAGGACCCCAGAGAACGAGAAGGTGGCCGTGGTGCGCCTACAGCTATTAGATCTTGCCCGCAGCTGGTGGGCAGCGCAGGCCGATGGATTAGTGGCCCCTATTTCATGGGCAGTATTCAGGAAGAGATTCTAGACCAAGTATTTTGATGCTGTAGCTCGGTACGATCTACAGACGAGGTTCACTAATCTGAAGCAGATGGACAGGACTGTCGACGGATATGCGGCCGAGTTTTCCAGACTTAGTCAGTTTGCTCCCACCTTGGTGGCAACCGAGTATGATAGAGCCCAGCGATTTCAGGAGGGGCTTCACCTGGAGATTTTATTGGCGGTTGAGCAGTTTAAGCATCAAACTTTTGATGCAGTCTTGAGAGCAGCCCGGAGGCATGAGTATACCTCCTAGAGGATCGTGGATAGGGCCGGAGGTCGGAAGAGATCTCACGGCCAGATGAATCAGTCTTCAGCCCCAGCCCCGACAGCCAGGGCTTTGACTATTGAAGCTCCGAGGCGAGCGGCCTCAGTAACGTCGGTCTAGTATTCAACTCCGACGCACCCTCAGCAGCAGAAGCAAAAGCAGTCTTCCGCAGTGGGATGTTCTCATTGTGGGAAGCCAGGTCATGTAGTGGCAGAGTGTCACAGGGCACAGGGATTGTGCCTGGCTTATGGAGCACCGGATCATAGGGTTGGATCCTGCCCAAATAGGGGTGGTTCATCATCGTCCAATCTTTCTAGCTCTTCGGTGAGAGGACCAGCCCCAGTTCCTGTCCAGCAGCAACAGTAGTACCCATTACCGAGGCCCTTACCGCCTCAGACCCAAGTATTCCAGCAGCAGAACCCCCAGCAGTATGCACAAGCCCAAGCCCAGAGTCAGAGCAGGCAGCGAAGATTTCAGCAGAGGGGACCAGCACCCCGAGGGCATGGTCAGGCTATGGCGATGACCGCAGAGGAAGGATTGGCACCAGGAGAGGTAGTGGCAGGTACTATTCTCGTTAACTCCTTTCCAGCTTCAGCTTTATTTGATTCAGGTGCATCGCATTCTTTTATGTCTGCACGATTTGCGATACGGGTAGGATTGGATCCCGAGTCATTATCAGTAAGGCTCAATATACTTACTGGTAACGGACTTGTGGGAGTAGATAGAGTGTTTTCCTCGTGTCGGATCGTAGTTAGCGGTAGAGAATTCCCCGCTAGATTGATAGAGTTCCCGATGGCCGATTATGATGTGGTCTTAGGGATGGATTGGTTGAGGAACCAGTATGCTAGATTAGACTGCCACATTGGCAGGGTTATTTTTAGCATTCCAGACGAGCCAAAGTTTTCCTTTTCCCGAGGTGAAGTTGAGCCTTCTCCTCCGATATTGCGGATGGCAGTAGCAGCAGTTCAGTTGCCCAGGATAGTGGATGAGTTTCCAGATGTTTTTCCAGAAGAGCTTCCAGGTATGCTGCCGGAACGGGAGATCGAGTTTACCATAGACTTGATTCCCGGGATAGCCCAGTGTCAGAGAGAGTCTACAGGATGGCGCCGTCAGAGTTGGAGATATTGTACAAGATGATTGAAGAACTCAGAACCAAGGGATTCATTCATGCTAGTAGATCGCCTTGGGGAG
This sequence comes from Iris pallida, assembly GCA_029216955.1. Lineage (NCBI taxonomy): Eukaryota > Viridiplantae > Streptophyta > Magnoliopsida > Asparagales > Iridaceae > Iris > Iris pallida. The sequence continues at coordinate 42,626,603 of JANAVB010025196.1, forward strand.
CCCCGATGCTTCTTGTGAAAAAGAAGGATGGTACGTCCAGGTTATGTGTTGATTAACGTAGAACAGATACCCTCTCCCGAGGATAGATGACTTGTTTGATCAACTCAAGGGGGCGTCAGTATTCTCGAAGATTGATTTACGGTCAGGATATTATCAGATCAGAGTCAGAGAGCAGGACATCCCGAAGACAGCTTTTAGATCGAGATATGGGCATTGGGAGTTCCTTGTTATGCCTTTTGGAGCAACCAATACGCCGGCAGTATTCATGGACCTCATGAATCGCATCTTCATGCCTTACTTGGACCAGTTTGTGATTGTGTTCTTGGATGACATCCTGGTCTACAGCAAGAGTGAGGCGGAGCATGAGCATCATCTCCGTGTGGTTCTTCAGATTCTCAAAAAATACCAGCTGTATGCTAAGTTCAGTAAATGCGAGTTCTGGCTCGATCGCATTTCATACTTGGGTCATATCATCACTCGAGGAGGAGTAGAAGTGGATCCCCAGAAGATTGTGGCTATTGAGTCATGGCCAGTACCCAGCACCGTTGCAGAAGTTCGTAGTTTTCTTGGATTAGCCGGCTACTACCGGCGGTTTGTTTCGGATTTTGCTCGAATATCAGCACCATTGACGCAGTTGACCCGCAAGGATGCGCAGTTTGCTTGGACAGCAGAGTGTCAGGATTCTTTCGAGAAGTTGAAGTGAGGCCTGATAACGGCACCCATTCTCACGCTTCCAGATGGAACCGGAGGATTCTTAATATATTGTGATGCTTCAGGTAGAGGCCTAGGGTGTGTTCTGATGCAGCATGGGAAGGTAATAGCTTATGCGTCACGACAACTTCATGATCATGAGAGGAATTACCCAACCCATGACTTGGAGCTGGCAGCAGTAGTGTTTGTACTTAAGTTGTGGAGGCACTATTTCTATGGAGATAGGGTAGAGATTTTCACCGACCACAAGAGCCTGAAGTATGTTTTCACCCAGAAGGATTTTAACATGCGCCAGAGGAGATGGCTAGAGCTTCTTGTGGATTATGATGTCAACTTGCAGTATCATTCTGGAAAGGCCAACGTCGTTGCAGATGCATTGAATAGAAGAGCCGGAGCTTACCTTCTAACAGCACAACCAGAGCTGTTAGCAGATCTTCAGAAGATGGGTATAGAAGTTGTTCTCCCTTCCAGTGTGGCATTAATGGCCAGTATGCAAGTTCAGTCTACTATAGTCACTAGGATCCGGATGGCACAGTCAACAGATTCCAAGCTTCAGCGGCTCAGAGCATAGTGTGAGGCAGGACGAAGACCAGAGTTATGCATTCATGAGGATGGTACACTTTGACATGGTAAGCATCTTTGTGTACCCAATGGAGATATCAGACAGGAGATCATGTCGGAAGCGCACAGTTCTCAGTATTCTATCAACCCTGGCAGTACGAAGATGTATCGCGATATCCGTCAGCACTTTTGGTAGAATGACATGAAGCGGGAGATAGCTCGGTTTGTCTTTCGGTATTTGGTTTGCCAACAAGTTAAGGCCGAACATCAGAGACCGGTTGGACTTCTTCAGCCCTTGTCGATTCCAGAATGAAAATGGGAGCATGTGACCATAGATTTTGTGACTGGATTACCTAGATCCCCAGCTGGTAGAGATGCTATCTGGGTTATAGTTGATCGGCTCACGAAGGTGGCTCACTTCCTTCCATTCAGAGTTGGTCAGTCGACGGCTCAGCTAGCAGAGATGTATCTCAGGCAGATCGTCAGATTGTACGGTGTTCCAGTCAGTATCACCTTGGACCGAGATTCCAGATTTACGTCGCACTTTTGGCGTAGCTTGCAAGGGAGTTTGGGGACTCACCTCCAGTTCAGTTCAGCCTATCACCCGCAGACCGATGGTCAGTCAGAGCGCACGATCCAGACTCTTGAAGACATATTGAGATCTTGCATACTCGACTTCAATGGTTCATGGAAAGATCACTTGCACCTGGTGGAATTTTCGTATAACAACAGTTTCTAGGCCAGTATCCAGATGGCACCGTTCGATACACTGTATGGCAGGAAGTACAGATCTCCGTTAGCCTGGGATGATGTTGGAGAGAGGCAGATGCTCGGTCCAGAAATGATCGCTCAGACAGTTGAGGTGGCCAGGAGAGTCAGGGATCATCTTCGAGTTGCCCAAGGTCGCCAGCGCCATTGGGCCGATTCTCATCGGCGTCCTCTCGAGTTTTCGGTCGGCGATCATGTATTCCTGAGGATTTCGCCTAACCGTGGCGTCATTCGTTTCGGCGTACGGGGAAAGCTTAGTCCTAGGTATATAGGACCGTTCAATATTCTGGAGCGAGTAGGAGATGTATCCTATCGTCTCGCTCTTCCTCCGTCGCTAAGCGAGGTGCATGACGTGTTTCATGTATCCCAATTACGACGGTATATCCCGGACCCGAGCCATATCCTGGATCATTCGAAATTGGTTATTGGTGCCAACCTTTCGTATGAGGAGAGCCCCGTGTCTATATTGGACCGGAGAGAGAAGATCCTCAAGAACAAGACTATCAAGTTAGTCCGAGTTGCTTGGGGTCATCACTCTTTGGGTGAGTCAACGTGGGAACGTGAGGATGATATCCGATCGCGATATCCTGACTTGTTTGACTTGTGAGGTATAATGTCCTCCTTATGCCTCATACCTTCGATTCTTTGCTTGCGTGATTGATTGATTGCCTAGTATAGCTTGCTTGTTGCTAGTATAGCTTGTCATTGCTCCTCTAGCCTCTTGATTAAATTCCGAGGACGAAATTCTTTTAAGGTGGGTAGAGTTGTAATGCCTGTGGTTCGTATTACGTATTATTGGAATACGTGTACGTATTTTATCTTGTATTGTATGGTTCCTTGTTAGCTCTTCTTTCATGGCTTGGTTATTCTGGGTTCGGGTTGGCTTGGTTCGGTTTGGGATTGCTATTGGTTCCTTATGAACCAAGGGTGAACCCCCTACCTACCACCACCATCCACATTTATTAACCCCATTATTTTTTGTCTCTCTTCATTAACCTCTTCTTCTTCTTCTATTAACTCCTGCACCTACCAAGAGAGTGAGGTCTAGGCAAGTGCAACTTGCTTCATGGAGGAACTCCAATTTTATTGCTTCATTCTCTTCCTTACAGTATTTTAACTTACCTTAGTACTTGGCATTTTTACTCTACATGGCTAGATTCTTGTAGATCTAAGTTTATCTTATTTTCGGAATTCTTGGGTTTTGATCTACTCAATCTTGTTATTACTAAGTTTTGATGGTTCCATGTTGTTGAGAATTTCGTTCTACCCCATTTTGACCTATGGAAGTTCGAATTTGGGATCCGGATGATGGAGTTATGGAGCTTGAGAACTTGGCTCCCATGGTGTTCTTCTTCTCAAAATTTTGGAGAAGATGAACTGTGCATAGACTTGACCGCATGAACATTTCATGCGGCAAGTGTCCTCCCAGCCGCATGTATTATTTGAGCCGCATGAGATCCTAAGCCATCTAGCCGTATGCGCCCTCTTACATATGCAGCAGCATATGTGCCCGCCATACTTAACCGCATGACCCAGATTCGTTCGAGTCGCATAGGCTCTACTGCTCCTTCAGCCGCATAAGCATTTCTCCCTGCCGCCGCATGAACTCAACACCCTGAGACGCATGAACTTAAACTCCCACTAGCCGCATATGCCAATGTCATTCCCTGGCCGCATGGGGACTAGTCCTTTCCCAGCCGTATAGACCCTGATCCCCTTCAACCGCATGAGACCTGCCCCCGCTAACCGCATATGACCCTCCTCCTAGTTCAGCCGCATGCGTCTGAACCCTATTCAGCCGCATGGGCTGTTCTCTTCCCAGCCGCATGAGATCATTCCTGGCCGCATATGCCTTAGCCGCATGGCTCTCCTATAGCCCTGTGTATTGATATTTTATTATATATTTTATGCCCATTTTATATCCTTACGCCTTTTGTCCTGAGCTTGATGAATCACGATTTGATCGACATGATTGCAATAACAATTGTACCTGACATGGTGTGACAAGAGACTAGCATGACATGATAGTAGCCCGTCGTGGCGCACTCCTGACAAGTACACATGACATAATTTATCTCGAACAGCTGTTGCGACGGCTACCTGACATGACATGACCTGTATAATTAATCCGGACACCGTAGGCGATTGTGCTTGTACAAATAAACCAGTCCTGTCTTGCATCATGTCTAGGACAGGGACTCCTGAGTACTACGGTCAGGAGTACCTGCTAAAATTAGACTAAGGCTAATAACTAGAATAACACAGTAGTCATTAAGAGATTTCCAGCTACAGGCAATCCCGTTACCTGGGCGCTCCTGGGATCTGTAGCCTGCCGTCGAGTAGGGCACATTTCCAGCACACTGTCATGTATTGCACCCTTCAAGCTACTTAAGGGTACATGCATTTCCTGGACGATGTACCTACCTGAATTCAACCCTAATCTTTTGTCCTGGGTAACCTGGATGGTCTACAGGGCTTGTGGCTGTGGAATAATCTCGCTGTATCTTGTTAGTAATTAGGCTTGTGACAACCCTAGTTTGTTAAAGTATCAAGCCGTAATTCTTGCTTGGCCATGAAATGATTGGATGTAGTCTAACCAGTCTAGTCTTGTCCTGATCCTGTTCCAGATTACTGTATGACCAGAATGCTTATATTTATTTTACCGATAAATGGTGAGAATTCTAAGTTCTGTTCAGACGAAGGGTTACAACCCCGGTCCTTGTTTGGTTTACGGGTTGTAACCTGGTTATCTGAATAGTTCCATGGTTATCTCGTCGTATATCATCCTGTTGTATTTTCTTTATTTTCAGTTCTTACTTTTATTTATACCCTTGTGCTGATTGCTGGTTTTAGTTCCTAAGTGAAGCCTCCTTTGTGGCACTTGCTCTTTCTGGGGTCTGACCCAGCTGGTTTTGTATGGCCAGATTTTGGAGCAGCTCCAGAGGATCTACCGACCTTCCAGCCAGATGGTGGCCACTAGACGGAACCCTGGCAACGAGTGGGTTTATTTTTGATCTTCCACTTTATTGTAAAATATTCGTTTGAGGCGTTTAGCCGACGAGCACCTGTTTAGCTCGATTGCACTTTTACTTACTGTCTGCCTACGGGCTGTAACATGATTGACAGATCCTAGGGTTGATCATGTATGACTAAACTCTTGCTAGTCCTAATATTTTGTAACGACTAGCTTCATGATCAGCTGAATATGTAATATTTGGGACGCCTTACTATTGTATATTTAATGATCATACATCTTGTACTTACTTGCTTGTGATTGAGATAATAGGCTTGTTCATGACCTTAAGAGACTGCTGGCTTGTAGATAAACCCTCATGTATCCTAGACAGCTGTGACCGTATAGCGAGGTAGGTTGCACTTCAATATACGTAGCTGGCTATATCTGCCCCCGCTCTCTAGTATTCTGGTTCTGGGGCGTGACAGTTACTGTACCTAACAATTAGCAGGTAGCCAAGAACGATCCAAAGTGGAAGGCAGCGTTGTATGAGGAGTTGGGAGCTCTAGAGAAGAACCAAACTTGGGAGCTGGTGAGATTGCCAGAAGGGAAGAGAGCAGTCGGATGCAAGTGGGTTTTTACTGTGAAGCAGAACCCAGATGGACAGGTTGAGCACTACAAAGCTCGATTGGTGGCAAAAGATACAGTCAGACGTACGACATCGACTATGACGAGACTATTGTACCAGTAGCGAAGATGAGTACTATCAGGACCTTGATCTCTCTGGCAGCCAATGGAGGATGGAAGCTACACCAACTGGATATGAAGAATACATTTCTTTATGGGGATCTAGTAGAGGTATACATGGAGATACCACCAGGATTTGGCACCAATCAGACATAAGGCAAGTTCTGCAGGCTGAAGAAGTCCCTCTATGGACTAAAGCAGTCTCCTCGAGCGTGGTTTGACAGGTTCAGGAGAGCAATGACAGGAATGGGATATCAGCATATCAATGTTGATTATACTGTGTTCTTCAGACGAAGTGGAGGCCACATCACCATACTTGTGGTGTATGTGGATGATATGATTATCACATGCGATGATAAGCACGAGATCGCCCAACTCAAGGGAAAGCTTGGCAAGGAGTTCAAGGCGAAGGATCTTGGCCCTCTTCGATACTTCCTTGGGATTGAGATTGCTCGAGATACAGAAAGAATTGTTCTTTCTCAAGGAAAGTATTTACTGGACCTGCTTACAGAAATAGGGATGCAAACCAGCTACGATACCATAGACCAAAAGTTCAAGCTGGATGCTTAAGCCAGAGAACCAGTTGACCGGGATAGATATCAGAGATTGGTGGGCAAGTTGATTTACTTGAGCCACACCCGACCTGATATCAGCTTTGCGGTCAGCGCAGTGAGCTGCTACATACATGACCCCCGGAAGGGTCATATGGACGCAGTGTACCAGATTCTGAGGTACTTGAAGGGAGGCCCAGGAAAGGGACTAATTTTCAGAAGGAATAATCATGTGAGCATTGAGGGTTATTGTGATTCTGACTGGGCTAGCTGTGCTGACGACAGGAGATCCACCTCGGGATACTGTATATTTATAGGAGGCAACTTGGTCTCTTGGATGAGTAAGAAGCAGTCAGTGGTGGCCAGATCAAAAGCTGAAGCAGAATATAGAGCTATGGCCTTGAGAGTCATAGAGCTATTATGGTTGAAGAATATGCTGATGGAGCTGAAGCTGGACCAGGAAGCCAAGATAAAGCTATGGTGTGACAACCAGTCAGCTATTAGTATTGCCAATAATCCAATACAGCATGACAGGACCAAGCATATCGAGATTGACAGATTCTTTATCAAAGAAAAGCTGGATATTGGACTACTAGAGCTGGGCTATGTTCCAACCAAAGATCAGGTAGCAGATGGACTGACCAAGGGGCTTAGCTCTGTCAGCATGATGAGAGTATGTGACAAGATGGGCTTAGTGAATATCTTTCGTCCATCTTGAGGGGGAGTGTTGGAATATCCTATTGGTATTTTTGTTATGTTGGAATATGTGTTGGAATATCCTATTAGTATATTTGGTATGTTAGAATATGTCATAGGATATTCCTATAGAGAGTTAATGTAATGAGAATATGCCATAGGATATTCCTATAGAGAGTTAATGTAATAAGGAGGTTGTAAGGCTATAAATAGCCAAGAGATTATCAATAAAAAAATAACAACTATTTTCTACACAAAGGATACATACATTTTCAAATATGTATAGCATCATCACCTTTGTTGCACGTATATGGGGGTACAAACATGATACATATACGGGCTCTACTTTCCGTGTTCGTGCAACATAGTTGACCGTCCTCCCTTGATATTCGACAACCTCTTGTCAGCTGAAGGGTTCATGTTATTTTCTTAATTTGTAATTTTCTATTTTTCTAGTCTTTTTCTTTCTATTTTATATTTTCAATTTAGTTTTTGCAGCAGCTTTACTGAAGCGATAAAACTCTACAACCAAAGTCTAATAACCTTTTTTAAGTGGTTTCTTTCATTTTGCACTTTTTCTTTAAATTAAATTATAATTATTTTTGCTTTTTCACTCACTAGATCAAATTGTTCATTGTCAGCACCACCACCAATCTTCCTATACGGACAACTACCATTGTTGAAGTCCAGCAACGCTCATATGAGAGATTTAAATTTTGCAATTTTTCTAATTCTTTTCTAAATTTGTTCTCTTAAATTATCTACACAATAAATTGTTGATGATGATATTGTTATCGATTTATTGTACTTTATAAAGTTTTAAATCAGCAAATGTGTACCTCGCTTCAACGAGGCAAGTGTTACGCCATGTGCCTTGCCTTCGAGCACTATGTGTACCTTGCACCTCGTTATGCGACTTGTGATGTGACAAGGATGACCCGTATAAGCTCATTTATGTTAGGGATATATTAAATTAAGTATCTACCTACAAGGGTTTCGAAGGGCTGAGAGCAGGGTGGATCTTGTATAAGAACTTTTGAGTTGGAGAGAAAAGTCAGAGGATGTTTCTGCTTTAGACTTCAAGTTACACTTTACTCAATGATACTTAATCTAAGGCTCTGCATATCGTAATGCTTGCTAATAGACTCGTTGGCATCCCGTATCCTCAGTCGATCGACATCCCCAAGACTATCCTATACACCACTCAGGGATGAAGTCACTCTACAAATCCTCGAAAGCAGTTTCGATTTACAATCGATTACTTAAATCTCTGTACGAACAATTCCTTAAAACTGAAGTACGTTTTATCAACATCACATCAATGATAACATCGTTCGATGGCACCTCTATAGATAGCCATCCAATATTCTATGAATCAAGTCAAATTCATTCCTATTTTGAGATGATTCCCATCCCGCACATAACTTTTCTAAGGTCAACGCAATTCTTGGTGTATATGCCCAGTCCGACTTAGCCAACCGTGCCTTATGTGGAACCATTTTTAAGTTCAACCAAATTTCTTTCATACTATTTTACAAAATATATAAACTTATTGTATGGACATCCCATGGAACATTTGAGAGAGATTGCCAATGTATCAATCGCGACTACAACATCAAAGTTTGCGGAACCAACATCGGAGTTAAACAATTAAATCGAAGTCCAAGAACGTAAAGTCATGCTATGATACCATTATGTCATGCCTCGGTCCCGTAGGACCGATCGTCCTCGCTAAGACGTGAGCCTAGATTACGCTCATGCAAGGCGGTTTCCATAACGATCGATTACAGCAGCTAGCGACCGGGTCGTCGCACAGAAGTCTCAAGCAGAAGCATTGAATAATACCAGCGGAAAGTTAAAACAAACTCAAGTCATGCAAATAGCTCTTTATTGATATCTGAAACAAAGATTACATAGGTGTCACAAAGCCAAGATTATAAGTCGCTCAGGCTCACTTTTTTCTCTAATTATAAGTCATCAGCTCTCTCTCAACTCTCAGTACAATTTGACGAGCCAGCGAATGTTTCATATAGGCGATGACCATACATTATGTTCTGTATAGATGAAGTCTTCAATGTGGTTGCATGCCTAGAAATGCCAATGAACTTCATGCCTTAGTGCATCCAAGCGAGCTTCGCTTCGATGAGCTTCTTACCTGTGCCTGCATATGGAAACTGTGTGGGTGTCAGTACACAACTGTACTGGTGGAGTGAGCTTCTCGCCCACCAATACAAAATCAACATGTTCATTTACTTTGTGCAACATAATCCCTTTATATTTGTCCTTCTATTCTTGCCTTAGGATCGATTTTAGGATAGAGACGCTTTGGCCTATTATGTCTCTAGATCATCACTGTGCTTGCAACATCAAGTATCGATCGTACTTGCCTTTTCGACTCATACTTTGGGACATAATAAGTTTCGTATCATCGACTTGGTCCATGCTTCAAATATCGAGGCCATGCCTCACAATTTAACGTGACATGACCAAACTTTACCTTACGGCCCTTCCTAGCTTAATTCGAGACGACTCAATCCTGACTTGTGGAACTTGTGTTGACGACTCAAACACGATGTCACATTCGTGCCGAAGTACGTGTCCTTGCTATAGCCAAATCTTAGGCTCCATAATGGTGTTGCAATCGTGCGCACCTTCTTAACTCAATTCGTGTCGTGCTTGTAGTTTCTTTGATTTGCTCGGTACCATGCATGCGAATTGTCGCTTAGCACACTGACTCATCTATATGAAAGGTCGCTAGCAAGGTTGTAAGCCTACTTCTCAAAATTTTAATTTATTTTAAATTTTATTTGTTTATGATTAATTTTATGGTCATTATGAGTCATGCCAAAGCTTGTAGGTGGGCTATGACCATATTAAGGTCATATGACCTCTAGATAGCCTATATATGTATTATTTAGCTATTTTATATTTTTCTACATTTTTTGATATTTTTAGGTATTTAATATTTAAGGTTTTATTATTTTTAAGGACTTTCAGGATTTATTGTAAGGTCATACGGGGTATTTCTAGACCAAATATTTTTATTTGGTCTCTAAATGACTAAAAATATTTTCTAGAATATTTTAGAAATTTTTGGATTTTTTAGAATTTTTGGGAATTTTTATATAATTAAAACATATATAATTTATATTTTATAGGTTTTTGGAATTTACTGCGAGGTCACACGATGATATTTTATGTTAAAATATTTTATTTATATTCTAGACACTTAGATAGAATTTTTTAGAATTTTTCTAGATTTTTTGTAATTTATTTTAATTTATTTGGACTTAAAATAATTTTAATTTTCTGAAATAAATAAATAAATACCCAGAAATCCACCCAGGAGGGACCACCTGTCGGCGCCAACTGCTATAGTGACCGCCTCTCTCTTTCATATATATATATTATTATATTCGCCCATCCTAATTAAATTCCAGCAGCCTTTTGTGGGAGAACTCATCTAGGATTTCCGACTTCCGAAGCGATACCCGCCAACTCCGACGTGCTTTTCGTGCGCCGTTTTTTTGTTGGATTTGTATCGATGTAAGCTTTCTAAATATGTAATTTATTTTCGTCGATATTATTCCTAAATTTCTGGAAAATTCGTAGAGTATTAGTTGCCCGAAACTTGACGCGGTTTCGATGTTTTCGAGATTCCGGGAGAAACAGAAATCGAAATCACGAACGTTTGAAGTTTCGGAAAGCTGACACAGAGCTCTATGACATATATTTTTCCTAGAAATTATTTCGTTCATCTAGTATTTTAGTTATTCTGTTGAACTCAGAATTGATCGGTTGATCTCCGTTTTGGTCACGATTAGCCATAACGGCAATATCTTTTGACCAAAGCGTGATTTTGCGGCACGGTTGATTCCAGCATACTCGTGGCACTGAAATCTACCAAGGTGCATTTTTAAAATCTAGAGTTCATAGCATTTGACTAGATAGTCAATGGCACGTCTCGATTTGCGTACCATAGTTTCCAAAATTGGAAACATGATTTTTGATGGCCAAACTTGCATGTTTAGATTATATTCAGATTATTATTAGGTTAAATTAGGTTTTTAAGTGAATTATTCCATAATTAATTATTATTAGGTTAGTAACCCAACTAGCCACTATTCCATGAATTTAGAACTAGAACATTAGAATTGATTTATGGTTTTCGTGCACGATTCGTGGTACGATATGTGTTATAGGTTGACAGCTTCTAGATCGACATTCCTCTCATCCTCTACTTGTGGCTATGGTTTGTGCAAGAATTCAGGCAAGTACAGTATTGCATTTATGTTTTAGTTCATTATAACTTTTACTCTATAGTTTTCTTGTTTGATATCCCGTTGAGTCATTACTTGATATTCCATTGAGACACGATTGTGACACTGTAGTTATCGTATCCTTCTTAGTGTATCATTGACCGTTATTGATTGTTAGAGAGTCAGGAGGAAAAATACTCAGTAAGTACGTGAATAAACCCATTTATTTTTATTGTGGATAGCTAAGTCATACACCCCACGTATGAGTTAGCCGTACCCTATTATTGTGGATAGCCATCGTATGATGTGCCGTATTAACCCAGCCGTTCACGTATTAAAAGGTATTTCACACACATAGTGGTTCATTTTTTTTTTATCTAGTCCATTATCTTGTTAGTTCATATCTTGCTAGTTTACATCTTGCCAGTTTATATTTTGTTAGATTCCATCTTGCTAGTTTACATTTTGCTAGTTCATATCTTGATCGTTCATACCTGGCTAGTACTAGTTCTTTATATACTCTTTGCCATCGTTGTTTCTCGTGGTTCTAACTTATTTTGGACTGACAACATTAATTACAATATGGTTGTACTTTGCTCATATCCTGACTGGATCGTTGTTATAGGTGAGGATGACGTGTCTACTTTTGTGCTATGGACCATACGAGGGGGAGATAGAGACTCGAAGGCCAAACCATATAAGACTAGTTAGATGTGTGGTAGTTTTCTATAATTGTAAAAGCTTACATTCTGCTTAAAATGTAAAACTTCTATATTTTGTAAAGTTGATTTAGTTGTTGTGAATGAGCAGTTAGTATTTATGAGCACTTTGTTTATTGTGGGCTAAACAGCGTACTACCGCCGATACCGCGACGTAGGCTGGGCTTGGACACGTCTCGTATCCGAAAAGCGGGTACGGGTCGTGACAAGTTTTTTTGGTGGCCCATACAGGTCTGTTTTCGCAAAAGATTACGAACTTGTGGTAGTACTTAAGTTAGTCGTACTACTGCAAGCCTGCGACTAGGATGCTCATACACAATTAGTTTTGATTTGATTTTATGAGAATGAATAGGACTAGGAGTTCCTTATTCAATTTGACCCTTGGATAGTTAAGATTGTTAAATAGGCGATGTGATTTCGCCAATTGAAGTCTAGGCATGGATAAATCGAAGAATTTTTCTAAGAGAATATGTATTTTGTTTTGACATGTTGGTAGGATCCAAGGTGGGTAGAATATACATTTGGTAAGTTAGGCCTTCATAGAATTCAATTCCTAATTTAGATCATTTGTGCCATTTTATCTTCTGCCTTCTCTAAACCTCGTTTTATTTTCAAAACTATTTTGCGATCTTTTTATTTTCAATTCCTAATCTTGGTTCAATTATCTATATATTAATTCAAGTCATCTTCGTTCATTTTGTGATCGTTTTGTTTTCAAAACTGATACTTTTATTCAAGGACAAATACTTACATTTTTTTATCATGATCGACTTATTTGAATTTATAGAAGTTCCTTTGAAATTCTTATGGATATAATTGAAATAATTTTCGATGACTTACAATGGTAAGGCAGATGCGTACTGTCCCCATTTATTTGAATTATGGAGACTGCGGGTTCACTGCAGCCAGCAGCGCACTGGCGTGGCATGACCCCTAAGTTGAAATAATTTCAAGTAAGCGTAGGTTGTCAAATGTTACTAAAGCTATATCCTAGTTGCATTATTTGATCCTTTGATTTATTATGTCAACATTGGATAGAGTTGATAAAGTGTTCGATAACATATTATACTTGAGTCACGAAACCAAGGGTTCACGGCAGCCAGATGTACACTAGCGAGGTATGGATTCTCGGTTAAATGACTTCGGATATACTTATGATTTTCGAATATCATAGCGACTATATCTTTTATTGGCATACGACTATTAATTTTTTTCTTTTTTTTTCTTTCAAATTTATTTGATGTCTTATTTCTTGTTACCACCTTCTCTACAACTAGTAGTTCTTTATTTCTCTCATATTTTTCTATTTTCGAATCGTCATCTTTTAAATCTAATTTGATTTCCTTCTACTATATTTCTAAAACGTATTTAGATTTTGATTCTATATGCCTGATCAATTTCGATCATTCATCACATTATTTTCTTGATTATATTCTTTGTCGTGCTTATTCATATCAATTGGTCATGTCATATTTTGATGATATTCTTGGTTGTGCCTATTTGTATCTTTTGAAATTTTGAGGACAGAATTTTTCTAAGGTAGGTAAATTTGTAAGCCCACTTCCCAAAATTTTAATTTATTTTAAATTTTATTTGTTTATGATTAATTTTATGGTCATTGTGAGTCATGCCAAACCTTGTAGGTGGGATATGACCATAGTAAGGTCATATTACCTCTAGATAGCCTATATATATGTATTATTTAGCTATTTTATATTTTTCTATGATTTTTGGATATTTTTAGGTATTTAATATTTAAGGTTTCATTATTTTTAAGGACTTTCAGGATTTACTGTAAGGTCATATGGGGTATTTCTGGACCAAATATTTTTATTTGGGCTCTAAATGACTAAAAATATTTTCTAGAATATTTTAAAATTTTTTTGATTTTTTAGAACTTTTGGAAATTTTTATATAATTAAAACATATAGAATTTATATTTTTATAGGTTTTTGGAATTTACTGCGAGGTCACATGATAATATTTTGTGTTAAAATATTTTATTTATGTTCTAGACACTTAGAAATATTTTTTAGAATTTTTCTGGATTTTTCTGTAATTTATTTTGATTTATTTGGACTTAAAATGATTTTTAAATAATTTTTTGAATTAAATAAATAAATACCCAAAAATCCACCCAGGGGGCCCACCTGTCGGCGCCAACTGCTATAGTGACCGCCTCTCTCTTTCCTATATATATATTATTATATTCGCCCACCCTAATTAAATTTCAGCAGCCTTTTGTGGGAGAACTCATCTAGGGTTTTTGACTTCCCGAAGCGATTTCTGCCAACTCCGACGTGCTTTTTGTGCGCCGTTTTTTTGTTGGATTCGTATCAAGGTAAGTTTTCTGAATATGTAATTTATTTCCATTCCTAAATTTCTGGAAAATTCGTAGAGTATTAGTTGCCCGAAACTTGACACGGTTTCGATGTTTTCGAGATTCCGGGAGAACCAGAAATCGAAATCACAAACCGTTTAAGTTTCGGAAAGCTAACACAGAGCTCTACGACATATATTTTTCCCAGAAATTATTTCGTTCATCTAGTATTTTATTTATTCTGTTGAACTCAGAATTGATCGGTTGATCACCGTTTTGGTCACGATTAGCCATAACGGCAATATCTTTTGACCAAAGCATGATTTTGCGGCACGGTTGATTCCAGCGCACTCGTGGCGCTGAAATCTACCAAGGTGCACTTTTAAAATCTAGAGTTCATAGCGTTTGAATAGATAGTCAACGGCACGCCTCGATTTGCGTGTCGTAGTTTCCAAAATTGGAAACATGACTTTTGATGGCAAACTTGCATGTTTAGATTATATTCAGATTATTATGTTAAATTAGGTTTTTAAGTAAATTATTCCAAAATTAATTATTATTAGGTTAGTAACCCAATTAGTCACTATTCCATGAATTTAGAACTAGAACATTTAATTGATTTATGGTTTACGTGCACGGTTCATGGTGCGATATGTGTTATAGGTTGACAGCTTCTAGATCGGCATTCCTCTCATCCTCTACTTGTGGCTACGGTTTATGCAAGGATTCAGGCAAGTACAGTATTGCATTTATGTTTTAGTTCATTATAACGTTTACTCTATAGTTTTCTTGTTTGATATCCCGTTGAGTCATTGCTTGATATTCCATTGAGACACGATTATGACACTATAGTTATCATATCCTTCTTTGTGTATCATTGACCGTTATTATTTGTTAGAGAGTCGGAAGGGAAAATACTCAGTAAGTATGTGAACAAACCCATTTATTTTTATTGTGGATAGCTAAGTCATACACCCCACGTATGAGTTAGCCGTACCCTGTTATTGTGGATAGCCATCGTATGATGTACCATATTAACCCAGCCGTTCACGTATTAAAAGGTATTTCACATACATAGTGGTTCCTATTTTTCTTTTATCTAGTCCATTATCTTGTTAGTTCATATCTTGCTAGTTTATATCTTGCCAGTTTATATCTTGTTAGATCCCATCTTGCTAGTTTATATTTTGCTAGTTCATATCTTGATCCTTCATACCTGGCTAGTACTAGTTCTTTATATACTCTTTGCCATCATTGTTTCTCGTTGTTCTAACTTATTTTGGACTAACAACATTAATTGTAATATGGTTGTACTTTGCTCATTTTCTGACTGGATCGTTGTTATAGGTGAGGATGACGTGTCTATTTTTGCGCTATAGACCATACGAGGGAGAGAGAGACTCGAAGGCCAAACCATAGAAGACTAGTTAGATGTGTGGTAGTTTTCTATAATTGTAAAAGCTTACATTCTGCTTAAAATGTAAAACTTCTATATTTTGTAAAGTTGATTTAGTTGTTGTGAATGAGCAGTTAGTATTTATGAGCACTTTGTTTATTGTGAGCTAGATAGCGTACTACCGCCGATACCGCGGCGTAGGCTGGGCTTGAACACGTCTCTTATCCGAAAAGCGGGTGCGGGTCGTGACAAAGGTCAAGCTATCTTGGACTATAGCTGGGTTAGACGACGACCCTTTTGCGCAAGGGTAGCGAGCCCTATGCAAAAGTTCTTGAATCACCCGTGCCGATTTATTGTTGGCGTGTATCGATTCATTGCTGGCATGCACCGATTCGTTGCTGGCGCTTGCTATAACTCGTTTCTCCCGGGTCGATTCATTGCTGGAAAACATTAGGAACTACACCTTGTGCACAAGTTGTCCATGACCATGCAATGGTGCCTACCTATCACCATATGACTCAAACCTTGTTCTTCTTTAATCATGACCATGCTTTTCATACTTCTTGAGAGACTCCCAAGCCATAAGACCGGTCTCGGCGACAAACGGTCGCGTAAACTTTTCTATTATTTTGAAACCCAGGGAATGGCTACTGCATAGCCTTTCAACCTAACTTGAACAAAATGTGTTCCATAGACCGTGACATACTTATCCATAAACCAATCATGGCTCGTGCCTTAAACCAACTTGTGTTCTATGCGACACTACCGCCCAAGTCATAGTTTATATGACGAGCATTGAAATCGTAGGCTGTGTGACTTCGACAACCACAGAAAGCGTGGGATAATACTTGCTATGACTTCGATAGCATGACACAACTTTTGCCTAACTCAATCGTGCAACAATTTAACCTGTGGGACGAGCAAAGGCTATGCCAAGCCTTGGACGATGGGACCGTGCATGCTTTATCAAGCATTTATACGTGCGATGCCTATGACTTAGGCTAAGTTCATAATTTTGTGGCAACTTAGACCAACTTTCCTATCACGACCCACACCCATTATTTGGGCATGAGCCATGGGTACGTGCAGCCTACACCGCAGTGTCGATGGTAGAATGCTGTCTAATCATATCTACATTTTATCAACACAACCATACGGTTTATATATTTTCACAATGTAATCCAAATCCACAGATGAGTCCGAAGAAGAATAATATACATAATAACCACAACCAGAGGGAAAAGACATAAAATAAACTGAATAGTCTCAAAGAAGGATCAAATAGTACTTAGTGAATATCTACTACTCAACTCACAGAATCCTCAAAATAAAATATAACAACTAAAAGGTTTTCGGAGACAACTCCAACCAAAACTACATAAATGTCTAACTAGATGTCATTTGTAGAGGGCAGCTCCGTAAAGTCGCGTCCAGATCCTCCGGGATGCCAAGATCAGGGTCGACTGTCTTCTCATAATAAGTAGTACAAAACTCCTCTAACTCATTACCTAAAAATATTAGTTTTCCAGTCAGGAATGGAACAAGCACACATATGACAAGCTATCCGAGACATAATAGAATTTATAAAACATGAAAATAGCATATGACAATTTGAACTAGAAAATAACAGGCATCATGGTATAATAAGGAAAGAACAGGTAAATCTATGATGAGATATAGCAACTGGAAAGTTAAGATGTAAAACATAGTAACACATGTGGTGAAGAAACAAGATGAACAACTGAAACAAGAACTATCTAAGTGTTTTGAAATATCGAGTTCGACATGTGAATGGCTAAGGGGTAAATTTGGCACCCCGCACGTGTCGTGTGTTGCTTGCATCAGTCACGATCAGACATATAGGATGGAATGGGTAGTTCACACGTCTACTAAGATATTTTTTTGCCCAACTAGTACTCATAGAATCAAGTCACAAGCATGATAATCACATGAATGGAAGTCAAAAAATATAAATAAAATCCATAATACTAATCTCTGTATGACGAGCGTGTCAGCAAGCGGAAGAAACATATGTATAGCATGTAAAAGAAAAACTACTAGAATCGAAAGCAGTTAGTATATGTACTTGCTTGAGGTCCTAAGCTGCAGGTACGGGCTGGGTGCTGAGTCAAAGTCCAAAGCACCTATTTATAATTACTAGAATCAATACACAAATTAAGAGTACAAACAAGCTTATCTATTTGTTTGTTAGGTTTCAAGGTCATTCTACCATATTTTTTGGTTTTTTAGTCATATAGGTTTGTGACCTTTTTTTGGTAAATCCTACCTACACTCTCACCCCTAATGCATGCTTGGTACCCTCATTTTCCCTTATTACTTTAATGACTCCTATATTGGTTACCTGTATATTGAAACCTGCTTACAATATTTATGTATATCTATAACAGACCTTAGAACATTGACTCATTGGCCTACCTATCCTGTCTTAGAGTCCTATATCATACAATATGTATATCTATTATTGTCTACACCAGGTTTCCTTACTACCAAGGCACCATTCAATCACTGACACTCTTAACACACCTACATGTGTGCACAATCTAGGGTTTAGGGTCTTTTTACCTACTGTTGCACACTGGATGCCCATATGATATTAACTTTAACCCCTTAACTGACTTTCTTGGTTTCCTTTCAACTATGGTCATCTAGAACTCTAACCTCTTGCCCAGGCTTGCCATTTTTTATTTCTTCCTCTTTGTTCCATACACTCGTAACCCTCTGTCTATTGGTGTTAGACTTGTACCTAACTTTGTATCAGTCACACCCATCTATCCATGTAATTGTACCGCCATGCTCTCTTACTCTGTACACCTGTATTCCCTATTGAACCCTTCTGTGGTAGTCCTGTTATGTATTTTTGTCTGTGTATCTACTGATACGCGATTAGCCATCTTACTTACCTGCATTGGGAACTAATCTAATGACACAGGTCACCTACTAACACCCAGTTTACCCCTCATTGGATATGAACACAAAATCAGTGGTATACTAACGCACAAAAATTTCACCTATTGGCACACACGCACATATCCTCATCCCAATCCGTTAGGATACTCCTCTAATGTTCGAACTCATATGTCTCTGTATAGACTTACTGCTATGGATCAGATCCTATACTCCTACCATACATGTCCGCACGCGTATCAGTCCCAGATTTGAACTTATACGCTTAATTCCCTACTTGAGTACCCCCCTACTTCTTCACAGTCAATAGTTCGATCAACCATTGGTATCATAGTGCTTTTGTTACTCGGATACATGGATGTATCTCAGGTTGAGTAATACATGAAGGTATCTTACTCCTACTGCACATTCATCCTACGTTTACACTCTTCCTCTCTTTGCCTGTAGTATCAGTTATCCACAATTTGACTAACTTGCCCCTCTTACTGGTCTTCATGTGTACTAGCACATGAAGGTGTAACTGCTACATTCTTGAGTAATTTGCCTATTGGTGTATATTGGTCATATCTACCTATCTGACCTGTCAATGCCACCCTTAAGCCCCTTTTTACTGCTACTCTTGTAACTATACCCAAGTATACTCTTCACAAGCACATGCACTCTTTATATCCAGACGTTACCATCCTAATTCACAGTCTCTCTCCCCCAAGTCCGACTCTTCTCAATATAGTTGTTATGTTCATGACAACTAAGATACGATTGGAACTTAACTACCATTGCTGCTACCTGACATGTAACTTGACATTCTAGTGCAAACTAATGCAAGATAGGCAATTGACCTTTCAGTGTTAATTGGTACAAGACAAGTAATTTGACATATCAGTTCAACTCGATACTAGATAGTAACTAATACGTATCAGTTCAACTCGATACAAGATAGTAACCAATACAACAATCTAACTGACATCCAAAGGCACCCTTGTCTAGTGCTCCTAGTACCCGATCTTGGGGTGTACCCATTACCTGTGACCCCTACAAATATAACAAGTGGATGCACTATTTCTATAGTACTTTGGTTGTACTCTGGTTTCTATACAAAATATAGGGTTTATCACTAACCCTTGCTATCGCGGTTGGATACTTGATTTTGTGATCCAGACACAAGTAGTAGGATGCCCAGGTTTGCAAAATAACATAGCAATAGAATACGACACTGGTACATGGACTTGTGTCTTGTAACAACCACTTTTCTAAAATGAGGGTTATTTTAAACTTTTGTAAAATTGATTATTAATTAATAGGATTTAATTCATGATAGTAATTTTTGGTGAATTTTAATTAATTTAATACTAATTAATTTGGTGCATTGTGATTTTGGTATTTTGCTAATGTAATCCTAGAATTGTTAAGCCTAGAGACTAACCATGACCATGAGGACCTAACCATGTGATTAGAATGACTAATTACAACTTTTTAGCCTAAGGGTATTTTGGTCATTTTGTGACTTTTGAATTAATTAGGATTTTGATTAAGTGATAATGTGCTAAGTGTTTTATTAGAGATTAACTTAGAATTGCCCTAACCTAGATATTATCCATGAGTCTAGGTACTAGATTAGAAGCTTCCATCATGACAAGGTTAGGAATATCTAGATATTAAGTTGAGGTTAGATATTTGTTAAGGATAGATATTTTCACTTGGGCCTTTAGCTTGAGGCCTAGAATTAAACTAGCTAGAGGCCTTTAAACCTAACCCTAACCCTAGAAATAACCCTAGGCTATCGTCAAAGGATCTCAACCTCTATATAACATCTCTTAGCACCCCTTTGCCTCTTTTGCATAGCCTCTTTAGAACCCTAATAGTGTTCTTCCCCAAATCATCCCCAATTCTTTATTTCTCCTCCAAATTGAGCCTAGTCTTTTGCATTGGACTCCCTACAATAGAGAAGACCATTGGAGGCTAGCTAGCAAAGATTTGGAGGCTTGGGACCATTACAAATTAGAGAAGGACCATTTTTCCTTAAGCTTTTTATTGAGATTCACTCTCAATAGGTAAAACCTATCAAACTCATTAAAATTCCTAATTTCTTTCCATAGTTGCATTCATTTAGGTGTACTCTAGCTGTAGACCAAATTTGGTAGGAATTGATGTCCATTTGATATGCGTATCGAGCACGTATCGGTGTGCTAAGTGAAGTGTTTGGTAAAATATCACAAAGAAATCAATGTTCATAATTTCCAAAACTAATTACATGTTTTTGAAGCTAATAATGTGTATATTAATATTATTTATGACTGAGCACGATTTGAGGTTCGTCTTCGTGTCCAAAATGGACACGTACACACAGCACGAGATCATCGTGCGCTGTCCAGCTGCTCGAGTGCCATAACTCGATGCACACGACACTTCACACGAGAAACTTGGTGGATACGTGGGGGCGATATCTGAGAACATGCCTCCAAAGTTTTATTGGGTTTCGCAGAGTGGTTAGGGTAAAAATTGACCTGTACTGACTCGACCCCACTGCACACACGCGCGAGACAATGCTGCTGATACGCACATGAAACGCGAACGCAAGGACACTTGGACTCGTGTCTGGCTACCTAGACCCTAGCTCTACACCTACCCTAGCTGTGGACACAACCATAACACTTTTGGTTTCATGTGTCGTGCCCTAGAGGGCTTGACACACGTGCACGAGCCCTCTATGTGCACAGTGAGACACTCTTGATACACTATTTTCTTGACACTTGGACACGATTTATGGACACAATGGACACATACTGACCCTCCGTGTTGACACGTGACCCCCCTTCTCCTGAGACACGAATGATTTGTTTGGTTTTCAAATGATTATTGGGTTCGATTGGTATTTGCATTAGCTAGCAGTTGGCTTTTTGTCTGAGATAAGTTCCAGGTTTTCCTGAGATTTGGGTTCGGGTTTTGATTCCTGAGATGTTAAGTTAATGTTGATTACAGTCCATGCTTTAACTTTCTGCATATCAGTCCCTTGAGCATTGATTCATTCATATAATAAAAGTTCAGTCCCCATCCATTTTTGTTCTGTCCGTTGCATATCTTTGTTCAGATATTTCATATAGGTTAGTATGTATCTATGGTATATAGATTAATGTCATTTTGGTATGAGGATAAAGGTTTGATGATTGAGTTAGGATGGATAGGTTAGAGGAGAATGAAGGGACTGCAATGCAGTTGGCAGCAAGGCCTACAGGCAGCAGGTGGCCTTGGCAGTGCATTGCGTTGCCTTGTCATGGATTGGCAATTGGCTTGCATTGTCTTGCAAGAGCTAGCTACAGAGTAGCAATTAGCCACATGCAGCATCAGTGCCTGGCAGTAGGTAGGTAGCATAGCAGTGGCAGCATTAGCTTAGCCTTGGCCTGCAATTGGCTTGGCATGGATAGCTTAATGCAGAAGTAGCAGGATGAGTTTGGTTTCCTGGGTTTGTTGTTTGGGAATTGATGATACTTGGGATTGATCTTGATGTTCAGTTGGTTAAGTATGTGTATCTTAGAGTATGAGTGAGAGCTAGAGAGTGACAAGTGTGATATGTATATATGATTATATGATTTGGGGTTGTATGAGAGGTTAAGTTATACTTGGTATATATATGATATAGGGTTGGGGATACAAATGTATTGTCACGACCCGCACCCATTTTTTCGGATACGAGACGTGTCCAAGCCAGCCTACGCCGCAGAGTCAGCGGTAGAACGCTGTCAAGCCCGCAAGAAATAGTTGCTCAAAATAACACATGTAAAAGAACTAGAAAGTAACTGATACCATGGCATGTCCAGAAAGAAAGTAGATAACACTACCACATGATGTATCCACTAAACGAGCATGTAAATGAAGTGACATGGCAATCAAGGAAAAAAAATAAAAGACCACTATCTATGTTTTATGAAATATCAGCATCGACACGTGGATGGCTAGGGGGTAAATCTGGCACCCCGCAAGTGAATTGTGCGACTGCTATCAGACAAGAATAGACGTTTTGGAGATATTTTTGGGTAGTCCACATGTTACTAAGATATTTTTTCGCCCAACTAGTACTCATGGAATCAAGTCGCAAGCATGGTAATCATGTAATGACAGTCAAGAAGTATAATAAATCTATGATACTAATCTCCGTGTGATGAGTGTGTCAACAAGCAGCAAGACATATGTATAACCATGACATGTACAGACTACTATGAATCGAAAAGCAATCAGAAAGTGTACTTGTCTAGGGTCCTTTGCTGGGGAAACCGACAATCCCGTTGGGTCCATGATAGTCCGGTTAGCCTAGGGTCAATATAAAGGAGTCCAAAATCGCAAGAAAAGGAATACGATTAGTCGTGATTAATGATTTAATCGAATAGGAAATTGATTTAGACAGATAATTCCGTAACCAATAATGTATACCCTTTTTAGAAGATTTATAAGAATATTTATATTAGGAAAATATTTATAGCTACCCAGAAATTATAGTTAGAAAAATATAGTAGTAACATTTTAACCAAAATGATACTTTAGAAAATATTCATATTTTATCTAAAACATATTAGAAACCATATAAAATTTATTAATGAAAATTATTTGCTTCTTATTAAGGAAAAGTCAACAATATTTCTCGTGGCTCCAAACCCACATACCCATTTCAAAATATACTTATAGATATATTATAAAAAAACTATTAGAATACTTTATATATAAACTTTATATTGAAAATACTTATATCTTCATTTTGGTAAATATGAGCCCAAATAATTTATTACAAGCCCGAAAAATACATATAAATACCCGGAATAAGCAACCATTATTTAGAATATGGTCAAGTTCTTTTAGGAAGTAGTATCTTGAATAAGTAAATATTCTTTTATAAACGAGTCCAAAAACGGTTTATTTATATTTTGATGTAACCCAAAACCTGAATATTGATAAGTCCCAAGCCACATATTACAAAATAAATATTATTAAGAAATATAACTAAATATTAAATACCTAAATATATTTTCAGTATTTATAACCATGAAATAAAACTAACTAATTACTACTTCCCATATACTAAAACCCAAAATATTAATCCATTAATTAACCAATAACTAAAACTAACTATAGTGACTAATTAAACTAACCACTAAGTTGCAATTCTGTTTACAAGACATAGTTGTTATTAATAATTAACTCAACAAATATCTCATTCCCTCTTATTTATCACATGAAGAGAGAGAAAAGTCTGAGTGAAGAAAGCAAACGGGAGAGGGAGAGAGAGAGAAATTGAGAGAAAGGGAAAAGGGGTTTCACCTCTAGAGCTTTCGGCGACCATTGGAGAAGGCGACCGGAGGCAGGGCTGACACCGCGTTTGGGCGGAGGAGCTTTGTTGACGGCGGCGGAAGGAGGCGTCTGCGTGTGCGCTGGGATCTGGACAGCCATGGAGCAGGGCTCGACGAGGGAAAAACTCGTGCGGCGGCGGAGTCGGTGCTCGGCGCTCGGGAGAGAGGAAAACACGACGGCGAGCTCAAGGCGAGAGGCGGAGGTCTCGGCCAGTGGACTGGCGAATCGTGTCCACGGCGACCGGAGGGAGCACGACTCGGAGTGAGGTTCGTACGCCGGAGCGCTCAACTGTTCGAGGCCCGTCATCGGCGGAGAGGCTCGACGAGGTAGAGGTGTTTAGCCGCTCAAGGAAGTAAGTGGGGGTTTTCTTTTGTGTGGAGGACAAGGTTATGGCCAGTCGGGGTGGTGACGTACGACCGGAGGTCGTGGATGGCTGGGTGGCGGAGATGATGATGTTGGCGGTGGAGATTGTGCAGGTGCTCGTGTGGGCGAGAAGGAGTCGGATATTGTAGGCGGTGGTGGTCGGAGATCTGGGCCATGACAGGCCTTGGCGCGGTGGCTTCTGGTCGGTTTGACGGCGGTGGACCATGGCAGCCAAGAGCGGCCAGATCTGGGTGAGGATGTCGGCGCACGAGCTCCGCGGGGAGACCCGGGAACCCGGGTGGGCAGCGCCGACTGGAGAGAGGGTCGTCTGCGCATTCGAAGACACCATGGTTCGGCACCGGGGCACGTACGCTCGATGGAGGAAAGCTGGAGGCGCTCGAGCAGATGCCAAGACTCAACGTCGCTGATGTCCATCGGATCCGTTTGGCAAGACGGGGTTGTCTTGGTGCTCACTGTGGGCGACTCGGCGAAGTGCTGCTCCGTGCAGCGGAGCTGCGACTCGGGTCGAACGGTGATGGGAAAACTGGAAGGTCGGTGAACTCTGGCTTCGCCGATCGAGGAAGCGATGATGAACGAAGGCTACGTCGTAAGTTGTAATGGCAGGGAAGGCACGGTGGTGGTCAGGCACGGACTCGACCACGACTGAGGACGACGAGGTGGAGATGGGTGGCGGTACTCGGGATGCCCGGCGTGGTGAATGGTCTGGTCTGTGTGATGGGCGGTAATGCGGTCGATGGGGGTGACCATGGTGATGGACATTGACATAGGAACCTGCGAGGCCATGGTCGTGCTTTCCTTTCTTATAAGAACATATATGCTCATATATAATGCGGGGCATTTCTAATTGGTTACTTAGAAAACATGAAATCCTAATTATTCCCATTATGTGATAAGAGAAAAAAATCTGTTTGTCCAAACCTGAATGGTTAGTCTTATCTATAGTAGGGATAGAGGTTTGAGGTTTCGGAAGTAATGTGATATATGTATATCTACTTTATTATAGGCAATCTATGTATGCATATATAATTTTCTCCATTTAATTTAAAAGAAATAAACTTTTACAAACATTTCGATCTTAATCGAAATCCTATAAGTGAAAATATAATTTAAATAAGTATTTCTTATCATCAAGTAGTTTTAAGCTTTAATCAAATATTTGATCACTACTTTAATTCAAAATAACATTTAATTCAAATCAACCATATCAATTTTAAAACATATTATTATAAATCAATCTTATTTTGATAGATATGTATCATAGCAAATTAAATAACCGGTATCATTAGAATAAAAATATATGTATTCATTTATTAATTAAAATCCTATTCAGCCAAAATTTTGACGAAAAACCCTTTATCGATAAAATAAATATGCCTTTTCGAATCACCTTTGAAGTCCATAATTTTGAAAGCCCAGAAATACCTGACAGCACCTTTATGATGCCAATAATAAAATTCAAGACAAAATATTTTTATCACTGGTACTTAGTATAGTCAAAATAATTTATTTTAAAACTAGTTCTTGATAAGAGGATTAATCATATAATATCTTTGAGAAGGTTTCGACGAAAAAAATTACTTTTCAGACACAATAAATAATTAAAAATAAAATCATGAAATACGGGAAGAGGAGTTACATGTATATAAGCATTGGTATAAGGTATTTTAGTAAGTTAATATAATGTATTATAATCTAGTAATAACTGGCCTAGCCTTAACTAAATGTTGTCTAACTAGACTAAATTGCCCAGGTTTGACTATCTAGCTAAGTTTGACCGTGTTGACCAGAGTTGACCAATACCCTAGATGTTTGACTTGGCTTGACCCAGAGTTGACTTTGACCTAAATTGACCTATAAATTATGTAGTTGCATTGTATCTTCATTTACCTTAATTTGAATACATCATAACCTTGTGGACACAAAAAAATGCTGTCTTTTCTTATTGGCACAAGGCACCACAAATCGAGTACGCCTGAGAGATCCTGCGCTGAGGATTCCCGAGTACAAACAGAATTCTAGGAAATGGGATGATGGAGATCGAGCGACAGTTGCTCCTTTACTTCGTTGACACTCCGATTACAAAAGTGGAAGAAAACCTAAAAAATTGCTAACTCTCGGCTCACTGGCAAGAAGTGCAACAATTTGGCTCTTAAAAATGTTTTCCGTTCTGTCCTTTGAAGAGGTATGAGACCCCTTTTTATAGTTATTTCTGTGCTGGAATGATGTTATGTGCCCACATGAGAAAATATACTGATTTTCATATGGGTGCATAGTCCTGCTTTGGGCACATAGAGTGTAGGTGCATGCAGACTACGTGATCGTGGGTTGATTGTGGGGTTGACGTGGCTGCATGCTTCGGTGCACGACTGCTCGTGGAGACTGACGTGGTTGTATGCTTCGGTGCACGATTGATCGTAGGTTTGACCGAGTCGGGGGTTGTCCTGACTTGGGTGCATAGCCTGAAACAGGGCTATGCGCCCCCTTCTGGAGGAGTCTAGAGTGGGCGCATGGGTGCATAGCTTGCTCTGGTGACTTGGGCGCATAGCTTGCTCTGGTGACTTGGGCGCATAGCTTGCTCTGGTGACTTGGGCGCATATGACTTCTCTGGCTTGGGCGCATGGTTGTCAAGACTGCTGAAATTTTCATGCTTCTACAAGACCCCCCTCAAAGTTTTCGATACTTGAACGAGTTCGAAATACTTTGAAATAAGCATGGACTGTCTTCTCGTGATGTAGTAGGTGCATAGCATAGCTCTTCCTTTGGGCGCATAGAGTTTGGCCAGACTTTCAGAGAGATGGCTGTTGAGATCTTCCTCGAAAATCTGAACTGACAGATTCAACAGAGTAGAATTTGAAGAGGTCCATCCTTCATGCGCTGTCCATGTCGGCAAGTGGCAGTCGCATAATATGAAAGAGAATGGGTCTTCATGTGAGCGCATAAGTCGTAGTGGGCGCATTGTACGCAGTGGGCGCATAGGCGCATAGGAGTAGTGGCGCATAGTGTTTGGCCTATGCCTATAAATAGGCCTTGAAGAGAGAGAAGTTCATTACTCTCTTTTCCTTCAAAACTTTCAAAAGACTTTTTATCTCTTCTCTGCACGAACCATGTCTCCCAAGGCTGCCAAGAGATCTGCGAAGGGCAAGGGTGTAGGACCGATTGTAGGTGCGAGTTGTAAAGCGCAATACTCTAGAGGGGGGTGAATAGAGTAGGCAGCAGAAATTAACTATTTAAAAATGTTAGTAACAAGATCACATAATATATATCACAGATATATAAATGAAAAGTAGGGAGTAGAGAGCAAACGCAAACACAAGGATGTATACTGGTTTTCTCTTGTGAGGACTAGTCCAGTCGGAAGAACTCTAGCTTCCAGTTGAATCCACTATGGAAAATCACCACAAATTTTCATCCGAAGTTCTTGCAACTTCTACAACGCGAGTTTTGATCCGAAGTACTCGACCAACTTCAATTGTGAAGAGGCTTTCTTCAATCAAGCCTCTGATTACAATCACTCTGAAGCTTCTCGAACGTACCGTACTGGCAAATCGACTAGGAATTGTAACTGGCTTGGGATTTGAAAATGAATAGCTCAGAATACTTTGGAAGAAGTAGTAGGCTTATAGAGAAGAGATATGAAAGTGTTGAGTGAATTGAAATGATCAAAATTCTTCTCTATTTATAGTTTCTCCAAAGGCAGAATTCTGACAGAATTCGGGCAGAATTCGGGCAGAACTCTATGAGAAAATCTCGTTGGAATCCGTAACTGTGGGAAGACCAAGTTCAAAAAGCAACGTTCACTAACCGAACTCTGGCCGAACTTTGGCCGAATTCGGGCCGAGTTCTGCTAGGGTTCTGTTAGGGTTTTGCAAATTAGTTTTTGGGCTTTTTGAACAGTCAAACAGTTAGAAAGTAGTTTGGGCTTTTGTAAGTGGGCTTGTTTTCAAAATGAAAGGGTATTTTGAAAATGTTTCTTGGGTAGCCTATTTGCCAGTACGATGCAGTTTACATCGTATTCCTAGACTCAATAAATATGAAAAATATATTGATAAAATAGGAAAACCAAGAGCCTTTTGATGACGCATTTCTTCAGAGAAATCTTCTTGTATAACGCCATCTTTGGCCCATCAATAATTCTCCATTGCATATGTCCTGGTTTTATCATGTTTGATCATGCTTACGCATGTCTACAAATACATGTTAGGCAAACAAAACAATATGACTGATACAGAACATTAGGAATGCTAAGTTAAAGTAGTAACATAATAGTGATTACATGATATTAGTGATGTTATTATGTTAAACTTAATTGATTAGCCATATTCAAAAACATGATATAATTATTGGGCTAACAGGCTGCACCGAGTGGCTCTCCTCCTGCGGCAACGTCCTCGCTAGTCCAGGACCCGATCCTGGGTGAGGCTACGCCTCAAAACAAAGTATTGAGCGTTAATTTGTGATGCTCCGACTTTTCCTCTGCCTGGGCGCATGTTCCCAAGGCAACATGTTTCTGTGAGCATTCATATGCGCCCACAGAAGCATGCGCCCACACAGTGGTGTGTTATGCGCCCACATGCTGCTATATGTTATGCGCCCACATGCTGCTACATGTTATGCACCCACATGTTGTTTGTATGTTTATGCGCCCATATGCTGTTTTGGGCGCATAGCCTTTTGGGCGCATAGGATTCCTCCAGCACTTAGATTTTTTCTGCAGATTCTGAGTCTGACTTTCTCTTTTGTCCTTACAGTTAACATGTTTGTCCCGAAACTTGGTGGAATCCCTTTCGTCTCTACTTGCCAAGTCCTCGGCACAAGCCTCATAACCAACATGGTCAGCAAGGTTCAGGCCAAGATCAGTCATAACCAGCCTACGGAATGGACGCTCGCCATACTTGAACAGGACAAGACCTTCTTGAAGCAGATGATTAACATTGAGAAGCTCTTGCTCGGAGGGGAACGTCATTTCAAGAAGCCGTACTTTCTGACAGTGTGGGGTTCGATGATGGCGAGCGATACGCTTGAGAAACCCACTGGTGGTCAGGCTGAACAATCAGAGAATATGGCTACCGTTGATGGAGAGTCAGTATCCTGTGTCTACGTTCACTGTCTTAGCCGCGCGGCGATAGATGAAATGAGAGCTAACCCTGAGCTCCCCGGGGTCGTCTTCGGAAGAATACAGTTCGACTCGGAAGATCGGAAGAATGACACTTTCAAGTGTGTCAGGGGCTCTACCTCTTACTCTACGAGGGGGCTGCAACCTGGTGCTGTAATAAACGATATCCCGACTGACCTCCACCCATATGTTGCCGACATGCTTTACAATATGATGATGTCGGGGGACGTGTCGTATCCCGTAGGAAAGATGCGACTGAAAGGCTGGAGGTATCCAGTTTCATTCTGGAGCAACCTCACTGATGGGTACTTTCCATGTATGAAGCCACCCTGATATGTTGACCTTTTTTATGCTATTAGGGCCACCCAATATGGCATAAAGGTTAAGTGGATATTGTTTGTCTCTTTAGCAGAATTATATAACCTTCATACTTGTACTTTTTTTACTCCAGGCGGGAAGATGGGATTGGCTCTCCATGAGATGCAGGAAGTATCGAAGCTTCCTTGGGGCACAGAGCCGTAGGAAGAGTACGTGCCTTGTGATGAGGAGCTCTGAGACCTGGAGAATGAGAACTCTGAGATGATGGATGTATACAAGGAGTTATTCTGCCACCAACTCATATGTCATAGGATCAACAAGAAAGGAAGGACCGAGGGGGCCAATCCCCACACAAGAGCTTGGACGGGCTACGTCTTCGTTCAAGAGAAGGAGAGGATCTGGTCTCCTTTTTTATTTTAAAACCTATGACCAAGTCCGAGATAGAAGTTCGGATGCAAATTATGATACGGCTGATACTAAGGACAGTGATGATCCTGAGGGGAAGTCCTTGATCGGCCACTACTTTCGTCAAGCTGAATATCCGTTGTCGGAGAAAGCCGTGCTGGCAGCTTTCTTGATGATCTGGCTTATTGTCCCTGGTGGTTCAGGGTATTGAGAGGATGAGCCGAAGCATAATACTTTCGGCTGTGAAGCTAGTATTCGGCTACAGGCTTGCCTTGCTTCCTGCGATGGTCTGTGCCACTGAACGGGGTCTACGGGATTTTGTTAGAAATACGATGACTCCTGACGGCAGAGCCAACTTTGCCCGGACCGAACTTCCGTATAATTTTTGATGGGGTGGCTGCTGCTGCATTGTCCTACCCTGATGAACGCTGGGCCGGCGGCGGACTCTTTGGCGGAGACGTCTTTTTTTACAGATTTTGTGATACGGACTGGGCCGTCACTGGTGTACCTGCTTGCAGAAGGGCTTTAAGCTTCTGCAGAACTATGAATTCTTCAGAGTGTCACCTCTGTCTGGTAGTGGCTGCGCAAGAGACACCTGTGAGCCCTTGACCCAAATCTCATATTTTTGCTGTATTATCAATTAATGCATATATGTAATTAAATAACCAAGTATATATGTAATATATATATATTATTACTCTTTGTAAATAATAAGGGTAGGGAGGGGGTTTCCTTTAAAATCCTAAAGAGGAGGGACTAGAGTGCAAACGATATGTTTTAAATCCTAGAATCTAAACGGCTATGGATAAAATCAAACAAATTCAAATCTTGAAGCCGAATTTGCTTCAAACTCGAATTTTGACCCTTTCAATCCCTGAGAAGGGATTCGACCCTATCTAAATCTCAAGGTATAAAAGGGAGCAAGGTATCCGACCTTGCCACCTACAAACCCTAGCAATTCTAATTCCTGTCTGCCGCAAGAACATCAAGAGAAGGCCTGAGGAATCACCAAACCCTGCTCTCGAAACCTCAGGTACTCCCCTGTTCTTATACGCAATCCTTTCTATTGTATGCCAGATGTTTGATTAAATGGTTAGTAGGATTTTCCAAGGGTTGTGCTCTAAGCCATTAACCATAGGAAATAGAGGATCAATCAGTCTCTCCATACGAGTACTATAGACACACATGTATCAGTAATCACCTATAGCTACAGATCGAACCCATAGGAAGCAGTGTCCAGGGACCAGGATTATAGGATAGACAATATGAGTTGTGTCGATCTCTCTAAGTAAGGGAGTTATTGCTTAATGACAATAGATGTCATGTAAACAGATATAGGGATGTGTTGTTGTAGACATCCGATTATGGGCAAGGGCATGAGGAAGTTTCAGAACATAGATGTTAGCTAGGAAAGGCAGGGTGCCTTTCCCTGCAGCATAGGTGCCAATGGCAACATATGAGGCTAGGTATGGAGAAAATGTTAGATTCAGATATGCAACCATAGGGTGAGTACAGGAAAGTTATTTTATAACTGCCTTACCTATATCTACTGCATTGTCATAAAGTATCAAGAGTTGGGGAGATTCCTGTGCTCATGTACCAATTGACACACATAGTGGGTTCTGGTTATGAGAGTCATGCAACCCATATCCTACAAAGTACTCTATGCTCTTCCCATCCAGTGCCTAAGGACAGTTGTGTACTGGACTACCCCAAGTAACTAGGAATATGGGCAAAGTGCACATGGGACAGCTACCAAACTGTACACGAGAAACATATGGTATCAGGCTCTGAATACTGACACGAACAGGTAGAATGTTCGATCTCAGTTCTTAAATCCAGATACTGAGCTTACCATTTAGTTCATTTTGTAGCCCACTTAATTATCCTGCATCACTTACTCATATTCTGGCTATAATTTGAAGTTCAGGTTTGCAACTTCCAAGTTAGACTTAAATCCCAAGTTCAGATTTAGCCTTGGTGCATACACTTTATATATATTGTCAGGATCCTCTTTTCTACTGTGTTATGACCAGTTTTGAGGGGGAGAGTCCCATATTCTGCCTAGTGCCAGCCTTGATGCACTCAAATATTGGGTACACTAATGTTCTATCCTAAAACCTGAAAGATCAATGTTCAGTATGGATGACTAAAATGCCATCCATTGATCACCTATATGATCCTTCCTTGATACAAACCCCTACCTTGAGTAGCAGACATTACCCATGACCTGCCTATACTGAATTCATTACAGACCTAGCCAACCTATCATTCTTCCTTGCTAAGAGGGATCAGACCATAGACCATTCAGTCAAGCCATCCCATTGTTCACTGTACGATTTATACCTTGTCATGCACCCTTGAAGGTGCATATAACCCCTCAATGATGCCCTGTCCATACTCAGTCTTGATTACCTGGTATCAGTCTATTGGACTGGTGTACCAAGACACTAGGACCCAGTGTATTCGATCCCTATACCAAACTGATACAGGGGAGTACCCCTGGCATGTGCGGTAGCTGTTTATTAGAACAAAATAATTAGAGTGTGTGCACCTGTGTTAGAACCGATGTGAGTTATCCTATGAAGGGTTAAGAGTGGACTGTGGTATGTTTTATTGAGTTATCAGTCAGGATGTAACTTGTATAAGAGAATATCACAGTTGGAAAGTTGCAGGACAGGGTCTTGGAGCTTATGCATTTGGTATTGGCTTTAGGCCATGTTGCCAGTGCTACTTAGGTTCATCCAGGTCAGTGAGCAGTAGTGCCACTGGAGAATTGGCCAATGTTGTGAGAAGAAGTGTATACTGGGCAGTAGGCTATACTAGTAAGGGAGTGAAGATGGTATCCTAAGTATCATATGTCAGTGGATGAGTGAATGAAGTTAGAGTTTTCAGTTAGGTAGCAGTGGTGTATCAGAGACTAGAGAGGTACTAGTGTCAAGAGTAAGTGAAATGCAAGGATATGCAGGGCTTGAGATGTGTGGCCTTGGGCACACAGATAGAGCCTTGCATAGGCATTAGTTTTGGGTATTTGGCCTGCACTTGGCCATCTGAATTTGGGATTGTTTGTATTAGTGTGGTTCAGTTCTAGTATCTATTAGATAGGATATGTGAGTTAGTATTTAGACCAATTAGTGGTTTTCAGGTATCAGTAATATGAGGGTATCAAGTGGCAGTTGATGTCATGAGAAGAAAAAGGACTTTGGCCCAGGACCTATGTACAAGTCCTCGAATGAGTGTCTAAACTCGTGCTCAGTATCCTGGTGGTGTGTGAGTTACCTAGGAGTAAGTATCAGGGGAAATTAAGGTGAGGTGTGCTAGCAGAGGCTTGTAACTGACCAGAGGCCACTTGGCCATTGTTGCACTTGCACTTGTTTTCCTAGCTGTATTTGTAACATGCAATCTGCCTTGGCAAGTAGCAGCAAGACATTGCCTGGACTGCCATGCTTGACCTTGATTAGCAGCATCATGGCCTGCAGCAGGGCTTGCCTTGCCTTGATCTTGGCACAACAGCAGTAACTGGGGGCCAATTAGCCATTTTGGTCGAGCGTTAGTTAGGATAACTAGTGTGCCTATAAGTGAAGTGGTGAGTTAGTGTCTTAGTTCTGGAAGAGTATTTGTGTGCGTGTGTGTTTTAGTAAGGTAAATCTACCTACTTTTGGGGGAAGGGAAGAGCCTTACTGTGGCTTTATTACAAACAGCAGGAGCAGTTGTATTTGCTGCATTGCAAAGGCATTTGCAGTAGCTACAGTAGCAGCAAGCAAGGTAGCAGCAGCAGTATGGCCCTTTCCTTTTGGCCATGTCCCCACAAGGTAGGGGGCTATAGAGGGTGGTTGGCCATTGGCCATAGGTTCTAATTTAGGGTACAGGATTTGTGAGGTATCCTAAAATAGGACTTGGGATCTCAGAGGGGGAGATATGGGATATTTTCATCAGATTTGGTCTTGGCATATAGAGTATCAAGAGGGGTAGAGTTGAGTATAGGATGCTAGAGCCAATTTAGGGAAGGATGTGGTAGCCACTATTTTAATTAAGGAGTTTGAGTGAACACAAAAGGTAGTCCCAATACAGAACCTTAACAAGACCATGACTAGCCAAATACCCGAACTCTCCATAAGAGTCAACCTAGGTAACTAAACAAATGAATATATAGACTAGTATTACCTTTGATGTATGTTGACAGTAGGTGTATGCTACAAACAGGTTACTTGGACTCCGACTCAGCACTCGATCGGTACTCGCAGCTCGGGACGACAGACAAGTGCAGGTATTGATTGTTACCGTTTCTGATAGTTTCCTCTACCTGTTATTCATATGTCTTGTGCTTGTTGACACGATCATCACACGAGGATTAGTACCATGAATTTTATTATACATCTTGATTATCTCTTATGTTTACCCCATTTACGATTGATTCCAGAGTACTAGCTGGGCGGGGGAAATATCTTAGTAGGGGGTGAACAACCCAATCTATCCCATGAGTCTATTCTTGAATAATAACAGCTGCACACGACACGTACAGGGTGCCGGATTTTTCCCTTAGCCGTTCATACATCGAAACTGATATTTCAATACACGTAGATAGATAATATTCTAATTATTTCATCATGTTTCACCACTTTCCATGCTACCATGATTTTACATATTGCCTTCTAGTAGCTATATTCTCATTGATAGAGTTTCATGCCTTTTCCTTTGTACCATGATGCTAGTTACTTTCTAGTCTCATTCTCATATGTGATATACATGTTTAGCGATTCTATTGTGTCTCGGATAGCTGTCATATGTGTACTTGTTCCATTCCTGACTGAAAAATTAACATTTTAGGTGATGAGTTAGAGGAGTTCTGTACTACTTATAAGCAGAAGACCCTGATTTGAGCCTGCAGGAGGACTTGGATGCGGGGCTAACCCTGTAGGAGAATTTTAGCTAGACATATTGCTATAGAGCATGAGTTGCTCATAGAAACTCTTTCTTTATTGTATTTCTTTTTATTTGTGGATTATGAGAGTGGAGTAGTGGACATCCTTTTAGTACATTTTGTCTCTTGAGATTATTTTATTTATCTTATTTTGGTCTCTACCTTGGAGGCTATTCATCATTCATTTCTTCATTCTCACTGCAATTATTGTGTACATCTTGCTATTGTGGACTAGATGTGGATTTTGGTTGTGATTATGGAAATCTATAAATTGCATGGTTGAATTTGATAAATTGTGGAGATGAATAGACAGCGTTCTACCGCCTATACTGCGGCGTAGGCTGGACGTACCCACGGCTCATGCCCAAATATTGGGTGCGGATCGTGACACATTTTTATGGTGGCCCATACAGGTCCGTTTTCGTAAAAACAACGAAACTCGTGGTAGTACT
The DNA here is from genome assembly GCA_029216955.1 of Iris pallida. Taxonomy (NCBI): domain Eukaryota; kingdom Viridiplantae; phylum Streptophyta; class Magnoliopsida; order Asparagales; family Iridaceae; genus Iris; species Iris pallida. Next base: position 42,662,139 of record JANAVB010025196.1, read on the forward strand.
CAACTTAGATGTACTACTACAGGCCTGCGAGTAGGAGTAGACTTTAAGGACCATCTCCACATATTTAAAATTGTTATTGAAATTCCATATTTTGATCTCAATTATTCTTTGATCTGCATCTTGTTTGAATCTTCAAACCAACTAACGATTTTACTTTTGTGGCAGTCAGATGGATTCTCAAGGCAGGAACCCCGCTCACCCGAACACCCCAGGAAACATTGGGGGTCTTCCACGAATGGAACCCTACCGACTCATGGAGGCCGCTTCACCTACCTAGGCGAGACGCCCCAGCCGCAGACTTCGAGATTTCGCCGTGATGACATTCTACCACCTCCCCAGTTCCCTTTGTCGACTCCGCCACCAGTACAGTTTCCTCCACCAGCACCTTTCCAGCCTGCACCTTACCAGCAGCCAGCACCCTTCCACCAGCCAGTACCCCTTCAGCATCCAGCCCCAGTCCTACCTCCAGCACCTGTGCTGGACAACGCCACGCTTCTTGGGATCTTCCAGCAGCTCATTACTTCCCAGATACGGCAGGCTAATGTTTTCTGTGATACACTGAGAGAGGCCCTTCAGACTATGGATGCTCTCCCGCTGTGCCCCGGAACTTCCAAGAATTTTATGGACCTTAGGCCCAGGGAATTCAAAATAACGGAAGGGATACTCTACACCGACGACTGGTTGAAGAACATGGACCGCAACCTCCGGATGGCTCGAATCCCGAAGACAAGAAAGTCGAGACGGCTAGTATGCAGCTATATGACATCGCCTGCACGTGGTATAGAGACGAGCCTCGATTCACCGTGCCAGATGTGACTTGGAAAGAATTCAAGAAGTTGTTCAAGACAAATTCTACCCCGACGCGGCCAGAGAAAAGGGCTAGAGAATGAGTTCGAGAGCCTGGAGCAGGGCAATCTTTCCATCGACGAGTACTCCGCTGAGTTTGTTTGCCTCAGCCACTTCGAAGATGTCATAACTCCTGTAGCCAAGGCAAGAAGTTCAGAAAGGGGCTATCACATGAGATTTGTATAGCTATCGCCACCAGCCAAGCCACCATATATGAGAGGATCTTGAAAGTTGCGCAAGATGTAGAGAAGGAGATGAAGCGCAACAGAAGAGAGATAAAGATGCATACGGAGGGGGAAACGTCCAGTCGGGATCGACAAAGCGGTCCAATGCTCCAGGGAAGACCGCGATATAGCTGTATCAACCACAACCCCGCATCCAGCAGAAGCAACAGCAACAGTACCAGCCTCTAGATAGAGCCCCTACTTTTCAGCAGAGCCAACAGAGGCAGCCACCGAGACCTTGCAACTACTGCAAGTAGCCGGGACATTCATGGAAGGTATGCCAAAAACGACTTGGAGTATGCTTATTTTGCGGATCTAGCGAGCATCAGATGAGAGAGTGTCCAGCAGCGCTTCGTCCAGCACCAGCAGCAGGGCAGAGCTTATGCCATGGCGGTCGAGGAGACACTAGCATCTCCTGACGTGATAGCAGGTTTCTGTTCTCCTCGAGTCTTTTTCAGCTATTACTTATTCGATTCTGGGGCCAGTCACAGTTTTATATCTGCAGCTTTTATCTTTAGACATAGTATTGTATCTGAGCCTTTAGACTGCACTTATAAAATCTCGACTGGCGGAGGCATCATCTTGTTGAAGGATGTTTGCGTAGGTCATCGCATTACCATAGGAGGCCGGGAAATGCGTGCTAGTCTACTAATAATGCCACTTTCGAGCTTTGATATAGTGCTCGGCATGGATTGGTTGAGTAAACATTTCGCTAGCATCGATTGTCACCGCGGATGTGTTGTGTTTAGTCCGCCTGGGGAGACCGTGTTCGAGTTTGCTAGAGGAGCAGTAGAGCAGCATGGCGACGCTCTTTGTGGGACCATGGTAGCGGAGAAGGAGCTACCTCATCCCATTATTGCTGAGTTCTTCGACGTATTTCCAGAGGAGCTAAAAGGGCTGCCGTCAGACAGAAACGTTGAGTTCTCCATCGATCTTTTACCAGCATGGAGCCAGAATCGTAGCGAGTGTACAGAATCAACAACAAGGAAGCTGTGGAACTGAAGAAGCAGATCGACGAGCTACTGGAGAAAAGGTTTATTAGATCAAGTTCGTCACCTTGGGGTGCACCGGTGTTATTTGTGCCAAAGAAGGACGGGACGGTACGCATGTGTATCGACTACCGGACCTTGAATAGCAAGACGATCAAGAACAAATACCCACTACCAAGAATTGACGATCTATTCGATCAGTTGAGCGGTGCATGGGTGTTCTCGAAGATCGACTTGAGATCGGGGTACCACCAAGTGAAAGTGAAGAAGGAGGATATATCGAAGACAGCTTTCCAGACCAAGTACGGCCAGCACAATTTATGGTGATGCCATTTGGGTTGACCAATGCCCCGACAGTCTTCATGAATTTGATGAACAAGGTATTCCATCCATACCTTGACAAGTTCGTAGTGGTCTTCATCGATGACATCCTTATCTATTTGAAGTCGCCGGAAGAACACGAGGAGCATCTGAGGGTCGTGCTGGAGACCCTCAGGAAGGAGAAGCTCTATGGGAAGCTTTCAAAGTGCGAGTTTTTCCTAGACAAGGTAGAATTTCTCGATCATGTAGTGACAAGAGACGGTATATCGGTTGACCCGAAGAAGATTGCTGCTGTAGAGTCATGGACTACTCCAACTTCTGTGGCTGAGATTCGGAGCTTCTTAGGATTGGCGGGATACTACCGAAAGTTCGTACAGGACTTTGCTCGGATCGCGGAGCCGATGACTAGGCTTACTCGGAAGGACATGGAGTTCGTGTGGACAGAGGACTGCCAGGCTGCGTTCGATGAGCTGAAGAAGAGACTGATGACAGCTCCCATATTGACGCTGCCATCCGGTTTTGATGGTTTTTCTCTCTATAGCGATGCTTCAGGGAAGGGATTGGGGTATATTTTAAAGCAGAACAAGATGGTGATAGCATATGCGTCCTAACAGCTGCGACCACATGAGAAGAATTACCCTACCCACGATCTAGAGCTGGCAGCGGTTATATTTGTCCTGAAGTTATGGAAATACTATTTGTACGGAGAGCGTGTGGAAATATTCACTGACCACAAAAGCTTGAAGTACGTTTTCACGCAGAAGGAGTTGAATATGAGGCAACGCAGATGGCAGAAATTGATGAAGGATTTCGACATCTCATTACAGTACCATCTGGGGAAGGCGGACGTAGTTGCAGACGCCTTGAGTCGGTATCAAGTGGCTATGTTCTTGACGAGAGACCGGCACTTGTTAGCAGACTTGGAGAGCTTAGGCATTGAGGTCGTCATTCCCGAAGTCGAGACGTAGATGATGGGTATATAAATTCAGTCTGGACTGATGGACAGAATACGAGAGGCACAGCACCAGGATGAGCAGCTGAGGAGTATCATCGTGCAGGCACGAGCTAGTTTGCTAGAGGACTTCACCATTGCCGAGGATGGCTCGTTGAGGCATGGAACGAGACTGTGTGTACCTAATGGAGAGTTGCGAGAGGAAGTCATACAGGAGGCACACCGTTCTCAGTATTTCTTGCAACCTGGAGCCAACAAGATGTACAAGGATGTAAGAGCCCTGTAGGGCCTAAAAATCAAGTTGTGCCATGAATCTACTAACCAGTGATCAAGTTGCGCCCCAAAAATCAGGTTACACCACTGATTTAAAGCCCAGAGAATGAACTGCGCCGCTGAACAGGTTGCGCCATATATCAGACTATGCCCAGTCTTATTGTGCCAAAATCTACGTGGCGTCTGACATTTAATAGCCATCATCACCTGACAGTACTGACAACTGACACCACAGTGAACGAGGAAAATCTCTTCGAATCCCGTAAATTGTACTGCTCGAGGAGAGTTGGTTGACAGCTGTCCTTTACGCTTTGTAAGTTGCGCATAGGCGCAATCCAGATAAAATCCTTAGTTACGCCTAGGCACAATCTGAATGACTTCTGCTCAAAAGCTGCCACGTGTCTAGGCGCGGCTGAATCAGGCACAGTTTTACTCATTGACTGAAGCTCGTGCAACCAGATAAGTTGAGACAATTTTCATTTCTAAAACAGGATGACGTGGCACGCATGCCACTAATCTCTCAAAATGTGTCTACTATCATGTACACGACCACGCACATCTCAATCACATGATGCCACGCGTCTAAATACAGTTAGTACACGACTTATAACCGAATGAAAGTTGGCGCAACAGGAGGTTGGCGCAACCCAGTATGGCGCAATCCAGCTTACGTATATCAGAATAACTGCTAAAACAGTTATTTCCTGAACTCTATAAATAGAGTTTCCAATCATTGTGAAAGCATCAGAGACATACGCACAGAGATCAAGAACTCTTGTAAAATTGCTGCTGCATTCTCCAGAGGCTACAGTCTTCAAGTTTACATAGTCCAAGGGATAGAGTGATCGTCTTCTGATCAGATTCCTATAGTTGTACTTCCCCAGAATTCATTGTAGTTTGTACTATTCTTTTACAAGTTTGGAATAAACTTTTTGTTTTTGCAAACAAAATGGCGACTCTGCTAGAAAATGACTTTCTCCTCCGACGAGAAGGTGATAACTCAATGTGACACTGCGTCGATCGGCAAGACACAGAAGACTCTGGATGTTTAAGTCAACCAGACAGCCTACGAGAATATGATCAACGCCAAGAACAACAAGCGCACTGTGGCTATCGCCAAGAACAGGACTGTGTAGACTCCAAAATCTCCTGCAGTTGTTGTTGCCCAGGCACAACTTGAGTGCTCAGTGGCCAAGGCGCAACCCGCCTCAGTGGCTCCGCCACAGCCTGCTTCTGCTGCCAGGGCACAATCTACTCTTTCTGCTGCCCGCGCGCAGTCTACTACCCATGTTGCTGCCAAGGCACCACCAGTAGCCTATATTACTAGGGTGCAACCAGTAGCCCGTAGGACTATGGCATAACCCAAGCAATCAGTAAATCAGGCGCAGTCTGCTGCTTTGGCACAACCCTAGGGAACTAGTCTTTTGGCTATTCCCTCTTCTAATTCTCAAGTTCTGAACTTGGAGAATCAATGTTCTAGTGCCAATACTAGACAGAACAAAGGGAAGAGTCCTTTGACATTTCCTCAATGGGCGCAATCTGTGCCTAAAATGGTCTCACAACAGAACAAAGGAGAACGCTTCTTAGCTAACCCTCTACAAAATAAAGGAAAGCACCCTTTGGTCTTTTTTCAAACTTTCCTGGTCTATGACTCAGAGGAAGACACATCAGATTCTATTTCTTTAAACAGAGGTCTTCGGATCTCTGATATCGGAAAGAATACTGATCAAAGAGGTATCTTACCTACCCCTATGGGGTCTGGTCAAGACCTTTTCATCTTGCAAATTTCAAGATCTAAGCAAGGAAAATTGAGGGTATCACAAACAGAGACACTTGGATCAGAATTTTCTGATTTACGTGCTTATCTCAATAGGCGTCAATCAGTATCAACTTTGGTGAAACGTAAGAACCCTATGCCAAAGGCCAACCTATACCAGAAGCCAAAGTTTGAAAAGAAGGACCCAACCACTTATACTAATGAGTTGAGTACATCTTTGTACACTCAGGGAACTAAACATCTAAAGAATAGGAGACATATTCCTAACATCATTAAGGAATATGTTCCTCCGACTTCTTCTCGTCCTGTAATTATAACTGATCTCCGGCAACGTCTTACACAAAGACGGAAGATTACAGGGATGTCTCCCTCACCTCCAAATTATGCTTCAGATCGCCACTGCCTTCATGAAGTCATCATCAATTGTTGTTGCCAATCGGCTCGACGATCTGTCTTCGATTGTCTGAACTATGCTCCAACTCCTGAACATATAATAGAAGACGAAGAAGAGCTATTATATGCTTGTGTCAACATGACTTCTCAAGGCACTGGGGGAGGGAAACGTCCAAGACGTAATGCATCCCATAATCCCAGTCAGCAATACTTAGATCGGATTCATGCATCTAGTGAAGGTGTCTTTCAATACACTAGATCAAGAAATCGACATTTGAACCAAGGTGTCATTAATAAAGAAGATCTCCCCATCACTCATATAGGAGAGGACTCTTTTTTAGAGTTTGATGCGATAGTGAAAGTTCTGAACAGACTATCCTATTAATAGCAGCAAGAGAAGTGACGACATATACCATTACGAAAGATCAAGATGCCTCTACTTCAACTAGTCAAGAGCAACGAATTATTGCATTAGAGGACAAATTGAAGACCATGCAGAAATGGTTGCTAGCATGCACACTATAATCATGGCTCAACATGCGGTACCGCCGGTAATAAATCTTGCTACTAATCCGGAGCTCATAGCATCTTCTGTACATGTTAGTCTGGGGGTACCACCTCCTCAGGTTGCCTCTGTGCCAATTCAAGCTGATCCCAGTCAGTCTGGTACTGGGGGTGGTAATTACCACGTTGTTCCTCCTCCTAACACTTCTAATCAGCCCACCAATTTCCAAACATCAGGGGATGCTAATGAAGCTGTGAAACTCTTACGCACTCAGTTTGAGGCCTTCAAGCAGAAGGATGGCCTACAAAGACTGGGCATAAAGCAACCGTATCCTACAGAATGGAAGGAAGTTCCATTCCCTCCTAAATACAAGCTTCCCACTATATGTTGTTTGATGGCAGGACCTCTCCAAGTCAGTACATCAATCATTTTGAGGTGATGACTGATCAATTACAGCCAAATAATGCTCTCCTTACCAGAGTGTTCGTCGATTGTTTAGCGGGCGCAGCATACGACTGGTATCGTAGCTTGCCTGATGGTTGCATCACTTCTTTTGCTGGTTTCAAACAAATATTCTTGGAACGGTTTTACGAAGGAGTCAACGATATGACGATGTCTGCCCTCATTAAGATTAAACAGAGGCACAATAAATCCACGAAGAGTTTTATTGAAAGATTCCGCTGAGAGGCACTCAAAATGCCTTTGGGAACTCCATCTGCTGTAACAATAGACACTTGCAAATCAAACTTGTTGCCTATTATCAGTATGTGGACAGGATCTACACAATTCCAGGATTGGCCTTCTTTCATTGTAAATGCAAAGGCGGCGGAGGTTAGTGTCAAAAAGTTCAAGCAGTTAGGAGTTCAAATGACTCATCCTAACCAAGATGAACATTCCACACACGGGGGTAATAATCGCCAGAATAACCACAAGAATAAAGAAATACTAGCCATCAATCTCAAGGTCAAGGAGTCTTTGGCTGTCAACGTCACTCAGACATCATCCACTCCATCAGCACCACCACAGAAGACAACTCATCCAAAGGAAGAGTATTCTTTCGATAAAGGTAATACTTTGAGCATCTTCGATTGCTTGATCAAAAGCAATAAGCTTCAACTTCCAGAGGTAAAACGGCCAGAAGAAGTGGGTAAAACCGATCACCCTAAATATTGTGTTTATCACAGATTTATAGGGCATCCCACCATAGCATGTTACGTGCTCAAAGGCAAAATCCAGGAGTTGGTCAATTCTGGAGCAATTACTCTTCAGCAGGACGAGAAAACGGTGACTGCTAATGTGGTTTCTCTATAATTCGGTGATTTTCCACCACAATTTGTACAAGATGGTATTGTCCCCATTCCAAGGACTACTCTTGAGATCGTGAATCTTCCACCTCCTCAGAATGAAGGTCTTGTTCCACTATTGACTGACAGAGGAGAGATCATGTGGATTCATCCAGATCTGGTAGCAGAGTTTGAAACGCCTTCCTCTTCTAAGCAAAAGAAGCAAACCAAGTCCAAATCTAAAAACTGCAACATGGTATCCTTTGAACCAGTAACAGAAGAAGAAATTCTAATGGGCACTAGATCTGGGAAACCTTATTTTCGAGAATATCCCGAAAATCAAGAGAATCCTGCTCCATCTCCTGATGATGCTCCTACATCATCTTCTCCTGGCGAGAATATACCATCTACATCCCTGCCTGTGGTTGAACCATCTCCTCCTAAACCAACATCAGCAGACAAGGAAAAACAACCTATTCGCTTTGACAAAGCATTAAAGAAGTCCTCATCACTTGGATTCAAAAAGCCATACAATTTTGACATATTGGCTCAATTGGCTAATACTCCAGTAAGATTGTCAATCTTTGAACTTGTAACGCCCCAGTCCCAAATAATTGAGACTAGATACGTATCATGCCAGCTGTATACATACGAGTAAATATACGACTCGTATATATACATAAGCTGTAAATATAGAAAGCCAAGACACTAAATCTCATCCACAAAGATAAATAATAATATAAAAGCAACTTTGAGTTTGTCACGTACACCATAGTTGGGCAGAGATAAAGTCCACTACCAACCAAATTAAATATAGAAAAAATATACAAGGAAAGAATTTAGCAAGCGCGAGCAAGTGGCGAATCCAAGAGTAATCATCACGATGGAATAGAGCGCAAGTCATGGCCTTAGCGAGAGCACCTGCAAGAAATCACAAAAACACACACTGAGGAAAAACCAGGTCCTCAGAGGGACGTAACAAGACACATAATATCATACCATAAACTGAATAGTAAGAGCTCAATAGAAAATATACATGCGTAAAGGTTCTTAACTATTCTAAGTGATATACACTTTGAGAAGACAACGTTCTACACAGGAGCTTAGGTGTTCAGCATAGATGGAGAGAGAGTAGTAGTAGGTAGCGCTTGTTTCACTTAACAAAATGCCAGAAAAAATTGGCTTTTGAAAATAAAACGAGAAAAAGTACAAGAAGTAAAAATTTGATTCTGGAAAAGTATTGCTATGGAAGTCTGATCTGTAAATGATCACTTTGTTCCTTGGACCATACGATGATGATGAAGATCGCTACTTGAAGTTGAACAACTGGAAGAAGTAAGTCACCAGAAAGGTATCGACGCACTTGGGCACTGATGGCGAGGCCGAATGCTTTCCTGCTTTGCTTCACTCTATTCTGAAAGAAAGGTTGAAGAAGAATGCTCTGGAGAATCAGAATCTCTGAGTTCTAATCTCTCTATTCTCTCCTGTCTCTGTCTGTGTGTGTTGCTTTGAGAAAAATAAGTCCATTTATAGACTTGGGCTCTTGTGCGTAAAAACTCAGCGAAAGTTCCGTCTTTACGCCAACAACCGCCACCCACGACCAAAGTCATCCTCTGTATACGTTGACACATGTCCCATCATTTTATTAAGAATAGGATGCACGTACACACGTTCTTCGGGATGTGTGGCATGAAAGCCATGTAGGCAAACCACGTTCCAAGCTGGTCAGAAAGAATAGGGCATAAAAATAGTCCCAATGTACTCTGAGCGTAAAGCAGTAGACTAGGCATAAAATAGCCCCGACATAGACTTCCCACGTAAAGTGGTTGTTAAATAACCTTGAGCGTAAAAGTAGCTCAAATAGACTTTACGCACACGTCAACTGTTGAGCGTAAAAGCTTGTATAGTCTTCATGCGTAAAAGAAGCCATAGTGTGAGCGTAAAGTAGCTCAATCCACATACTAAACGACAACATTGGTCTCTGTATAAAAACAAATCCCTTTGAATTCTGTGATATATGCCATCATTAATATCTCCATGTCAGAGTTTGCATTAAATGCGAGACTTGACAGCTTTGTCCAGCGTAGAAGTGGCTAGCTTGTCCTGGGCGTAAAACCATGGGTGTAGACCCGAGCGTAAAATGATCAGCCTACTTTAGGCATAAAGTGATTAGCTTTTCCTTGGCGTAAAATAGATCATTACAAATGGAATGTTCTATCTCTTTGACTCTTTCTGTGAAGCATTTTTTACGCTCCTACAAGACCCCCTTCAAAGTTTTTAAATATCTCCAAAATTTGAAACACTTTGAACAGAAGCGTAAAAGTTGAGATTTGATCAGTCAGCGTACAATTCGGGATACGCAACAGTCATCCGCGCAAAAGCGGGGATATCCAACAGTCGGTGTAATTTTCAAAAAAAATAGTGTCGGTCAACACTTAACCGTCACAATGAATTTCTTCCTCGAAATTTTCGAATGCTTCCTCATCTTCCCGAGTTTGCATTAATAATGAGCAATTTTCCATAAGGAATATGAAGAGTTGATTTGATTTGTATAAATAAGAATAATTTCTTCATTCTTGCCATTCATCCTCGTATTGTCATGGCGCCAAAGAACGAGATTACCAACAAAGAGGTTTCGAGCTCCATGCTTGATTTTGAGCGAGCATGCAACCTTTTAGAGTGCTTTGGACTGACTCCAGCAGTCTTCAGTCGCATTGATGGCGGTCCTTCAACTGCGTATGAGGGAGCAGGAGATACAGAGGCATTTCTTAATCTGATGCGTCGCTTTGGGATTCGCAATATGCGCGAGTTAGGTGCCTCCCTTCGTCAGCCCAACGAAGGAGACAAAAAAATAATGTTTTATGTATTGCGACTCTTTTATCTGTAGGGGCCACTCCCCCCTTATAAATAAAATTTTGATGTTGATCTCATCTATTGATGCACCGAATTGTTTAAACACTTCTTTGACTGCCTCTATGGTTGTTCATTCCCAAGAAACAAATCGACACGTGGCGTCTGTCTTGTGGTCACGAGAGCCTTTCAATAGGATCTTTTTCCGAAATAGACTCCCAACAGTTTCTTCAGTCTTTATAAATAGCCGAGAATGTTTTCATATATTCTCATTCTCATTCCTCTGAAGATAACTTTTTGCAATGTCATTCTCCAACAAATGACAATGGCGATGCTTTCCAATAGCGTTCCTTTGTACGCCCAATCACCAGACGTAGATTCATCCACTATTAGAGTCAAACCATTTGACCTAAATGGTAAGTCCGATCGTAAGTAATTATCTGCCTTTGAACTTTCTGTTGAAAATAGCTGCTCATGAGCGTAAATTCTTGACGGGCGTAAAAAACCTAGCTGAATAGTGGTACACCTGAAGCACTAGCATAAAAGCCTTGCTGAACCACTGGCGTAAAAGCCTTGCTGAATAGTGGTACACCTGAAGCACTGGCGTAAAAGCCTTGCTGAATAGTGGTACACCTGAAGCATTGGCGTAAAATGTCTTGTAATCTGTTGAAGATAAAACAAGATGCGTAAGCATCTGTTTTTAGTTAGCGTCTAATACGCGTCTGATGATACTCTGTTTAAAACACTTCTTCTTCGTTGTTTTTCTGCAGAAGTTTGGCTGAAGAGTTTTTTCAGAACCGGTATTGGCGATTTTGACGCTGTGAGGAGCGTTCTTCTGACATCAACATCAGGGAGCTCATGCGCTTTTGACGCGCAAATCAGACAACTCAGAACTCTTCGTGGGATAGAAGGGTCTTCCTCTATTGGTAGGAAGAGCCTTTATACACGGAGAGTTGGATGGTGGAGTTAACTCTACCCCAAGAAATTGGGTAGTAGAGTTCCTTTCACGGCAGAACTAGGAATCGTATCCCAATGCTGGATACGTTCCTATCTCCTCTGGAAGGCCGCCCCTACTCCACCAGTTGTATTGGCAGCAACACGCCTTTGGGCTGCCATACTCTGGGATTCTCCTCTCGTCTGAAAGAGAAGACCATAATTTGATTCCTACTATTCTGGTCGCCACTGAGGCTCAGACAACAAGGAATTGACACCAACAACGAACCGACGAAGAAGATCCAAAGAAGAAATAGATCTCTATTAGGCTATCGTTGTCGTATAGAATGAAAATCCAAGATGTAATAGATTTCCATTATGATTTGTAATAAAGTCTAAGAAATGTAATAGACTTTTTTGATGATATGGGAATGGAAATGATAAGTCTTCTATGCTCAATGATTTGTACCTATCTGGATGTGATATGGACACGATAGATAATGAAATCTTGTTTTCTGTTTTTAGAGTATATAATACTCTCAGAGGTAATATGGACATAACAGTATATAAGGACTCAAAAAAAATTAGATTAATTTCTATTCAGAGGTCAAATGAAAATGATAGATAAGATAAGTAGGTAGATTTAGTATTTATCCAGAGGTTATGAAAACATGATAAATAACGAATCCCACTTTTTAATCAATTGATAAAAATAGAAGATTTAAAATCCCTCTCCCAGGAGACAAGAAATCAGCTTAACCAAACCTTGGTAGCTGGGAAACAAGGAGACAGATGTCATGAGCGTATAAGTTCATATCAAACGTATGAATGAATCAACATAACTTTCGGGAAAAGAAAAAATTGATTCAATTCCATAATTAAATGAATGAACCTGATAAAACGAACGGACAGGTCTTTCCGGGAATGAAAGGTTGTTCTCAATTTCAAAGACCGGTATAAATAGGTGAGAACTGCTTGTAATATTTCATTCTTATTTCCACTCCTCTATTGGAAATGTCTTCCGAGGATGTACAGCAAAAGAATGAAGTCTCCAGGAAAATTGAGGACATCATTGAGACGTGTCCCGTGGAGACTATAGTGACAGGCCCGACCGAAATAGGCAGAAGCTCTTCTACGCCCAAGCCACCCCAAGACATCCTTGCATTCTTAGTAGAGCCAGGAAAAACTCCTGAAGAAGAAGTGCTGAGGATGGCTATCTACAAATTTTTATGAGCTCTGGCAATGATGCTTTCTATGCATTGGCTGACTATGTATTCAATAAGGAAGGCAGTGGTCCTCGTCCTTAATTCTTTATTCATAACAAAAATAAAATAAAAATAAAAAGAATTTTATTTTCATTCTGTCTCTTTTTTCTTTTCATACATAGTATTTCTTAAGAAATTTGCCATTGATCGACATCATGA